>LR738715.1:333228622-333254555 GCA_902687465.1 Secale cereale
TACCTGGAGTCATCTTCAGGACTGCAAAAGGGTGAAAACGACGCTCCTCTACGAATACACTTGGCCCTTATTCTAAGCTCCAAGGCGTCAGTTTCACAAACTTGGACTCGGAGATGGCATGTGCTGGTGTTCCTCCGGGATAATGAGTGGGCTCTCTTCGGAGAGTCAGCCCACGCACTAGCATCGCAGCTTGGGTTTCATGACACATCCACATCGGACCACTAGTTTATCTCCTCCGGGAGACATACAAGCGCCACCAAGTTTTTCCGTGCAGTCAACATACCCCGATCAGTTGGGAAGCACGTCCACTCGAACAAATACCCCTTTCATGCAAAAGGGTGAAAACAAAACTCCTCTACGGATACAATGTACTTTTACAAATACCCCTTTCGTGCAAAAGCTAACGGTCAACGTAAGAGGTACTACTAGAGCAATTCACTACAAAAAATCACTTCCGTGATAATACGTGTTTGTCACAGTAGGTCACATTTTCTGTCATACATGACGATTTTATGACAGAATTAAGATAGTCATACCTGTGCTGTTGTAGAAGTGTTCCATGACAATACCAAAATTATCATCAAGGAAGTGTCCACTTCCATGATGATAAATCGCGCGTCATGGAAGTGCTTTCGTCAAGGGTAACCGACATGTGGCATCCACCGTAACGGGTCGCCGTTAAGCTATTGGGTTCCGGTTTGGATCCGATAACCCGTTAACAGCCTCGGCCAATGGGGATTTTCCACGTGTAAAATTCCTATTCGCCGTAGGATCCATGTGTCTGCTCAGCATTGGGACCGATGTCGTCCACACATTGTACAAGAGGCGCCTATGATACGTTGGCACGTGGCAAGGCCCAACCATGGCCCATTTAGGTGAAAGAGGCCGGCCCAGTCAAAATTAGCAGGCCGACCCATATAGGGCCTACTGGTGTCTGATCCATTTAAGCCCGCGGCCCATACGAGATGTGCCAATTTGGCCTGTCAACGACCCGTTAACTATTTGACACCATTGTAGCCCGTCGTCAGTTCGAGCCTGTTAACAACCTGCTATATATTTGGGCTAAATATAGGCCCTATGTGGTTTCGACCTGTTAACGACCCATTCGAGGGATGGGCCAATTTTCAGGATGTATGTCTTTCGGCTTGTTAGCGAGCCATTTAAGTGTTGGGCCAATTTCCAGTCCGGTGTGTCTTTCAGCCCGTTAACGGCTCATAAATGAGTTGCGCCATTTGTAGTCGGACCTCAGTTTTGGCCTCTTAACGGCCCATGCTCTTCATGACCAATAATATCAGCCCGGTTTCTCTTCCAGCCTGCTAAAGGCCCACAACAAAGTTGGGCCAAATACAGTTCGACATGACTTTCGGCCTCTCAAAGGCCCATGCTCTTCATGGTCCAGTACGAGCCCGATGTCACTTTCGGCCTGCTAAAGGCCCACAATACAGTTGGGCCATACATAGCCCGGCCTTAAAATCGGCCTGTTAACGGCCCGTGAAATCAAATTGGCCCACTTATTGCACGCTTCGATGGCGGCCAGTTAACGACCCGAGAGGTAAGAGGCCGAGCATTAACTATTGGCTCGTTTCTAGCGACCCGGCCTGTTTACGGCCCATTAACATAATGGGTCCAGTAGAGTTCGAGCATATCTTTAGGTCCAATTAGATATTGTCGATTCCGGCCCAGCGATAATTTGAGCCCATTACGACGAACAATTATGGACAGAAAAAAAATCGACCAATCAAAGGCCTATGACAATTTTGGCCCATGCGAGCCCATTGGGGAAGACCATTAAGTTCAGTGGGCCACTTCCTTTATTTGGGCCCATGACTGTACTGCTAACTAATAATTTCACTGCTTTTTTGCCTTCCTAAAGACCAGTTAGCTGGAATGCGAGGCGCGCTAAGCAACCGTACGGCATACAAGGAAAAATATTGTACATCGAGCATATAATACAGGAAATTACATCCACTGGGCAATCAAAGATTGATGCCAGTGCAAATAAATGAACAGAACTTAAGGATCTACAACATCACAATTTGCAACCTCAGCACGGATGATGCCCATAAGCATGTGAGCAAGTTCTTTCTTCTTTGCTACACTGTCTCTGAAAACATTGATCTGCTCTTGTTGCGCAAGAATGTGCACCTCTGTTTCTTCCACGATTGGCATGATTGCTTCGGCCAGTAATTCGTTCACAAACATACATTTTCTTCGTTGGATTCCAGACAGAGGAAACTCAATAGATTCAGATGGGGATTTTGGCAGGCTTGTATTATTGATAGTGGAGAGTGTCTCGACTACTGCATCATAACATAAATTAGGAGGGGAACTGAACAGATTAATAGAGAGTTATTGCCATATTACCTTGCCAAGATTTATTGGTGTCAGAACCCTATAGCTTTAGCCTTTGCTTGACTCTGCATGTTCCTCATGTCATCATGTTTAAATTTTTTAAACTTGAAATGGGGATTGATCCAACCCTAGCACCACTCTAAAATACCAGGTTCAACTGAAAATTGTTTCAATGAACCCAAAATGCCCTTCACAAATGTTCATCATTTTTGGATTGGTCTAGAACCTCTGCCAAAAATGGTGCACATTTTTCTAGGTCACTTCGGATTTTTGATTTAAATCATTAGGTATTTGCATTTGGATATTTAAATGCTATAAATATTTTTAAATGTCCAGATAATCTTCAAAGCATTTGAGGGCTGTTGGAAATAATTTCAGAAGTGCCCACAACTGATTTTCATGATTTTATAATGTGGTTTAGTATTTTTCCTAAACTAGAAAAACAAATAACAGAAAAAGAAAAAGAAAACAGAAACAGAAGAGAGAGAGAGAGAGAGAGAGAGAGAGAGAGAGCAAGGCCACTGGGCCACCTACCTGGCCTGGCCAACTGGACGGCCCAGCCCACCAGGGGCTTCGTCCTCCTGGCGCCAGTGGACAGGACGCGTGCTCGACGCGCGCTCGCTCCCCGCGCGCCACGCCACCAACCTGCCTGGCCGCCCGAGGCCAGCGCGATGCCGCGAAACACCTCGCCGCTGTCGTCTGGATTGAGCCAACCCGCTCGTTCCTTCCCCCTCGCCCTCTCCCTCGCTGCCCGCACCCCACCCGAGCATGATTGTCGCCGCCATTCGCTGCCACCGCGGCCACCAGCCTCCCAACGCCCGGCCAGATATCCCAAGAGCTCTGCCCCGACGCCCTTGATGTCTCCGTCGACTCATGCATTGCCGGACACCCTGCAACGCCGTCACCACCGTCGTCTTCCTCCTCGGATGCCGAAGCTCACCGCCGTCGATTCGCCGTCTTCGACGCGTCAGCGAGGCCGCTGACCTACCTTGCCGAATCCCTGTGAGCTCATTCTCCTCCCTCCTTGCTCTTCCCCTCCGTTTCCATCCCTAGCTCCGTTCCCACCATGGCCGAAACTCGCCGCCGCCTCTGCTCACTGCCGACGACGCTCCGGTGACCAAATGGTCCCAGGCGTATGTCCATCGAGCTCACCGCACCGTGTAGAGCCCGTTGGTACTGTTGAGAATAGAAAGTAAAAGCGGAAAAAGTAAAGTAGGTCTAGATTCATATGTTGAGAATAGACCCGGGGGCCATAGTGTTTTCTAGTGGCTTCTCTCATGATAGCGATATTCTACGGCGAGTAAACAAACTACTATCGAGCAATTGATAGAAAAGCGAATAATTATGAGACTATCTAGGCATGATCATTATATATAGGCATCACGTCCGAGACAAGTAGATCGAAACAATTCTGTATCTACTACTATTACTCTCCGCATCGACCGCTATCCAGCATGCATCTACTATATTGAGTTCATAACAACAGAGTAACGCCTTAAGCAAGATGACATGATGTAGAGGGATAAACTCAAGCAATATGATATAAACCCCATATTTTTATCCTCGATGGCAACAATACAATACGTGCCTTGCTGCCCCTACTGTCACTGGGAAAAGACACCGCAAGATTGAACCCAAAGCCAAGCACTTCTCCCATTGCAAGAACTATAGATCTAGTAGGCCAAACCAAACCAATAATTCGAAGAGACTTGCAAGGATATTATAATCATACATAAAGAGTTCAGAGAAGCACCAAATATTTCTTAAAGATAATCTTGATCATAAACCCATAATTCATCGGATCTCGACAAACACACCGCAAAAAGAGATTAGATCGAATAGATCTCCTCGAAGACCGAGGAGAACTTTGTATTGAGATCTAGAGAGAGAGAGAGAGAAGAAGCCATCTAGATACTAGCTATGGACCCGAAGGTCTGTGGTAAACTACTCAAAACTCATGGTGAGGCGATGATGATGATGTAGAAGCACTCCATGGATGATCCCCCCCTTTGGCGGAGCTCCGGAACAGGCCCCAAGATGGGATCTCACGGAAACAGAAGGTTGCGGCGGTGGAACTAGGGTTTTCTATGTTCGTCTGATGGTTTGGGTACGTAGGCTTATATAGGAGGAAGAAGGGCACCGGGGGCCTTACGTGGGACCCACGAGGCAGGGGGCGCGCCCCCCACCCTCGTGGGCACCACGTGTCCCCTACTCCGTGGTTCTCAAGTCTCCCGTGCGTGATTTTCTCCAAAAATATCTCTCCCGAAGGTTTCATTCCGTTTGGACTCCGTTTGATATCCCTTTTCTGTAAAACCCTGAAACAGGCAAAAATCAGCAATCTGGACTGGTCCTTTGGGTTAGTAGGTTAGTTCCAAAAATAATATAAAACTGTATAACAAAGCCTACGTACCCGAAACCATCAGACGAACAGAGAAAACCCTAGTTCCACCGCCGCAACCTTCTGTTCCTGTGAGATCCCATCTTGGGGCCTGTTCTGGAGCTCCGCCGGAGGGGGGATCTACCACGAAGTGCTTCTACATCATCATCATCACCTCACCATGAGTTGTGAGTAGTTTATCACAGACCTTCGGGTCCATAGCTAGTATCTAGATGGCTTCTTCTCTCTCTTTGGATCTCAATACCAAGTTCTCCTCGGTCTTCGAGGAGATCTATTCGACGTAATCTCTTTTCGCGGTGTGTTTGTCGAGATCCGATGAATTGTGGGTTTATGATCAATATTATCTATGAGAAATATTTGGTTCTTTTCTAAACTATTTTATGTATGATTATAATATCCTTGCAAGTCTCTTCGAATTATTGGTTTGGTTTGGCCTACTAGATCTATAGTTCTTGCAATGGGAGAAGTGCTTGGCTTTGGGTTCAATCTTTCGGTGTCCTTTCCCAGTGACAGTAGGGAAATCAAGGCACGTATTGTATTGTTGCCATCGAGGGTAAAAAGATGGGGTTTATATCATATTGCTTGAGTTTATCCCTCTACATCATGTCATCTTGCTTAAGGCGTTACTCTGTTCTTATGAACTTAATACTCTAGTTGCATGCCGGATAACCGTCGATGTGTGGAGTAATAGTAGTGGATGCAGAATCGTTTCGGTCTACTTGTCACGGACGTGATGCCTATATATAATGATCATGCCTAGATATTCTCATAATTATTCGCTTTTCTATCAATTGCTCGACAGTAATTCGTTCACCCACCGTAGAAATCTGCTATTATGAGAGAAGCCACTAGTGAAACCTATGGTCCCTGGGTCTATTCTCAACATATCAATCTATAATCTACTTTACTTTTCCGTATTTACTTTCTGTTCTTATATCCAAAAATACCAAAAATATCAAACTATCATATCTACCAGATCACACTCTCGTAAGTGACCGTAAAGGGACTGACAACCCCTTATCGCGTTGGCTGTGAAGTTCTTATTTGGTTGTGCAGGTGCGAGGGACTCGCGCGTGGTCTCCTACTGGATTGATACCTTGGTTCTCAAAAACTGAGGGAAATACTTACGCTACTGTGCTGCATCACCCTTTCCTCTTCGAGGGAATACAACGCAAGCTCGAGAAGTAGCACCATCTTCCCCTTGCATTCCTTATATAGAAGAATGGTGCTTCAGTTATAAAACATGATACGACAGAGAGATGGAATACATACTGAAGAACAGAAATGCATGACATATTGACATGTATTCCCTCCATCCGGGAATAAATGGATGTGTCTAGGCGTATTTCAGTTCTAGATACATCCATTTTTATCGATTTCTGCGACATGTAATCTGGACGGAGGGAGTATGATGTAAGATTTAGGGATACGATAGGACAACAGAGTAAAAAGCACTTGTTGAATGGAAAACTGTGTGATAATAGAATACATACAGACTAAGGCAACATATGCTTGTATTATTGGAAAACTAAGATGGCATTGCAACAGACCACTAGAACAACACTTCAATGTAAAAAAACATGGTATGGTAGACAGATGAAGCACATACTGATGAATAACAATGCATAAGATATTCAGAAGCATGATGTCTAAACTAAGCATATGGCATTGCAACAGAGTAGAATGACAGTACTTGATTTTGAAAACGTGTTATCATGAATGGAATAGGCACTAAAAAACAGGAAGGCATGACATATTTAGACTAGCCACAGTGGGAGTAACTTCAGCAGTAACATCGAGTGCAACTTACCAAATTTGCTTATGTGGCAGTGAGTTAATGAGGAGAGAGGTAGATTAACTTAGCTAGTTACTGTAACATCACATGTCCCAATGCAATATGAGTCTACAACCTAATAAATGAAGCCTTGCATGACACCACACTTATGTTACTACCCACTATGAAGGTGTAACATAGTCTAGGGATATGTGTATGTTACTAGTGTATGTTACTCTCCAATGTGGCTAGCCTTACATGCATGATCAGCAGGCTAAGCACATGGCATTGCAACATAGTAGATGCACTCCAGGACATTATATGCATGCTGTACCCATATCACGGGCCAAGTTAGAGCAAGGACCTTATGGGGTGAATAGCATTCGACATCTTTCTGCAAGTCTTCTGAAGAAATGCCTTTACATGTTCCATCATATTGGGTATCAATGACGTCAAGTTTGAGGGCCGTTACATTGCTCCCTGAGGTTCTTGTGGATATATCAGTGTGTGCAATTATATCTGACATGCATGGAAGACAACTAGTAGTTAGATTTATGTAATGAGTGCCTGTAGGGGACTCCATAAATAGTAGGACCATGCTTAACTAGCAGCAGGTCACAAAAACTAAAGGGAGAACACAGATGAATGCTACATAATATGTATTGTTTATACTTGAGATTAACTACATGGCACACAAAGTATTAAAGAACAACATAGGTAATAGTAGAAGTGGTATAATCACCAGCTTGTGGGATAACATTGGCTGATGGATGATAAATATGGAACAATGTTACCTAAAGAACAAGTCTCTTATCTGAACTATGGAACAACGTTAATTCTTGAACAAGACTCTTAAGAGACCAGCATGAATATACAGTGAAATGTGATACTCTATTTTCCATGCTTAGATGAATAACAATGCCATAAATGTTTCATACAAGTAAGATGAGGGTACAACCTATCAGGCCGCCATCCATAGGAGTGAGCATCATGTGCTGACTTGTCGATTGCCCTGCAGTTGTTGTGGCTGTCACAGTAGGGCACACACATTCGATGCAGGGAACTGTTTAGTGGGGACTATAGCTACCTTCTGACGTATGCTTCCCTTGTTGGAGCAACTATGTAATGCCCCGGATGTAATACTTTCCCTTTTGGGCATATAATATATCTCTGGCTTCATCAATTCCATTCCGGGTTCTTTGTCTTTCGGGTTTTCATCGTTTTGTTGTGTGCGTGTGTGGCATCCATTCATATCATATAGTATTGTGCATCGCATTGCATTTGTGTTGTCGTTTGCATCCGGTTACACGCGTTCCTTCCCGTTGTCCGTTTCGTGTTCCGGAGCTCTCTCACGTGTCCGTGGCGTCCCGTAGGCCTACTTTGGTGTTTGGCCGTGTAACATTACCGGTGTGGCACGAGACGTGTCGTGTGTTGTTGTTTTGGTTTGTGTAACCCGCCTGTCAAATCTCGTCATGTTTCGAGTCCGTTTGCTACCCCAACAGTTATTCTCGTGGGCTCAAAGTGCCACCACTTTGAGGCCCAAGACACCCCTCCAACAGCCCACCAACCACTCCTAGCCACTTCTATCATCTAGGCCATCCACATCTGATCGTGTGGCCGAAAACCGCACTCCATTTGGACAACCCTAGCTACTTGTGCCTATATATTTGTCCACCTCCCACAATTTTTGCCCCAATTCAAGGAAACCCTAGCCTCCACCTTCTCCTTCCTCCAGCCACCACCACCTCGCCGGAGTTCCGCCGGAATCTCGCCGGAGTTCGCCGGAATACCACCACCTCGCCGGAAAAACACCTCTCCACCTCCTCTCCTCTCAGATCCGCGCCCCACGCCCTCAAATCCGGCCAGCGCCGCCACCACCGTAGGTTTTCCCCGTCCCCGTCGGCCTCCAGTAGGCATCGCCGCCGCCAGCTCGCTGGATCGGGAGGATCCCAGCGCCGTTGACCGATCGCTACAGCCGCCGCAGATCGCCTGGGCTCCCGCATCGCCCAGGCCGCCGACCCCGCTTGAGCCGGACGCCTCCCTCCTGGGCCGAGGCGCCGCGGCCTCTCCCCGCGTCCCCCTCCTAGGCCCCGAGCTGGGCGATCCGATCGCCAGGCCGGGCCTCTCCTCCCTTCGCCAGTGGCCTCCCCAGTCCCATCGCCAGGCGCTCCACTCCGCTGGGCCGGCCTCCCTCCTCCGGGCCGCCCGAGCCAGAGGCCCGCTCCTCCTACAGCGCCCGCCAGCTGCCGATTTCCAGCTGGGCCCGCGCCCCGCCGGCTGGACTTCCCCAGCCGCCTGGGCCGTCGCCATCCGTTCGCACGGGCCCGAGGCCGCCTGGACTTCCCAGCCGCCTCCGCCGCTTTGTCCGTGGGCCGAAGCCCAGCCGCCAGATCGCCGCTCCGGGTCCGAGCGGACCGAAGCCCACTTCCCCGCCGCCTCTCCTTCGCCAGATCCGCAGGCCCGATCCGTCGCGAGCCCGTTGACTTCTTCTCAGATCTGAGAAGGTTCCTTCTTTTCCTCTAAGTCTGAGATTGATTGTGCTGCTGATGCTGATTTCAAATGATGATATCTTTTTGTGTGGTGGTCCGTTTTGCGCAAATGACATGTCCAGACGTTCATGGTGACTAGCACTACGATTCATTCCATTGTGCCATGCATGTTTGTGGTCATCTAGATGCTTATTTTTCTGTTGCAAGAGTGCATCCCGTTATAAACTGCTGCTATGTGTTGTTTTTATGTCACCTTTGCATAGTGATAACTTGGTGCTCGTTTATCCGAATGATGCAAATGACATGTCCACGCGTTCGTCTTGCCATGCTCTACATGTTGCTTGTGTTAGGTTGCATGATAGATTTAATCTTGCCATGTTTATCTCGGTTGCAAAGTTCCATGTGGCTGTGATATTGTTTAACTTGTTATGAAATGCCATCTTGTTGAGCTCGTTGCTATCGTTGTAATTATCTCCATGATGCATGCTTGTATGTTTCGGAATCATCATCATGTGTACTTTGATGTGGTGCTTACCACTTGCCATGCTTAGTTTTGAGGTGACTTAAACTTGCTCTCAAAGATGCCATGATGAAACTGCTGTTTTAACACTTAGTGGTTTTTCACTAAGTCTGGAATCTGTAATGTTCCGATGCCATGTTTGCTTACTGTTCTAGGACAAACCATGATAGTTTTGGGGTGACTCTTGATGGTTCCTTGTAGTATATATTGTTGGATATCCATTCATGTTCTCACATGCTTATTTGAGTGGCTGTAGCATATTGAACTTTTGCTCCAAAGTTTCAATAAAATTCTGCTGTCAGGATTTTGTTGTCAAGTTCAATATGTCCAAGCTTGTTGCTATTGATCCGTGGCTCCTTTGGGGGTGCACCTTTGGACTTATTTGCTGTAGGATATGTCTAGTTTCTGTTCATGCTCTTTGCCATGATGTTTGAGTGTTGTAGCTTATTTATCTAGTGCTCCGAAGTTGCTATGTTGCTATAATTTTCAGCTTGTGCATATTTCTTGTTTCGGGCATAACTTTTAGCCCGTAGCTCCGTTTTCAGCGAGTCTTATATGAAACTTGATTGTTTTTCCGTGTAGATTCATAATATCCTATTGTTATCTTGTTTTGAAGCATTTTGCTTGAGTGCTATTTTTCCGTGCTCCGTGTGCTTCCTTAGTGCATCCATCATGCATTCATCTTTTTGGTGTGCGCATTGCATCTTGTTGATTCGTGCCTTGTGTGATTGTATTGTTTAGAGCCGGAAGCTGAGACTGAGTATGAGTACGAGCACGAGGTTACTACCGAGGTTGAGCACGAGGACCCTTCTTACGATCCGAACGACAACTCTTCAGGCAAGATGACCGAACCCCGATAACATTACTATCTTTGCCTATTGCTAGTAGTCTCGATCTATAGTTTTGCCTCGATGCCCATGTCTTCCATGTCAGCCTCCTACTTGTAACCATGTCCATGTCTAACCACCCTACCTATGCAAACCGTTGCTTGGCTAAGTACACTTCGCTCAGCCCTTCTTATAGCATTGCTAGTTGCAGGTGAAGATTGAAGATGCTTGCATCATGTTGAAGTTTGTTGGGTTATATCACACTATATAAATGCTTAAAATGAAATCATCTATATATTGGCAAGGGTGGAAGGCTAAGCCTTTTGTTTGGTGATTTGTTCCACTCATGCCGCTAGGAACCGTATAAACCGGTGTTATGTTCCTTGATTATGCGTTCCTCACACGGTTGGGGTTTATGGGGCCTCCTTGATAAACCGCTAAGTGCTAAGTCTTTTCCAGCAAGTCCCAACATTGGTACTATTCGCCTAAACAACTAAAACTTTCCGAGGGAGTAATTAACCCGAGGCTTAATTAATTCAACCCCCCTGGGCCAGTGCTCGATGTGAGTGTTGGTCCAAACTAGAGTCGTGTGTGGGCCCCCCCTTGGCAACTTGGGTTTTCGGCCACTGTATGCTATGCTCATCCGGTCGTGGCCTGAGACTAGATACGCGCGGCTACTATCAGGATGTCGGCACGCCGAGAGGACTTGCTGGATTAGCCTTACCTTAGTTCGGAGTATCTTGAGCACGGGATTCCGAGAATACTCGGGTCTTCCCACCTTGGAGTTGCGACTCAGCGGATCGTGGGCTTGTCATGGGCCAAGTTGGAACACCCCTGCAGGGTTATGAACTTTCGAAAGCCGTGCCCGCGGTTATGTGGCAGATGGGAGCTTGTTAATATCCGGTTGTAGAAAACTTGACACATTGTTCTAATACACTACATCGTGTGTACCGTGACTGTCAATTTCCGAATAGGGATTCGGGAGTTGAACACGGTGGGGTTATGTTTGTTCAGCTTTAGCTAGGATCACTTCGTGATCATCTCTAGACCGAGGCACTTCTCTTCTCGCACACTTTCACGTAAGCTAGTGCTAGTTGCTGCTGCAGACACTTATTCTTTTCTTCAGCCTTATCCTCTCCCAAGGCTTAAATAGTCTTGTTACCCGGGAACGGGATTGCTGAGTCCTCTGTGGCTCACAGTTACTTCACCACACCAGATGCAGGTCCGATGGTGAGCTATCCAAGTGATGGCACCGAGCTAGACTGGAAGTATGACGAGGAGCGTAGTCGATACTATGTTCGTTATCCTGATGATCAGTAGTGGAGACTTCTACTAGGATTCGATCCGACCTGTGGATTTAAATTATGTTTGGTATCTTGTCATTTGGATTTTACCCTAAGAGGGCTGTGATGTTTTATTGAATGATGATTTGGACATGTATTGTATTTGTGTGACGTGGCGATTGTAAGCCAACTATTTTATGTTTTCCATCCCCATCTTTTACATGAGTTGTGCAAAGATACCAGACTTGCGATCATTCCAGCATGGGGTTATGTCTCTAAGTCGTGCCTCGACACGTAGGAGATATAGTCCCATCCTGGGCATTACAAGTTGGTATTCAGAGCCTTCTCCAACCTAGGAGCCCCCACTGATTGATCGAATCGTTGACGGTCGAGTCTAGGCACACACTGACAATGTTTTGAGTCCTATATTTATATCGGAGAGTAGGATTTCTTTGCTTCTCATCCCCTTTCTCTCTGGTGAGGACTCCTGACGACTACTCTTGTCTCTTCTACTTTCAAAAATTGCACCAAATTTTTTTTAGGAATCTCGCGAGTATTCTGGGATTGTTTCGATGTTCTTGTGACGAGAATATTGTTCTCGATGCCTCCTGACATTAGGGGTTGTGGCAGTGTCCCGGGGAGTTGTGCTTCGGGGTATTATCGTCACAAGCATATCGCGGCAGTACTAAATACTTAAGACGGCCGACATCGAAAATCTCTCCTATACGGTTAGTGGCAAGATAACCCCGACATCACCCAATACTGGGGAGGTAGTTCGGGAGTATTGCCATAGCTTGTTATAGTGGATGCTTTTTGAAGGTCCGAGGTAGACAATTTCCGAGAAAGACTAGTTATGTGTTGAAGGATGGATACAGCTGGATGTAGGTTTAGAGTTGATTGCGCGGTGCTTCCCCTGTATCCCCAACACCTGATTGCATAACTGGAAACTTTCGGAAATTAATAGGTGGGTTATCCTGTAGATCGTAGGCATTCTTCCAACGAATGCAGGTTAGCGAGTTCGGGGTTCTACATTGAGTGAAGTGGTTTTATGACCGATGTTCCGATCGGGAGTTGCATCTTAAAGGGTCCTTGGCTATGCTGATCCGGGGATTGCAAAACCCTTTCGTAACGCGTACATATGCTTTCAACACGAAAATGTCGAACGAAGCTCCTATCTTGTGTTTGTTTCCATCTGTACCTTGTGTTTTTTCTTATTTACCTTTTGTCCCCTATGTGGCTTCTCGTGAAGATTGATGTTATCATTTAACTGAGAATTTTCATTCATTCCTCTTGTTCGAATGAATATTGTGAAGACTATGTTGCAATTCATTCCATTGATTCAGCTTATACCTTCTGTCAATCAATTGCTGATTCGTGGTCATCTCTTTCAGGATGGCTCCGAAACGGGTTCCCAACGCTAACCCAGAGGGTGAAGAGGTCCCAGATCGTCCTCCTTCCCCTCCTCCTCCGTCTGAGGCTTGGAGAGCGATTATGCAGACTACAACTCAGAACACCCAGATGTTGATGCGGATGATGCAGCAGATGCAAGCTAATCAGGGTGTTCCAGGGAATCAAGGCAACTTCTTTAACCATCAGCACCATGCTACTCTCAACCAGTTCTTGGCCAATAATCCAAAAGCTTTCAGTTACTGTGTCGACCCTCTTGATGCTGAAGATTGGTTAACCGATATAAAGAAGCATTTTGAGTGCAGTAACGTAAGAGAAGAGGACTATGTGAAGTTTGCAGCCTTCCAACTCAAAGACCAAGCAGCTGACTGGTGGCAGCAGTACAAAGACTCCAGGCCAAGTCGTGTGATCTCTTGGGAGGATTTCTGCAAGGACTTTTGCTCTCACCACATTCCAACAAGTGTCATCGAGGGTATGCGTGAGCAATTCCGCAACCTGAAGCAGGGCTCTATGACTGTCTACCAGTATAATGTCAAGTTCCAAAACCTCGCCCGCTATGCTAAGCAAGACATTCCTGATGCCAAGAGCAAAATCTATCAGTTTCGTGGTGGTCTGAGAGATGAACTTCAACTTGCTCTCACCTTGTTCGAGCCCGATGAGTTCGACAAATTCTATAACATGGCTTTGAAACAAGAGGCAGCTCAGCTTAAGATGGAGGCTTCTCGAGATGCCGTTCACTCCTCCCCATCTTCTCAAGTGGCTGCGAAACAACAGAAATGTTGGCTTCCTCCTCCTCCAGTGATTCGAGCTCCTTACAACAACTCCAACAGCAACAAGAACTCTAGTGGACGTGGTTTCTCCCACCCACCCAACCCGAGCAACCAGTCGAAGAACCAGTTTCAGTCTCAAGGTTCCAAGTCAAGTGGTTCTCATTTCCGTCCTCTCTCAGAAGTGGTGTGCAACAAGTGCTCTCAGAAAGGTCACTATGCCAACAGATGTCCGAATCCGAAGCGTCTTCCACCTCCTCCACCTGTCAGTACAGCGATTGTCAAGCATAATCCAAAGTCTGCAAGGGTGAATCTGATGAGTGCAGCTGAAGCGGAGAATTCTTCTGATGTGATTTTGGGTAACCTCTCAGTTAACTCTTTTCCTGCAAAAGTCTTGTTCGATTCAGGTGCTTCACATTCTTTCATGTCAAGACCTTTTGCATTGTCACATGATATGCCATTGCAAGCTTTGCCGAGACCGATGTCTGTGCTTTCTCCGGGTTTGCTTATGAACTCCAACAACTTTGTTCCGAATGTGTCTATTCGCATGGGTGATTATCGATTTCTGGCTAATCCGGTGGTTCTCGGTAATTCTGACATCGACCTCATCCTCGGGATGGATTGGCTTTCTCAGCATGATGCTCACATTGATTGTGCACAGAAGGAAGTCAAGATGACTCATCCTGATGAAGACGTGATTATCTTTGCCTCCAGGGATAACACTATCAGGCTTTTCTCTCTCAATGATAAGGGCGAAATTAATGCCATATCTCAAATTCCGGTGGTGAACGAATATCAAGACGTCTTTCCTGAAGAACTTCCAGGCATGCCTCCACACCGTCAGGTGGAATTTGTCATTGAACTCGAGCCGGGTACTGAGCCAGCATGCCGGCGTCCGTACAAGCTCTCTCCTAAAGAATTGAAGGAGTTGAAGAAGCAGCTTGATGAACAGGAGCGTATGGGTCTCATCAGGCCTAGTACGTCGCCTTGGGGCTGTGGTGTCTTATTTGTCAAGAAGAAAGATGGCACAGAGCGTCTCTACGTTGATTACCGGCCATTGAACAAGAAGACAATAAAGAACAAGTATCCGCTCCCCAACATCAACGAACTCTTCGAGCAGCTCAAAGGAGCTAAAGTGTTCTCTAAGCTCGACCTCCGAATGGGCTATCACCAAATTCGCATTCGCGAGCAAGACATTCCCAAGACTGCCTTCAGAACGAGTTACGGCTCATACGAGTATACAGTCATGTCCTTTGGTCTCGCCAATGCTCCTCCTACCTTCTCGAGGATGATGCACTACATCTTCAACCCCTATACTGGCGAGTTTGTGCTTGTGTATCTGGATGATATTCTGGTGTTTTCCAAGAATGAAGAAGATCACAAAAAGCACTTACGTCTGGTTCTTGATCGACTCCGTGAACATAAGTTCTATGCCAAGTTCTCCAAGTGCGAATTTTGGCTCGATAAGGTTTTGTACCTGGGCCATATCATCTCAACTGACGGTATTGCGGTAAATCCGGAGAAAGTTGAAGCAATTGTCAACTGGGAAGCTCCTCAGAACGTTAAGCAACTCCGCAGTTTTCTGGGTCTTGCCAGCTATTGCAGAAGGTTCGTTGAGAACTTCTCCAAGATTGCCAAGCCTCTTTCCAACTTGCTTCAGAAGAATGTCAAATACTTTTGGTCTCCAGAGTGTGAAGTGGCATTCAGAACTCTCAAAGAAAAGCTCGTCTCTGCTCCAGTTCTTACTCCTCCAGATGAGTCCAAGCCATATGAAGTATTCTGTGATGCTTCTCTTCAAGGCCTTGGTGGTGTGCTTATGCAAGATAAGAGAATTGTGGCATACACTTCTCGTCAGCTGAAGCCAAGTGAGAAGAACTATCCCACACATGATCTCGAGCTAGCAGCTGTGGTACATGCTTTGATTACGTGGAGACATCTGTTGTTGGGCAGAAAAGTCGACATCTTCACTGATCACAAGAGCTTGAAATACATCTTCACACAGCCGAATCTGAACCTCCGCCAGACTCGTTGGGTTGAAATGATCCAAGAGTATGGTCCCAGCATCGAATACACTCCTGGCAAGGCGAATGTGATTGCAGATGCTTTGAGCAGAAAGGCATATTGCAACAGCCTTCTTATCAAGCCGTTCCAGCCTGAGCTTTGTGAAGCATTCAGGAAACTCAACCTCCAAGTTGTTCCGTAGGGTTTTCTTGCAAATCTTCAAGTTGCTCCTACCTTGGAAGATCAAGTCCGTGAGGCCCAACTCAGTGATGCCATGGTGCAGAAGGTGAAACATGGTATTGCAAAGGGCACTCCAAAATACAAGTGCTACCGTGTTGATGAGAGAGATACCTTGTTCTTCGAGGACATACTCGTTGTTCCCAAAGGTGATCTCAGGAAGCTCATAATGGAAGAAGCACATGATTCTCTCCTTTCCATTCATCCTGGCAGCTCCAAGATGTACCAAGACCTCAAGCAATCTTACTGGTGGACACGCATGAAAAGGGAGATTGCCCAATTCGTGAATGAATGTGATGTCTGCAGAAGAGTGAAAGCAGAGCATCAACGTCCATCCGGTCTTCTCCAACCTCTTCCTATTCCCGAGTGGAAATTCGACCACATTGAAATGGATTTCGTCACTGGCTTTCCTAAGTCCAAGAGAGAGAATGATTCTATCTTTGTGGTGATTGACAAGCTTACCAAAGTCGCTCACTTCCTTCCAGTCAAAGAATCCATCAATGCAGCTCAATTGGCAGAGTTGTACACTTCC
Source organism: Secale cereale (assembly GCA_902687465.1). Classification (NCBI taxonomy): domain Eukaryota; kingdom Viridiplantae; phylum Streptophyta; class Magnoliopsida; order Poales; family Poaceae; genus Secale; species Secale cereale. Next base: position 333,245,210 of record LR738715.1, read on the forward strand.
AGAATTGTGTCCTTACATGGCATTCCTCAAGTTATATCCTCAGACCGTGGAAGTTTGTTCACTTCAAAGTTCTGGGACTCCTTCCAGTCCGCCATGGGCACTAAGATCAGGTTCAGCACTGCTTTTCACCCTCAGACTAGTGGTCAAGTTGAGCGAGTGAATCAGATTCTAGAAGACATGCTCAGAGCCTGTGTCATCTCTTTTGGCATGAAATGGGAAGATTGCCTTCCATTTGCCGAGTTCTCTTACAACAACAGCTTTCAAGCAAGTGCCGGCAAAGCTCCGTTTGAAATCCTCTATGGCAGAAAGTGCCGTACCCCTCTCAACTGGTCTGAAACAGGCGAACGTCAACTTCTTGGCAATGACTTGATCTCAGAAGCCGAAGAAATGTGCAAAGTCATACGTGAGAATCTCAAGGCTGCTCAGTCGCGTCAGAAGAGCTACTATGACATCAAGCATCGTGATTTGGCCTCCAACATTGGTGATCATGTCTATCTCCGTGTTTCTCCGATGAAAGGCACCCAAAGATTCAGTATCAAAGGAAAGCTTGCTCCTAGATACGTCGGGCCTTTCAAGATTCTTGGCAAAATAGGCGATCTAGCCTATCAACTTGAGCTCCCTTCCAACTTCGCCAATGTTCATGATGTGTTCCATGTGTCTCAACTCCGCAAATGCTTCAAGGCACCTGAACGCATGATTCCGTTTGAAGAGATTGATCTTCAACAAGATTTGTCCTACCGAGAGCATCCCGTTGCTATTCTCGAAGAAACCGAACGCAAGACCCGCAACAAGTCCATCAAATTCTTGAAAGTCAAGTGGTCACACCATACCGACCGAGAAGCTACGTGGGAACGAGAAGATCATCTTCGTTCCGAGTACCCTTCCTTTTTCCAGTCCTAGATCTCGGGACGAGATCTTTTTGTAGTAGAGGAGAGTTTGTAATGCCCCGGATGTAATACTTTCCCTTTTGGGCATATAATATATCTCTGGCTTCATCAATTCCATTCCGGGTTCTTTGTCTTTCGGGTTTTCGTCGTTTTGTTGTGTGCGTGTGTGGCATTCATTCATATCATATAGTATTGTGCATCGCATTGCATTTGTGTTGTCATTTGCATCCGGTTACACGCGTTCCTTCCCGTTGTCCGTTTCGCGTTTCGGAGCTCTCTCACGTGTCCGTGGCGTCCCGTAGGCCTACTTTGGTGTTTGGCCGTGTAACGTTACCGGTGTGGCGCGAGACTTGTCGTGTGTTGTTGTTTTGGTTTGTGTAACCCGCCTGTCAAATCTCGTCGTGTTTCAAGTCCGTTTGCTACCCCAACAGTTATTCTCGTGGGCTCAAAGTGCCACCACTTTGAGGCCCAAGACACCCCTCCAACAGCCCACCAACCACTCCTAGCCACTTCTATCATCTAGGCCATCCACATCTGATCGTGTGGCCGAAAACCGCACTCCGTTTGGACAACCCTAGCTACTTGTGCCTATATATTTGTCCACCTCCCACAATTTTTGCCCCAATTCAAGGAAACCCTAGCCTCCACCTTCTCCTTCCTCCAGCCACCACCACCTCGCCGGAGTTCCGCCGGAATCTCGCCGGAGTTCGCCGGAATACCACCACCTCGCCGGAAAAACACCTCTCCACCTCCTCTTCTCTCAGATCCGCGCCCCACGCCCTCAAATCCGGCCAGCGCCGCCACCACCTCAGGTTTTCGCCGTCCCCGTCGGCCTCCAATAGGCATCGCCGCCGCCAGCTCGCTGGATCGGGAGGATCCCAGCGCCGTTGACCGATCGCTACAGCCGCCGCAGATCGCCTGGGCTCCCGCATCGCCCAGGCCGCCGACCCCGCTCGAGCCGGACGCCTCCCTCCTGGGCCGAGGCGCCGCGGCCTCTCCCCGCGTCCCCCTCTTGGGCCCCGAGCTGGGCGATCCGATCGCCAGGCCGGGCCTCTCCTCCCTTCGCCAGTGGCCTCCCCAGTCCCATCGCCAGGCGCTCCACTCCGCTGGGCCGACCTCCCTCCTCCGGGCCGCCCGTGCCGGAGGCCCGCTCCTCCTACAGCGCCCGCCAGCCGCCGGTTTCCAGCTGGGCCCGCGCCCCGCCGGCTGGACTGCCCCAGCCGCCTGGGCCGTCGCCATCCGTTCGCACGGGCCCGAGGCCGCCTGGACTTCCCAGCCGCCTCCGCCGCTTCGTCCGTGGGCCGAAGCCCAGCTGCCAGATCGCCGCTCCGGGTCCGAGCGGACCGAAGCCCACTTCCCCGCCGCCTCTCCTCCGCCAGATCCGCAGGCCTGATCCGCCGCGAGCCCGTTGACTTCTTCTCAGATCTGAGAAGGTTCCTTCTTTTCCTCTAAGTCTGAGATTGATTGTGCTGTTGATGCTGATTTCAAATGATGATATCTTTTTGTGTGGTGGTCCGTTTTGCGCAAATGACATGTCCAGACGTTCGTGGTAACTAGCACTACGATTCATTCCATTGTGCCATGCATGTTTGTGGTCATCTAGATGCTTATTTTTCTGTTGCAAGAGTGCATCCCGTTATAAACTGCTGCTATGTGTTGTTTTTATGTCACCTTTGCATAGTGATAACTTGGTGCTCGTTTGTCCGAATGATGCAAATGACATGTCCACGCGTTCGTCTTGCCATGCTCTACATGTTGCTTGTGTTAGGTTGCATGATAGATTTAATCTTGCCATGTTTATCTCTGTTGCAAAGTGCCATGTGGCTGTGATGTTGTTTAACTTGTTATGAAATGCCATCTTGTTGAGCTCGTTGCTATCGTTGTAATTATCTCCATGATGCATGCTTGTATGTTTCGGAATCACCATCATGTGTACTTTGATGTGGTGCTTACCACTTGCCATGTTTAGTTTTGAGGTGACTTAAACTTGCTCTCAAAGATGCCATGATGAAACTGCTGTTTTAACACTTAGTGGTTTTTCACTAAGTCTGGAATCTGTAATGTTCCGATGCCATGTTTGCTTGCTGTTCTAGGACAAGCCATGATAGTTTTGGGGTGACTCTTGATGGTTCCTTGTAGTATATATTGTTGGCTATCCATTCATGTTCTCACATGCCTATTTGAGTGGCTGTAGCATATTTAACTTTTGCTCAAAAGTTTCAATAAAATTCTGCTGTCAGGATTTTGTTGTCAAGTTCAATATGTCCAAGCTTGTTGCTATTGATCCGTGGCTCCTTTGGGGGTGCACCTTTGGACTTATTTGCTGTAGGATATGTCTAGTTTTTGTTCATGCTCTTTGCCATGATGTTTGAGTGTTGCAGCTTATTTATCTAGTGCTCCGAAGTTGCTATGTTGCTATAATTTTCAGCTTGTGCATATTTCTTGTTTCAGGCATAACTTTTAGCCCGTAGCTCCGTTTTCAGCGAGTCTTATATGAAACTTGATTGTTTTTCCGTGTAGATTCATAATATCCTATTGTTATCTTGTTTTGAAGCATTTTTCTTGAGTGCTATTTTTCCGTGCTCCGTGTGCTTCCTTAGTGCATCCATCAAGCATCCATCTTTTTGGTGTGTGCATTGCATCTTGTTGATTCGTGCCTTGTGTGATTATATTGTTTAGAGCCGGAAGCTCAGACCGAGTACGAGTACGAGCACGAGGTTACTACCGAGGTTGAGCACGAGGACCCTTCTTACGATCCGAACGGCAACTCTTCAGGCAAGATGACCGAACCCCGATAACATTACTATCTTTGCCTATTGCTAGTAGTCTCGATCTATAGTTTTGCCTCGATGCCCATGTCTTCCATGTCAGCCTCCTACTTGTAACCATGTCCATGTCTAACCACCCTACCTATGCAAACCGTTGCTTGGCTAAGTACGCTTCGCTCAGCCCTTCTTATAGCATTGCTAGTTGCAGGTGAAGATTGAAGATGCTTGCTTCATGTTGAAGTTTGTTGGGTTATATCACAATATATAAATGCTTAAAATGAAATCATCTATATATTGGCAAGGGTGGAAGGCTAAGCCTTTTGCTTGGTGATTTGTTCCACTCATGCCGCTAGGAACCGTATAAACCGGTGTTATGTTCCTTGATTATGCATTCCTCACACGGTTGGGGTTTATGGGGCCCCCTCGATAAACCGCTAAGTGCTAAGTCTTTTCCAGCAAGTCCCAACATTGGTACTATTCGCCTAAACAACTAAAACTTTCCGAGGGAGTAATTAACCCGAGGCTTAATTAATTCAACCCCCCTGGGCCAGTGCTCGATGTGAGTGTTGGTCCAAACTAGAGTCGTGTGCGGGGCCCCCCTTGGCAACTTGGGTTTTCGGCCACTGTACGCTGTGCTCATCCGGTCGTGGCCTGAGACTAGATACGCGCGGCTACTATCAGGATGTCGGCACGCCGGGAGGATTTGCTGGATTAGCCTTACCTTAGTTCGGAGTATCTTGAGCACGGGATTCCGAGAATACTCGGGTCTTCCCACCTTGGAGTTGCGACTCCGCGGATCGTGGGCTTGTCATGGGCCAAGTTGGAACACCCCTGCAGGGTTATGAACTTTCAAAAGCCGTGCCCGTGGTTATGTGGCAGATGGGAGCTTGTTAATATCCGGTTGTAGAAAGCTTGACACATTGTTCTAATACACTACAGCGTGTGTACCATGACTGTCAATTTCCGAATAGGGATTCGGGAGTTGAACACGGTGGGGTTATGTTTGTTGAGCTTTAGCTAGGATCACTTCGTGATCATCTCTAGACCGAGGCACTTCTCTTCTCGCACTCTTTCACGTAAGCTAGTGCTAGTTGTTGCTGCAGACACTTATTCTTTTCTTCAGCCTTATCCTCTCCCAAGGCTTAAATAGTCTTGTTACCCGGGAACGGGATTGCTGAGTCCTCTGTGGCTCACAGTTACTTCACCACACCAGATGCAGGTCCGATGGTGAGCTATCCAAGTGATGGCACCGAGCTAGACTGGGAGTATGACGAGGAGCGTAGTCGATACTATGTTCGTTATCCTGATGATCAGTAGTGGAGACTTCTACTAGGATTCGATCCGACCTATGGATTTAAATTATGTTTGGTATCTTGTCATTTGGATTTTACCCTTAGAGGGCTGTGATGTTTTATTGAATGATGATTTGGACATGTATTGTATTTGTGTGACGTGGCGATTGTAAGCCAACTATTTTATGTTTTCCATCCCCATCTTTTACATGAGTTGTGCAAAGATACCAGACTTGCGATCATTCCAGCATGGGGTTATGTCTCTAAGTCATGCCTCGACACGTAGGAGATATAGTCCCATCCTGGGCATTACAAACTACGGTGAGAAGGAAGACGGTGTGGCTGAAGATGCAGAAAAGGCAAAATGTTAAGAACGACACATATGTCTGATCCGAAAAATACCCTAAGAGATCAATAGTAAGGTATGAGAGTGGTCACACGTCTGTTGACTGGAAACTAAAATGGGGTCACACGATTTTCTTTTCTTTTGGTACTGTCCGATCTACGCCAGACAGCTTGATGGCCATCTTATGCCTCCTGGTTAAGGCAGCGACCACCAGCAGAGCAGCCTGCCTCCGCCATCCCTGGCCGCGAGAGCTCCGACCAAAACCCCGCTCCCCGCCTAACCGCACTATCGTGGTTGCGCCGCCCCCGGCTAATCGACAAAGACTCGCCGTCTTCCAGATCCGGCGGCGGCAATACCTTCAACCCACGCAACTCTAAGATAGCCACCTAAGCGTTGCTTCCACGGCGAACTTGCGCCCCGCACCCTTATGTTAGACACCAGCCAACAAGCGGCCTAGGAGCTCCGCCGCCTCGAGGGGTGCTGCTTCCCATTGGGAATCGATTCGCCCAGAATAAAAATTCAGCCAATTGACGCCTAAATAAAGTGATTTGAGATGAGTGTATGACCTATCTTGCGGCCCTGTGAAGTAGGCAGCTCCAACTGCCGAGTCGGTGCGGCCGTCGCGATTGCGGTGGCTACCGCCGGCAGGAAAGCAGAGATGTCGCGACGATCTACGACTACGGGGAAGCAGCGTCGGGGGCCTGGATGCATCCGAAGTTGGAGCCGCTCTAGCACCGTGCACAACGACGGGGGTGAATCGGCTCCGGTACGGTTCACGCGGCCATTGTCGAGGAAGCTCCGGCAGCATGCAGGAAGAGGCCCGCGGGCCCTTGCACGACGGCGAACGGACAACGTCTCCGGCATTGGGTGGGAGGGCGGCTGTGAATTTGGTGCGATGGGGCGCCATGGAGGAGGGGCTGAGGTGTCGCAGTTGGCGAGAAGGTGATTTGGCGCCCATGATGTATGACTGGGGAATTGGGAGGGGGAACCATGTCTTACGGACGCATTTGTCTGAAATGTGGGGGGAGTTATAGTTCGACCCCTACCTTTAGGCTTCTGGGCTTGGGTCTGTGTACTGAGGGTCCGGGATAGTAGAGTAACTTTGCTTCTCCCAAATAGTGGGCATGAGCAATTTCGGGCGAGGAGGGCGTGATTTGAAATAGTGGGCACGAGCGATTTCGGGCGAGGAGGGCGTGTTTTGAAATAATGGGCGCGAGTGATTTCGGGCGAGGAGGGCATGTTTTGAAATAGTCGGCACGAGCGATTTCTGCCGAGGAGGGGGTGTTTTGCCGCCCATGGTTTATGAATTATTCGGCACCTGTCATTTCGGCTGAGGAGAAGCCGCGCTTGGATGAAGTTATGAACCTACCCTCGATGTACAACGGGCCAATTTATGCGTGTCCCCATATAGGCCGGTAATTTCGCGTCGCCCATTTATTTGTTTGGGCGAATTCCAGGAGCAGAGGGTGTTTAGCGGTTCGTTCAAATTTTGGGAGAACGAGCATCCACGTCTACATTATCAAGTCAATTTGAAACAAATTTTGAAATATTAGCTTGCCACTTCTTTTTTAGATGGTGAGATGATGCTCGGGACTAATGTGTTTTTACATGCTCGTTGTTAATGAATTACTATATGACAAATAGTTGACCCACTCGAAAACGGGAATCAAACCCAAAATGAAATATCTCGATTTAACGAAATAGATCGTTCAACATGTCAAAATAGTGAACTAAATCCAAAGTTGAACACCTCAATTGAGTAGCATGTTGTATAGTATTATAGTACTGCATGAACATGTTGAAAGTCAAATTAATGAACTTGTTTGATACGCATATCTCCGTTCATGTGTGGATTGCATACAACATGTTCTCCAATTCAAATATTTGATGCATAAACGTGACCTCCCCCTCTCCCGGGCTCGTGTTCTCTTTCTCGCCGACAATCTTCAATTCTATCGCACACATTCAAACACAAACCTTGTCGGTCCCTCTCCCTCTCTCTTTATCTCTATCAGTGTGTGTGTGTGTGTGTGTGGGGGGGGGGGGGTCTTTCTAGTTTGCATGCACACTCCATGTATAGGTCTCTCTGGCACACCATGTATGATTCTCTAGTCCAAGTTAAATATCTTGGACACTCATCGTACGCATACAAATTCACTGGTTCGTTGCCCGTAACTCTCTCACGCACCACGTTGCCATCTTAGAGCTCTTCCCTCTCTCTCTCGAACTCTCCATCTCCCTAGGTCACACATAAACATGCATATCTCACTCACACTTGATAGACCAATCTAAAACTCTCCCTCTCTCCCTCATTCTCTCTCCATCTCACACGCACACACACACACACACAATCTCAAGCATAGCCAAGTATGATTATCTCTTACTCAATTGTAGTCACACGCAGTCCCCCTATATGTATATGACTAGTTCTTAGTCTCCATCACAAACATGTGCATTGTCTCTTTCCCTCACTTGGTCTATCTCAATTGCTCTTGGGGCATCTTTCTATTGCACACACACACTTCGTCCCTCTATCTCCCACCCATATATATAGTCCCCTCACGATCTCGAGCGGATCTCTCTATCACACACACACACACACCCTCTCTCCCTCCCCATACGTCCATCTTCTCCATGCGTCCCTCTCGACCTTTATCCCTTGTTGGAGAGACCTCTATTGGACATGTGCTATAGGGGTGTCTCTCTTAGTTGCAAACAATCACGCACTAGCTATCTTCATGTATCTCCTCACCTCGCTTTTCTATCTCGGAGATGCATGCGTGATATGTTTGCACAAGAAACGAACACACCCCCTCTCTCTCTGATTTATCATTTGTTGTCCCTTTCTCTTTCACACACGCACTCTCTTTGCACACTCACTCATTCTCGTTCGCACACACATGATCTCTCTCGACTTAGGCACTCTCGTCAGTCCATAGCATATAGATTTATTGAAAAGTCAAACATCACAAAGTTTGACCATGTATGTGGAGAAAAACATTTACATATAGAATGGCAAACATATATCATTAGTTTCATCATGAGACGTAGTTTCATATGATGTATCTTTGGTACTGTAGATATAAATAATATTTGCTTAACCTGGTCAAAGTTTCCAATGTTTGACTTCTAAAGAAATTATATGCACTGCATTATCGAACAGATGGAGTATCTCTTTCCCCCTCTCAGCTATCTGACGCACCATCGATCAGCCGTATCGGGGCTCCTCTATCTCTCTCAAACTTTATATCTCCCTGATTCACACATACACATATCTCGCTCGCGCTACATAGACCCATCTAACACTCACACACTCCCCCCTTAGGAACACACATATTGTCTCCTTCCATCCATACGTCTATCTCGACATCTCTCAGGGTATCTTCTATCACGCACACACCTTGCCACTCGATCTCCCACCCATGTAGTCCCATCACGATCTCCAGGGGATCTCTCTGTCACAAACATACACTCTCTGCTCACATTGTCTGCATTTTCTCCATACGTTTCTCTCGACCTGTCTCCCTTGTTTGCCAGACCTCTCTTGGCCACGTGTTAGGGGTCTTTCTCTCTCTATTGAAAACAACCACACACTATCTCCTCACATCGCTTCCGTTGTCGAAGATGCATGTGTGATATGTTTGCATAAGACACACACTTTTTCTCTACTTTATCGTGTGTTGTCCATATCTCTTTCACACACGTACACACACTTTTTTCACTCACTCTTTCTATTTCACACACACTCTCTCTAGTTGGGTACTCTCTCACGTCCATAAACATATGGATGTTTTGAAAAGTCAAACCTCAGAAAAGTTTGAACATGTATATGTGGAGAAAAACATTTACATCTAGAACGATTATTAGATTCATCACAACATGTACTTACTTCACACTATCATTTATCTTTGGTATTGTAGATATAAGTAATTTCTTTATAAACTCGGCCAATGTTTCAGAAGTTTGACTTAAAAAAAATACAGGCACTACATTATCGAACGGAGGGAGTAGCTCTTAATTAACAAATACTATTACAAAAAGACATGCACTAGG
>LR738715.1:333261840-333281711 GCA_902687465.1 Secale cereale
AGAGTTCAAGCGACCAACTAAACAAAAGCTCTTTAAAAAGATAAGCATGAAAACTAAGAGCTGAACATGATAGTAGCTATTGAAAGACCAAGAACATACACAACAAAGATAAACATGAAAATTATATGTTGTGTTCTAGGTTGAAGTGGAGCGTGTCTCTCTCCCACACAAAGAAAGCTGAGTTCCAACTCGTTATGAAAAGCTAAAGAAAACTAAAAAGGAAAACTAAAAGCAAGACACTCCAAGCATAGCACATAACACATGAAGTGATAAAAATATAGTGGAACGAAAGACGAACTGATAATGTTGATGGAGAAGGGGATGCACGGGGGCATCCCCAAGCTTAGACGCTTGAGTCTTCTTGAATATTTCTTGGGGGTGCATGGGGGCATCCCCAAGCTTGAGCGTTTGACACTCCTGAATCTTTTTATCATCTTCCCTCGCACACTTGAAAACTCCCTTCATACATAACTCATCATAATCTGATTAGCGAGGTTAGTACCCATAATAAAATAATTGTTCCTTGCTGGAAATAAAGATACTCTTGAAGGTCTACTGTTTCTCAAGATTGCCAAAAGGTTTTTGCAAAGAAAAAGCAAGCTCAAGGTTTGCAAAATGAAAGAAAGGCAAAACATGACAGAATCTGTGAAAAATAGAACAACAGGTAGTAAATGATTTTTTCGGGGCACTTCTGCAACTCTAATAAAAAAACTCAGAACAGACGCACGAAAGACAATTGTATAGAGCACGCTGTCGAAAAAATTAAGACCAAAAAGATGATCTGATGATTTTATACGAATTTTTCTATCCAAGGATAGAATCTATTTCCTGGACAGCACGTCACAACTCTTGAACTTTCTTGCAATCAGAGGCTACACTTGGCACAAAGTTGAAAAGCAAAGATACAATGATGATGCTACTGGAGTAACAATATCAAGACACAACAAAAGCAAAATAAAATTTTATTCATGTGGGCTGCCTCCCAAAAGCGCTTTCTTTTATGCCTTTAAGCTAGGCATAATGCAAAAAGGAATCAATAACCATCATAATAATCGGAGTTATAAATTGCTTCAAATGGTTCCTCAACAAGTTCACTCTTGTCCCTTCTAGGAAAGGGGTACACACCTTTTGCCTTCCCGCGTAAGCGGATTTGTCCCTTACCTATATCGATGAAGCCTTTAACTGCTCGGAGGAAGTCCCTTCCAAGCACTATATTTCCTTGGTTTGGCTTCATGATGAAGAAATCAACCATTGTAATCCCTTTAAGGAATTTAACTGACACGTCTTTTATTCTTCCCTGGATTTCAGAAATATCTCCATTAGTGTGTTCATGATAAGATGATAATCTATCCATGTTAAATTTTAAAGAATCATGAACAATTTTTGGCATAGTAGAAACCATAGATCCAATATCACAATAAGCAAGGAAGTCTTGATTAGAGATGCTAATCCTAACAAAAGGCTCCCAATCATTGTCTATTTCCAAAATGTCTCTCTTATTGGGTTTGGGTTTCTCTACCTTCATCAAGTCTAGAGCATCCATTCTCTTCTCAATAGTAGCAAGTCTATCTATGACAGTATCAAAGTTATGATCATAAACAAAGTAACTAGATAGACCATGTATAATTTCAAGAGCTCTAGCTTCATCACACTCTAGGAAATCTCCTTCAGCTATAATATCAAGAGAGTGTTTACACCATTTAAAAAGACCATGGTAAAAATTTCTAAGCACAATTTTTATAGGTATCCAAGGCATAATTCTCCTATGTGCATCAGAAATTCTGTCCCATGCCTTCTTCATATTTTCTCCATCCCTTTGATGGAAATCTAGGACTTCTGATTCCCACAAAGCACCAAATCCTAACATGCTTGACTAAACAGAAAGTACTACTAGCAAATAATTAATTTTTTTTTTGTGGTTTTCGATAAAAGATACTAAAGCAAAACTGAAAGGTAAACTAACAAGACTAAAAAGCAAAGGTAAAAGCTAGCGTGCAACTCCCCTATCTTGAAGAGTGGAGTCCCCGGCAACGGCGCCAGAAAACTTTGCTTGATGGCTTCTCGCCCCTCGTTGGTTACCCCAAGTGGAAGGTTTGAGATGCAGTGTAGCGGTAGTTTTCCCTTGGCAAAGATACCAAGGAACGATTTCCCCTGAGACTCCTAGTTTCAACAAGAAGGTGTCAACTGCTAACGGCGCCAGATATTAGCAATCAACGTGGACCTGCACACAGATACAAATAACTTTGCTCCCAACGAGTACAAAGAGGTTGTCAATCCCTCCGGCCTTGTCGTTTACAAAGGATCAAACGCAAGAGATAATAGTGATAGGTAAAACTGTAACTAGTATGTAAAAGCAGAAAGTAAATAGCAGATGTGATCAGTGATGGTAATATGGACCGGGGTCCCATGATGTTCACTAGTGATGTCTCTCTCCCAAAAGACGATAAAACAACTATGTGAGGTCAACGAATTACAGCTGGGCAATTGACAGAATTATGTGCGCAAACCAATGCTAACTATGTTGCAAGAAAGGTAGAGGTTCAAAGCATGCGCGGTACGCCAAGGCAAGTAGACCGAAATCCATCTGCATCTACTACTAATCATCCACCTTGAGATATCTATCCAGAACATCTCGCTGGTATTAAGTTGCGAGTCCCACCCATAGTGTAAACTCAAAGCAACAGACAACTGCATTAAAAGAACTTTCCGTAAAGTAAACAATCCTTGCACCCGCGGGCACACGCACCGTTGTTTTCCCCCTAGTGGCAACATCACATCCCCTAGACTCATATTTCTGTCACTCAAGCTAGTCATCGAGGGGCATGAACCCACAATCAAGCATAACGTTCCCTCTTGGAGTCACTACCTACTACTTGGCCAAAGCAATAAATAGCAACGGAGAACATGCAAGAATTACTTACGAACATAAATATAAAAGAGGTGAATCAAATATATTACTCAAACACAATCTGAACATAATCTCACAATCCATCGGATCCCAGCAAACTCAACATAGCAACAGCATAAGGATTACATATGTGCCTCGATCATGTAGGGCAGCTCACGAGGTCTAATTAGTGAAGCACAAGAAGGGGAGGAGAACATCACATAGCTACTGGTCCGGGACCCATGGTCCAAGGGATACTACTCACAACTCATCCGGGAGGCATCCATGGTGGTGGAGAGGCTCCCGGTGGTGATCCTCCCCTTCGGCAGGGTGCCGGGAAGAGTTCTCCTGGTGCTCCCGATCTTGGAAGCGTGGCGGCGGCGGAACAGAGATGAGATCGCGAAAAAGGGTTCCGTCCTCGAGGGTTTCGGGACGCGCGTTAAATATATGCCAAAGGGGGGCATCAGCGGAGGCCTGGGGGGCCCAGGCGCCCCCCGGCGCGGCCAGGAGGGGGGCCGCGCCACCAGGGCGCCTGGAGCCCTGGTGGCCCCCCTCCGGCCCTACTTCGGCCGTGTGGAAGCTTCCGAAACGCTGATTTTTTAATATAATTTTCCAGGATTTTTTTGGCAGTTTTCGTGACGGGAAAACCTGAAATACAAAAACAGCAGAAAACAGAAACTGGCACTGGGGTGCACTGAGTTAATAGGTTAGTCCAAATATGATCAAAAGTGTATGGAAGTGTATAAATATCATAGCAATATCACACAAAAGAGGCATGGAGCAAGCAGAAATTATAGATACGTTTTGGACGTATCAATCAAGAACACACATATATTCATGAAAACATAATAGGTTCAGATCTGAAATCATGGCACTCGGGCCCTAGTGGCAAGCATTAAGCATAGCAAAGTCATAGCAACATCAATCTGAGAACATAGTGGACACTAGGGATCAAACCCTAACAAAACTAACTCGATTACATGGTAAATCTCATCCAACCCATCACCATCTAGCAAGCCTACGATGGAATTACTCATGCACGGCGGTGAGCATCATAAAATTGGTGATGGAGGAAGGTTGATGATGATGATGGCGACGATCTCCACTCTCCGGAGCCCCGAATGGACTCCAGATCAGCCTTCTCGAGAGAGATTAGGGCTTGGCGGTGGCTCCGTATCGTAAAACGTGATAATTCTTCCTTTGTGATTTTTCTCCCCCAAAGTGAATATATGGGGTCCGGAGATACGTCGATGGAGCGTTAGGGGGCCCACGAGGCAGGGGGCGCGCCCAGGGGGAGGGGTGTAACACCTCGGACACACCCGCTGGTGGTCGTTACTCCCGGCAAGATCTAGACTGGCCCCATAGATCAATACTAGTCTTTTCTGCGCACTTTGTCCTCACTCGTGCGCACCCGGGAGCAACTTCCTGGTCGATCACCCATCCTGAAACTACTCCAAGCTGAGCACGCTTAACTTTGGAGGTCTGTCCGAATGGGCTCCCGGAAAAGAAGGAATTCCTTATTGATATGAGTAGTCTATCATCCCTAATAAGCCAGGCTATCACATACACCCCCACTCAGAGGAACCGACGTCCTCGTCGGGCCACAGGAATGTTCCATCTTGGCACAAACGTCTGTGCATCCAGTCCGATACATGTACCATGTCGTGTGCCACGAAGGGTCACAAACCTCATGAACAACATGACCGAGCACCTGTCCGCAAACATCCGTGTAACCTCGAGGGTCGGCTCTGATACCAACTTGTAATGCCCAGTATGCGGCTATGTCCCCCATGTGTCGAGGCACAACTTAAGGACATAAACGCATACTAGAATGATCTCAAGTATGGTATCTTTGCACGACTCATGTAAAATCAGGGATGAAAGTGTAAAATGATAGTTGGCTTACACTCGCCACGTCACACAATGTAATACAATAACATACATCATCCAAATAACATCAGAGTCCGACTACAGACGAAATCCAAACGACAAGATACCATAAATAACACAAGCCCGGATCATCCTAGTAAGAGCCACTACTGATCGTCGGGATAAGACACATAGTAACGTCCACGCTCTTCATCGAACTCCTATTATAGCTCTGAACCATCTCTTGTGTAGTTCTCTACGGTACCTGCATCTGGTGTGTGTTGAATCTGTGAGCCACAGAGGACTCAACAATCCCGTTCCCATGTGACAAAACTATCAAAGCCTTGGGTGTGGAAAAGGCTTTAAACAAAGGTTGCAGCAAGCACTAGGCACTAGCTTACGAGTTTAGAGCGAGCTCGGATCATCCTAGTAAGAGCCACTACTGATCGTCGGGATAATACACATAGTATCGTCCACGCTCTTCATCGAACTCCCAGAACAACTCTGAACCACCACCTGAATAGTTCTCAGCGGTACCTGCATCTGGTGTGTGTTGAATCTGTGAGCCACAGAGCACTCAGCAATCCCATTCCCTGGTAGCAAAACTATCAAAGCCTTAGGTGTGGAAAGGCTGAAAACAAAGGTTGCAGCAGCACTAAGCACTAGCTTACGTGTTTAGAGCGAGAAGAGAACAAGTGCCAACGATCGCCAAGTTGATCAAGAAGTGATCCTAGCTACTCACGATCAAACATAACCCCACCGTGTTTACTTCCCGAACCCCTTCGGAAAGAGACCGTCACGGTTACTCACGCAGGTAGTGTATTCAAGAACATGGTGTCAAGTTATCTACAACCGGATATTAACAAATTCCCATCTGCCACATAACCGCGGGCACGGCTTTCGAAAGATCAAACCCTGCAGGGGTGTCCCAACTTAGCCCATCACAAGCTCACGATCTGCGGAGTCGCAACTCCAAGTTGGGAAGACCAAAGTATTCTCGGAATCCCGTGCTCAAGATATTCCGACAAAGGTAAAACTAATCCAGCAAGACCTCCCGGCATGCCGACACTCGAACAGTAGCCGCGCGTATCTAGTCTCAGGCCACGACAGGATGGGACAAGCTACGGGTGTATACCAGACATTGAGTTTCCCCGAGGTGGCCTCACAGCACGCCCAGTTTGGACCAACGCGCATGAGGAGCACTGGCCCAGGTTGTTAATTAAGAACTCGGGTTTGCAACGCCCTATGCAAGTTTAAGTTATTAGGCAAATGTAAAACCAAAGTTGGGCCTTGCTGGAAAAGCTTTAGCGCTGAGCGAATTATCAAGGGGGGCCCATAAACCCCAACCATGTTAGGGACGCAAAATCAAGGAACATAACATTGGTTTATCGGTTCCTAGGGTGGCATGAGTGGAACAAAACACCAAGCAAGAGGCTTAGCCTTCCACCAATTACCAATATATAGGTGATTTAATTTAATATATTATATATTGTGATATCCCAACAATAACTTCATCACGTGGCAAGAATCTTCAAATCTTCACCTGCAACTAACAACGCTATAGGAGGGGCTGAGCGATGCTTACTTAGCCAAACAACGGTTTGCTAGGAGGGTGGTTAAAGAGTTTCATGGCAACAATAGGAGGGCTGGCAAACAGGAATAGGCATCGAGGCAATATCTAAAGAGCGAGACATCTAGCATAGGCAAAGATAGTAGTGATATCTGGGAATGTTCATCTTGCCTGTTGATTCCACGGAGGGATCGTAACCTTGCTCCTCAAACTCAGCCTCGGTAGGAACCTTGTACTCCGAATCGTCACCGGGCTCTAACCAACACAACAAGCAACACCGGAACACCAATCAATCATCATGCAATGCTCAACCACATGATGCATGATCATGATGCATATGGACATGAATAGATATGATCATGGTCTAGGGACACAAGAGTGCACTAACATCATAGAAAACAAGATCACCCACATGAAAGAAAACAAGCAAAAGAACAAAACTAACAAGGTTATGTAGATTATTCAAACAAGCACCCAACAAGTTTAAAGGAGTTGGTTAACATGGCAAGGGTGCAACTAAGACTGACCCAGGACAAACCTAGCCGCAACCACTGACCTGTGGGGTCAGGGCGCTGATGTGGCAGCAGCTGTGTGCGCGTGTGGGCGTGCAGCGAGCGGTGAGGCTGGCAGGTGGGGCCTGCCTGTAAGTCTCACACGAGGCAAAAAATAGGAGGAATAAATCCCACTGCCCCCTATTGGAATCGAACCCGCGTCTCGCTGGTAACTGACGAATGAGCTAGCCACTGGGCTAGACAGGTGCTCTCGACAGAACACATGCGCATAGCCTGAAGAGTTAACTGAAGGAGCTACCAGCAGGGGAAAGCAGAGGCTCGTCGGAGCTGCTCGTCGGAGCTGCTCCGGCGACCTAAACGGACGGCGGAGGGGTGCGGGCAGTTCCTGGGGGAACGCCGCATCCACTCCATGCGCTTGCAGAGCCTAGCAAGCACTACATCGATGGCGACGAGCTCACGTCAGAACGGCGGCATCAGACCTCTTCGCGACAAGCAAAGGCCTAGGCGGAGCGGCGTCTAGCTGCGGGCATGCGGGATCGAGCGGCGGAGCTGCTGCGGATCCAGAGCGGCGAAGCGCAAGGCCTACGACGACTAGCTGCACGCGCGACAGCAGCAAGGTTCAGAACGACGGGGCACCGAGAGCACGACGAAGACATGGCGGCGACGCGTATAGAGGACCGCATGCGATGAAGAAGAAGCAGGGAGGAGTGGGGAGTACCTCCTTACCCTTGGACAAGAAGATGTCGACGAAGACGCACTGGAGAGGAGGAACACGGGCTCTGAATCTTGACGCGGTCGCTGTTCGCGGACAGAGGAAGAAGAAGAAGACGACGCAGGCGTCGGGCTTGTCGTCCAGGGCCCCAGATCTGCTCCGGAACGACTCGGGGAGGCGTTGCGCTGCTCGTGGATGACGGAGAGGAGGCCGGCGACAACTCCTACGCCAGAGACGATCTCGGGATCGGGCCGGCCATGGCGAACGGTGCGGGTGTGCGTGGGCGCTTACCTGGGCAGTGCGCGAGGGGAAAGAGGGAGGAGGAGGAGGAACCCTAGGGCTGCGGCTGCTTGGGTTTAAAAGGGGGCACCGATCGCGTGGCCTCGACGTCCGTGATCACGGCGCGGCGGTGAGCTCGTGCACTATCTCTATACCAGCGTGACGGAGGAAGACGGAGATGCAGGGTGGAGAGGCTGACGAGTGGGACCGCACGGGCGAAAGGGGACGGCACGACTACGCGCGACGCTGGCGCTGGTTGGGCCGCTGTGGGAGAAGAAGCGGGCCGAGGCCTGCTGCGGAGGAGTTGGCTGGGCCTGGTGGAGGAGGGATGTGGCCCAAGCCACTGCTGCTGCTGCTATATTCTTTTCTTTTCTAATTTTCTCCAGACATAAAATAAAATGAAAAGTGCAGGCTGAAAGAAAAAGAGTTAGGAGATAAATAAAATGTCCCCTTGCTCCTGGATTTATGCCCTATTTAACAAAATTGGTTTAGACATTTTTGGAGGTAGAAAATAAAATGAGTTTGAGTATGGTTCAAACTCTTGTCATTTTTGAACCCAACCAAATCACTTCTAAATGGGGCATGGCTTTGCATGATGGCACATGTCATAGCAATAGAGAAAAGGGGAGGAGTTGAACATTAATGGATGGCTAGGTCACTTGCAAAACTAAGTAAAGAAAGGAAGAAAATGAGGTAAGCAAAGAGGCGAGGAAGAAGGAGGGGGGCTAGGGTTTTGGCAAGGGGATGGCTTTGCACCAACACTCACACAACATCAACAAGGTGGCCTCACATCACAACCAACAACAAGTAAGAAACTAAGATGACTAAGATGCCATGATGATGAAGCAATGCATGGATGCAAAAATAAAATAAAATGACAATGCCAAAATAAAATAAGCTAAAAAGACAAAAACCCCCAAGGATAAGGACAAGGATCAAAATGAGAATTGCTTTATTGCCATTATTGGAAAGTATCACATATGGGGTGTTACATGATAGCCTGGCTTATTAGGGATGATAGACTACTCATATCAATAAGGAATTCCTTCTTTTCCGGGAGCCCATTAGGACATAACTCCAAAGTTAAGCGTGCTCAACTTGGAGTAGTTTCAGGATGGGTGACCGACCGGGAAGTTGCTCCCGGGTGCGCACGAGTGAGGACAAAGTGCGCCGAATCGTTGACGGTTGAGTCTAGGCACACACATAAAAATGTTTTGAGTCCTATATATATATCGAAGAGTAGTATTTCTTTTTACTCCTCATCCCTTCATCGCTCTGGTGAGGACTCCTGACGTTGTTCTATCTCCTCTACTCTCAAAATTTCACTAAATATTTTTTAGGATCACGCGAGTATTGTTTGGATTGTTCCGATATCTTTGTGACGAGAACATCGATGCCTCCTGTCATTTAGGGGTTGTGGCAGTGTCCCGGGGAGTTGAGCTCTGAGGTGTTGTCGTCACAGATGTATCGCAGCGGTTCTAGAATACTTAAGACGACCTACATCGAAAACTCTTCTATGCGGTTAGTGGTGAGATAACCCCGACGTCACCCAGTACTGGTGGGATAGTTCGGGAGTATTGCCACAACTAGTATAGCGGATGCGTTTCGAAGGTCCGAGGTAAACAGTTTCCGAGGATGACCGGTTATGTGTTGATGGATGGATACAGCTAGATGTAGGTTTAGAGTTGAGTGCGCAGTGCTTCCCCTGTATCCCCAACACCAGATTGCATAACCGGAAACCTTCGAGAATTTATAGGAGGGTTCTTCAAGTAGCTTGTAGGCATTCTTCCAACGAGTGCATGATTTGAGGTTTGGGGTTCAACATCGAGTGAAGAGGTTTCATGGGCGTTGTTCCAATTGAGAGTTGCATCTTAAAGGGTCCTTGGCTATGCTGATCCGGGGATTGCAACACCCTTTGTAACATGTTCCATGGGGCATTGAGCACGAACATGTGGGACGAAGCTTCTATCATGTATTTGTTCCATCTGCTCCTTGTTTTTTTATTTACCTTTTGTTCTCCCAAGTGGCTTCTCGAGTAGATTGTTGTATCATTAAACTGTGGAATTCATTCGTTCATTTTGTTCGAATGTTCTTGTGAAGACTTATGTTGCAATTTCTAGCCGTTGATTCAGCTTATATACTTTCCATCAATGGCTAATGGTTGTCATCATATTCAGGATGGCTCCTAAGAGGGTTCCCAACCCTAACCAAGAGGGTGATGAAGAGCGTCCTCCTAAACGTCCTCCTTCCCTCCTCCTCCGGCTGAGGCATGGAGAGCAATTATGCAAGCAACCAACCAGAACACCCACATGCTCATGCAAATGATGCAGAACTTTCAAGACAACCAAGCAAATCAAGGCAATCATGTGAACCAAGACCAAGGCAATCTGTTCAATCAACCTCACTTTGCGACTCTGAACCAATTCCTGGCAAACCAACCGAAGTCTTTCAGTTACTGTGTGGACCCGCTAGATGCTGAAGACTGGATCACAGACATCAAAAAGTACTTTGAATGCAGTAACATGAGACTTGAGGATTATGTCAAGTTTGCCACTTTCCAACTCAAAGATCAAGCTACTAATTGGTGGCAACAGTACAAAGATTCCAGAGGTGAATGTGAGATCTCGTGGACTGACTTCTGCAAGGATTTCCGCTCTCACCACATTCCAACCAGTGTCATTGAAGGCACGCGTGAACAATTCCGCAACCTGAAGCAAGGCACCATGTCCGTCTATCAATACAATGTCAAGTTCCAGAATCTTGCCCGTTATGCGAAGCAAGACATCCCCGATGCCAAGAGCAAGATTTATCAGTTCCGAGGTGGTCTGAAAGATGAAGTCCAACTAGCTCTCACCTTGTTCGAGCCGAATGAATTTGACCAATTCTACAATATGGCTCTCAAGCAAGAGGCAGCTCAGCTCAAGAGTGAAGCTTCCAAAAAGAGGATTAGAGATGCTGTTCACTCCACCTCTTCCTCTCAAATGGTTGCCAAGCAGCAGAAGTTCTGGCTACCGCCTCCTCCAGTGCTCCGTCCTCCAAACAAAAACAAGCACTCAGGTAGCCGTGGTTTCTCCCACCCACCCAACCCAAGCAATCAGTCCAAGCCTCAGTTTCAAGCTTCAAGATCAAGTGGTCCTTATCACCGGCCTCTTTCAGAAGTGACTTGCAACAAGTGTGGCCAGAAGGGTCACTATGCAAACAAGTGTACTCAAAGGCGCCTTCCGCCTCCTCCACTTGCCAGCACTGCTATTGTCAAGCACAATCCCAAGGCAGCAAGAGTGAATCTGATGAATGCAGCTCAAGCAAAGAACTCTTCAGATGTGATACTTGGTAATCTTTTAGTTAACACTGTTCCTGCAAAAGGTTTATTCGATTCAGGTGCATCACATTGCTTCATCTCAAAACCTTTCTTGTCCAAGCATGAGTTGCCTACAGAAAATTTGCAAGACCCTTTTCGTGTGGTTTCTCCGGGTATGAGGATGAGCTCTCATATTGTAGCTCCTAACATTTCTATCAAGATGGGAAATTATAAATTTTTGGCTTCTCCTATTGCTCTCGGCAACTCCGACTTTGATCTTATTCTTGGGATGGATTGGCTCTCCAAGCATGAGGCAAATATTGATTGTGCAAACAAGGAGGTCAAGCTAACTCATCCTAACAAAAACGTGATTATCTTCGCAACTCGAGATAACAACTTCAGGCTTTTCTCTCTCAATGACAAGGGCGAGATTAATGCCATTTCTCAGATTCCGGCGGTCAATGAATATGAAGATGTTTTCCCCGAAGAGCTTCCAAGCATGCCTCCCCATCGTCAATTTGAATTCGTCATTGAACTTGAACCCGGTACCGAGCCAGCATGTCGGCGTCCGTACAAGCTTTCCCCTGATGAGTTGAAGGAGCTGAAGAAACAACTCGATGAGCAAGAACGTATGAGTCTAATCAGGCCTAGTACTTCTCCTTGGGGTTGTGGTGCTCTATTTGTCAAGAAGAAGGATGACACGGAACGCCTTTGCGTTGATTACCGGCCATTGAACAAGAAGACAATAAAGAACAAGTATCCGCTCCCCAATATCAATGAATTGTTTGAGCAGCTCAAAGGAGCAAAGGTGTTCTGAAAGCTCGATCTTCGGATGGGTTACCATCAGATTCGTATCCGTGAAGAGGATATTCCTAAGACCGCATTCAGAACGAGTTTTGGCTCTTATGAATACACGGTCATGTCTTTCGGCCTTGCAAATGCTCCACCCACCTTCTCTCGGATGATGCACTTCATATTCAACCCATACACCAATGAATTTGTTCTCGTCTATCTGGATGATATCTTGGTATTCTCCAAGAATGAAGAAGACCATGCCAAGCACCTCCGTTTGGTCCTTGAAAGGCTCTGTGAACACAAGTTCTATGCGAAGTTCTCCAAATGTGAATTCTGGCTAGATAAAGTCCTTTATCTTGGCCATATTATCTCTGCCAAGGGCATTTCTGTGAACCCCGAGAAGGTTGAAGCTATTGTCAACTGGGAACCTCCGCAGAATGTCAAGCAACTCTGAAGCTTCCTTGGTCTCGCTAGCTATTGCAGAAGGTTCGTTGAGAACTTCTCCAAGATTACCAAGCCTCTTTCCAACCTATTGCAGAAGAATGTCAAGTACTCATGGACTCCTGATTGTGATGTGGCGTTCAAAACACTCAAAGAGAAGCTCATTTCTGCTTCGGTTCTTACTCCTCCAGATGAGTCCAAGCCTTATGAAGTCTTTTGTGATGCTTCATTGCAAGGTCTTGGTGGTGTTCTCATGCAAGACAAGAAGATTGTGGCATACACTTCACGTCAGTTGAAACCAAATGGGAAGAATTACCCCACACATGGTCTTGATCTAGCAGCAGTTGTACATGCCTTGATCACGTGGAGACACCTTCTATTGGGCAGAAAAGTAGACATCTTCACCGATCACAAGAGCTTGAAGTACCTCTTCACACAGCCAAACCTTAACCTTCGCCAGACTCGTTGGGTTGAGATGATTCAAGAGTATGATCCAAGCATTGAGTACACTCCTAGCAAGGCCAATGTCATTGCAGATGCCTTGAGCAGAAAGGCGTATTGCAACAATCTCCTTCTCAAACCGTTCCAGCCCAAACTTTGTGAATCATTCAGGAAGCTCAACCTCCAAGTTGTTCCGCAAGGATTTCTTGCAAACCTTCAAGTTGCTCCTACCTTAGAAGATCAAATCCGTGAGGCCCAGCTCAGTGATGCTATGGTGCAGAAAGTGAAACATGGTATTGCTAAGGGTACTCCCAAATACAAGTGCTATCGCGTTGATGAGAAAGACACCTTGTTCTTTGAGGACAGAATTTTGGTTCCCAAGGGTGATCTCAGGAAGCTCATAACGAACGAAGCAAATGACTCCCTCCTCTCAATTCATAGAGGAAGTTCTAAGATGTACCAAGACCTCAAGCAATCATATTGGTGGACTCGCATGAAAAGGGAGATTGCCCAATTCGTGAATGAATGTGATGTCTGCCAAAGAGTGAATGAAGAGCATCAACGTCCAACCGGTCTTCTTCAACCTCTACCTATTCCTGAGTGGAAATTCGATCACATTGAAATGGATTTCGTCACTGGGTTTCCCAAGTCAAAGAAGGGAAATGATGCTATCTTTGTGGTGATTGACAAGCTAACTAAAGTAGCTCATTTTCTTCCCGTCAAAGAATCCATCGACGCAGCTCAGCTGGCAGAGCTGTACACCTACAGAATTGTTTCTTTGCATGGCATTCCTCAAGTGATCTCCTCAGATCATGGAAGTTTGTTCACCTCCAAGTTCTGGGATTCTTTTCAGTCAGCCATGGGCACAAAGATTCGCTTCAGCACTGCATTTTACCCTCAGACTAGTGGTCAAGTCGAAAGAGTGAACCAGATCCTCGAAGATATGCTAAGAGCTTGTGTCATCTCCTTCGGTATGAAATGGGAAGATTGCCTCCCGTTTTCCGAATTCTCCTACAACAACAACTTCCAAGCAAGTGTCGGCAAAGCTCCTTTTGAAATCCTCTATGGCAGAAAGTGCCGTACCCCTCTCAACTGGTCCAAGACTGGTGAACGTCAACTTCTTGGAAATGATTTGATCTTAGAAGCCGAAGAAATGTGCAAAGTCATACGTGAGAATCTCAAAGCCGCTCAATCGCGTCAAAAGAGCTACTATGACGGCAAGCATCGTGACTTGGTTTTTGATATTGGAGACCATGTCTATCTCCATGTTTCTCCCATGAAGGGCACCCAGAGGTTCGGTATCAAGGGCAAGCTTTCTCCAAGATACGTGGGCCCTTTCAAGATTTTTGGCAAGAGAGGCGATCTAGCCTACCAACTCGAGCTTCCCTCCAACTTTGCTAATGTTCATGATGTGTTTCACATGTCTCAACTCCGCAAGTGCTTCAAGACACCTGAACGCACCATTCCGTTTGAAGAGATTGATCTTCAACAAGACTTGTCTTATCGTGAGCACCCCGTTGCTATTCTTGAAGAAACTGAGCGCAAGACCCGCGACAAGTCCATCAAGTTCCTGAAAGTAAAGTGGTCACACCATACCGACCGAGAAGCTACGTGGGAACGAGAAGATCACCTTCGTTCCGAGTATCCTTCCTTCTTTCAGTCCTAAATCTCGAGACGAGATCTTTTCGTAGTGTAGGAGAGTTTGTAACACCCCATATGTGATATTTTCCAATTATTTTAATAAAGCAATTCTCATCTTGATCCTTGTCCTTATCCTTGGGGTTTTTTTGTATGTTGAGCTTTTTTTTTGCATTGTCATTTTATTTTATTTTGCATCCATGCATTGCTTCATCATCATGGCATCTTAGTCATCTTAGTTTCTTACTTGTTGTGTTTGTGATATGAGGCTACCTTGGTGATGTTGTGTGTGTTGGTGTCAAGCCATGCCCATGCTAACCTACCCCTCCCTATTCTTCATGCTTGCACACCTTCTTGCCCTTCTCTCTTTTCCTTCTTTAAATTGTCAAGGGAGTTCTTCCCTGCCCCCTTTAATGTTATTCCTTTCCCCAAAAATCTTGCACCATGTCTACACCCTCTCTGCCAAATTTCATCTATTTTGGAGTTGTTTTGGTTGGGTTCAAAAATGGCACAAGTTTGAATTTTATTCAAACTTGTCTTATTTTTCTGCCTCTAAAAATGTCCAAGCCAATTTTATAAATTTGTGCATAAATCCAGGAGCTTGGGGGTATTTTTGTTTTTCCCAAACTCCTCTCCTAGCCCCCTATACTTTTCTTTAGTCAACTATTTATTTAAATAAACAGATGCTGGAAAAGATAAGCAGAAGGGGCTTACCTGGGCCTCCCGCAGCCTACCTTGGAGCCAGGCCCAGCCAGCCGCCGCAGCAGGCCTTGGCCCGCTTCCTCTCCCGCAGCGGCCCAACAGTAGTGTCCGCGCTCTCTCCCGTGGTAAATCCCACATGGAAGCTGTGAGGGACCCGCCTGCCAGCGACTCCAGCGTTTTCCCCTTCGTCCTCCTCGGCCCCCTCGCTCTCACGGTAAAAGTTGCAGGAGCCGAGCACATGGCCACGGTGGCGAGCCAGCCGTGACCGCGCCCCCTATTAAACCGAGCCCCACGCCCTCCTAGGGTTTCCCTTTCCGCATCTCGATCTCCTTCGCCGCCGCCAGCTCTCCACCCCGCTCCATCTCCTCCCTGCAGCCGCCATGGCTGGCCCGAGCAAGAGCCCGTCGCCAGCATAGGAGCGTTGCCGGCTTCCTCTCCATTGATCATGAGCACCACGGCATCTTCCCCGAGTTCGCTCCGACGCCGATCCGAGCCCGAGGACGAGTTCCCCGACGTCCTCTTCTTCCTCTTCTTCTCGGGTCAGAGTCGCGCCAAGTTCAGAGCCGCCTCGTGTCCCCTCCGTCGATCCCTCGGCCTCTTCTCCGTGTCACAGGTAGTCGAGGTATAACCAGCTTCCACCCCCACTGCTTCTTGTCGCCCTTAGATCTCCGTGCGTGCCATCCCGTTCATGCCAAGTTCGTGCCCGCCGTGCTCTAGACACATCTGCAGTTATTTGTGTTAGCCCCATCTCTTGCTCTGCGCGCGTACGCTCGCGCTTTCGTGCACGTTCACGCACACCCGCAGCCATCCACACATGTCACGCACGCATCGCTGGGGCCACACACCCGAGCTGCACCCGCACACGCACCCGTGCGCACGACCCGAGCCGTGCTCGCACACACTCCCCCATGCCTTGGCCCCGAGTCGAGCGCCTCTGTTTCCCCCTCTCGCGCCCGAGCCTCGCCACAGAGCACACACACATCCCCGCCGCCGTTTCGCCGGTCCCCGCCGGTATAGGCCGATGCCTTCTCCGTTGTAGAGGAGAAGGATCCCCATCCGCCATGGGGCTAGTTCAAAAGGAACCGTGCCCTGCTCTATTCAACAGCAGCAGTAGCAGTGCAGTGGTGCGGGCGTTAGGCTCCGACCCGGCAGCCCCGGGTTCGATCCTTCGCTCGGCCATTAGTTGGCCCCGTTTTCGTTTTCTCTGCGTAGCTGACACACTGACCCCACCTGGCAGCCACTCAACGCCATCCTACCCACTCCCACACCCACTGGCGCCACCTCGGCTCCCCTAGGTCCACCCGTCAGTGCCTCTGGCTAGGAATAGACTGAGTCAGTTTTGTTTTCGCATCTGTTTTCTTTTCTGTTTTTGTTTTTCTTCTTCTTTTTATGCATATTCTTTGCATAATTAATATCTGCTTAAATATGCTTCTGATGAAAATAAGTTATATATGAAAAATGCTTAGTTTTTCATTTAGATTATTAATATGCTGTTAGTTTCCATGTTTAAAACTTTTAAATGCTGTTTGAATTAATCTTGTGTTAAATATGCTTAAACTTGCAAAAATCATAACTAAATATCTACAACTCCAAATCCAACAAACTTTATATGCATTTGGGGTGGAAAAATGTGTAGAATAATGTGGTGCTATTGTTTTGCATGTTTAACAACTTTAAAACAGTAGTTTCTCAGATCTATCCCGTCAGGACCCCGATCCTAAGTCTCACAGGTCTAGCCTGTAACACATCATATCACTTTGCGGCCTCACGCACGGTATCCCCACGGGTGCCACCTTACCTGGCCCGGGACCGTTTGCGCATTTTGGCACACATATATGATAGTGTCGCTAGCATCCATATGACAGAGAACCCGGGCCGACATGACTAGTTATAAACCAAAAGTGGCACTAAATTACAGAGACATGCATACATGACCCAGCAACGAACGTGTCGGTCATCAACGTATGAACCCAAGTCGTAGCAAGCTACAAGGACTTAAAGGAACAACGCGTGACATTTCCCCTAAGGGACAGACACAGGAGCGAAGAAGGACACATGCCGGCCAGCCTAAGTGTTCCGAAGCAGTAGCAAGCTACCAAGGCTCAGTGGATGCACTAGGAGACATTTCCCTGTAAGATAGGCTACCAAGGGTAAACAACTAGGTGTCGGATCCCACACATAGCAGTACACATTACACGTACGCATAACATGCAAGTATGTGCTGTACAACATGGCATCATAACATAACTCAAAAACTCATATAGATAAAGGCCCAGAAGAGCCATCATAGCATTTGTTACAACAGAGGTCACATGACCCAACATACAGAGCATACAGGCAACGGAAGCATAACATGTCTGAGTACAGACAACTAGAAATGAAAAAGGCTAAGAAGCCTGACTATCTACAAGACCCTCCAAAGGGTACAAGATCGTAGCTGAGGTAACAAGCTAAACGTCGAAGTCCACGCGGAACCACTAGCGAGACTGAGGTCTCTCTCCACAAAAACATAAATTAAGCAAACGTGAGTACAAAGGTACCCAGCAAGACTTACATCAGAACTAACTACATATGCATCAGTATCACAAAGGGGATGGTGGAGTTTGACTGCAGCAAGCCAGCTTTGACTCGGTGGCTATCCTAAACTATGACTGCAAGTAACTCTTTTGAGGTGGCGCACACGAGTCCACATATTCAACAATCAATACACCACTATTGATCCTCTCCCGTCTCCCTACGAGAAGGCCATCCATAGCACTCACGCTTATCTTGCGTGTTTTAGAGTACCCACTTTCACTTGTCTATGAACTGTAATAGGCAACCCAGAAGTCCATTACCGCGGACACGGCTATTCGAATAGATCATATATAACCCTGTAGGGGTGTACTTCTTCACACACGCTCTCACCACTTACCGCCGTTTACACGACATGTACTCAGCAACCTTCAAGCGGAGGCCCAGCGAGGGCGTCGGCCACGACCTGACTAACCACACAAGTCTCTCGTCCAGGTTTATCGCCTATTTGGGTTCCATCCGTGGGGAGATCCGGCCGGGGTGTCGCTCATGGCCCCAAACGATGTGTACAGGGTTCCCGCATCACCAAACGGGCGACCGGTACACCGTGCGACGTACCTGCCGCGTCACAGCCCACCCCGAGGGTCAGCGCTGCGCACGACCTCCAGTAAACTACAAACACCAGAAACTAGTTGCAACTCCTGGACAGAGGACAAGGGCAGTTAATAAGTTGAGAGAGCTTGGAGCGCCCGGAGCCAAATGCATGGTAGTTGCTATTCATGGATCAACCAACGCAGAACTCAGTTCCTGAGGACGGCTGCAATGAGACAACCCACCATGTACTCCTACATGGCCTCTCATCGCTACCTTTACCAAATCGTGTTCACACACTTAGCTCACACACATTAGGACATGTTCATCACCATTCCAATTCATCTCTGATGAATGAGACCTGACACAACTCTAAGCAATAGCAGGCATAACCAGAAAGCATGAATGAGTAGGCACAACAGGGCTCAAACAACTCCTACTCATACTAGTGGGTTTCAACTATTTACTGTGGCGATGACAGGTCATGAAGTGGAAAGGGGTTCAACTACCGCAGCAGGTAACAGTTGAAGCGTTGTTGTCCTAATGCAGTAAAGAGAGCAAGAGCGAGAGAGTGGGATTGTATCGGAATGCTCAATGGGGTTTTGCTTGCCTGGCACTTCTGAAGATAACATTGGGTCTTCATCGGTGTCATCGATCACATCGTCGGAACACGTCTACTGAAAGGGGACAAACACCGGCAACAGAGAAAGAACACAATCAATGCAATGCGACAATATGATGCATGATCATGACATGGCAATATGCTGTTGATTGAGCTAATGCAACTAGCAACCATATTAAATGAAGTTGGTTTGAACCAAAGATTCAAATTCAAACTCCATATGTGATTATTTAATTGTCATTTAATTGATTTGACCTGATCAACATGTTTAACTTGCTCAAACATGCATGAAAATGCCATAAACAGATTCCTTGAATTTTTCTGATCATTTTTCATATATAAATTATTTTCATCTGAGTTATAGATTATTTTCTGTGATTTTTAGAAGTTTTCGCTATTTTCTGAAATAAATAAATCATTTCTGATTTATTTAAAATCCCAGAAAATAGTTACTGCGTCAGCACTAGGTCATGCTGACGTCAGCAAGTCAACAGGGGCTGGTCCTGTCAGACCTGACCTGTGGGTCCCACAGGTCAGTGTGACAGTGCTTCCTGAGTCACAGACGGGTGGGCCCAGTCAACAGCCACGTCAGCAAAGTCAATGCTGACGTGTGGGTCCCACTGGGTTAAGAATTAGACTAAAACGAAAATTAAAGTAAACTAAACGGGCAAGGGGGCCACATGGCAGTGTCACTAGGGGTTAACTAAATAGGTGATTAGCAATTAACCTAAAAGCTAAACTAATTAAACAGAGGCCGGCCGCACGGGTCAGCGACTCAATGGGAGTCAAACCCCTGGTCAGCCAGGTCGAACTGGCCGGCGGCTCGCCGCCGGCGACAGCGAGCACGGCGGAGGGGCTTGGGAATTGCCTACGGTCGATCAAATCGATCGCCGTTTGGTCCTACGCGTAGCTGAGGCTCGCGCGCATTCGATAGGGCAAGCGGGAGGAGCGGGGGTGGCTAGAGTTCACCAGAAACAAGCTCGCGGCAGCGCCGGAGTTC
>LR738715.1:333281721-333326169 GCA_902687465.1 Secale cereale
AATATGCTGTTGATTGAGCTAATGCAACTAGCAACCATATTAAATGAAGTTGGTTTGAACCAAAGATTCAAATTCAAACTCCATATGTGATTATTTAATTGTCATTTAATTGATTTGACCTGATCAACATGTTTAACTTGCTCAAACATGCATGAAAATGCCATAAACAGATTCCTTGAATTTTTCTGATCATTTTTCATATATAAATTATTTTCATCTGAGTTATAGATTATTTTCTGTGATTTTTAGAAGTTTTCGCTATTTTCTGAAATAAATAAATCATTTCTGATTTATTTAAAATCCCAGAAAATAGTTACTGCGTCAGCACTAGGTCATGCTGACGTCAGCAAGTCAACAGGGGCTGGTCCTGTCAGACCTGACCTGTGGGTCCCACAGGTCAGTGTGACAGTGCTTCCTGAGTCACAGACGGGTGGGCCCAGTCAACAGCCACGTCAGCAAAGTCAATGCTGACGTGTGGGTCCCACTGGGTTAAGAATTAGACTAAAACGAAAATTAAAGTAAACTAAACGGGCAAGGGGGCCACATGGCAGTGTCACTAGGGGTTAACTAAATAGGTGATTAGCAATTAACCTAAAAGCTAAACTAATTAAACAGAGGCCGGCCGCACGGGTCAGCGACTCAATGGGAGTCAAACCCCTGGTCAGCCAGGTCAAACTGGCCGGCGGCTCGCCGCCGGCGACAGCGAGCACGGCGGAGGGGCTTGGGAATTGCCTACGGTCGATCAAATCGATCGCCGTTTGGTCCTACGCGTAGCTGAGGCTCGCGCGCATTCGATAGGGCAAGCGGGAGGAGCGGGGGTGGCTAGAGTTCACCAGAAACAAGCTCGCGGCAGCGCCGGAGTTCGGGCACCCACGGGAACGGCGCTCTAGCACTCGACAGGAGCAGCTGGTGGTTGTTTTAGGCTCCTGACGACGTGCTGAGTACGGTGACAAGCTCATAAACGAGCTGTCTTGTCTGCAACGACGACGGCGACATGGCCGGCGGCGGTGAGCTCACGGGTGCGGCGGCTACCGCGGCTAGAGGTGTAAACGAGCTCGGGGAGTAGGGGGAAACGACGGCGGAGCTCACTGGGGGTCGATGAGCTGTTGAGTGGGCTCGGGGAGGCATGGGAGTCGGCGAATCGGCGGCGAGGATCACCGGCAGCCGACGAGGGGAACGGCGGTGCAGACGGCGTCCAGGGGCTTCCGGCGGTGGTTGGCTCGGCGAGGAGGAAGAGAGGGACGAGGCGGAGCCTCTGAGCGCGTCGGCGAGGCAAGGGGTGGACGGTGGCCGCGGTTATGGCGAACGGCGGCGACGGTGGCGTTCAGCCATGGCGAAGAACAGGCGAGGGAGAGAGCCAGGGGGGAAATTGAGGCGTCGGCCCGGTCCGGACGGCAGCGGGGAAGGTCGAGGCGGTGTCGACGTGGTCTGGGGAGGCAGGCAGGCAGGTGGCGAGGAGGCACGGCCGTGCGCGCGCGCCGGCCACACGCCTGGCCGACTAGCGCCAGGAGGACGACAGCGGTGGTGGGCTGGGCCTGGCAGGCCGGCTGTCTGCAGGGCTTCTAGGTGGCTGCACAGTAGGTAGGTGATAACCCTCAACCGTAAGGGATCGAGATAGTCTTCGCGGGTAAGAATAACCCAATTTATTGATTCAACACACGGGGAGCCAAAGAGTATTTATAAGCTTTAACAGTTGAGTTGTCAATTCAACCGCACCTGAAATATACTAACTTGGAACAAAAGATAAGTGGTAACAGTGATATGATATTGATGATAGTAATAGTGAAAGTGATCAGCAAAAGTAAATAGCAGTAGTAAATGGCAAAAGTAGCAACTAGTGACAAGCGAGGTTTAAAATACTGTAGGCTAGGGAGATGGATGGTTGGGCGCTGCATGGATGAGATAGATTCTAACTTGGGGCACGGCACACGGAAAAGTAATGATCATCTAGGCAAATATCAAACATTAGGCATGTATCCCGTATGTAGTTGTGCGTGCTTGCAATAAGAACTTGCACAACATCTTTTTTCCTACCATCCCGCTACGAACGGGGCCAAAAGGAACTAATGGATATTAAGGTGCTCCTGTCAAGGAGCACCGGAACAAAGCAATGAACTCAATGGATACATGTAATCCTCAAACTACGGACCATCCCCTTTGGTGTCCCAAGCTGTCACTTTTGGGATCGCCGGTTCCGAACCGTAACAGGTGCATACAACTCATAGATAGGATCAAGAACACAAATATATTCATGCAAACACATATGGTTCAGATCTGAAATCATGGCACTCAGGCCCTAAGTGTCAAGCATTAAGAATAACAAGTTGTAGCAAAGATGATAAACACCATACTAGATGATAGGCAACATGCCCCCAACAATCTGACGAACTATTACATGATCTAACTCATCCAATCCCTACCATCCCCTTCGCCTACAGCAAGGGAAGTACTCACACATGAAGGGGGAAGTCATAGAGGGATGATGGAGTGGTGATGATGATGACGATGGCGACGATCTCCCCTCTCCGGAGGCCAAATCAGCCTCCAGATTAGCCCTCCCGAAGAAGAACAGAGGGTGGCGGCGGCTCCGCGATGGAAAACAGCGAAAGGACTTCCGATCTGGGGTTTCTGCGTCGGGAGGAAAAATACGGGCTAAAGTAGGGCACCATGGGGTGTGGGGCCCACCCAGGCGCCCCCCCCGGCGCAGCCCAGGGGGGCGCGCCCACGGGGC
The DNA here is from genome assembly GCA_902687465.1 of Secale cereale. Taxonomy (NCBI): domain Eukaryota; kingdom Viridiplantae; phylum Streptophyta; class Magnoliopsida; order Poales; family Poaceae; genus Secale; species Secale cereale. The sequence continues at coordinate 333,284,453 of LR738715.1, forward strand.
GCCTGGGCACCCCCTGGCCCCCCTCTGGCCCCACTTCTGGCATTTTGTTTCTTCGTGTGCGTGGATTTTTCGTGATTTTTCGTGGATTTTTCTGAGATGCTTAAAAATCCGTTTTCCTGCACACAAATAAACCATACAGGCAGCTCTGCTGAAAACAGCGTCAGTCCGGGTTAGTTTAGTCCAAATCATGCAAGAATGAGGTCAAAACAATATCAAAAGTGTTTGGAAAAGTAGATACGTTTGAGACGTATCAACTCCCCCAAGCTTAGCATATTGCTTGTCCTCAAGCAATTCAGTTCAACGAACTGGACGTGACAAAGAAAGCTTTGACAAACTCTTTTGCTTCATTAGATGTATATAAGCATGTACTACGAAAAGACTTCAGCAAGTATTAAAACAGTACTTATGAGAACAATGCAAGGAGCAATCCTTCTTTCAAGTGACCAGTCACAAATAATTAAGAGTAAACAATATATTACCGAAAATCAAGACAAGATCACATTGCACATAGCTTGAGCATATTAAGGCGGTATCTCGCTAGCCTCCATGAGTGAAGCAAAACATAAATGCAGAGACTCCTCCAGAGTTTTAAAGGAGACTAGAACTAAGAATTTCAGAATAAATCATATCACAAGAATGCAGAAGACAATGTAATACTTTGGGATAATGCACATTACACTCAGAATGACAATTATGCTCTCCTAGTCAGTGCTTTGGAAAAAAAGAAGATGAGACTCTCGAACCGTGGCTTTTATTGGCAAGGTTGAAAACCCGTGATCGGAAACAAAAACTAAACATGTACCAGAGCTCTTGGTTTTAAAAACAGAAGTAAATATGTTTTTGAGAGGTGCATATTTCGTCAACAAATGCTAGAAGATAACTCAGTCACTTTTTAAGCTAGACAAGTCTCGAGGAACGGCTCCCGCATGAGGACGATCACATCCTCTTAATCTCCTTTGTTTATCACTGCCAAAGTTTTCTGATTTCTCATGAACAAAGCGTGAAGGAGGGTTTGTTTGTTATATTATCTTTTTGAGCCGGGCGCACTCAATGCCAGTTCCTTTTCATATTAGGGGTTTGCACATTATACATGCAATCCAGGGGTGAAACCTGTCCAACTTAAAGAGATCATGAATTAACTACTACTTCCTCATGAGCTAAAACATAGGCACAAAAAGGGAAATGCTTTTGATTAATTTCGAGATGGTACATGAAAGTCTTCGTTAGGAATGGCAGTTAAATACCATGTATAGGAAGGTATAGTGGACTCATATGGCATAACAGGTTTAAAGGTTTTGGATGCACAAGCAGTCATTCCGCTTAGTACGGGTGGAGGTTTAGCAAAAGACTGGGAAGCGACCAACTAGAGAGCAATAACGGTCATAATCATGCAGAGCGACAAAGCAACATTGAATCGGGCATGAAAGTGATATAACTATTCTAAAACTCAAAGATCATCAAGGCAAAGTAGACTTTTAGTCTTAAACATGTGTAAGCATGTGCTAAGTCAATCCAAAAATTCTCTAAAGGGAAATGCCACCTTAGTATGCCAGACTATGAACAGTGCGATGCATGTAGATCATTTCAATAACACATTATATACTCTAGTTATTGGAGACTAGCCACAAGGAAAGCATGAACCACTGGAAGAGCATTGTAAACATAGCACTATGTCGCTACAAGCTGGTCTCTAGATCATAAGTACAGGCATATGTACAAAAGTAGAAACAATAAGAGTTCATACCGGTCTTCCTTGTTGCTTCCTTTCAGTCGATCTTCGTCATTACTGCTTGTCACTTGCACGATCGAACGTAGGAAATATAATCAAATGCCACCACGGACGCGAGCTGATCTCTGAAAACAAAGCAAACTAAAGAGAGAAAGGAAATCTTTTTGGGTTTTTCAAAAGTTGAATAAAAAGCAAAAGAAAGAGAAAATCTTTTTGTTGTTTTTGCAAAGAGAGAAATAAAGAAGAACGGGCAAAAACTTCGAAAAGATCAAAGTGAATCAAACGGATAATACAATGAAAAAGTGAGAATGGCACGTACTCCCCCAAGCTTAGGCTTCTGGCCTAAGTTGGTAGCAGCTACTGCCCCCAGGAGCCTCCTGCTCCAGGGGTATGGTGGTGAGACCAGGGGTCGTAGAAGGATGATGGCGCGTACACTGAACTCCTCGAAGTCTCCCACGAGGAAGGTTCTGAGCGCCAAACAGAGGAAGACCCTTCACCAAACTCGGTGGCGGTCTCATCCTGAAAATGTGGTATCTCACCGTGCCTCTCCTCGTCGGGCACAACCCCCTCCATGGGGTTATGGAACTGATGCTAGACCATGAACTCATCGAACTGGACAACATCAAAGGACCATCCGTTCCTGCGAGAAAAATCAAACAAAAGAGGTGCAGGTAGGCGGATCTCGCGTTCCGCGGTAGTTCCGAAACGCAAGATATAAACAAGGTTATAAAGTTCAGAACCCATGGTAACAAACTTATGCCTCTTCATAGCAGCAAGATCAAAGCTTAAATAAGTAAAAGGAGTATCATCAGGGTGTGGGGTGCCTCCAAGATGCTCTAAGATAAGCGTGGCATAAATGCCACCATATAAGTCCCCCTTGTTACCGTTCATAGCAAGGCGTCGAGCAATTAAGGTACCCAGATTATAATCAGACCTCCCTGAGAGGGCTGCTGCCAGGATAGCAATATCCGGAGCAGAAATGTTGCTCGTATTGTCGCGAGCTAACACCCCTCTAGCAATATAATATGCAAAATACCTGAGGTGAGGAAACAAGATGCCGGAGATCTTCGACCGATGAATATCCCTCGTACCCATGCCGCAGAGAGAGTTGATGACGGTTTTCAGCTCGGAGGGCTGCGTGGCCATCCTTGCCGTCCTCCCAACGTTTGGCACACCTATTACTTCACAAAAATTTCCCAGAGTCATGGTGATAAGATCATTATAAATTTTAAACTCAATAGCAACTGAATCAGGATTATATCTAAAACTGTTAATGAAACCGGAGGTGAGTTTCTGATACTGAGTAACACGGCTCATGACGAGTCGTGTCAAACCTGCATTAGCACAAAGGTTATAAAACTCATCCTTGATTCCCGCAGCTTCCATGAATTCATCACATGGAAATTTCATCGCACGTGCTGGACTTGTGTCTTCCAACAACTCCAGGGGCACATGATCTTCATTATAGCTCACCCTAATAGTCGATGGTGAAGCTGCGGCTCTAGTGACTCGATCGGAGTGTGCGGGCCTCCTCTTCTCAAGCCATCCTTTTTCCCTTCCTAACAAACTCATTTCTGATTTTTTTTATAATTTACAAAAACAAGGATTAAAAGAAAGTGAGCTAAGGCAAACTACTCAACTCACTTGCCCAAGGCATAAACTTGCATCAAAACTTGGAAAACAACTTTCTACACATGCATGCAAGCTCATCTCTACAGCACCAAGAACTACTAAATACTCACAAATGAGGCCACCAATCAAAAATCTAATTGGAGGGGTGGAGGAGTCACATAACAGGGAGTATTTTCTCAAAATTTCAGCTTAGATGATGGGCTGTAGAGAGAGATCGAAGAATCGCCCCCAAGAACAGCAAGAACAACAAGAACAAGACCAGAACTCGGGTTTCTGGAAAAAGAGAGAGAGAGGGGAAGAAGAAGTACCTGGAGGGGGGTCCCGTGGGCCCCAGGCGCCCTGTGGGCACGGCCAGGGGCTGGGCCGCGCCAGCTGGCCGCCTGGGCCACTGGTGGCCCCCCCTGGCTGGCCCCAGGACTTTCCGGGTCTCTCCCGTTGTGGAAATTTTTAATATAATTTTTCTGGAATTTTTCTGAAAACTTCACTGTTGAAATTTTTTCGAAGTTCAAAAAGCTATGAAACTCTCTGAAAACTTGAAGCAGTTAGTAGAATTGTGAAGCTTCAAAAACATAGATACTTGGTACAGCAAGTATGACAACACTAAAAACAATTAAAAACATAGAAAGCTCAACTTTTTATCCATATATAACACGTTCACTAGTAAGGTTGATCAAGTCTTACCAACAAGCAAGCGGTATATAGGACAAAAAGTCTCACCTCCTACGAAGTAATCACTGAACTTTTACCTTGATGGACATTGTCCCTACCATGATAGTTTTGTATTTGTGAGGCACATGTAGTGGACAGTCCCATTCTCCAATTTTCACGGTCTCGATATTCTCTATAGAGTTGAGGGCATGCCTCCTGTCGGTCTTCTTCGGAAAATATACCGTGTGTTCTTTATCATTCACATGAAAGGTAACCTTCCCTTTGTTGCAATCAATAACAGCACCTGCGGTGTTAAGAAAAGGTCTAGCAAGAATAATGGACATGCTCCCATCCTCGGGCATGTCAAGCACAACAAAATCAGTAAGAATTAAACAATTAGCAACTTCAACTGGGACATCCTCACAAATACCTATCGGAACAGCGGTTGACTTGTCAGCCATCTGAAGGGAGATATCTGTAGGAATTAGTTTCTCTAAACAGAGCCTCTCGTAAAGAGAGAGAGGCATAACACTCACTCCCGCTCCAAGATCACATAAAGCAGTTTTGACATAATTATTCTTTATGGAGCAAGGAATGGTGGGTATACCTGGATCACCGAGCTTCTCAGGAATCTTTCCACTGAAAGAATAGTTAGCAAGCATAGTAGATATTGCATCATTAGGAATTTTTCTTTTGTTAGTGACAATATCTTTCATATATTTTGAATAAGGAAGTAACTTAATAGCATCAGTCAAAGTAATTTGAAGAAAAAGAGGTTTAATCCATTCACAAAACTTATTGTAATGATCTTCTTCTTTAGATTTGATGGACTTACCTGGAAAGGGCATGGGTTTCTGTACCCATGGTTCTTTCTCCTTCCCATGTTTTCTTGCGATGAAGTCTTCTTTAGTGTACCTCTTACGTTTGTCACGTGCTTCTTCTTCTCGAACTTCAGGTGGATCGTTTTTCTCATTATCATTACCTTCAGGTTCAGCACCGTCTTCAGTCTCAGCATCGGAAATAGATACACTGTTGGGATCAATAGCTGGCTCTTCATCTGCAATAACATCATTAGAATTGTCAGTCTCTTTATATTTCTTCTTCTTATTTGGAGAGACAACAATTTCTTCTTCCTGCATTTGAGAATCTTGCTCGATTCTCTTCGGATGTCCCTCTGGATAAAGAGGATCTTGAGTACTAGTTCCTCCTCGGGTCTTAATCCCAAAAGCCTGCAATTTATCTTGTTTGGCATTGTTAGCAAGCAAATCTCTTTGCACATTAGAAATTTGATCAAGCTGAGTTTGAACCATATGAAAATGCTTCACAAGACATTGGACATCATTAACTGTTCTATCTAAAACACCAAGCAACTTTTTGATAGCAAGTGAATTATTATGCAATTGACTTTCTATCCTCTCATTAAAATGATTCTGTTTCATAATAAAATTGTCAAACTCATCTAAACATTGATCAGGAGGCTTACCATGAGGGATGTCACTTGCGTTGAAATCTAAAAGAGAGTGTACCTCTACCATAGGAGGGTGAGTGGTAGGCTCACACAGCTTCTCAATAGGGGGTAGATTCTTCACGTCTTCAGCTTTAATACCTTTCTCTTTAATAGACTTCCTTACTTCTCGCATATCCTCGGGGCTTAGAACAAACATGCCCCTCTTCTTTGTTGGTGGAGGTGGTTCAGGGACGGACCAATCTTCATGGTTTTTGGCAATCCTGCCCATTAAATCTTCCGCGTCGTCTGGTGTTCTTTTCCTGAAAACACAACCAGCACAACTGTCCAAATAGGACCTAGATTCATCAGTCAGTCCAGCATAGAATATATCAATTAATTCATTCTTAGGAACTCCATGTCCTGGTCTAGCCTGAATCAAACCGCAGTACCTCCCCCAAGCTTTAGGGAGGGACTCATCCTGCAACTGTTTAAAATTATAAATTCTTTGTAAAGCAGCATGTTGCATATGAGCGGGAAAGTACTTATCAACAAAAGAGTGAGCTAAGTCCTGAGGACTCTTAATAGAACCGCATGGGAGTGAATCATACCATGCTTTAGCACCTTCCTTCAAGGAGAAAGGAAGAAGCTTGGTTACATAAAAGTAGCGTATCTTCTCATCTGTGGTAAACAGGCTACCTAGCTCACCAAGTTTAGTTAGGTGTGCAATAGCATCATCATTTTCTCTGCCATAAAAGGGGTCAGCTTCAACCATAGGTATAAGTGAAAGATCAACAGAGAAATCAAAATCAGGATCATCAATGCATATAGGAGATGTAGCAAACTCAGGATTAGGAACAATTTTGTTTTTCAAAGAGTGTTTTTCAAATATTTTCTTAATAGTTTCAGGGTCAGAGCCGTCAAACTCTGTCAGTTCCCTGCATAAATATTCATCAAGTATATAGTAATCATCATCAAGGAGCCTCTCCTGGAGTTTACTCAATTCAGGAAAATCATAAGTTTCACCAATAGGGTAGCGAGTAACAGGAAGTTCAATTCCATATTTTTCAGCAACAGCAGTAATTTGTTTCTCAAGAGCATAACCAAGCGAACTAATATCATCATCAAAAGTAGTAGAAGCATCATGAAGAGTATCAGACATAGTAACAGATTCAATAGGAGCATCATGTGGCGGTGGTGAGGCAAACTTACGCATAACAGAAGGTGAATCAAGCGTAGCACTAGTGCTCAGAGCAGTACCTCTTCTTGTAGTGGATCGTAAGATCGGAACCTTGGGGTCTCCTTTCTTACCCATGGTGAATAAAGTGCAGCAGGTAGGATACCTCAAGTAGACTTGTAAATATTGCTATGCTCCTCGGCAACGGCGCCAGAAAACGGTACTTGATAACCCTCAACCGTAAGGGATCGAGATAGTCTTCGCGGGTAAGAATAACCCAATTTATTGATTCGACACACGGGGAGCCAAAGAGTATTTATAAGCTTTAACAGTTAAGTTGTTAATTCAACCGCACCTGAAATATACTAACTTGCAACAAAAGATAAGTGGTAACAGTGATATGATAGTGATGATAGTAATAGTAAAAGTGAACAGCAAAAGTAAATAGCAGTAGTAAATGGCAAAAGTAGCAACTAGTGACAAGCGAGGTTTAAAATACTGTAGGCTAGGGAGATGGATGGTTGGGCGCTGCATGGATGAGATAGATTCTAACTTGGGGCACGGCACACGGAAAAGTAATGATCATCTAGGCAAATATCAAACATTAGGCATGTATCCCGTATGTAGTTGTGCGTGCTTGCAATAAGAACTTGCACAACATCTTTTGTCCTACCATCCCGCTACGAACGGGGCCAAAAGGAACTAATGGATATTAAGGTGCTCCTGTCAAGGAGCACCGGAACAAAGCAATGAACTCAATGGATACATGTAATCCTCAAACTACGGACCATCCCCTTTGGTGTCCCAAGCTGTCACTTTTGGGATCGCCGGTTCCGAACCGTAACATGTGCATACAACTCATAGATAGGATCAAGAACACAAATATATTCATGCAAACACATATGGTTCAAATCTGAAATCATGGCACTCGGGCCCTAAGTGTCAAGCATTAAGAATAACAAGTTGTAGCAAAGATGATAAACACCATACTAGATGATAGGCAACATGCCCCCAACAATCTGACGAACTATTACATGATCTAACTCATCCAATCCCTACCATCCCCTTCGCCTACAGCAAGGGAATTACTCACACATGAAGGGGGAAGTCATAGAGGGATGATGGAGTGGTGATGATGATGACGATGGCGACGATCTCCCCTCTTCGGAGGCCAAATCAGCCTCCAGATTAGCCCTCCCGAAGAAGAACAGAGGGTGGCGGTGGCTCCGCGACGGAAAACAGCGAAAGGACTTCCGATCTGGGGTTTCTGCGTCGGGAGGAAAAATACGGGCTAAAGTAGGGCACCAGGGGGTGTGGGGCCCACCCAGGCGCCCCCCCCGGCGCGGCCCAGGGGGGGGGGGGGGGGCGCCCACAGGGCGCCTGGGCACCCCCTGGCCCCCCTCTGGCCCCACTTCTGGCATTTTGTTTCTTCGGGTGCGTGGATTTTTCGTGGATTTTTCTGAGATGCTTAAAAATCCGTTTTCCTGCACATAAATAAACCATACAGGCAGCTCTGCTGAAAACAGCGTCAGTCCGGGTTAGTTTAGTCCAAATCATGCAAGAATGAGGTCAAAACAATATCAAAAGTGTTTGGAAAAGTAGATACGTTTGAGACGTATCAGTAGGCCCAGGTAACTTTCTCTCCCTTCTCTTTCTATTTAGTTTCTATTTTTCTATTTTCTGCTTTTGTTTTTCTTTAATAAAAATGCCAGAACATTTTCAAAAATCATGAAACCAAGCATGGCTACTGTTTAGGATAAATCCAACAGTAAACATTTTAGTTTATGATTATTTGAGCATTTAAAATAATATATAAAATTTAAATGCCCAAATGCAAATAAGATATGATTTAATTCAGTGCTCAAAATATTCTACAAAAATGCTCACTATTTTTGGTTTGGTCTCAAAGCCTTGCCAAAATTATCAAACATTGATGAAGGAATTTTGGGTCATTGGAAATGATTTTATTCTTGACCCTAGTTGAATTCATTTGGTGCTAGGGTTTGAACATCCCCATTTCTAGTTTCTGAGAAATTTAAACATGATGCACATGAAGACCAAGCAAGACAGGCAAGGGCTGGTCTAGGGCTGTGACAACTCACCCCCACTAAACAAGAATCTCGTCCCGAGATTCAAGCATAGGGTAAGAAATCAGAGGGGACAATAACTAACACAATCTTCATGATCCAAGTGCCCTTCATATGAATGTTGATTGCCAGCATCATTTTGATCCTGGCATCCTTGCTTTTGAGATCTTTGTCCAAAACGGTGACGATGAGAGAAACTCTACAAAATTGATCTTCTGGAAGATCGAGCAACTCAAGATCAACTCGTGGAGTGAGACGTTGAAACATCTCTTGAGCTGAGACACGGAGTACACCTCCAGAGGGATGGAGTGAAATAAATGATGAAGGTTCACTTGGCAGGCAATGATTCCACACTTAATGAAGATGGTGATCGAGGTCACCAGACGGGGCACCTTAAAGAGGATGACTCCTAGAATTATTCCCTTAAGTGGCAAAAAGAATTACTTTTGATATAGCGATCATTGAAATTCTCTATACCAGCCTAAGGCAAGCACAACGATCGTTTGACGGGGTTCGAGGGAACGACATTCTCAGGCCAGAATGGATGATGTGACTACCTTGTTGAAGATAACACAAGGGATGATTTTGCTTATCATCGGAAATGGATGGGACCCATGGCAAGTCCACTTCTGAAGATAATCCTGAACAGCAGTGGCTGAGAAAGGCAACCCATGGAAAATTGGCACATTGGCGGTGCAAGCTGGAAACAAAATGCAAATGCTGGGAATGATTCTGGTAACTGGGGTGAATCCCAACAGTAGAGAGTAAATCTACTCCTGAGGGGTTATAGCATAACCGAAGAGACTAGGAGCAATCCCAGTTAGAGCCAGATATAACACCTAGTGCTTGTACGTGCTCTCAAGAACTTGAGCATTCCCATATTTATCAAGGTTTTACCAATATCCGTGTCAAGCATCCTGGCAACACCACATACTACCATGATGAATAATGATGGAAGATGCAGATGCAAAGGAAGACAACATTTTCTCAGACTTCACCTTGGCGGAGTCAAGGGGCAAAATCTGGATGATCGACCGAGAGACATTTAACACTCCGCTTCTAATGTTCTCCTTGATGTGCTAGAGAAACCCATTTATTAAAATGGTTTGGTACCTAGAACGTCAAGTAAAAGGTCGGACTTCAGGAGCACAAAAATGCATAAGGAACAACTGGGGAGTAAATCCTACGAAGTCCTTATGGGGAGGTGGCCAACTTCTTCAATCAAGATACTACAACAATAGGTCTTCCGGCTGGATGTGGTGGCCACGACATCCACTTTACCGGTTATCAGGAGACCAATACTATAGTTCTTGGAGAATGCTCCAACCATCATATCTGCCCGAGATTCAGTTCTGGTTGGTGTCAGGATATTCCATACTCATCGAGTCTAGAAGGAAAAATGAAAGTTTGCAACAAAAATCGACGAGACGGCGTTGCGAGATTCTCGGGGAGTGAACTCCGATAGCAAGCTCCAAAACATGAGCTAGTTCTGCTACGTACCTGTGAACACGTTGTCCCAGACAAGCATGACCACGTAGTAGTCTTATGATAAAACACTACCGAGTTCAGGTGGGAACCATCATCGAGGATATCGAAGTCCTTGCATAAGTCTAGCTCTTAAGAAGAAACTTCTTCTCCTTGAACAAATCAATCAGTGGCTTGGTGTGCTAGGGATACATATAGAGTGAAGGTTGCAAGTCTCCAAACCACAGAATACTTCGCACGTATGCATGACTGACTTGGGATGATTCCACAGGAAGCAAAACAACTTTCTCGAACTCACGGTGGCAACTTACATCAATTACACCTGAATTAGAAAAAGTCTCTCCTCTCATCGAACATATACCTCATGAACGGGACACGAGGGCAATGCTTACCAAGTTTCCAACACTAGTTTTAATGTTCAACATGAATCATGGAGGGAATAAACATGTTGCCGATGGGCTCAACAACAATTCATCGAGGCTTCCATAAGCTGGAATTCCATAACTATGTGTACAAGGTGATAGCATTGGTCAGACCAATAGATGTAACGGTGTATGCTCGAGGGAACAACCACGAGTAAGACAACATTATGAATACCATTGGTTCTGATTTGACTTGATGATATCCCACACTCAAATCAAAGTTTGGACAAGACAATAGATCCAACAATTGATCACGAGGATCAATCGATGAAGATATCATCTTTCTTCAACACTCACACAAAAGATATCCCTTGGAAGGAACTAAGTCAGGCAAGCTTTTATCTTCCAACTCTCCAAGTTGTCGTTTAGCTTAACCGACTAGCTCAGGGTATCCAACACAGATTCTTGGAGAAAGGGTGGTTTAGAGAGAAACCAACTTGATCAAGAGCTCAACATAATGGTCAGGGATCAACCTGGTAATACTTCTGAGAAGATATTCGAAAAATCCTGAACCACCGATATGTTAGGAAGCTTGAGATCAATCTTGCTTTTCAGGGCAAGACGATATGATCAAATGAGCGAGGACTTAACAAAATCCTAACTCATTGATCGAAGGGTGCACCAGAAATAAGGACTAGGTAGCACGATCAACCTTAGGGTGATGATTCAATAATCAACTCGCTAAGGATGAGGTTATTGTCCATTTAACTACCAAGCAACGGAGTTGCTAGGAGTATTGATTTCACACATCACAATTCACTTGTCAGTATTCCGGTTACAACAACACGGAGACCAAGGAATGAACGATGATGGTGAGAAGTATCACTGTATCAAGAGTTCATAAGAGATAGTGCAATTCTCATGACATTCTTAACATAAAGATGGTAATACTCCAGGATAGAACAAGTTAGAAGCTGGATTAGCATTCTTCATCTGCGAAGTACAACTTCTTTGACCCAATCCTGGATATGGATAAAGTACTGGAGTTTGTTTCTCCTAGTCATTCCGGAATAGAATGGCTTGACGGACCACAAGAGTAAAAGGCATCGATGAACACGAGTGCACAACTACTCCTGACTATCAACTGATAGACGAGGGTCATAATACAACTAGAAAGGAACAACGCAAAGGAACATATAACTTTCTGAGTTGTGAATGCATAGATCATTATGTCGAACTAGTTCATCATGTTTCTTCCGGATAACCCATGCAGAAAGGTAGGACTGACAGAGTCACAATATGAATGGAGTACTACTCAGGAGCACTCTGGTTGTGATATTTTGGTTCGGGAGAACTTCTGCCAAGGATGGTTCATGATATTTGGAAGAATGATATACCACGGACCTCGAGGACTATCACAAGGTTACTAATATCCTAAAGGAACGAGCAACACTATCAACATGAAGTAAGTAGAGTGAATCTCGGGTCCAAGAACCCAGGAGTAGAATGCCTACTAACAAAATGGCATCACGGGATGCTTTCGAGAACAATGGCCAGAATCATCACACTGGGAATATAAAACATTGCTGCATTATTGGGTGATCCTCGAAGACACCTAGGGTCATAATAATAACTCCAACACATGTGTCGAGGTAACGGAGTACCTCCACACACCGACTAGTGTGATTAATCTGGCCTAAAAGAACATCGGAAACAGGGAGGAAAGGTTTGCAATGCATCAGATTATTTAGCAACCTGGGATGACTCGGACAGCATAACGGCTGTAAATGCTCGGAAATACTTGTGAGACTCAAGAAAAGGGTAGCCTAACCACTTAACATCATTATGTCAAGGTTCTGAGACCAACAGTTTAACAAACAGTAGTACTTGAGACGGAACTGAGAGTTGAATCCACATTAACGTGATCCTAATAAACAAAATGAGAATCCTAGTTTCTTAATCCCTGTAGAAAAGGAGAAGATGACTCAGATCAGAAGGTCATGGGGTAAAGGAGTAAAAAGAGCCTTACGTTCCCTTCCACAATCAATTCCCTTATTATAACTAAAGAGTTTCTAGACACGACTTCGACCAGTTTGGCTTACTAATCCTACAGGCAGTCAGGCTCTGATACCAAAGCTGTCAGGTCCCCGATCCTAAGTCACACAGGTCTAGCCTGTAACACATCATATCACTTTCCGGCCTCACGCACGGTATCCCCACGGGTGCCACCTTACCTGGCCCGGGACCATTTGCGCATTTTGGCACACGTATATGATAGTGTCGCTAGCATCCATATGACAGAGAACCCGGGTCGACATGACTAGTTATAAACCAAAAGTGGCACTAAATTACAGAGACAGGCATACATGACCCAGCAATGAATGTGTCGGTCATCAATGTATGAACCCAAGTCGTAGCAAGCTACAAGGACTTAAAGGAACAACGCGTGACATTTCCCCTAAGGGACAGACACAGGAACAAAGAAGGACACATGCCGGCCAGCCTAAGTGTTCCGGAGCAGTAGCAAGCTACCAAGGCTCAGTGGATGCACTAGGAGACATTTCCCTGTAAGATAGGCTACCAAGGGTAAACAACTAGGTGTCGGATCCCACACATAGCAGTACACATTACACGTACGCATAACATGCAAGTATGTGTTGTACAACATGGCATCACAACATAACTCAACAACTCATATAGATAAAGGCCCAGAAGAGCCATCATAGCATTTATTACAACAAAGGTCACATGACCCTACATACAGAGCATACAGGCAACGGAAGCATAACATGTCTGAGTACAGACAACTACAAATGAAAAAGGCTGAGAAGCCCGACTATCTACAAGACCCTCCAAAGGGTACAAGATCGTAGCTGAGGTAACAAGCTAAACGTCGAAGTCCACGCGGAACCACTAGCGAGACTGAGGTCTCTTTGCAAAAACATAAATTAAGCAAACGTGAGTACAAAGGTACTCAGCAAGACTTACATCAGAACTAACTACATATGCATCAGTATCACAAAGGGGATGGTGGAGTTTGACTGCAGCAAGCCAGCTTTGACTCGGTGGCTATCCTAAACTATGACTGCAAGTAACTCTTTTGAGGTGGCGCACACGAGTCCACATATTCACCAATCAATACACCACTATGGATCCTCTCCGGTCTCCCTACGAGAAGGCCATCCATATCACTCACGCTTATCTTGCGTGTTTTAGAGTATCCACTTTCACTTGTCTATGAACTGTAATAGGCAACCCAGAAGTCCATTACCGCGGACACGGCTATTCGAATAGATCATATATAACCCTGCAGGGGTGTACTTCTTCACACACGCTCTCACCACTTACCGCCGTTTACACGACATGTACTCGGCAACCTTCAAGCAGAGGCCTAGCGAGGGTGTCGGCCACGACCTGACTAACCACACAAGTCTCTAGTCCAGGTTTATCGCCTATTTGGGTTCCATCCGTGGGGAGATCCGGCCGGGGTGTCGCTCACGGCCCCAAACGATGTGTGCAGGGTTCCCGCATCACCAAACGGGCGACCGGTACACCGTGCCACGTACCTGCCGTGTCACAGCCCACCCCGAGGGTCAGCGCTGCACACGACCTCCAGTAAACTACAAACACCAGAAACTAGTTGCAACTCCTAGACAGAGGACAAGGGCAGTTAATAAGTCGAGAGAGCTTGGAGCGCCCGGAGCCCAATGCGTGGTAGTAGCTGTTCATGGATCAACCAACACAAAACTCAGTTCCTGAGGACGGCTGCAATGAGACAACCCACCATGTACTCCTACATGGCCTCTCATCGCTACCTTTACCAAATCGTGTTCACACACTTAGCTCACACACATTAGGACATGTTCATCACCATTGCAATTCATCCCCGATGAATCAGAACTGACACAACTCTAAGCAATAGCAGGCATAACCAGAAAGCATGAATGAGTAGGCACAACATGGCTCAAACAACTCCTACTTATACTAGTGGGTTTCAACTATTTACTGTGGCAATGACAGGTCATGCAGTGGAAAGGGGTTCAACTACCGCAGGAGGTAACAGTTGAAGCGTTGTTGTCCTAATGCAGTAAAGAGAGCAAGAGCGAGAGAGTGGGATTGTATCGGAATGCTCAATGGGGTTTTGCTTGCCTGGCACTTCTGAAGATAACATTGGGTCTTCATCGGTGTCATCGATCACATCGTCGGAACACGTCTACTGAAAGGGGACAAACACCGGCAACAGAGAAAGAACATAATCAATGCAATGCGACAATATGATGCATGATCATGACATGGCAATATGCTGTTGATTGAGCTAATGCAACTAGCAACCATATTAAATGAAGTTGGTTTGAACCAAAGATTCAAATTCAAACTCCATATGTGATTATTTAATTGTCATTTAATTGATTTGACCTGATCAGCAGGTTTAACTTGCTCAAACGTGCATGAAAATGCCATAAACAGATTCCTTCAATTTTTCTGATCATTTTTCATATATAAATTATTTTCATCTGAGTTATAGATTATTTTCTGTGATTTTTAGAAGTTTTTGCTATTTTCTGAAATAAATAAATCATTTCTGATTTATTTAAAATCCCAGAAAATAGTTACTGCGTCAGCACTAGGTCATGCTGACATCAACAAGTCAACAGGGGCTGGTCCAGTCAAACCTGACCTGTGGGTCCCACAGGTCAGTGTGACAGTGCTGCCTGAGTCACAGACGGGTGGGCCCAGTCAACAGCCACGTCAGCAAAGTCAATGCTGACGTGTGGGTCCCACTGGGTTAAGAATTAGACTAAAACGAAAATTGAACTAAACTAAACGGGCAAGGGGCCCACATGGCAGTGTCACTAGGGGTTAACTAAATAGGTGATTAGCAATTAACCTAAAAGCTAAACTAATTAAACAGAGGCCGGCCCCACGGGTCAGCGACTCAGGGGGAGTCAAACCCCTGGTCAGCCAGGTCAAACTGGCCGGCGGCTCGCCGCCGACGACAGCGAGCACGGCGGAGGGGCTCGGGAATTGCCTACGGTCGATCAAATCGATCGCCGTTTGGTCCTACGCGTAGCTGAGGCTCACGCGCATTCGATAGGGTAAGCGGGAGGAGCGGGGGTGGCCGGAGTTCGCCGGAAACAAGCTCGCGGCGGCGCCGGAGTTCGGGCACCCACGGGAACGGCGCTCTAGCACTCGACAGGAGCAGCTGGTGCTTGTTTTAGGCTCCTGACGACGTGCTGAGTACGGTGACAAGCTCATAAACAAGCTGTCTTGTCTGCAACGACGACGGCGACATGGCCGGCGGCGGTGAGCTCACGGGTGCGGCGGCTACCGCGGCTAGAGGTGTAAACGAGCTCGGGGAGTAGGGGGAAACGACGGCGGAGTTCACTGGGGGGTCGATGAGCAGTTGAGTGGGCTCGGGGAGGCATCGGAGTCGGCGAATCGGCGGCGAGGATCACCGGCAGCCGACGAGGGGAACGGCGGTGCAGACGGCGTCCAGGGGCTTCCGGCGGCGGTTGGCTCGGTGAGGAGGAAGAGAGGGATGAGGCGGAGCCTCTGAGCGCGTCAGCGAGGCAAGGGGTGGACGGTGGCCGCGGTTATGGCGAACGGCGGCGACGGTGGCATTCGGCCATGGCGAAGAACAGGCGAGGAAGAGAGCCAGGGGGGAAATTGAGGCGTCGGCCCGATCCAGACGGCAGCGGGGAAGGTCGAGGCGGTGTCGACGTGGTCTGGGGAGGCAGGCAGGCAGGTGGCAAGGAGGCACGGCCGTGCGCGCGCGCAGGCCACACGCCTGGCCGACTGGCGCCAGGAGGACGACGGCGGTGGTGGGCTGGGCCTGGCAGGCCGGCTGTCTGCAGGGCTTCTAGTGGGCTGCACAGTAGGTAGGCCCAGGTAACTTTCTCTCCCTTCTCTTTCTATTTAGTTTCTGTTTTTCTATTTTCTGCTTTTGTTTTGCTTTAATAAAAATGCCAGAACATTTTCAAAAATCATGAAACCAAGCATGGCTACTGTTTAGGATAAATCCAACATTAAACATTTTAGTTTATGATTATTTGAGCATTTAAAATAATATATAAAATTTAAATGCCCAAATGCAAATAAGATATGATTTAATTCAGTGCTCAAAATATTCTACAAAAATGCTCACTATTTTTGGTTTGGTCTCAAAGCCTTGCCAAAATTATCAAACATTGATGAAGGAATTTTGGGTCATTGGAAATGATTTTATTCTTGACCCTAGTTGAATTCATTTGGTGCTAGCGTTTGAACATCCCCATTTCTAGTTTCTGAGAAATTTAAACATGATGCACATGAGGACCAAGCAAGACAGGCAAGGGCTGGTCTAGGGCTGTGACAACTCACCCCCACTAAACAAGAATCTCGTCCCGAGATTCAAGCGTAGGGTAAGAAATCAGAGGGGACACTAACTAACACAATCTTCATGATCCAAGTGCCCTTCATATGAATGTTGATTGCCAGCATCATTTTGATCCTGGCATCCTTGCTTTTGAGATCTTTGTCCAAAACGGTGACGATGAGAGAAACTCTACAAAATTGATCTTCTGGAAGATCGAGCAACTCAAGATCAACTCATGGAGTGAGACGTTGAAACATCTCTTGAGCTGAGACACGGAGTACACCTCCAGAGGGATGGAGTGAAATAAATGATGAAGGTTCACTTGACAGGCAATAATTCCACATTTATTGAAGATGGTGATCGAGGTCACCAGACGTGGCACCTTAAAGAGGATGACTCCTAGAATTATTCCCTTAAGTGGCAAAAAGAATTACTTTTGATATAGCGATCATTGAAATTCTCTATACCAGCCTAAGGCAAGCACAACGATCGTTTGACGGGGTTCGAGGGAACGACATTCTCAGGCCCGAATGGATGATGTGACTACCTTGTTAAAGATAACACAAGGGATGATTTTGCTTATCATCGGAAATGGATGGGACCCATGGCAAGTCCACTTCTGAAGATAATCCTGAACAGCAGTGGCTGAGAAAGGCAACCCATGGAAAATTGGCACATTGGCGGTGCAAGCTGGAAACAAAATGAAAATGCTGGGAATGATTCTGGTAACTGGGGTGAATCCCAACAGTAGAGAGTAAATCTACTCCTGAGGGGTTATAGCATAACCGAAGAGACTAGGAGCAATCCCAGTTAGAGCCAGAGATAACACCTAGTGCTTGTGCGTGCTCTCAAGAACTTGAGCATTCCCATATTTATCAAGGTTTTACCAATATCCGTGTCAAGCATCCTGGCAACACCACATACTACCATGATGAATAATGATGGAAGATGCAGATGCAAAGGAAGACAACATTTTCTCAGACTTCACCTTAGCGGAGTCAAGGGGCAAAATCTGGATGATCGACCGAGAGACATTTAACACTCTGCTTCTAATGTTCTCTTGATGTGCTAGAGCAACCCATTTATTAAAATGGTTTGGTACCTAGAACGTCAAGTAAAAGGTCAGACTTCAGGAGCACAAAAATGCATAAGGAACAACTAGGGAGTAAATCCTACGAAGTCCTTATGGGGAGGTGGCCAACTTCTTCAATCAAGATACTACAACAATAGGTCTTCCGGCTGGGTGTGGTGGCCACGACATCCACTTTACCGGTTATCAGGAGACCAATACTATAGTTCTTGGAGATTGCTCCAACCATCATATCTGCCCGAGATTCAGTTCTGGTTGGTGTCAGGATATTCCAGACTCATCGAGTCTAGAAGGAAAAATGAAAGTTTGCAACAAAAATCGACGAGACGGCGTTGCGAGATTCTCGGGGAGTGAACTACGATAGCAAGCTCCAAAACATGAGCTAGTTCTGCTACGTACCTGTGAACACGTTGTCCCAGACAAGCATGACCACGTAGTAGTCTTATGATAAAACACTACCGAGTTCAGGTGGGAACCATCATCGAGGATATCGAAGTCCTTGCATAAGTCTAGCTCTTAAGAAGAAACTTCTTCTCCTTGAACAAATCAATCAGTGGCTTGGTGTGCTAGGGATACATATAGAGTGAAGGTTGCAAGTCTCCAAACCACAGAATACTTCGCATGTATGCATGAATGACTTGGGATGATTCCACAGGAAGCAAAACAACTTTCTCGAACTCACGGTGGCAACTTACATCAATTACACCTGAATTAGAAAAAGTCTCTCCTCGAATCGAACATATACCTCATGAACGGGACACGAGGGCAATGCTTACCAAGTTTCCAACACTAGTTTTAATGTTCAACATGAATCATGGAGGGGATAAACATGTTGCCGATGGGCTCAACAACAATTCATCGAGGCTTCCATAAGCTGGAATTCCATAACTATGTGAACAAGGTGATAGCATTGGTCAGACCAATAGATGTAACGGTGTATGCTCGAGGGATCAACCACGAGTAAGACAACATTATGAATACCATTGGTTCTGATTTGACTTGACGATAGCCCACACTCAAATCAAAGTATGGACAAGACAATAGATCCAACAATTGATCACGAGGATCAATCGATCAAGATATCATCTTTCTTCAACACTCACACAAAAGATATCCCTTGGAAGGAACTAAGTCAGGCAAGCTTTTATCTTCCAACTCTCCAAGTTGTCGTTTAGCTTAACCAACTAGCTCAGGGTATCCAACACAGATTCTTGGAGAAAGGGTGGTTTAGAGAGAAACCAACTTGATCAAGAGCTCAACATAATGGTCAGGGATCAACCTGGTAATACTTCCGAGAAGATATTCAAAAAATCACGAACCACCGATATGTTAGGAAGCTTGAGATCAATCTTGCTTTTCAGGGCAAGACGATATGATCAAATGAGCGAGGACTTAACAAAATCCTAACTCATTGATCGAAGAGTGCACCAGAAATAAGGACTAGGTAGCACGATCAACCTTAGGGTGATGATTCAATAATCAACTCGCTAAGGATGAGGTTATTGTCCATTTAACTACCAAGCAACGGAGTTGCTAGGTGTATTGATTTTACACATCACAATTCACTTGTCAGTATTCCGGTTACGACAACACGGAGACCAAGGAATGAACGATGATGGTGAGAAGTATCACTGTATCAAGAGTTCATAAGAGATAGTGCAATTCTCATGGCATTCTTAACATAAAGATGGTAATACTCCAGGATAGAACAGTTTAGAAGCTGGATTAGCATTCTTCATCTGCGAAGTACAACTTCTTTGACCCAATCCTGAATATGGATAAAGTACTGGAGTTTGTTTCTCCTAGTCATTCCGGAATAAAATGGCTTGACGGACCACAAGAGTAAAAGGCATCGATGAACACGAGTGCACAACTACTCCTGACTATCAACTGATAGACGAGGGTCATAATACAACTATAAAGGAACAACTCAAAGGAACATATAACTTTCTGAGTTGTGAATGCATAGATCATTATGTCGAACTAGTTCATCATGTTTCTTCCGGATAACCCATGCAGAAAGGTAGGACTGGCAGAGTCACAATATGAATGGAGTACTACTCAGGAGCACTCTGGTTGTGATCTTTTGGTTCGGGATAACTTCTGCCAAGGATGGTTCATGATATTTGGAAGAATGATATACCACGGACCTCGAGGACTATCACAAGGTTAATAATATCCTAAAGGAACGAGCAACACTATCAACATGAAGTAAGTAGAGTGAATCTCGGGTCCAAGAACCCAGGAGTAGAATGCCTACTAACTAAATGGCATCACGGGATGCTTTCGAGAACAATGGCCAGAATCATCACACTGGGAATATAAAACATTGCTGCATTACTGGGTGATCCTCAAAGACACCTAGGGTCATAATAATAACTCCAACACATGTGTCGAGGTAACGGAGTACCTCCACACACCGACTAGTGTGATTAATCTGGCCTAAAAGAACATCGGAAACAGGGAGGAAAGGTTTGCAATGCATCAAATTATTTAGCAACCTGGGATGACTCGGACAGCATAACGGCTGTAAATGCTCGAAAATACTTGTGAGACTCAAGAAAAGGGTAGCCTAACCACTTAACATCATTATGTCAAGGTTCTGAGACCAACAGTTTAACAAACAGTAGTACTTGAGACGGAACTGAGAGTTGAATCCACATTAACGTGATCCTGATAAACAGAATGAGAATCCTAGTTTCTTAATCCCTGTAGAAAAGGAGAAGATGACTCAGATCAGAAGGTCATGGGGTAAAGGAGTAAAAAGAGCCTTACGTTCCCTTCCACAATCAATTCCCTTATTATAACTAAAGAGTTTCTAGACACGACTTCGACCAGTTTGGCTTACTAATCCTACACGCAGTCAGGCTCTGATACCAAAGCTGTCAGGACCCCGATCCTAAGTCACACAGGTCTAGCATGTAACACATCATATCACTTTGCGGCCTCACGCACGGTATCCCCACGGGTGCCACCTTACCTGGCCCGGGACCATTTGCGCATTTTGGCACACGTATATGATAGTGTCGCTAGCATCCATATGACAGAGAACCCGAGTCGACATGACTAGTTATAAACCAAAAGTGGCACTAAATTACAGAGACAGGCATACATGACCCAACAATGAACGTGTCGGTCATCAACGTATGAACCCAAGTCGTAGCAAGCTACAAGGACTTAAAGGAACAACGCGTGACATTTCCCATAAGGGACAGACACAGGAACAAAGAAGGACACATGCCGGCCAGCCTAAGTGTTCCGGAGCAGTAGCAAGCTACCAAGGCTCAATGGATGCACTAGGAGACATTTCCCTGTAAGATAGGCTACCAAGGGTAAACAACTAGGTGTCGGATCCCACACATAGCAGTACACATTACACGTACGCATAACATGCAAGTATGTGTTGTACAACATGGCATCACAACATAACTCAACAACTCATATAGATAAAGGCCCGGAAGAGCCATCATAGCATTTATTACAACAAAGGTCACATGACCCAACATACAGAGCATACATGCAACGTAAGCATAACATGTCTGAGTACAGACAACTACAAATGAAAAAGGCTGAGAAGCCTGACTATCTACAAGACCCTCCAAAGGGTACAAGATCGTAGCTGAGGTAACAAGCTAAACGTCGATGTCCACACGGAACCACTAGCGAGACTGAGGTCTCTTTGCAAAAACATAAATTAAGCAAACGTGAGTACAAAGGTACTCAGCAAGATTTACATAAGAACTAACTACATATGAATCAGTATCACAAAGGGGATGGTGGAGTTTGACTGCAGCAAGCCAACTTTGACTCGGTGGCTATCCTAAACTATGACTGCAAGTAACTCTTTTGAGGTGGCGCACACGAGTCCACATATTCACCAATCAATACACCACTATGGATCCTCTCCCGTCTCCCTACGAGAAGGCCATCCATATCACTCACGCTTATCTTGCGTGTTTTAGAGTATCCACTTTCACTTGTCTATGAACTGTAATAGGCAACCCAGAAGTCCATTACCGCGGACACGGCTATTCGAATAGATCATATATAACCCTGCAGGGGTGTACTTCTTCACACACGCTCTCACCACTTACTGCCGTTTACACAACATGTACTCGGCAACCTTCAAGCGGAGGCCCAGCGAGGGTGTCGGCCACGACCTGACTAACCACACAAGTCTGTCGTCCAGGTTTATCGCCTATTTGGGTTCCATCCGTGGGGAGATCCGGCCGGGGTGTCGCTCACGGCCCCAAACGTTGTGTACAGGGTTCCCGCATCACCAAACGGGCGACCGGTACACCGTGCCACGTACCTGCTGTGTCACAGCCCACCCCGAGGGTCAGCGCTGCACACGACCTCCAGTAAACTACAAACACCAGAAACTAGTTGCAACTCCTAGACAGAGGACAAGGGCAGTTAATAAGTCGAGAGAGCTTGGAGCGCCCGGAGCCCAATGCGTGGTAGTAGCTGTTCATGGATCAACCAACACAGAACTCAGTTCCTGAGGACGGCTGCAATGAGACAACCCACCATGTACTCCTACATGGCCTCTCATCGCTACCTTTACCAAATCGTGTTCACACACTTAGCTCACACACATTAGGACATGTTCATCACCATTGCAATTCATCCCCGATGAATCAGACCTGACACAACTCTAAGCAATAGCAGGCATAACCAGAAAGCATGAATGAGTAGGCACAACATGGCTCAAACAACTCCTACTCATACTAGTGGGTTTCAACTATTTACTGTGGCAATGACAGGTCATGCAGTGGAAAGGGGTTCAACTACCGCAGCAGGTAACAGTTGAAGCATTGTTGTCCTAATGCAGTAAAGAGAGCAAGAGCGAGAGAGTGGGATTGTATCGGAATGCTCAATGGGGTTTTGCTTGCCTGGCACTTCTGAAGATAACATTGGGTCTTCATCGGTGTCATCGATCACATCGTCGGAACACGTCTACTGAAAGGGGACAAACACCGGCAACAGAGAAAGAACACAATCAATGCAATGCGACAATATGATGCATGATCATGACATGGCAATATTCTGTTGATTGAGCTAATGCAACTAGCAACCATATTAAATGAAGTTGGTTTGAACCAAAGATTCAAATTCAAACTCCATATGTGATTATTTAATTGTCATTTAATTGATTTGACCTGCTCAGCAGGTTTAACTTGCTCAAACAAGCATGAAAATGCCGTAAACAGATTCCTTGAATTTTTCTGATCATTTTTCATATATAAATTATTTTCATCTGAGTTATAGATTATTTTCTGTGATTTTTAGAAGTTGTGGCTATTTTCTGAAATAAATAAATCATTTCTGATTTATTTAAAATCCCAGAAAATAGTTACTGCGTCAGCACTAGGTCATGCTGACATCAGCAAGTCAACAGGGGCTGGTCCAGTCAAACCTGACCTGTGGGTGGGCCCAGTCGACAGCCATGTCAGCAAAGTCAATGCTGACGTGTGGGTCCCACTAGGTTAAGAATTAGACTAAAACGAAAATTAAACTAAACTAAACGGGCAAGGGGCCCACATGGCAGTGTCACTAGGGGTTAACTAAATAGGTGATTAGCAATTAACCTAAAAGCTAAACTAATTAAACAGAGGCCGGCCCCACGGGTCAGCGACTCAGGGGGAGTCAAACTGTGACGCCCGAGACCGACGTCCCAGAAGATTCCAGAAGGTTCCATAAGATTCCAGATGTTCAGGGTTGCCCGTGGGGTTCTTTGTGCTTGTGTTATTTTTTTTTTTGCATTGCATCATGTCATCATGTCATCATGTCATATTTATTTTTTTGCATCTCAACCTAAATAAACCGTGTGGACCTTCGGTCCATTTAAATCGAGGGAAGGTTACTTCTCTTTATAACATATAAAAGCCTCCTAATAATTATAGAGCTATATTAATAATTATTCCATTCCTCGGAATTACTCAAACACACTTGCATATTCTCCCCATGTCTTTTTCACTTCGAGCTTCTCCTTCTAAACCTTGCTATTTCTTTTCCGTTGTTTCGAGGTTCCTCCAAAAATTTGAACATTTTTGGAGACTTCAATAATCAAGTCTTAGTTCAAACTATTTGAATTAAAAATCAAATATGTTTGAATTATTTTTCCGTTCACGCCTTTTCTATTTTTCTCGGACAATGCTCTTTTTATGCTGCCCGAGAAAAATACTCCTTTGTGTTATTTTTTCCCTATCCTCCCTCTTCTTTCTTTCTTCTCTCTTTGTTTTATGCTAAAAGGAAGTTACACAACAGCAGTTTTATTATAAGAGGTCCAGCCCTTCTGGGCCTCCTCCTTCCCAACCTCCTTTCGGCCCCCCAGCCGGCCTTCAGGCCCATTCTTTTGGCCGGCCGCCCGAAACCCTAGCTGACCGCACGGACTCGCAGCCCTCTTCCTTCGCTCTCCCACCCCGCCGCCAGCTTCGCTCGTTCGACCCGCACCCCGAGACCCCTCGCTCGCACTCCTTCTCTCGCCCGGTCCCGTTTTCCCCTCGACCTCGCCTCGCGTTTCCCTCGCCTCGCTCCTCTCTGCCCCGATCTCCCCAACCCCCTTCGCAGCGCTCCGGCCCTGCTGCCTCGCCAGGAGAGCCTCACCCCAACCGCCGCATCCCCTTCGTCGCCAAGACGTCGCGCGCAGCGCCCCCTCCAGCGCCATGGCGTCCCTTCCGTCCGTCCAGGGCGCGACCTCCCTCCGGCCAGGAGTCCGCCGCCTCCCTCTGCGCCTCCAGCAAGGCGAGCCCGGCGCCCCTGCAGCGACCGCCCCGGCCTCTTGCCTTCTGGCCCCGGCGCCTGCTCCGTTCAGGGCTCCGGCCCTCAGGCCCTCCGCCGCGCAGGCCTCTCTGCTCTGGCCCGAGCGAGCTCCTCCGGCCGCCTCTTCCCTGCCTCGTCCCTCCGGTGCGCCGAGCACCGCAGCGCCAGGAGCCCGCGTCCTTCCCCCTCGTCGCCAAGTTGCTGTCCAGCGCCGTCCCGTGCGGCCGTCCTCAGGCAGCCGCACAGCCGCAGCGCCCGGCCCTTGTCTCCTCGACAGCAGCGGCTGCTGCCTCCTTCGTGCTGCCCCTTGTGTTTTGCTCCTGTTTGTGTTTCGTGTTGTACTGATGATTTGTCAGATGACTCGTGAACGGATACACGATGATGCGCAAGTTCTACAAAGCGTCAAGTCCGACTACACGATGATATGTCAAGTACCACTACATACGTGTACGACTACCGACGCCCGGAAACGCCAAGTACCTCTACATGACCGACAAGTACCACGGCGACCCGACGAGTACCCCTCCGATGACAAGTACGTCTACGAACGGGAACGCCTACACGACGACCGAGTACGACTACGACCGGGACCGAGACCGGCAAGTACATCTACGGCCGAGTACACCTACACGACGAACGCCAACGTGTTCCACTACCGTCGCCGAAGACCCGTGAACGACTACTTCGTCTACTTCCTCTACGTCCCTCGACGATCTCGAACCGTCCCGAAACAATTGTTTCGAAGGTATAACCCCGAGTCGTGACCCGTGTGATGCTTGCTTGTGTTGTATGAAATGTCTCCCGTGTGTGCTTCGTGCCCGTTCCGCCCTTTTGTCATGTTCCTCGGTTGCCTCGCCACCGACTCGTGGGAACCCGGCAACGGGATCACCCCATCATCTTGTTCTACTCGTTCACTCCACCTTTTGTTTTGCACCGGTCTCTCAACGAGATACCGGAACCGATATGATGCCGTTGCATCATTTTCGGATCGTTGCCGTGGCCCCTTTTTCATTCCACCACGGTGACAAATGCTTCATATCTCTTTTAAGTCAACCTTTTAATAAAACTTGCATAAACTTGATCATGTCATCCGCATCATGTTAACAACATTATATATGTGTGAATTGTTGTTGCTTATAATTATTAAACATGCTCATGGGGATTTTCCGGATATGTTGTTGTTATTTCCGGCCTCATTTAAAATGTCTTAATAGTGTAGTTTCTTTATGCTTCACCTCTTGCCATGCTGAAAACAATTAATCTTGTCTTGTAATTAAATGAGAGTCAACTAAATAATTAAATGTGGTGTTTCGTCAATATGCAACTCGTTGCATATTGATCTCCACTTAACTTGTAGTATTTGTTTGTGCACTTTGCCATGTCATGCATAATTAAACCGGTCATGCATCATACTTGCTTGTGCATCTTATGCCATGTTTATGCTTGAGTGTTTACCGTGTTGTTTCCTTCTTTCCGGTTGCTTCTCTTGGTAGCTTCGGTTTCGTTCCGGAGTTGTGAGGATTCGCTCGTCTGTGTTGCTCCGTCTACTTCTTGGATCCGTTCTTCTCCCTTGTGGAATTCCAGGCAAGATGACCGAACCCGGATACCATTACTATTTTTGCCTCTTGCTAGAAGTCTCGATCTATAGGGTTGCCTCGATGCCCATGTCTTTCTTGTCAGCCTCCTACTTGTAACCATTGCCATGTTTAACCACCCTACCTATGCAAACCGTTGCTTGGCTATACGTAGGCTTTGCTCAGCCCCTCTTATAGCATTGTTAGTTGCAGGTGAAGTTTGAAGATGCTTGCTTCATGTTGAAGTTTGGTTGGGTTATATCACACTATATAAATGCTTAAAAAATGAAATCACCTATATACTGGCAGGGTGGAAGGCTAAGCCTTTTGCTTGGTGTTTTGTTCCACTCATGCCGTTAGGAACCGTATAAACCGGTGTTATGTTCCTTGATTATGCGTTCCTAACACGGTTGGGGTGTATGGGACCCCCTTGATAAACCGCTAAGTGCTAAGTCTTTTCCAGCAAGTCCCAACATTGGTACTATTTGCCTCATAATAACAACTTAATTAAATAATTAAATTTGCATAGGGGGTCGCGTCCCCGAGGATTCTTATTTCTACATAGCAGGGGGGGCCAGTGCTGATGGCGTTGGTCCCAAACGGGGGTCCTGCAGGGCCGCCTTGGGGCAACCCGAGGTATTTGGTATAACCTGTAGCATCACCCATCCGGTCGTGTCCTGAGACTTAGATACGCGCGGCTACTATCAGGGTGTCGACACGCCGGGAGGATTTGCTGGATTAGCCTTACCTTAGTTCGGTTTAACTTGAGCACGAGATTCCGAGGATACTCGGGTCTTCCCACCTATGGAGTTGCGACTTCGCGGATCGTGGGCTTGTGATGGGCCAAGTTGGAACACCCCTGCAGGGTTTGAACTTTCGAAAGCCGTGCCCGCGGTTATGTGGCAGATGGGAGCTTGTTAATTCCGGTTGTAGATAACTTGACACAATGTTTCAATACACTACCCGCGTGTGTACCGTGACTGTCAATTTCCGAATAGGGATTCGGGAGTTGAACACGGTGGGGTTATGTTTGACCGGCTTTAGTTAGGATCACTTCGTGATCATCTTTCGACCGATGCTCTTCTCTTCTCGCTCTCTATTACGTAAGTTAGTGCTAGTTGCTGCTGCAGACTCTTGTTTGTTCCTTCACCTCATATTCTTTCTTCAGCCTTGTCCACACCCAAGGCTTAAATAGTCTTGTTACCCGGGAACGGGATTGCTGAGTCCTCTGTGGCTCACAGTTACTTCACCACACCAGATGCAGGTTCAGCCGAGTTGGATGCAGGAGTTGGTTCAGTGCTTCGCCAGGAGCTCGTTGAAGAGTGTGGCCTTTTGCTTGTGACGTTTCGATGTTCAGTAGTGGTTTCTACTAGGATTCGATCCTGACCTGTGGCTTTTGTTGTTTTGGTATCTTTCTTTTGGATCTTCACCCGTAGTCGGGTTGTGATGTTCTGTATGATGATTGCTTATGTAATGTATTGTGTGAAGTGGCGAGTGTAAGCCAACTATCTCCTTTTGCAATTTAATCCCTCTTTTACATGAGTCGTGCGAAGATACCAAACTTGAGATCATTCTAGGATGGACTTATGCCATTAAGTCGTGCCTCGACACGTAGGAGGTATAACTCCATCCTGGGCATTACAAGTTGGTATTCAGAGCCTTCTCCGACCTAGAAGCCCCCACTGATTGATCGAATCGTTGACGGTTGAGTCTAGGCACACACTGAAAACTTTTTGAGTCCTATATTATATCGGAGAGTAGTATTTCTTTGCTTCTCATCCCCTTTCTCTCTGGTGAGGACTCCTGACGATTACTCTTTTCTCTTCTACTTTCAAAATTTGCACCAATTTTTTTTTAGGATCTCGCGAGTATTCTGGGATTGTTTCGATGTTCTTGTGACAAGGATATTGTTCTCGATGCCTCCTGTTACCGAGGAGTTGAGCTTCGGGGTATCATTGACACAAGCATATCGCGGCAGTACTAAATACTTAAGACGGCCGACATCGAAAATCTCTCCTATACGGCCAGTGGCAAGATAACCCCGACATCACCCAGTACTGGGGAGGTAGTTCGAGAGTATTGCCATAGCTTGTTATAGTGGATGCTTTTCGAAGGTCCGAGGTAAACAGTTTCCGAGAAAGACTGGTTATGTGTTGAAGGATGGATACACCTGGATGTAGGTTTAGAGTTGATTGCGCGGTGCTTCCCGTGTATCCCCAACACCTGATTGCATAACTGGAAACTTTCGGAAATCTATAGGTGGGTTCATCTAGTAGTTCTAGGCATTCTTCCAACGGATGCATGATTGAAGTTCGGGGTTCTACATTGAGTGAAGTGGTTTTATGGACTTGTTCTGATCGGGAGTTGCATCTTAAAGGGTCCTTGGCTATGCTGATCCGGGGATGACAAAACCCTTTTGTAACACGTTCCATGAGCTTTCAGCACGAATATGTCGGAACGAAGCTTCTATCTTGTGTTTGTTCTATCTGTTCCTTGTTCCTTTTTATTTACTTTTTGTTCTCCAAGTGGCTTCTCGACTAGTTGATGTATCTACGGAATTCATTCGTTCAATCCTCTGTTCGAATGATGTTGTGAAGATCATGCTGCATATCTACCCTTTGTTCTTGTTTTGATTCTGGTATTCGAGTTGCTTCGATGTCAAGTGTTGATTCCATACCTTTTCTAATCGGTGTTCTCATACTTCTATGGGAGTGTTATTCCTCTTGATCATCAAGATGGTCATGTTAATTCTTTTTCAACCGGTGCCCTTTTTGTTCATCCCAAGCTGTCTTTGTTTTCCCCACCCTCCCACCCTTCTTCTTCTCGGAGTCAGAAATTCTCAGATGAAATATCCATCATGTGATATTTCTTCATTCATTTCCTTCAATGTTCTTACCCGGTGATTTATCGTGAAGATGCTCAAGAGCTTCAAGTTCATCATTCTTTTGTTTTCATAATTCTTCAGGTGGATGTAATTCAAGATTTTGGTGTTGATCTTATTCTTTTCCTCATTTCACAATGCTTTCTTATTCCGGTGCCCCAATTAATCATTTCTCCTCTTGTTATTCATATCCGGAGTGCTGAAGATTCATAATTCCATTCTTAACCCGTTCAAGCTATTCTTGAGGATTGTTATCTTTTTCAAGCCTTTTAATTCAACCGGTGCATTATCTCTTAAGCAATCTTTCCAACGGTGATTTCTTGAGTGGGCCCTAACCCACAGGTCTTTTCCCAGGATCTTACCTGACTCTTCTTTTCCGGAGTTATACTCAAATTCTTTCCAAAGTGTGACGTAAGAATGATTTCCATCAGTCACATGCCTTCTCCAAGATCGTTTTCAATTCTTGTTCATCATTGGTTCAACCTTTTTTTTTAATTTTTCTTCCGGAGTGCTCAACAATTCTTCATGGCATTCTCGTCTTCATTCTCAGCATTTGAAGACCGGAGAAGTGTTCTCTTAAATCTTGGCCGTTCTCTTGAAGATTCGTGGTTCTAGCATCATGCCATCCTCATTATTGTTCCGATTGTGAGGAATTCTGTTTATAACCGTCCGAAGCATTCTTGAATTCTTTTCTTTGTGATCCTCCGAAGGCCATCATTTCAGAATATTTCTTCGTTCTCAGTTTTTCAACTTCGTCCTCCAAATATTCTTCATTGATGTCTCTTCGTTCGTCTCCATATTCTTACGGTGGTTCATTCAAGTTTACTCTTCCGTTGTTATCGTGTTAATTCATTTGTTCTTTTCACAATCCTACCGGTGCTTTGTTGAAGATTTATCCGAGCTTGTGCTAGATCTCTCTTTAATTCTTTCCAACGAGAATAAGTAGTATGCCAAATCCTTTGGTTGTCATCAATTAAATTGGTGAAGGAGATGCATTACATAATTCTTATTCTTATTCCTTCCAGGTGATTTAATTCTTTTCTCTGGAGCTTGTTCATCATATCATATTCTCGGTTCTAAGTTGTTCATCTTGTTTTCCGGAGCTTCAAGTTATTTCAAGTATATCATTTCAAAGTCCCATCTAACTCATCGCAAGCCTTGAATCTTATTCTTTTCATCTTTCACTTCTCATGCTTTCATTATCGGAGTTCTTCATGGTGGTTCATCATGTTTTAATTCATCCTTGAAGTCTTCATCAAGATTCTTGTTGGAGCTCAAGCATTCTTCATCATGCTTCCAATTGCAATCCTTTCTACCTTATCTTTGAGATGGTGTTATGTCATTCTTGTCAATTCATTCATGTTTCATGATTCACGAGTTATCGGGAATGAGATATTTAAAACCATCATTTCTTTTTCTTCAGGAGATCTTTTCAACCCTTCAATTTATTCATTGGAGTTATCTTGGGTTATATTTCACCTAAAGCTTTCCCTAAGGATTATCGCTATTATGGTGCTTATAATGACCCAAGTTCTTCATTTATCATTCCGGTGAAATAAGTTCTTCGTCTCCTTGTTGATCTCAATCAAATCAATTGTTTAAGTTAGTGGCTGGTTGTCACCTCTTAATTCTGAGATGTTTTCCATAAGCCCACAACATGAGCTTATTCGTTTCGTTGTTGATTTTTCAATCAACTCTATTCAACCCTTCTTCGTAAGGATGCTCTTCAAATTTATTTTGAGAGAAGTTCTCATACTTTTCTCCGTTCATTTCTTTCATTGAACTATATTCTCTATTCTTTCATTCCGGAGGCATTGTGATATTGCTCTCTTTAACCATCATCTCGTTTTTTATCGAGATCATGTTCTTTCCCTTGCTTATCATTTAACCGGAGTGTTGCATTCTTCATTCTAGTTCCGTCTTCTTACCTAGTTTTGCCTCTCTTTTCAACCGGAGTGCTGTCTAAATCTTTCTTAACCCTTGTGCCATTCTTTTAATTGTTTCAGAGGCAATATGTTGTTGTTTTCATCAAGTATCACCCCATCTCCTCTAGTTTTTGTCCAATTCCTTCCATTTTCAGACAGAGTGCTGCCCAAATTCTGTCATTCTTATTCCTTAGCTATACCGTTGCAGTTTCATATCCTTTTGGTTCGTAAGCTCTTGTTTCATGTCTTTCAACCTTCAAGGTTCTCATAATGCCCCTTGTTCCTCTTTTCTAACGGAGTTTTCATCTTCGTTCATCTCCGTTGCTTTCTTTCTTTCAACTTGTTCAACCTCTCAAGGTTCCTTGGTTTCACTCGTCTGTCAAAGAAGCAACTTTGTTTTACCTCTTCCTCTTCCGTTTTTACCCGGTGATATCTCTAGGATCTCGGGTCGAGATCCTCTGTTAGTGTGGGAGAGTTGTGACGCCCGAGACCGACGTCCCAGAAGATTCCAGAAGGTTCCATAAGATTCCAGATGTTCAGGGTTGCCCGTGGGGTTCTTTGTGCTTGTGTTATTTTTTTTTTTGCATTGCATCATGTCATCATGTCATCATGTCATATTTATTTTTTGCATCTCAACCTAAATAAACCGTGTGGACCTTCGGTCCATTTAAATCGAGGGAAGGTTACTTCTCTTTATAACATATAAAAGCCTCCTAATAATTATGGAGCTATATTAATAATTATTCCATTCCTCGGAATTACTCAAACACACTTGCATATTCTCCCCATGTCTTTTTCACTTCGAGCTTCTCCTTCTAAACCTTGCTATTTCTTTTCCGTTGTTTCGAGGTTCCTCCAAAAATTTGAACATTTTTGGAGACTTCAATAATCAAGTCTTAGTTCAAACTATTTGAATTAAAAATCAAATATGTTTGAATTATTTCTCCGTTCACGCCTTTTCTATTTTTCTCGGACAATGCTCTTTTTATGCTGCCCGAGAAAAATACTCCTTTGTGTTATTTTTTTCCCTATCCTCCCTCTTCTTTCTTTCTTCTCTCTTTGTTTTATGCTAAAAGGAAGTTACACAACAGCAGTTTTATTATAAGAGGTCCAGCCCTTCTGGGCCTCCTCCTTCCCAACCTCCTTTCGGCCCCCCAGCCGGCCTTCAGGCCCATTCTTTTGGCCGGCCGCCCGAAAGCCTAGCTGACCGCACGGACTCGCAGCCCTCTTCCTTCGCTCTCCCACCCCGCCGCCAGCTTCGCTCGTTCGACCCGCACCCCGAGACCCCTCGCTCGCACTCCTTCTCTCGCCCGGTCCCGTTTTCCCCTCGACCTCGCCTCGCGTTTCCCTCGCCTCGCTCCTCTCTGCCCCGATCTCCCCAACCCCCTTCGCAGCGCTCCGGCCCTGCTGCCTCGCCAGGAGAGCCTCACCCCAACCGCCGCATCCCCTTCGTCGCCAGGACGTCGCGCGCAGCGCCCCCTCCAGCGCCATGGCGTCCCTTCCGTCCGTCCAGGGCGCGACCTCCCTCCGGCCAGGAGTCCGCCGCCTCCCTCTGCGCCTCCAGCAAGGCGAGCCCGGCGCCCCTGCAGCGACCGCCCCGGCCTCTTGCCTTCTGGCCCCGGCGCCTGCTCCGTTCAGGGCTCCGGCCCTCAGGCCCTCCGCCGCGCAGGCCTCTCTGCTCTGGCCCGAGCGAGCTCCTCCGGCCGCCTCTTCCCTGCCTCGTCCCTCCGGTGCGCCGAGCACCGTAGCGCCAGGAGCCCGCGTCCTTCCCCCTCGTCGCCAAGTTGCTGTCCAGCGCCGTCCCGTGCGGCCGTCCTCAGGCAGCCGCACAGCCGCAGCGCCCGGCCCTTGTCTCCTCGACAGCAGCGGCTGCTGCCTCCTTCGTGCTGCCCCTTGTGTTTTGCTCCTGTTTGTGTTTCGTGTTGTACTGATGATTTGTCAGATGACTCGTGAACGGATACACGACGATGCGCAAGTTCTACAAAGCGTCAAGTCCGACTACACGATGATATGTCAAGTACCACTACATACGTGTACGACTACCGACGCCCGGAAACGCCAAGTACCTCTACATGACCGACAAGTACCACGGCGACCCGACGAGTACCCCTCCGATGACAAGTACGTCTACGAACGGGAACGCCTACACGACGACCGAGTACGACTACGACCGGGACCGAGACCGGCAAGTACATCTACGGCCGAGTACACCTACACGACGAACGCCAACGTGTTCCACTACCGTCGCCGAAGACCCGTGAACGACTACTTCGTCTACTTCCTCTACGTCCCTCGACGATCTCGAACCGTCCCGAAACAATTGTTTCGAAGGTATAACCCCGAGTCGTGACCCGTGTGATGCTTGCTTGTGTTGTATGAAATGTCTCCCATGTGTGCTTCGTGCCCGTTCCGCCCTTTTGTCATGTTCCTCGGTTGCCTCGCCACCGACTCGTGGGAACCCGGCAACGGGATCACCCCATCATCTTGTTCTACTCGTTCACTCCACCTTTTGTTTTGCACCGGTCTCTCAACGAGATACCGGAACCGATATGATGCCGTTGCATCATTTTCGGATCGTTGCCGTGGCCCCTTTTTCATTCCACCACGGTGACAAATGCTTCATATCTCTTTTAAGTCAACCTTTTAATAAAACTTGCATAAACTTGATCATGTCATCCGCATCATGTTAACAACATTATATATGTGTGAATTGTTGTTGCTTATAATTATTAAACATGCTCATGGGGATTTTCCGGATATGTTGTTGTTATTTCCGGCCTCATTTAAAATGTCTTAATAGTGTAGTTTCTTTATGCTTCACCTCTTGCCATGCTGAAAACAATTAATCTTGTCTTGTAATTAAATGAGAGTCAACTAAATAATTAAATGTGGTGTTTCGTCAATATGCAACTCGTTGCATATTGATCTCCACTTAACTTGTAGTATTTGTTTGTGCACTTTGCCATGTCATGCATAATTAAACCGGTCATGCATCATACTTGCTTGTGCATCTTATGCCATGTTTATGCTTGAGTGTTTACCGTGTTGTTTCCTTCTTTCCGGTTGCTTCTCTTGGTAGCTTCGGTTTCGTTCCGGAGTTGTGAGGATTCGCTCGTCTGTGTTGCTCCGTCTACTTCTTGGATCCGTTCTTCTCCCTTGTGGAATTCCAGGCAAGATGACCGAACCCGGATACCATTACTATTTTTGCCTCTTGCTAGAAGTCTCGATCTATAGGGTTGCCTCGATGCCCATGTCTTTCTTGTCAGCCTCCTACTTGTAACCATTGCCATGTTTAACCACCCTACCTATGCAAACCGTTGCTTGGCTATACGTAGGCTTTGCTCAGCCCCTCTTATAGCATTGTTAGTTGCAGGTGAAGTTTGAAGATGCTTGCTTCATGTTGAAGTTTGGTTGGGTTATATCACACTATATAAATGCTTAAAAAATGAAATCACCTATATACTGGCAGGGTGGAAGGCTAAGCCTTTTGCTTGGTGTTTTGTTCCACTCATGCCGTTAGGAACCGTATAAACCGGTGTTATGTTCCTTGATTATGCGTTCCTAACACGGTTGGGGTGTATGGGACCCCCTTGATAAACCGCTAAGTGCTAAGTCTTTTCCAGCAAGTCCCAACATTGGTACTATTTGCCTCATAATAACAACTTAATTAAATAATTAAATTTGCATAGGGGGTCGCGTCCCCGAGGATTCTTATTTCTACATAGCAGGGGGGGCCAGTGCTGATGGCGTTGGTCCCAAACGGGGGTCCTGCAGGGCCGCCTTGGGGCAACCCGAGGTATTTGGTATAACCTGTAGCATCACCCATCCGGTCGTGTCCTGAGACTTAGATACGCGCGGCTACTATCAGGGTGTCGACACGCCGGGAGGATTTGCTGGATTAGCCTTACCTTAGTTCGGTTTAACTTGAGCACGAGATTCCGAGGATACTCGGGTCTTCCCACCAATGGAGTTGCGACTTCGCGGATCGTGGGCTTGTGATGGGCCAAGTTGGAACACCCCTGCAGGGTTTGAACTTTCGAAAGCCATGCCCGCGGTTATGTGGCAGATGGGAGCTTGTTAATTCCGGTTGTAGATAACTTGACACAATGTTTCAATACACTACCCGCGTGTGTACCGTGACTGTCAATTTCCGAATAGGGATTCGGGAGTTGAACACGGTGGGGTTATGTTTGACCGGCTTTAGTTAGGATCACTTCGTGATCATCTTTCGACCGATGCTCTTCTCTTCTCGCTCTCTATTACGTAAGTTAGTGCTAGTTGCTGCTGCAGACTCTTGTTTGTTCCTTCACCTCATATTCTTTCTTCAGCCTTGTCCACACCCAAGGCTTAAATAGTCTTGTTACCCGGGAACGGGATTGCTGAGTCCTCTGTGGCTCACAGTTACTTCACCACACCAGATGCAGGTTCAGCCGAGTTGGATGCAGGAGTTGGTTCAGTGCTTCGCCAGGAGCTCGTTGAAGAGTGTGGCCTTTTGCTTGTGACGTTTCGATGTTCAGTAGTGGTTTCTACTAGGATTCGATCCTGACCTGTGGCTTTTGTTGTTTTGGTATCTTTCTTTTGGATCTTCACCCGTAGTCGGGTTGTGATGTTCTGTATGATGATTGCTTATGTAATGTATTGTGTGAAGTGGCGAGTGTAAGCCAACTATCTCCTTTTGCAATTTAATCCCTCTTTTACATGAGTCGTGCGAAGATACCAAACTTGAGATCATTCTAGGATGGACTTATGCCTTTAAGTCGTGCCTCGACACGTAGGAGGTATAACTCCATCCTGGGCATTACACAAACCCCTGGTCAGCCAGGTCAAACTGGCCGGCGGCTCGCCGCCGGCGACAGCGAGCACGGCGGAGGGGCTCGGGAATTGCCTACGGTCGATCAAATCGATCACCGTTTGGTCCTACGCGTAGCTGAGGCTCACGCGCATTCGATAGGGCAAGCGGGAGGAGCGGGGGTGGCCGGAGTTCGCCGGAAACAAGCTCGCGGCGGCGCCGGAGTTCGGGCACCCACGGGAACGGCACTCTAGCACTCGACAGGAGCAGCTGGTGGTTGTTTTAGGCTCCTGACGACGTGCTGAGTACGGTGACAAGCTCATAAACGAGCTGTCTTGTCTGCAACGACGACGACGACATGGCCGGCGGCGGTGAGCTCACGGGTGCGGCGGCTACCGCGGCTAGAGGTGTAAACGAGCTCGGGGAGTAGGGGGAAACGACAGCGGAGCTCACTGAGGGGTCGATGAGCAGCTGAGTGGGCTCGGGGAGGCATCGGAGTCAGAGAATCGGCGGCGAGGATCACCGACAGCCGACGAGGGGAACGGCGGTGCAGACGGCGTCCAGGGGCTTCCGGCGGCGGTTGGCTCGGCGAGGAGGAAGAGAGGGACAAGGCGGAGCCTCTGAGCGCGTCGGCGAGGCAAGGGGTGGACGGTGGCAGTGGTTATGGCGAACAGCGGCGACGGTGGCGTTCGGCCATGGCGAAGAACAGGCGAGGGAGAGAGCCAGGGGGAAATAGAGGCGTCGGCCCGATCCAGACGGCAGCGGGGAAGGTCGAGGCGGTGTCGACGTGGTCTGGGAAGGCAGGCAGGCAGGTGGCGAGGAGGCACGACCGTGCGCGCGCGCCGGCCACACGCCTGGCCGACTGGCGCCAGGAGGACGACGGCGGTGGTGGGCTGGGCCTGGCAGGCCGGCTGTCTGCAAGGCTTCTAGTGGGCTGCAGAGTAGGTAGGTCCAGGTAACTTTCTCTCCCTTCTCTTTCTATTTAGTTTCTGTTTTTCTATTTTCTGCTTTTGTTTTGCTTTAATAAAAATGCCAGAACATTTTCAAAAATCATGAAACCAAGCATGGCTACTGTTTAGGATAAATCCAACAGTAAACATTTTAGTTTATGATTATTTGAGCATTTAAAATAATATATAAAATTTAAATGCCCAAATGCAAATAAGATATGATTTAATTCAGTGCCCAAAATATTCTACAAAAATGCTCACTATTTTTGGTTTGGTCTCAAAGCCTTGCCAAAATTATCAAACATTGATGAAGGAATTTTGGGTCATTGGAAATGATTTCATTCTTGACCCTAGTTGAATTCATTTGGTGCTAGGGTTTGAACATCCCCATTTCCAGTTTCTGAGAAATTTAAACATGATGCACATGAAGACCAAGCAAGACAGGCAAGGGCTGGTCTAGGGCTGTGACATGTCCCAAATGCATTTAAATAATTATGGGAGTTTCCGGAAATTGTCGTTTGTTATTTCCAGCCCATTTAAATATGCTAGCATGTTGCTGTAGTCCT
The DNA here is from genome assembly GCA_902687465.1 of Secale cereale. Classification (NCBI taxonomy): domain Eukaryota; kingdom Viridiplantae; phylum Streptophyta; class Magnoliopsida; order Poales; family Poaceae; genus Secale; species Secale cereale. The sequence goes on from LR738715.1 coordinate 333,321,912, forward strand.
AGTTGCACCCTTGCCATGTTAATCAACTCCTTTAAAATTGTTGGTTGCTTGTTTGAAATAATCTACATAACCTTGTAAACATGTTAGTTTTGTTCCTTGCTTGCTTTCTTGCATGTGATGTGATCTTGTTTGCTTTGATGTTAGTGCACTCTTCTGTCCCTAGGCCATGCATCATATCTATTCATGTCCATATGCACCATGATCATGCATCATGTGGTTGAGCATTGCATGATGATTGATTGTGTTCCGGTGTTGCTTGTTGTGTTGGTTAGAGCCCGGTGACGATTCAGAGTACGAGGTTCCTACCGAGGCTGAGTTTGAGGAGCAAGGTTACGATCCCTCCATGGAATCAACAGGCAAGATGATCATTCCTAGATATCACTACTATCTTTGCCTATGCTAGTTGTCTCACTCTTCAGATATTGCCTCGATGCCTATTCCTATTTGTCAGCCTCCTATTGTTGCCATGAAACTCTCTAACCACCCTCCTAGCAAACCGTTGTTTGGCTAAGTACGCATCACTCAGCCCCTCTTATAGCGTTGTTAGTTGCAGGTGAAGATTTAAAGATTCTTGCCCCGTGATGAAGTTATTGTTGGGATAACACAATATATAATCTGCTAAACTAAATCATATATATATATATTGGTAATGGGTGGAAGGCTAAGCCTCTTGCTCGGTGTTTTGTTCCACTCATGCCACCCTAGGAACCGATAAACAAGTGTTATGTTCCTTGTTTTTGCGTTCCTAACACGGTTGGGGTTATGGGACCCCCTTGATAATTCGTTCTGTTTAAAGCTTTTCCAGCAAGGCCCGACTTTGGTTTTACATTTGCCTAACAACTAAAAATTTCATAGGGACTAGCTACCCCGTGGACTTAATTAACAACCCCGGGCCAGTGCTCCTCATGAGTGTTGGTCCAACCTAGAGCAGCTTACGACACCGCCCCTTGGCAACTTGGGGTATTTTGGATGCTGTAACCATAGCTCATCCGGTCGTGGCCTGAGACGAGATACGCGCGGCTACTATCAGGGTGTCGGCACGCCGAGAGGCCTTGCTGTATTAGTTTTACCTTTGTAGAAATATCTTGAGCACGGGATTCCGAGAATACTCTGGTCTTCCAACTTTGGAGTTGCGACTCTGCAGATCGTGAGCTTGTAATGGGCTAAGTTGGGACACCCCAGCAGGGTTTTGATCTTTCGAAGGCCGTGCCCGCGGTTATGTGGCAGATGGGAATTTGTTAATATCCGGTTGTAGATAACTTGACACCTTATTCATGAATATACTACCTGCGTGAGTAACCGTGATGGTATCTTTCCGAAGGGCTTCGGGAAGTGAACACGGTGGGGTTATGTTTGATCATGAGTAGTTAGGATCACTTCGTGATCAACTTGGTGATCGTTGGCATGTGTTGTCTTCTCGCTCTAAACTCGTAAGCTAGTGCTTACTGCTTGCTGCAACCTTTGTTTAAAGCCTTTTCCACACCCAAGGCTTTGATAGTTTTTTCACCCGGGAATGGGATTGCTGAGTCCTCTGTGGCTCACAGATTCAACACACACCAGATGCAGGTACCGTAGAGAACTACACAGGAGATGGTTCAGAGCTGTACTGGGAGTTCGATGAAGAGCGTGGACGTTACTATGTGTCTTATCCCGACGATCAGTAGTGGCTCCTACTAGGATGATCCGGGCTTGTGTTATTTATGGTATCTTGTCGTTTGGATTTCGTCCGTAGTCGGACTCTGATGTTATTTGGATGATGTATGTTATTGTATTACATTGTGTGACGTGGCGAGTGTAAGCCAACTATCATTTTACACTTTCATCCCTGATTTTACATGAGTCGTGCAAAGATACCATACTTGAGATCATTCTAGTATGCGTTTATGTCCTTAAGTCGTGCCTCGACATATGGGGGACATAGCCGCATACTGGGCATTACAAGGGGGCGCGCCCCCAACCTCGTGGACAGGGTGTGGGCCCCCTGACGTAGATCTTTCTGCAGATATTTTTTATATATTCCAAAATAATTCTCCGTGAATTTTCAGGTCATTCCGAGAACTTTTTATTTCTGCACAAAAACAACACCATGGCAATTCTGGTGAAAACAGCGTCAGTCCGGGTTAGTTCCATTCAAATCATGCAAGTTAGAGTCCAAAACAAGGGCAAAAGTGTTTGGAAAAGTAGATACGTTGGAGACGTATCAACTCCCCCAAGCTTAAACCTTTGCTTGTCCTCAAACAATTAGTTGATAAATTGAAAGTGATAAAGATAAACTTTGACAAACTCTGTTTGCTCTTGTTGTTGTAAATATGTAAGCTGACATTCAAGTTTTCAGCAAAGATCATGAACTAACCACATTCACAATAACTTTCAGGTCTCATGTGTACTCACATCAATGGCATAATCAACTAGCGAGCAATAATAATAAACCTCGGATGACAACACTTTCTCAAAACAATCATGATATGATATAACAAGATGGTATCTCGCTAGACCTTTATGAGACCGAAAAACATAAATGCAGATCACCTTTAAGGATCAAGGACTGACTAGACATTGTAATTCATGGTAAAAGAGATCCAGTCATGATCATACTCAATGCAAATTAGTAGTAATACATGCAAATGACAGAGGTGCTCTCCTACTGGTGCTCTTTATAAGAGGATGATGACTCAACATAAAAGTAAATAGATAGGCCCTTCGCAGAGGGAAGCAGGGATTTGTAGAGGTGCCAGAGCTCGATTTTTAAATAGAGATGAATAACATTTTGAGCGGTATACTTTCATTGTCAACATAACAACCAAGAATCTCGATATCTTCCATGCTACGCACATTATAGGCGGTTCCCAAATAGAACGGTAAAGTTTATACTTCCCCAACCACCAACAAGCACACTCCACGGCTAGCCCGAAACAACGGGTACCGTCAAAACCAGCAACAACCCTGGGGGAGTTTTGTTTAATTATTATGATTTGAGCATGGGACTGGGCATCCCGGTTACCAGCAATTTTCTCATGAATGATGAGCGGAGTCCACCCATCATGAGAATAACCCACCTAGCATGGAAGATATAGACAACCCTAGTTGATACATGAGCTGTTCGAGCATACAAAACATAATTTCATTTGAAGGTTTAGAGTTTGGCACATACAAATTTACTTGGAACGACAGGTAAATACCACATATAGGAAGGTATGGTAGACTCATATGGAACAACTTTGAGGTTTATGGAAGTGGATGCACAAGCAGTATTCCTGCTTAGTACAGGTGAAGGCTAGAAAGAGACTGGGAAGCGACCAGCTAGAGAGCAACAACGGTCATGATCATGCATTAAAATTAATCAACAATGAATGCAAGCATGAGTAGGATATAAATCACCATGAACATTAATATCGTGGAGGCTATGCTGATTTGTTTCAACTACATGCGTGAACATGTGCCAAGTCAGACCACTTGAATCATTCAAAGAAGGATACCACCCTATCATACCACATCACAACCATTTTTAATATCATGTTGGCACACAAGATAGACCATTATAAACTCTCAGCTAATTAAGCATGGCATAAGCAGCTATGATCTCTAATTGTCATCGCAAGCATGTTTCATTCATAACAAGATGAATCAAGAACGATGAACTATCATATTTACAAAAACAAGAGAGGTCGAGTTCATACCAGCTTTTCTCATCTCAATTAGTTCATCATATATCATCCTTATTGCCTTTCACTCGCACGACCGAACGGTGTGGATAATAATAATAGTGCACATGCATTGGACTAAGCTGGAATATGCAAGCATTTAATACAAGAGAGAAGACAAGGTAATATGACTCAAGGTTAAATCAACAATAAAGCATATGAGAGCCACTAAGCATTTTAATCGTGGTCTTCTACTCTTAACCCCCAAAGAAAACAAAAGAAACTGTTTACACGGGAAAGCTCCCAACAAGCAAAAGAAGAACGGGATTTTTTTTTGGGTTTTCTTTTAATTACTACTACAAGGAAAGTAAACTAGGTAGAAGCTACAACTAATATTTTTTTGTTTTTCTTAAGGTTTTTTCTAGCACACGAGAAAAAGACTAAGAAAAAGAATTGAAACTAGGCATGGATGGTACAATGAAAGAGTGTGAGCACCGACAACTAGAATAATTGTGTGAGCATGAATGTAAAGTCGGTGAGAAACACGTACTCCCCCAAGCATAGGCTTTTGGCCTAAGTTGGTCTATGGCCACGGATCGAAGCTACTCCCTCCAGTG
>LR738715.1:333327178-333358054 GCA_902687465.1 Secale cereale
CTATGATGTCAATAAACCCTTCAACGTCTTCACGACGTGGTTCATCAAGTCTACCTTCAAAGGGTATCCTGCATATTCCACAAAACTCAAAGAATGATATTTCCTTAACCTCATCATATAAATGAAACTCCACTGTAGGTGGTGTTTTCTTAGCATGAAAATGAAAATTATGCGTGAAAATATTAGTGAGTAAGAGATACTATTCACGCTGGTCGTGGAGGAAGTCGGTGAGGCCTGCATTATTTGCCAACCAATAAAAGTCTTCGTAAATCCCGACGGCTCTCATGAACTCATTACAAGGCCATTCACACGGCCGAACTTCCGCCATGCGAGGAAGATTATATTTGGGCTTCTTATTTTCTTCCATCTTCTTCTCCTCTGAACTTTTACTGGAGGAACCCCTCAACAATCTCTTTATCCTTTTCCTCCTCTGAAAATTTCTGAAATTTTTAGTAACTCAAAATAAAAGTTAACCAAACTCAACAAGATTGATAGCAACAACTCCTACAAGTGCCTTGGGACTATATCATGCATTAGAACTATTTGGGACCAAAGAAATTTGACATGCAAGCTCAAGAACAAGGTCACCACAGCAGCAAAGATTTGCAATAAATAAAGCACTAGAACAAAAACTAATTGGACCAATGGAGGAGTCACATACCAAGGAACAATCCCCCCCAAATAGTTTGGTGAATGGTGTTTTGAGCAAGGAGATCGAAAATGGCAGCAAGATGAGCTAGAACTCGTGCTTGAGCTGGTTGGTGATTTTTTTGGGAGGATGAAGAAGAGTATGGGTGCAGGAATAAGTGGAGGGGGGCCATGTGGGGACCACGAGGCAGGGGCACGCCCTGTGAGGGTGGGCGCGCCCTGGACCCTCATGGCTAGATGCTAGCTCCCCTCGTGGTGTTTTCTGTTCCATATATTCTCAAATATTCCAGAAAAAATCATATTAAATTTTCAGGGCATTTGGAGAACTTTTATTTTCGGGGTATTTTTTTATTGCACGAATAAGTCTGGAAACAGGCAGAAAATACCATGTTTGCTTTATTTATCCTAATTAACAGAAAGTAAAAGGAGGATACAGAAGGTTGTGCTATCTAGATTCACCTATCTCATGCTCATCAAAAGGAATCCATTAACAAGGTTGATCAGGTCTTGTTAATAAACTCTTCCCGAATAACATGAAACCGGAAAATTTTCGAATAACACTAGGTTACCTCAATGGGGATATGTATGTCCCCAACAATAAGAATGGCATATGTCTTCTTGATAGTAGGAATAGGAAATTCAAAACCTCCAATAGTAATAGTTGAAATTTTTTCAATATAATTGATACTGTGGACCTGAGGTTGTTTCCTTAGAAAGTGTACCGTATGCTCATTACCATTGACATGAAAAGTGACATTGCCTTTGTTGCAATCAATAACAGCCCCTGCAATATTCAAAAATGGTCTACCAAGGATGAAAGACATACTATCGTCCTCGGGAATATCAAGTATAACAAAGTCCGTTAGAATAGTAACATTTGCAACTACAACAGGCACATCCTCACAAATACCGACAGGTATAGCAGCTGATTTATCAGCCATTTGCAAAGATATTTCAGTAGGTGTCAACTTACTCAAGTCAAGCCTACGATATAAAGAGAGAGGCATAACACTAACACTGGCTCCAAGATCACACAAAGCAGTTTTAACATAGTTTCTCTTAATGGTGGAAGGTATAGTGGGTACTCCTGGATCTCCTAGTTTCTTAAGTATTCCACCCTTAAAAGTGTAATTGGCAAGCATGGTGGAAATTTCTACTTCAAGTATCTTTCTTTTATTGGTAATAATATCCTTCATATATTTAGCATAAGGATTTGTTTTAAGCACATCAGTCGAACGCATATGCAAAAAGATAGGTCAAATCATTTCAGCAAAGCGCTCAAAATCCCCATCATCCTTTTTCTTGGATGGTTTCGGAGGAAAAGGCATGGGTTTCTGAACCCATAGTTCTCTTTCCCCACCGTGCTTCCTAGCAACAAAGTCTCTCTTATCATAACGTTGATTCTTTGATTGTGGGTTATCAAGATCAACAGTAGGTTCAATCTCTACATTATTATCATTGCTAGGTTGAGCATCATCATTGACATTATCAGTAGGTTCATGTTCATTACCAAATTGTGTCTCAGCATCAGAAACAGATATATCATTGGGATTCTCAGGTGTGTCAGCTACAGGTTCACTAGAAGCATGCAAAGTCCTATCATTTTTCTTTTTCTTCTTCTTAGAAGAACTAGGTGCATCTAAATTAGCTCTCTGAGAATCTTGCTCAATTCTCTTAGGGTGGCCCTCAGGATACAAAGGTTCCTGAGTCATTTTACCACCTCTAGTAGCAACTCTAACATCATAGTCATTACTCTTACTATTTAATTCATTGAGCAAATCATTCTGAGCCTTAAGTACTTGTTCTACTTGAGTGGTAACCATGGAAGCATGTATACTAATGAGTTTCAATTCACCATTAAATCTAGACAGATAATCACTCAAGCATTCAATCATATAAGTACTATGTTGCAATTGTCTACCAACATAAGCATTGTAGTTTTCTTGTTTGACAATAAAATTGTCAAACTCATGTAAGCATTGGCTAGCAGACTTATAACGAGGAATATCACCTTCATCAAATCTATAAAGAGAATTTACCTTTACTACCTGTGTCGGGTTATCAAGACCATATATTTGTTTCAATAGGTGGTAAATTCTTAACATCTTCAGCTTTAATACCTTTTTCTTTCATAGATTTCTTTGCCTCTTGCATATCTTCAGGACTGAGAAATAGAATACCTCTTTTCTTCGGAGTTGGCTTAGGGGCTGGTTCAGGAAGTGTCCAATTATTTTCATTGGCCAGCATATTATTCAATAGCAATTCAGCTTGATCAACTGTTCTTTCCCTGAAAACACAACCATCACAACTATCCAGGTGGTCTCTGGAAGCATCGGTTAGTCCATTATAAAAGACATCAAGTATATCTTTCATCTCAAGAGGATGATCAGGCAAAGCATTAAGTAATTGGAGAAGCCTCCCCAAGCTTGTGGGAGACTCTCTTCTTCAATTTGCACAAAGCTATATATTTCCCATAAGGCAACTTGTTTCTTATGAACGGGAAAATATTTAGAAGAGAAGTAATACATCATATCCTGGGGACTACGCACACAACCAGGATCAACATAATTAAACCATGTCTTAGCATCACCCTTTAATGAGAACTGAGATAACTTGAGGATATAGTAATAACAAATCTTTTCATCGTTGGTGAAAAGGGTGGCTATATCATTCAACTTAGTAAGATGTGCCACAACAGTTTCAGATTCATATCCATGGAAAGGATCAGATTCAACCAAAGTAATTAACTCAGGATCAACAAAGAAATCATAATCCTTATTAGTAGCAAAGATAGGTGAAGTAGCAAAAGCAGGGTCATGTTTCATTCTAGCATTCAAGGACTTCTCTTTCAGCTTAGCTAATAATTTCTTAAGATCATATCTATCGTTGCAAGCAAGAAAGTCTCTAGCAGTTTCTTCATCCGTAATATAACCCTCAGGAACAACAGGCAATTCATATCTAGGGGGAGAAGCTTCGTCATCACTTTCATAAATATTATCAGTTTCAATATTTGCATTCTCCCTAACCCTAGAAATTTATTCATCTAGAAATTTACCTAGTGGCACAATATTATCAAGCATAGAAGTAGTTTCATCATACATAGCAGAAGTGGCATCATCAAGAACATACGACATATCAGATTCAATAGCAGGAGTAGGTATCGCAAATTTACCCATAACAGATGGTGAATCAAGTGCAGAGCTAGATGAGAGTTCCTTACCTCCCCTCGTAGTTGAGGGTATGATCTTGGTTTTTGAGTCCTTCAAATTCTTCATAGTGATCAACATATATAAATCCCAAGTGGCTTAAATAATAGAGCTATGCTCCCCGGCAACGGCGCCAGAAAATAGTCTTGATAACCCACAGGTGTAGGGGATCGCAACAGTTTTCGAGGGAAAAGTATTCAACCCAAATTTATTGATTCGACACAAGGGGAGCCAAAGAATACTCTTAAGTATTAGCAAATGAGTTGTCAATTCAACCACACCTGGAAACTTAGTATCTGTAGCAAGGTAGTTTAGTAGCAAAGTAATATGGAGATAGCGGTAACAGCAATAAAAGTAACGATAGTGTTTTTATTGTTTTTGTAACAGTAGCAGCAGAAAAGTAAATAGGCAACAAGCAATATGTGAAAAGCTCGTAGGCATTGGATCGATGATGGGGAATTATGTCGGATGCGATTCATCATGTAAGAGTTATAACCTAGGGTGACACAGAACTAGCTCCAGTTCATCAATGTAATGTAGGCATGTATTCCGAATATAGTCATACGTGCTTATGGAAAAGAACTTGCATGGCATCTTTTGTCCTACCCTCCCATGGCAGCGGGGTCCTATTGGAAACTAAGGGATATTAAGGCCTCCCTTTAATAGAGTACCGGACCAAAGCATTAACACATAGTGAATACATGAACTCCTCAAACTAAGGTCATCACCGGGAGTGGTCCCGATTATTGTCACTTCGGGGTTGCCAGATCATAACACATAGTAGGTGACTATAGACTTGCAAGAGAGGATCAAGAACACACATATATTCATGAAAACATAATAGGTTCAGATCTGAAATCATGGCACTCGAGCCCTAGTGACAAGAATTAAGCATAGCAAAGTCATAGCAACATCAATCTGAGAACACAGTGGACACTAGGGATCAAACCTTTACAAAACTAACTCGATTACATGGTAAATCTCATCCAACCCATCACCGTCCAGCAAGCCTACGCTGGAATTACTCACGCACGGCGGTGAGCATCATGAAATTGGTGATGGAGGAAGGTTCATGATGACGATGGCGATGATCTCCACTCTCTGGAGCCCCGAACGGACTCCAGATCAGCCCTCCCGAGAGAGATTAGGGCTTGGCGGTGGCTCCATATCGTAAAACGTGATAATTCTTCCTCTATGATTTTTTTCTCCCCGAAAGTGAATATATGGGGTCCGGAGATATATCGGTGGAGCGTCAGGGGGCCCACGAGGCAGGGGGCGCGCCCAGGGGGAGGGGGCGCGCCCCCACCCTCGTGGACATGGTGTGGGCCCCCTGACGTAGATCTTTCCACATGTATTTTTTATATATTCCAAAATAATTCTCCGTGGATTTTCAGGTCATTCCGAGAACTTTTTATTTCTGCACAAAAACAACACCATGGCAATTCTGCTGAAAATAGCGCCAGTCCGGGTTAGTTCCATTCAAATCATGCAAGTTAGAGTCCAAAACAAGGGCAAAAGTGTTTGGAAAAGTAGATACATTGGAGACGTATCACGTAGCTCAGAACGGTTGATCCGGCACGCCGCTCAAGGGGGATGCGTGCTGTGTTGCATTTTCACTTACAAGTGGGACCACAGTTGAGCAAACCGACTATCGGCAAACCCCCACCCCTCCCACCGTGCGATGGCTGAGTTAGAGAAAACAGAAGGGAGAAGAGATAGCTGTAGCACGGATTCCAAGAAAAATGGTGTCAGATCGGACTCAGGTGGGTGGAGGGTGTCAGCTGGCTATATATTATTAACCATGCTCTTAGACCAAAGGAGTAGTAAACACGGCAAGCCCTGTGTAGTTACATCAGTAGGTACAAGCCCAACTCATGCTATCACCATATTTCTCGGGCTCCGTGCGATACCTAGCTCTAGTTGATGGTCTACTACTACTACTAGGACTAACTATTGTACTAACATACTACTACTGGCTCTACGTGATGTGGTAACTTCATATAACCGGATGTTGGCTTTACTACTACGGTACTCACACTCCAAGAAGTGACTCGCAAACCATTCATAAATTGAGTTTATCACATGCTTATGCAAATGTACCATTGATTACATACAACATGTCATCAACACACAACGACAACAAGGATACATGTTGGATTATATATTATTTCCAACAAAAAGTTCTAGTTGTAAATACTAAAGTTTATCACATGCATATCATTTAGTGTTACATACAATAGGTCATCAAAGCACAACAACAACAAGGATACATTATAAATACTAAAGTTTTTCTCACATAAGAAATAACAAAGCAATAAAATAAACTTCAGGCCAGCCAATCCTCGGCATTGGAAATGCTTGCTTTGAACCATAACTCATTCTCTGAGGAGGGCCAGCTATCGTCACAATCGAGACAAAAGCAAGACTCATCATCCAGGCTGAAGCGGCCTATATGAGGACGTATATTGTTATATCCATAGTAGGGAACCATAGGAATGCCCGAGGTATAGATACAATTGCTTCTCATAAATGGTAGTAAGTTTGTGCCAACAACAGCTGGATCGCCTTTCACCATCATTGGATAGTTTTGTCCAAGGAAGAGCGAGTTTTGTCCAAGACTATCAATACTGAACCAGGCAGAAAGTTGTGGCGCTAGCACACTAGTATCTATCGTGAATACCCTACAATGCATGATGGAATAGGTCCGGATAGTGCGACCATGGGAGACAACACCTGCTTCCTTAGTAACATCAGCAGTGCCCTGTATACTGACAAGAAGAGGTGACCCATCGAAATAATTTGCCAGGCGCCACTGAGCATATGGGTCATGCTCGTCTTCATGCTCGTGATCATCACCATCATCATCTCCCCCTTGGTTATAAAATCTTCCAAGTATCGGTGGGGGAATGTTGATAGGACCTTGGAAACAAAGAAGGTTAATTAGTACGGGGATACTAACTCACATGCATGGTGAATGAAGCAATTATAATTATTGTGGAAGACAAACGTACCGAAAAAATAAGGATGCCATGCAAAAACAGTGCCAGAAGTGGTGGCAGCAAACACAAGATGCTCGTATTTAATTGCGTCACAGTAGACGTCCGTGTACAGAAATTGATTTTGAGCAATATCCATGGAGGCGTGTCATCAAGGACGGCAACAAGCTTGTCGAAGATAGCGACAACATGATAGTTCGTATAACCCCAAGAGGGGTTGGGAACTTGACAAATTGCTATCTTCTGTAGATGAATGTCACCATGATCATATTTGAACTTACGTAGAATACCGGTGTGCTCAACCTGAGGGCAGTCTGAGATTTTCGGAAGTGGAACCCGGTGACGAGTGTACACATTCACAAGTTCCCACTCGCAGTTGTACCCAATATAAACAACCCAATATTCATTTGCGCCTGCCCAGGCCTTACCCTCAAGCGATGGCATCTTAACATCACACGTAGCATTATCAAGCGGCATCAACTTGCACAAGGCGAGGCTTCCATCGTCCCCACGCCAGCGAGGAGGGTCATGGCGAAGAAGATAGGGGAGATCAAACTGCCCCTGAACACTTGGGTTCTTTGTAATGATCCTATTTGTTGAGTCGAGAATGGTCTTGAACGAACATGCCATGCTAGCCGAGGTGATGACGTCGCACCGATCAATGAGTTCCTCCACCACGTCATCTTTCATATCGAGGCAAGAATAACGGGGTCATTTCCGGCCCGCTCCCTCCATCAAGAAGACGAACAATGGAAAAAGGAAGAGTCGAGGAAAATGGAGTGAGGAAGAGCGTGTGACAGCAGTTTCTAAATCGAGAGGAAAAGGCGAAGAGGCGGTCGATGATTGCCATGTTACAGGAAGAGGCTAGTGGAGATCGGCAGATGGTTGCCACGGTATAGAAACAGGCACCCCAACCTACATAGACATCCGTTCGGAAATTATACAAAAGGAATCGCAGTCGTCTCACTGACATGTTGGAACAGGACCACATGTCAACGAAACATGGTGTGTCATTTCTCGTTTAAAATGAGATCTGGCCGCGTTGTCCCGAGGTGCCGCATTATTTTTACTTTATGTTTTTAATGGCGTGTAGTAATTGGTACTTTATGTAGAGAAAATATAAACTACTCTACCACTACTCTACCTCTTCTAGTCTATACTCTACTACTAGTAAGATAATATATACGCTGCAGCTTCAACGCTTCCTTGCTTCTCACTTCTCACACTATCACCCTCCCTCCAGATCTAAAAAAGACGGCGGTGGCCCCTCTCTCTCCCTCCTCACCAGTGGTCACATTTCTGCCAGGATCCTATCCGTCGGGGAAGAAAAGGACGTGCATCGTTGACGCACTCATCAACGGCGAGCGAGGTCACATACTGACGACAAGGCCGTCCTCTCAGGCCTAGCTCCCGTGTGGGATGGCCTCTGTCCACAAGCTCGCTTCCATAGTGTGTGCGGAGGACGACGACCGCGAGCGAAGACACTTTCGGCCGACCCTCTGGTATGCTACCTCTTTTCGAACCATACCCTTGTTCTATTGCCCTCATCTTCCACGTCACTTCATGTGGATCTTTTTCCACTCCACCATATCCCCAATTTGCTATCCTCTGCTCTGCTGGTCACGCAGACGAAAACCTTAATTTGCACTATTAAAGGAAACCCTACTTCATACAGACTAATCCATGTCTGGGTGGAATAAGGAAAGTAGGGAAGAAAGTACTGTCGAAGAGACTAGGTATCGAACCCGCATCTAGGTTGAAAAGGGGAAATCAATAGCTAAGGAACCAGTCTCGTGTCTCTTGTTTTTTTTGACATGGTCGTGTCTCTTGGTTGAAAAAGGGTAGAAAGGCATGACAACGCAATAGAGAATGACCAGGTCGATCAGTTTGTTTTCCTCACATAGGAAAAAGGTGGCTAAAGAGAACAAAAATGGGACGTAATCCACATATGCTGCCTGGATATTTGTTGCTCTGGGAAACCATCCCTTCCTCAGCACTCTATGCGTCCGTGGAGGTACATGCTGATTGTGGATCTAATAAAGATTTTTCAGCTAAGGCATTCTAATGATGTTGCACAGCCAGTATACCAAGTTACCAACGATGAAACTTGTTACTACCTTCAGATTTTTGCACTGTTAATGCTTATAGATTACATACCTCACTTTCACGAGATAAGTCAAAAAAAATTGTACAGTGCCTACAGAATGCCAAGGCGTTGATGTCATTTTATTTTGGTTAAACTGCACAAAAAATTATGAAGAGAAGAGGAAAGGTCAAGAGTGGGCACCTCCTTCTTCGGCTGTTTTCTTTGATTCGGTTGATCAAGTTTTATGTTTTATCGACTATCAAGTTTGGGATAGCAATTTTCAGGTCCTCTCGAGTTTGAAATGATATATACCTTCAAGGTACATGATTTGCAAATTTTTATACTATCATTAGTTCATAATGTTAGTTACCTTCAGACTTTTGTATTTGGTTTAATGCTGTTGCCAACTAGTATACCAATGCTGAAACTTGTTACCTTTACATTTTGTATTGTTAATGCTTATAGAAATATTCTAGTGCTAGCTTATGGAGATCAGTTTAGTAAAACCATCATACTGTACCCCGTAATAAAAATAATTACTCCACTATTGCACTAGCCACTGGATTAGTGTATATTTGTACCATTCGAATGGTGTTGCATTAGCGTACGGACATATATAAGGTGTGGCAAGCTTTCCCAGAGCAACAAGTTTCAGCATTGGTATACTAGCTGTGCAACAAGTTTCAGCATTGGTACAGAGGGTGTAGAGTTCACTCAAATACTGCCAGTAAAGCTAGTCACACCCTTGTTAAAATTAATGTTCATTACGTTATCGGAGGAGGTCTGCATGTTTGTCTCTAATGCATGTCGATTACATACCTGACATCATGATGTAATGGTAAGTCATTTCTTTTTGTACGATGTCACTGAATTGTCAATGCGGTGATGGTATTTTATTTTAGTTGAACAACACAAAATATGCTTAAAAGAAGAGGAAAGCTCAGGAATGGTTCAGTTTTTCATAAAATACTATGTATGCCTTTCTGACATCAGCCGTTGTTGCCTTATTTATTCCTTCAGTCAGGTGGTTAGAAACAGTCTTGCTACCTTTTCCCATTAAGAAATTGGAATGCTTATATTTGTGAGTCTATGCTTCAACTAGTGCCACTTTTATAGTAATCACACTTTCAATATCTGTGCAAACACGGATGCTCGATTTTAGTGGAACTACACAAAAAGTCCAAATGGTTCAACATTATGAGCATGTTTTCTTCCAAACCGTTATATCCAATTGGTGGCACTATGAGCTGTTCATTATGAAGGTACATGATTTGCCGCTATCTTGCTACTCTTTTTGTAATGTCATTAGATAGTAATATTAGTGGTTTGCATCTGAATTTATTGACAGGGTGGATCTACATTGGAGGTGCAGGACATGACTCAATGATTGGATGCCAAATTACGGTTGTATCGATTTCACCTCTTCCATCACTGCGAACATGGATATCCTTGGTCTGATGAAGAATAGGCGCTATATTTCTGCTCTGTACCAGCAAATCAATTCAGTACGGAATTGTCCAGGGCAAAACATGATAGTATCAAATTGTCCAGTGCAAAACATGACAGATGCTAAGCGGAAACGACTAGCAGAGGCATGTTTAAACCGAAAATACAAGGTGGGGTATATGTTAACTAGCTGGTTGACATTTGTGCAAACAAATGTCTGCCCGTTGCTATTTGGCAAACAAACAAAGTGAGTTCAATTTTTGTGGAACTGCACAAGAGAATAGTATAGTCACTGCATGCGGTGCCATTTGAAAATAGACACAGAAAGATTAGATAGTTACTTCATGGACTGCACAAAAGTAGTAATGTACTATTTATTGGCCAACACTAGGTGCTTCATTGCTTTGCTCTGATTCTCCAATGGGCATCATTTTGCCAACATTAAAGTTGTAGTCCGAAAATAGTCTCGCCGTGTGATCGACAAATGACCAACTCATATTTCAGTGGATGTTCCTCCATCATGTGTGGTTCACTCTTATGGTTCCATCTGTTGGTGAAGCCACTTACATTTGCAAGTGGAAATGTAAACTTTATGATCAGATTTGTCTTTCACTTTGTACTAAATGTTGGCCCAGAGAAGCATCCATGTCAGTAGCAAGAACAAATGTTTTTTTCTTGATCTTTGCTTTAGGAGCTACATATTGTATATGATCTGTGAATCATTGAGATGCATTAACATGTTGATCTTATGGATGGGAATGGTACTAGTAGTTGGTTGTGAATTTGGGCTACTAATGGGAACATAATACAAAGTCAGGCCTATGACTCTCGTGAACATTTTGAATGGATCGACTCTTTTAGTGTGCACATCATGATCCTTATTTCTGTGTGCTCAGTGTTTACAAGTTCCTTATTTCTGTTCTCTCAGCGTTTACAAGTTACTGATCAATCACTAGATAGCCTACCAATACACTTCTGTCACTTTTAGTTGCGACGCAAGATCCAAAGGTGGTAGTTTTTTGAATAAAAATGCCTACCTATGAAGGAACCGACAAGCTGTTCTGAAGAAAATACCATGAATGTGGAGATACTGCCAGCAAAAACGTTCACAAATGCCTTATCTCCCAACGAACGTCCATTGATATGTCTCCAACGTATCTATAATTTTTGATTGTTAAATGCTATTATTTATGATGTTTTGGATGTTTAATGGGCTTTGTTATATACTTTTATATTATTTTTGGGACTAACCTACTAACCCAAAGGCCCAGTCCAGATTGTTATTTTTTTGCCTATTTCAGGCTTTTACACACAAGGAATATCAAACGGAGTCGAAATGGAATGAAACCTTCGGGAGAGATATTTTTGGAGAAAATCACGCACGAGAGACTTGAGAACCACGGAGTAGGGCACACGTGGCGCCCACGAGGGTGGGGGCGCACCCCCCTATAGGGCGCGCCCCTTGCCTCGTGGGCCCCACGTTTGGCCCCCGGTGCCCTCCTTCCTCCTAAATCTACCTACGTACCCCAAAACTATCAGAATAACAGAGAATAACCTAGTTCCACTGCCGCAACCTTTTGTTCCCGTGTGATCGATCTTGTTGCCTGTTCCGGAGCTTCGCCGGAGGGGGGATCTTCCACGGAGTGCTTCTACATCATCATCATCGCCTCACCATGAGTTGTGAGTAGTTTACCACAGACCTTCGGGTCCATAGCTATTATCTAGATGGCTTCTTCTTCTCTCTCTTTGGATCTCAATACAAAGGTCTCCTCGGTCTTCGAGGAGATCTATTCGATGTAATCTCTTTTTGCGGTGTGTTTGTCGAGATCCGATGAATTGTGGGTTTATGATCAAGATTATCTATGAGAAATATTTGGTTCTTCTCTGAACTCTCTATGTATGATTATAATATCCTTGCAAGTCTCTTCGAATTATTGGTTTGGTTTGGCCTACTAGATCTATAGTTCTTGCAATGGGAAAAGTGCTTGGCTTTGGGTTCAATCTTGCAGTGTCCTTTCCGAGTGACAGTAGGAGCAGCAAGGCACGTATTGTATTGTTGCCATCGAGGATAAAAAGATGGGGTTTATATCACTATGTTTGAGTTTATCCCTCTACATCATGTCATCCTGCTTAAGGCGTTACTCCGTTCTTATGAGCTTAATACACTAGATGCATGCTAGATAGCGGTCGATGTATGGAGTAATAGTAGTAGATGCAGAATCGTTTCGGTCTACTTGTCTCGGACATGATGCCTATATATAATGATCATGCCTAGATAGTCTCATAATTATTCGCTTTTCTATCAATTGCTCGACATTAATTTGTTTACCCGCGTAGAATATCGCTATCATGAGAGAAGCCACTAGAGAACACTATGGCCCCCGGGTCTATTCTCAACATATCAATCTACAATATACTTTACTTTTCCGCTTTTACTTTCTGTTCTTATAACCGAAAATACCAAAAATATCAAACTATCATCTCTATCAGATCTCACTTTCGTATGTGACCGTAAAGGGATTGACAACCCCTTATCGCGTTGGCTGCGAAGTTCTTATTTGCTTGTGCAGATGCGAGGGACTCGCGCGTGGTCTCCTACTAGATTGATACCTTGGTTCCAAAAAACTAAGGGAAATACTTACACTACTGTGCCGCATCTCCCTTTCCTCTTCGAGGGAATACAACGCAAGCTCGAGAAGCAGCAAGAAGAATTTCTGGCGCCATTGCCGAGGAGGCTTACGGAAAAGTCATATACCAAGTACCTATCACAAATCCTTATCCTTCGCATTTCATTTTTTGCCTCTCATTTTCCTCTCACCCACTTCACCCTTGCCATTTTATTTGCCCTTCTTCCGCCGTGTGTTTATCGTTCGCTTGCTTCTTGTCTGCTTGTGTGTTGCTTGCTTGCTTATCATCATGTCTAGCACACCTATCATTATCAACACTCCCGAGAGTGAGGTTCTCAACTTTAAACAAAGGGAGGAAGAAAACTTAAAAGATGCCTAGTATAGAATTTGCAATGCTCAAAATTGATCTAATAGGAAGCTTTCCACTTCCGTGCTTCTTCGCAATTTTTATGTTGGCATAACTCCGTTGAATAGATTTATCTTAGATACCATTACCGGAGGGATTTTCTTGGGTAGCCATACTTTTGATTCTTACAATGCAATGACTGAATTATTTGGCTCACCACATCTTATGGTTAATGGGACCGTTTTAACTTTGGAGCATGTTATGCAAAGGTTAGAAATCATTGAAAACAAAGGTGCTACGATAGAACTGGTAGAGAACTTGGATAGAAAGATCCATAATGAAATTACCCAAAATGGATCCAAGGTAGGAGTTGTTCTGAAAAATCTTAAGGAAAAGGAACCCATAATTAAAGAAAAGCTAGATCAGGATTCTACTAGAATCAATAAGCTTGAGGATATTATTACTAATGTGAGTTCTGCTCTTACTGCTATAAAAACTACTCCAAATACTTCTACCACTAAATTATTTAAGTTCATGTATGTTCCTAAAGACAAGGGTGAAACATCTAGTAAAGGAATCGCGGATCTCAAATCCATAAGTGTTCACCCTAATTTTCTTACTTTTGCAAGAGACCCTTTTGACACTTTAGAAATTCTTGATTTCTTGCCCAAAAGTTTGATTATCAATAGGGATAAATAAGTGCCTAAGAAACACAAGTGCTTAATTAAAGAATTGCCTTCCAAGGATGGCAATACCTAGATCTATCCATGTATCGTGCCTAGCTAGGGGTGTAAAACGATAGCGCTTGTTGGGAGGCAACCCAATTTTATATTTTTTTGTTTTTGCTTCTATTTAGGAATAAATATTGCATCTAGATTTTGTTTAGATGTGGCTTTGTGTTTTGTTTAGTGTTTGTGCCAAGTAGAACCTTTGTGAAGACTTGTGTGAAATTTATATGATCTTGCTGTGAAAAACGGAATCGTTAGCGCTTGCTAGAATGATCACCAGATTTTACCGGAGCATGCTATTTAGTTGATTCTTTTTGCAAATGATTAATAGAAAAATTCCTCACGTTTACCAATTTATTTTGAATTTTTTGGAGTTACAAAAGTATGCGAAACCTGCAGATTACTACAGACTGTTCTGTTTTTGACAGATTCTGTTTTTCGTGTGTTGTTTGCTTATTTCAATGCATCTATGAGTAGTATTGGGAAGTATGAACCATAGAGAAGTTGGAATAAAGTAGGTTTAACACCAATATAAACAAAGAATGAATTCATTGCATTACCTTTGAGTAGTGGTTTGCTTTCTTATACTAACGGAGCTCATGAGATTTTTGTCTAAGTTTTGTGTTGTGAAGTTTTTAAGTTTTGAGTATTGCTTTGATGGACTATGGAACAAAGAGTGGAAGGAGCCTAATCTTGGGGATGCCCAAGGCACCCCAAGGTAAAATTCAAGGACAACCAAAAGCCTAAGCTTGGGGATGCCCCGGGAAGGCATCCCCTCTTTCGTCTTCATCCATCGGTAACTATACTTGGAGCTATATTTTTATTCACCACATGATATGTGTTTTACTTGGAGCGTCTACTATAATTAGAGTCTTTGCTTGTTAGTTTGAAACAATCATCCTTGCTGGACACACCTATTTGAGAGAGTTAAATATAGCCTAGGAATTGATAGAACACTCTATGTGCTTCACTTATATCTTTTAGAGCACGGTGGTGATTATATTTTTAAGAAATTGTTGAACTCTCATGCTTCACTTACATCCTTTTGAGAATCTATTAAAACAGCATGGTAATGTGCTTAGGCTATAAAACTAGTCTTCACATGATAGACATTTAATATCAATGTAGTAAAAACTTTCACACTAAGTGCATTGAATATGACGAGAAGTTGGATGCTTCATAATTGTTTTGAGATATGAGGATAGTGATATTAGAGTCATGCTAGTGGAGTTATTATGAAATTGAGAAATGCTTGTGTTAAGGTTAGTGGTTCCCGTAGCATGCACCTATGGTGAACTGCTATGTGACGAAGTTAGAGCATGAGGTATTTGTAAAGTGTTAAGCTTTGTGTGGAGGTCGGGGGCGCGCGATGGTTAACTCCTACCAACCTCCCCCCTAGGAGCATGCGTTGATTGCTTTGTTTTGATGAATCTTAGATTTTTCAAATAAGTATATGAGTTCTTTATGACTAATGTTGAGTCCATGGATTATACGCACTCTCACCTTCCACCATTGCTAGCCTCTCTTGTATCATGCAACTTTCGCCGATACCATACACCCACTATATATCCTTCCTCAAAACAGCCACCATATATATTCCTCAAAACAGCCACCATACCTACCTATCATGGCATTTCCATAGCCATTCTGAGATATATTGCCATGCAACTTTCCACCGTTCCGTTCATATGACATGCTTCATATTGTCATATTGCCATGCATGATAACGTAGTTGACATCGTATTTGTGGCAAAGCCACCATGCATAATTTTTCATACATGTCACTGTTGATTCATTGCACATCCTGGTACACCGCCGGAGGCATTCATATAGAGTCATACTTTGTTCTAGCATCGAGCTGTAATATCGAGTTGTAATTCAATGAAAGTGTGATGATCATCATTATTAGAGCATTGCCCCATGTGAGGAAAGGCTAAATCAATGAAACCCCTCCAAAAAAAAGGAAAAAACAAAGAAAGTCCAAAGAAAAAAAAGGCCCAAAAAAAGAAAGAAAAAAAAGAAAAGAAAAAGGGACAATTGCTACTATCTTTTCCACACTTGTGCTTCAAAGTAGCACCATGTTCTTCATGATAGAGAGTCTCATGTTTAGTCACTTTCATATACTAGTGGGAATTTTTCATTATAGAACTTGGCTTGTATATTCCAACGATGGGCTTCCTCAAATGCCCTATGTCTTCATGAGCAAGAAAGTTGGATGCACACCCACTAGTTTCTTTTGTTGAGCTTTCATACATTTTTAGTTCTAGTGCATCCGTTGCATGGCAATCCCTACTCACTCACATTGATATCTATTGATGGGCATCTCCATAGCCCGTTGATACGCCTAGTTGATGTGAGACTATCTCCCTCCTTTTTGTCTTCTCCACAACCACCTCTCTATTCCACCCATAGTGCTATGTCCATGGCTCACGCTCATGTATTGCGTGAAAGTTGAAAGGTTTGAAAGAATAGAGTATGAATACAAGTGCTTGGTTGAAATCGGGGTTGTGCAAGATATGAATATTTTCTGTGATGAAGAGGGAGCATAGCCAGACTATATGATTTTGTAGGGATAACTTTCTTTAGCCATATTATTTTGAGAAGACATGATTTCTTTGTTAGTATGCTTGAAGTATTACTATTTCTTATGTCAATATAGAATTCTGTCTTGAATCTTTCAGATCTGAACATTCATGCCCCAATTAAGAGAATTACACTGAAAAACTATGTTAGTTAGCATTCCACATCAAAAATTCTGTTTTTATCATTTACCTACTCGAGGACGAGCAGAAATTAAGCTTGGGGATGCTTGATACGTCTCCAACGTATCTATAATTTTTGATTGTTCCATGTTATTATTTATGATGTTTTGGATGTTTAATAGGCTTTGTTATACACTTTTATATTATTTTTGGGACTAACCTACTAACCCAAAGGCCCAGTCCCGATTGCTGTTTTTTTTGCCTATTTCAGGGTTTTACAGAAAAGGAATATCAAACGGAGTCCAAACGGAATGAAACATTCGGGAGAGATATTTTTGGAGAAAATCACGCACGGGAGACTTGAGAACCACGGAGTAGGGCACACGTGGCACCCACGAGGGTGGGGGGCGCGCCCCCCCTATAGGGCGCGTCCCCCTGCCTCGTGGGCCCCACGTTTGGCCCCATGTGCCCTCCTTCCTCCTATATATACCTACGTACCCCGAAACTATCAGAACGACAGAGAAAACCCTAGTTCCACCGCCGCAACCTTCTGTTCCCACGAGATCCCATCTTGGGGCCTGTTCCGGAGCTCCGCCGGAGGGGGGGATCTTCCACGGAGTGCTTCTACATCATCATCATCGCCTCACCATGAGTTGTGAGTAGTTTACCACAGACCTTCGGGTCCATAGCTTGTATCTGGATGGCTTCTTCTTCTCTCTCTTTGGATCTCAATACAAAGTTCTCCTCACTCTTCGAGGAGATCTATTCGATGTTATCTCTTTTTGTGGTGTGTTTGTCGAGATCCGATGAATTGTGGGTTTACGATCAAGATTATCTATGAGAAATATTTGGTTCTTCTCTGAACTCTTTATGTATGATTATAATATCCTTGCAAGTCTCTTCGAATTATTGGTTTGGTTTGGCCTACTAGATCTATAGTTCTTGCAATGGGAAAAGTGCTTGGCTTTGGGTTCAATCTTGCAGTGTCCTTTCCCAGTGACAGTAGGGGCAACAATGCACGTATTGTATTGTTGCCATCGAGGATAAAAAGATGGGGTTTATATCACTATGTTTGAGTTTATCCCTGTACATCATGTCATCTTGCTTAAGGCGTTACCCGTTCTTATGAGCTTAATACACTAGATGCATGCTGGATAGCGGTCAATGTGTGGAGTAATAGTAGTAGATGCAGAATCGTTTCGGTCTACTTGTGTCGGATGTGATGCCTATATATAAAGATCATGCCTAGATAGTCTCATAATTATTCGCTTCTCTATCAATTGCTCGACAGTAATTTGTTTACCCGCCGTAGAATATCGCTATCATGAGAGAAGCCACTAGAGAACACTATGGCCCCGGGTCTATTCTCAATATATCAATCTACAATCTACTTTAGTTTTCCGCTTTTACTTTCTGTTCTTATAACCAAAAATACCAAAAATATCAAACTATCATCTCTATCAGATCTCCCTTTCGTAAGTGACCGTAAAGGGATTGACAACCCCTTGTCGCGTTGGCTGCGAAGTTCTTATTTGTTTGTGCAGGCGCGAGGGACTCACGCGTGGTCTCCTACTGGATTGATACCTTGGTTCTAAAAAACTGAGGGAAATACTTACGCTACTGTGCTACATCTCCCTTTCCTCTTCGAGGGAATACAACGCAAGCTCGAGAAGTAGCAAGAATAATTTCTGGCGCCATTGCCGGGGAGGCTTACGCAAAAGTCATATACCAAGTACCTATCACAAACCCTTATCCTTCGCATTACATTTTTTGCCTCTCGTTTTCCTCTCACCCACTTCACCCTTGCCGTTTTATTTGCCCTTCTTCTGCCATGTGTTTATCGTTCGCTTTCTTCTTGTCTTCTTGTGTGTTGCTTGCTTGCTTGTCATCATGTCTAGCACACCTATCATTATCAACACTCCCGAGAGTGAGGTTCTCATCTTTAAACAAAGGGAGGAAGAAAACTTAAAAGATGCCTAGTATAGAATTTGCAATGCTCAAAATTGATCTAATAGGAAGCTTTCCACTTCCGTGCTTCTTCACAATTTTTATGTTGGCATAACTCCGTTGAATAGATTTATCTTAGATACCATTATAGGAGGGAATTTCTTGGGTAGCCATACTTTTGATTCTTATAATGCAATGACTGAATTATTTGGCTCACCACCTCTTATGGTTAATGGGACCGTTTTAACTTTGGAGCATGTTATGCAAAGGTTAGAAATCATTGAAAACAAAGTTGCTACGGTAGAACTGGTAAAGAACTTGGATAGAAAGATCCATAATGAAATTACCCAATATGGATCCAAGGTAGGAGTTGTTCTGAAAAATCTTAAGGAAAAGGAAACCATAGTTAAAGAAAAGCTGGATCATGATTCTATTAGAATCAATAAGCTTGAGGATATTATTACTAATGTGGGTTCTGCTCTTTCTGCTATAAAAACTACTCCAAGTACTTCTACCACTAAATTATATAAGTTCATGCATGTTCCTAAAGACAAGGGTGAAACATCTAGTAAAGGAATCGCGGATCTCAAATCCATAAGTGTTCACCCTAATTTTCTTACTTTTGCAAGAGAACCTTTTGACACTTTAGAATTTCTTGATTTCTTGCCCAAAAGTTTTATTATCAATAGGGATAAAGAAGTGCCTAAGAAACACAAGTGCTTAATTAAAGAATTGCCTTCCAAGGATGGCAATACCTAGATCTATCCATGTATCGTGCCTAGCTAGGGGCGTAAAACGATAGCGCTTGTTGGGAGGCAACCCAATTTTATATTTTTTGTTTTTGCTTCTGTTTAGGAATAAATATTTCATCTAGCTTCTGTTTAGATGTGGTTTTGTATTTTGTTTAGTGTTTGTGCCAAGTAGAACCTTTGGGAAGACTTGTGTGAAGTTTATATGATCTTGCTGTGAAAAACAGAATCATTAGCGCTCGCTAGAATGATCACCAGATTTTACCGGAGCGTGCTATTTAGTTGATTCTTTTTGGAAATTATTAATAGACAAAATCCTCACGTTTACCAATTTATTTTGAATTTTTTGGAGTTACAGAAGTATGCGAAACCTGCAGATTACTACAGACTGTTCTGTTTTTGACAGATTCTGTTTTTCGTGTGTTGTTTGCTTATTTCAATGCATCTATGAGTAGTATTGGTAAGTATGAACCATAGAGAAGTTGGAATACAGTAGGTTTAACACCAATATAAACAAAGAATGAATTCATTGCAGTACCTTTGAGTAGTGGTTTGCTTTCTTATACTAAGGGAGCTCACGAGATTTTTGTCTAAGTTTTGTGTGGTGAAGTTTTTAAGTTTTGAGTATTGCTTTGATGGACTATGGAACAAAGAGTGGCAAGAGCCTAAGCTTGGGGATGCCCAAGGCACCCCAAGGTAAAATTCAAGGACAACCAAAAGCCTAAGCTTGGGGATGCCCCGGGAAGGCATCCGCTCTTTCGTCTTCATCCATCGGTAACTATACTCGGAGCTATATTTTTATTCACCACATGATATGTGTTTTACTTGGAGCGTCATGTATCATTTGAGTCTTTGCTTGTTAGTTTGCCACAATTATCCTTGCTGGACACACCTATTTGAGAGAGTTAAATATGTCCTAGGAATTGATAGAACACTCTATGTGCTTCACTTATATCTTTTGAGTTGAACAGTTTTTGCTCTAGTGCTTCACCTATATCTTTTAGAGCACGGTGGTGATTATATTTTGTAGAAATTGTTGATCTCTCATGCATCACTTATATACTTTTGAGAGTCTATTAAAATAGCATGGTAATGTGCTTTGGCTATAAAACTAGCCTTCACATGATAGACATCCAATATCAATGTAGTAAAAACTTTCACACTAAGTGCATTGAATATGATGAGAAGTTGGATACTTGATAATTGTTTTGAGATATGAGGATAGTGATAATAGAGTCATGCTAGTGGAGTTATTATGAAATTGAGAAATTCTTGTGTTAAGGTTAGTGGTTCCCATAGCATGCACGTATGGTGAACTGCTATGTGATGAAGTTAGAGCATGAGGTATTTGAAAAGTGTCAACCTTTGTGTGGAGGTCGGGGGTGCGCGATGGTTAACTCCTACCAACCTCCCCCCTAGGTGCATGCGTTGATTGCTTTGTTTTGATGACTCGTGGATTTTTTCAATAAGTATATGAGTTCTTTATGACTAATGTTGAGTCCATGGATTATACGCACTCTCACCTTCCACCATTGCTAGCCTGTCTTGTATCGCGCAACTTTCGCCGGTACCATACACCCACTATATATCCTTCCTCAAAACAGCCACCATATATATTCCTCAAAACAGCCACCATACCTACCTATCATGGTATTTCCATAGCCATTCCGAGATATATTACCATTCAACTTTCCACCGTTCCGTTCATATGACATGCTTCATATTGTCATATTACCATGCATGATCATGTAGTTGACATCGTATTTGTGGCAAAGCCACCATGCATAATTTTTCATACATGTCACTCTTGATTCATTGCACATCCCGGTACACCGCCGGAGGCATTCATATAGAGTCATACTTTGTTCTAGCATCGAGTTGTAATATCGAGTTGTAATTCAATGAAAGTGTGATGATCATCATTATTAGAGCATTGTCCCATGTGAGGAAAGGCTAAATCAATGAAGCCCCTCCAAAAAAAATAAAAAAATAAAGTCCAAAGAAAAAAAGAAAGGCCCAAACAAAAGAGAAAAAAAGAAAAGAAAAAGGGACAATTGCTACTATCTTTTTCCACACTTGTGCTTCAAAGTAGCACCATGTTCTTCATGATAGAGAGTCCCATGTTTAGTCACTTTCATATACTAGTGGGAATTTTTCTTTATAGAACTTGGCTTGTATATTCCAACGATGGGCTTCCTCAAATGCCCTAGGTCTTCATGAGCAAGCAAGTTGGATGCACACCCACTAGTTTCTTTTTTTGAGCTTTCATACATTTTTAGCTCTAGTTCATCCGTTGCATGGCAATCCCTACTCACTCACATTGATATCTATTGATGGGCATATCCATAGCCTGTTGATACGCCTAGTTGATGTAAGACTATCTCCCTCCTTTTTGTCTTCTCCACAACCACCTCTCTATTCCACCCATAGTGCTATATCCATGGCTCACGCTCATGTATTGCGTGAAAGTTGAAAGGTTTGAAAGAATAGAGTATGAATACAAGCGCTTAGTTGAAATCGGGGTTGTGCAAGATATGAATATTTTGTGTGATGAAGAGGGAGCATAGCGAGACTATATGATTTTTTAAGGATAACTTTCTTTAGCCATAGTATTTTGAGAAGACATGATTGCTTTGTTAGTATGCTTGAAGTATTACTATTTCTTATGTAAATATAGACTTTCGTCTTGAATCTTTCACATATGAACATTCATGCCACAATTAAGAGAATTACATTGAAAAACTATGTTGGTTAGCATTCCACATCAAAAATTCTGTTTTTATAATTTACCTACTCGAGGAAGAGTAGGAATTAAGCTTGGGGATTCTTGATACGTCTCCAACGTATCTATAATTTTTGATTGTTCCATGCTATTATTTATGATGTTTTGGATGTTTAATGGGCTTTGTTATACACTTTTATATTATTTTTGGGACTAACCTACTAACCCAAAGGCCCAGTCCAGATTGTTGTTTTTTTTCCTATTTCAGGGATTTACAGAAAAGGAATATCAAACGGAGTCCAAACGGAATGAAACCTTCGGGAGAGATATTTTTTGAGAAAATCACGCACGTGAGACTTGATAACCACGGAGTAGGGCACACGTGGCGCCCACGAGGGTGGGGGGCGCGCCCCCCTATATGGCGCGCCCCCTGCCTCGTGGGCCCCACGTTTGGCCCCCTGTGCCCTCCTTCCTCCTATATATACCTACGTACCCCGAAACTATCAGAACAACAGAGAAAACCCTAGTTCCACCGCCGCAACCTTCTGTTCCCATGAGATCCCATCTTTGGGCCTGTTCCGAAGCTCCGCCGGAGGGGGGATCTTCCACGGACTGCTTCTACATCATCATCATCGCCTCACCATGAGTTGTGAGTAGTTTACCACAGACCTTCGGGTCCATAGCTAGTATCTAGATGGCTTCTTCTTCTCTCTCTTTGGATCTCAATACAAAGTTCTCCTCGGTCTTCGAGGAGATCTATTCGATGTAATCTCTTTTTGCGGTGTGTTTGTCGAGATCCGATGAATTGTGGGTTTATGATTAAGATTATCTATGAGAAATATTTGGTTCTTCTCTGAACTCTTTATGTATGATTATAATATCCTTGCAAGTCTCTTTGAATTGATGGTTTGGTTTGGCCTACTAGATCTATAGTTCTTGCAATGGGAGAAGTGCTTGGCTTTGGGTTCAATCTTGCGGTATCCTTTCCCAGTGACAGTAGGGGCATCAAGGCACGTATTGTATTGTTGCCATCGAGGATAAAAAGATGGGGTTTATATCACTATATTTGAGTTTATCCCTCTACATCATGTCATCTTGCTTAAGGCGTTACTTCGTTCTTATGAGCTTAATACACTAGATGCATGTGGGATAGCGGTCGATGTGTGGAGTAATAGTAGTAGCTGCAGAATCGTTTCGGTCTACTTGTCTAGGACGTGATGCCTATATATAATGATCATGCCTAGATAGTCTCATAATTATTCGATTTTCTATCAATTGCTCGATAGTAATTTGTTGACCCGCCGTAGAATATCGCTATCATGAGAGAAGCAACTAGAGAACACTATGGCCCCCGAGTCTATTCTCAACATATCAATCTACAATCTACTTTACTTTTCCGCTTTTACTTTCTGTTCTTATAACCAAAAATACCAAAAATATCAAACTATCATCTCTATCAGATCTCACTTTCATAAGCGACCGTAAAGTGATTGACAACCCCTTATCGCGTTGGCTGCGAAGTTCTTATTTGTTTGTGTAGGTGCGAGGGACTCACGCGTGGTCTCCTATTGGATTGATACCTTGGTTCTAAAAAACTGAGGGAAATACTTACACTACTATGCTGCATCTCCCTTTCCTCTTCGAGGGAATACAACGCAAGCTCGAGAAGTAGCATCCATCAGCTAATGCAATCCTACACGTACACTATCCGACCTACTCGATCCTACATGAATAAATAGCCGATCACACATATACTACCTCCTTTCCGGTTTGCAGGTCTCAATTCAAAAATCTCACCAACCATGGTAGATGATGAGTGGTGGATTAATTTTTGACAGGGAGGGAGTACCTCATCTGGATGATTCGAGTTCACTCGTTTGACCGTCATGCCGATGTGCGACCCAGCATGGACGGGACGCACCACTATCGGGACGGGATGTCATAGTCATAATTTCAGTTTTCCCAGTTTTCCATGGTAAGATGGCTCCCTAAGCCATGCCTGCTTCATGCATTGAATTGCGATGGCCATCCCGTTTCCGGCAACACGCTGCTTCACCTATGATCCACCTATAATTACCGATTCCCAGCCTTCTCCCGTAGCACCGTCACCCAACTCGCCCTATCGGCTCCCCTCACAACCCACACTGGCCCGATGTGGCTCGCCACTTGCCCTCGCTCTCGCCACGTCCGTCATGCCCCCGACCGTCCACAATAGGCGACGCCAGAGGCGCTCACCGCCGAAGCTAGTGTTCGGTTATTCACCGGAAGGAAGACGAAGGGAGGAGGCATTTGCTACTTCTCGAGCTTGCGTTGTATTCCCTCGAATAGGAAAGGGAGATGCAACACAGTAGCGTAAGTATTTCCCTCAGTTTTTGAGAACCAAGGTATCAATCCAGTAGGAGACCACGCGCGAGTCCCATGCACCTACACAAACAAATAAGAACTTCGCAGCCAACGCGATAAGGGGTTGTCAATCCCTTTACAGTCACTTACGAAAGTGAGACCTGATAGAGATGATAGTTTGATATTTTTGGTATTTTTGGATATAAAAACAGAAAGTAAAAGCGGAAAAGTAAAGTAGATTGTAGATTGATATGTTGAGAATAGACCCGGGGGCCGTAGTGTTCTATGGCTTCTCTCATGATAGTGATATTTTACGGTGGGTGTCGTGGAATTAGCACGGCAGATGCCCGGTTTAAAGGACTTAGGTGTGGAGCCATCACGCGGGTTAGCTTGAAGAGGTTAAAAGCACACAAAGGACACAGAGGGTTTATACTAGTTCGGCCCCTTCGATGAAGGTAAAAGCCTACGTCTAGTTTGGTTTGGTATTGCTTGGGTGTCGATGAACAGGGAGCAGATTGCTTGCCTGTCTCTCGACGGATTGTTGCCTGTCTCTCGACGGATTGTTGCCTGTCTCTCGACGGATTGTTGCCTGTCCTTGAACCGTCGCCGGGCCGTTCCTTTATATAGGAGGCAACACCCGGTCCGGTTTACAGAGTCCCGAGGCCGGCTCATAATCGTGTCCGCCTCGGTCTCTACTCTTTCTTCCTTGTACCTCAAGTTACATGATAGGACGGTTTATAAACCGTAAACTTTACACATGGGCCCCAAGCCTTCATGGGCCGTAACCTCTACTGAGCTTATAACAACACAACTACATTACCGTAATCCGGATCTCTCTAGCCAGTTTATACCTGCTAGTAATATCCCTGACATTAGGCCCCGGAATGATTTGAACTTGTTCATGTCAATCTTCTAAATCTTGCAAAAACTTCTTCTTTGTATCTTCTCTGCTTTATAAACCGGCTATGACGTCATCTTCGGAAATCATTTTATTCAGTCGTGACATCACCTCCGCATTTATTGCTCACAACTTTTTGTTACCTTTGGGCCATCCCGAAAATCGAGGCGACAGTAGAATCTTTATCCAATCTCTGACCTCCTTGATTCCCGCGCTTGCCGTTTCACCTCTCCAGTCTCTATAAATACCGCTGAGCCTTTACTCTTTTCCTTCCTTCCACTCTTCTTCTTCCTCCGTCGCCCGAAGCTCCGCCGCTGCCTTCGAGCTCGTCGCCGTCGTCAGCCAGGCCGCTGCATCACCCTGAAACGCGTCCAGAGCCACTTCGCCGCCGTCTCCTTCCGTCTCAGGTATTCCTCTCTTCTTGCATTAGATCTCCAATCTAGGGTTCCTCCATTACTCCCGCCATGAGACCTCGAAGCTCTGCTGTTCGTCTTGTAGTTTATGTCTGTAGTAGATTCCAACCCTAGATTTGTTTCAAACGCGCTCCTGCTCCGTAGGTTGAACTTAGATTCGATCCTTTAAATTCGCCCCTTAGATTCATTTGTCCTGTAAAAATCCTTCGTAGTTCTTCCTGTGGTAGCCTTGCTTATATTTCACCTTTTTCTTACCGCTCAGATCTATTTTTATTTTAGCCTTCTGTAGAAACCTGTTTCTTCGTCTTGATAGATCTGCAAGTTACTCGCCGGTTTAACCAATCATATGTTCCTCTTGCAAAACATCGACCATTTGCCCGACGGTTTAGCCTCCTCTTTTTTGTTATTAAAAACCGGTAGCAGCTCGTCTCCCATTTGCTTCCGGGTTGTCAATGCCATTAGTCCCCTGTCTAAACCGTCGATGTAATTTGATAACACACTCCGGTTTATGCTTCAGCACTTGTATAATCCGGATTTTGCACTTTACTTTTTCAGCGTTTTCCTTCTGCTCAGATGACTGCCAAACAGTTTGTTTGCTGCAACTGGGCTCCTTCCCGCATCACGGAAGAAGACTTAACCAATGTCGCTTCAATTGGCACTCTGGGCCCTAAAGCGGTTCTTAAATGGCGGGCCCCAGGAAATGAATGTCCTCCTACCCCTAAAGAAGGAGAAGTCATTGTTTTCTTTGATCACATGGCCGGGGTTTTTAGCCCTCCCGGTTCAAAAAATTTCCGGGATGTGCTGGCCGCTTTTCAGCTCCACCCTCAGGACATAGGTCCAAATTCCATATCAAACGTCTGCAATTTCCAAGTCTTCTCCGAAGTGTACCTTCAAGAAGAGCCGTCAGTGGACTTGTTCCGGGATTTTTTCCACTTAAACCGGCGAACAGAGTTTACTGCCGGACCACATCAAGAGCTGGGCGGGGTCAGTATTCAGAAGAGAAGAGACGTGGTCTTTCCTCATGCTGCTCTCCATACACACCCCAAGGAATGGAACCAATCTTGGTTTTATTGTAAGGACACCTCGCCTGAAGGAGAAAACCCACTGCCGGGTTACCGCGAACATTGTCTTCCTGAGGATCATCCCCTGCCGCAGCGTCTTACTTCCTCGGAGCGGGCCCGGTTTGCCCCTCAGCTTGCCAAGCTTAAGGCCTTTATGGCCAACGGTTTGACCGGAGTGGATTTCGTCCGATGTTGGCTTGCCTGGAGCATCCTTCCTTTGAGCCGGCGCTCCGGTTTGATGTATGAGTATACCGGAAAGACGAATGACTCTCAACGTCATACTGATATAATGCTTCCTGAGAAGGAAGTCATTGAATCCGCAAAGAAACTGCTCAATATTTCTCTGGAAGAGTGTAGCCAAACCGAATTGGCTCCATACTATGAGAAGAACACACTGCTAGCTGTAAGTTAATCTCTTTGGTTGGTTTCTAATCCGTTCATATGAATTACCTTTTGTATTTATTTTTCCTCTTCTGCATAGGCCAACGATCCATTTTGGAAAAGAAAATCTCAGGACAAGTCAGCTAAACAGCCATGCCGGAAGACGTGCGCTGTCAAGAAGAAGAAGGCTGCCGCTGGCTCCGGTTCACATCTTGAGGAGGATGATCCGGATTCTGAGGTATGAATTGATCCTGATATGTGTTGATCTCTTTTTATCCAGATTTATGTTTAACAGCTTCTTCTCACAGGATTTGGCTGAAGGGAGTAAAGCGGCAGAAGTTGAGGTAATCTCTCTTTCTTAAGATTCTGAACCGCCGGTGCCCAAAATTCGTAAGGCATCCCGGAAGTACCCTTTTTCTCATCCTTACGCTCAACTTGACCCCAAATTTCTTTTGAAGAAACAGCAACATGAAGCCCGCCGGACTACACGCCATAGTGGCCATGTAGTGGAGTCTTCCGGAATATCTCTCACTCCGGCTCGGAGGCGCCGCTCTGAGGTTTTACTTTTTCCAACTCTTCTTCATCCAAAGGCCGGACTTATACGCAAACCGCTTAAACCGTCTGATCCTAACTATCAGGAGACACCTTTGTCATCCTCTGGCGGATCGACTGCCACACAGGTTCCTATATTGAAGACTGTACCTGGGTAAGTCCCTTTCCACATCCGGTTTATATTTGTATTTGCCCTTTATAACTCTGATTGCTTCTTCAATTTCTTTCAGCAAGCCTAAGCCTAGCAAAAAGGCAAAGGCCACCAAAGTGGCTGCCGAGACTGCTGCTGCTGATCCGGATGACGTTATCCCTCCAGAGAGCGAGCCTGCAATTCCGTTTGATGATCCTGCTCCTATGGACCATGACTACATTGCTGCTCCTGAAGGTACAAATGTAGAAGATGTCCATGAACCGGCGAGTCCTGTCCGGGCTAGCCCTCCTCGGACTAGCCCGGCTCCTGCTAGTCCGGCTCGTACTGCTGCCCCTTCGCAGCCCACCACTGCTTCTTCTCCGGATGTTCAGGTAATCGGAACAGGTTTTAACGCTCCTGCTGAGCCTATCATCTTGGCCAAGCACACTGCTAAAGCGGAGAAGCTTCAACAAGAGAAGAGCAAGTGGAGCACAGATTTGTCCAACTATGCCGAATTGAGTGCCCAGGAACTTTATTCCGGGTACTTGAACCGGCTTCATACCAGCCGCGACTATGAATTGGGCTTGGTGAATATGATGAAGGATAAATACGAGGTACCTTCCTTCACTTGTCTTTGCTTTTGCCTTCTTTATATTTCTGTCTATGTCATAGTAGCCCCCAAGTTCTGGTTTAGCTTCGTTGTAGGTGAACCGATACTTCCAGATGTTTGAAAGAATGATCTTACATTAGCCCCCAAGTGCCAGGAGCATAACTTGTTTTATGTGCCTGGGACTTGTCTGAATCTCTCTGTTGATACTTCAACTGCCCATTAGCCCCCAAGTGTCAAGTAGATAACTTGTTTATGTGCTTGAGACTTGTCTGAGTTCCTTTGTTGACACTTCAATTGCCCATTAGCCCCCAAGTGTCAAGTAGATAACTTGTTTATGTGCTTGAGACTTGTCTAAATTGTCATCTACTCCACTTGATTTTCTCGTAGGCTGACTTGACCCGGAGGGCTGCAGAAGTGACTGAACTCCGGAATAGACTTGCTGTCACTGAAACTGCTTCTGTCAAGGCCAAAGATTAACTGGCGCTGAGCTTAACCAATGCTGAAAATTTGAAAAAGAATTTTGAAGCGGAGCGGACAGCCTGGGAGGTGCAGAGGAATGCTCTTGAAAAAAGAGCAAAGGATGCTGAAGAGGCCCTTAACCCGGTGACGCAAGAGCTGACCGGTTTAAGGCAGCAGATAGAGCTGATGACCTCCGCTATCTTTGGTAAGTACTTATATGCTTTCATCTCTGCAATCTTTATTTCGCTCTGGTTTAACTGTAATAATCATATGTAGGGCGACGCGTCACCCATCTTGGGGATGACCTCCGGAAGAAACTCAAGGCCTCTTATACTCTGGTTGAGCAGCTGTATTCCGGCGCTCAAAGGATTATAAGCGCGATGTCTCATTATAAAGCGGCCCCCATCACTATCCAAGGTACTTTGGAGAAGCTTTCTATATTGCCTGTACGCTTGGAAGAGGTGAAGAAATCTGCTGCCCGGGTCGGTTCTCTTGTAGCGCTGACCAGAGCCAAGGCGTGGGTTCCGGATTTTGATTCGGAAGAGGCTATGAACGGGTACCCCATCACCAAGGAGGATGGATCAGCCTTCTCTGGCAAAGACCTTCATGCTTTGACTAAAGAAATGCGTCCTCTTGCCAGCAAGCTTGCTGATGAATCGGACTTGACCAGGTATCATCCGGCATATGACTTAAAGAATGAGCGGGTGGATCGGCCGGTTTATGACACCGAGAATCTAATCCCACCAGTGCACGCCCATAGTTGATCCGTCCGATCTCATTACTGAAGAGATGTACTTCCGTGCATTATCCAAGATCGACTGGCGCGTTCCTGATTTTCAGCCGCTTCAAGAGGACGAAGAAGTTCCGGAACAAGTCGATCCTCAGCCTTCGCAGCGGGAAGAAGCATAAATCACTTCATTTTACTTTTATCTGCTGTAATCCGTTGCCGAAAAACTTTAATCCGTCCGGGCCTTCAAGTGCCTTGTAATAGGATAGCTCGAAAACATTGTCTGCCTTAATCCGGATGTCAGAGTTTTGATTTGGCATCTGCCAATTTGAATCCTTTGTCTGCTATGATTGATCCTTTATATTATCTGTATCTGCATAGATAACACTGAAAAAATGTCCTGGCGGTTTACCGCTGGACCGATTAAAGTGCTCTCATATGTATATAGATATTGAACGAGTATCTGCTTTATACCAAAACAATTTCATAACTTTGATTAAGTATGCTTGATATCCTTAATCCGGTGAACATTGTAGATTCTGAGGAAGCTCTTGGCTCTGTTAGTATTTGCCTAATGATTATTCCGGGTTATAATAACTTACCGGTTTAAATAATGCTGGTGCTCTATGACCAGACCTTTGTAAATACGTGGTCAACTTTGAAGTTGCCCAGCTCCGGATCAAAAAACCGTAGGAAACATTGAAAAATCAAAAAACACAAGACACAGTTTGCAAATAAGACCATGTAGTCGAGGCTTTTTACGAGCTGCCAGGCTCCATATGTGCCAATCAATGGGTGCGACCCAAAGGGCTATGATTGTTTTCTTTTGCCATCAAAGGATGTACTCCAAGGGGCAAGAACTGTTTCTTTTGCCATCAAAGGATGTACTCCAAGGGACAAGAACTTTTTCTTTTGCCATCAAAGGGATGTATCTACCAAGGGGCAAGAATTTTTGCATTTGCCATCAAAGGTAGTATCCTAGGGACAAGACCATATTTTCTTTTGCCATCAAAGGGAGTGGTCGACCAAGGGGCAAGAATTTTTGCATTTGCCATCAAAGGAAGCACCCCTAGGGACAAGAACAATTTTTTTTCTTTTG
>LR738715.1:333360602-333399071 GCA_902687465.1 Secale cereale
TATTCTGCTGCATTGTTAGTACAAGGAAACATTAGACGGAGGACATAACAAAATTTGTCACCTCACGGGGAAGTTAACACGACTCCAGCCCCCGAGCCTTCTAATTGTCTTGAACCGTCAAAGTGAATAGTCTAGTATGTATGATCCGGCTTTTCCTCTGGTGCTTGCAATTCTGTCCAATCATTGATAAAATCTACCAATGCTTGGGATTTGATAGTGGTGCGTGGCACATACTTCAATCCGTGTGGGCTAAGCTCAATGGCCCACTTTGCTACTCTGCCAGTGGCTTCTTTGTTCTGGATTATATCCCCCAACGGAGCTGAACTGACAACAGTTATTGGGTGGCCTTGGAAGTAGTGCTTTAACTTCCGGTTTGCCATGAACACGCCATACACCAGCTTCTGCCAATGTGGGTACCTTTGTTTTGACTCAATTAGGACCTCACTGAGATAATAAACCGGGCGTTGAACCGGATATTCCTTGCCTGCTTCCTTGCGCTCGACCACAATTGCAACGCTAACTGCCTGGGCATTGGCGGCCACGTATAACAGCAGCGGCTCCTTATCAACAGGGGCAGCAAGGACCGGTGGTTCCGCCAGTTGCCGCTTCAAATCCTCAAATGTGGCGTTTGCTTCATCGCTCCATATAAATCGGTCTGTCTTCTTCAGCATCTGATAAAGCAGAATTGCTTTCTCTCCCAGACTACTGATGAATCGACTTAACGGTGTAATCCGGCCGGCGATACGCTGGACATCATTGTTGCAAGCTGGTTTAGTCAGGGATGTGATCGCCTTGATCTTCTCCGGATTGGCTTCTATTCCTCTCTTTGACACCAAAAACCCAAGGAGCTTGCCAGCTGGAACACCAAAAACGCACTTCTCTGGATTAAGCATCATCTTATAAATCCGGAGGTTATCAAAGGTTTCCTTGAGGTCCTCTATCAGCGTCTCCTCCTTCCTTGACTTTACCACAATGTCATCCACATAGGCATGGACATTTTTCCCTATCCGCCCCTTAAGACAGTTCTGTACGCAACACTGGTAAGTTGCTTGTGCGCTCTTGAGCCCAAAAGGCATAGATACGTAACAAAAGGCACCAAAAGGAGTTATGAAGGCTGTCTTCTCCTGGTCCTTAACTGCCATCTTGATCTGGTGATACCGTGAATATGCATCCAAAAAGCTTAGCCGCTCACATCCCGCCGTAGCATCAATGATCTGATCAATACGGGGGAGAGCAAAAGGATCGGTTGGACAAGCTTTGTTTAAGTCTGTGTAATCCACACACATCCTCCACTTTCCATTTTTCTTTAACACCAGAACCGGATTAGCCAACCACTCTGGGTGAAACACCTCAACTATGAACCCTGCGGCCAAAAGCCTGGCCACTTCTTCACCAATAGCCTTGCGCCTTTCTTCGTTGAAGCGGCACAGATACTGCTTCACCGGTTTGAACTTCGGATCAATATTAAGACTGTGCTCAGCGAGTTCCCTCGGTATACCTGGCATGTCAGAAGGTTTCCATGCAAAGATATCCCTGTTCTCACGGATGAACTCGATGAGCGCGCTTTCCTATTTGGGATCAAGGTTAGCGCTGATAGTGAACTGCTTGGATGAGTCGCCCGGTACAAAGTCGACTTGCTTGGTTTCCTCTGCCGATTTAAACTTCAACGCCGGATCATGCTCTGTAATTGGCTTCTTCAACGGGGACATATCTGCCGGATCAATGTTGTCTTTATAGAACTTCAACTCCTCCGTAGCACATACTGCCTCTGCATAAGCAACGTCTCCTTCCTCGCACTCCAATGTGATCTTGCGACTTCCATGAACCGTGATGGTTCCTTTGTGACCCAGCATCTTGAGTTGTAGATAAACATAGCACGGCCTAGCCATAAACTTGGCGTAAACCGGCCGTCCAAACAGGGCATGATAGGGGCTCCGGATCTTTACAACTTCAAAGGTTATCGTCTCTGACCTGGAATCCTGTTAATCTCCAAAGGTAACTTCTAGATCAATTTTCCCAACTGGGTAAGCTGATTTACCTGGCACCACTCCATGGAACACCGTATTTGACTATCTTAGCTTCTTGTCCGTTAAACCCATGTGACGGAAAGTCTCGTAATATAAGATGTTGATGCTGCTACCGCCGTCCATGAGTACATTAGTGAATTTGTAGCAACCCACCTGTGGCGCCACCACTAAGGCGAACTGGCCCGGATTATCAACCCGTGGCGGGTGATCCGCTCCACACAATAGGTTGTTCCGACCAGCGCAGGAATCGTGGTGTTGCCGGTTCAACTGTGTGTACCGCCCGCTTTAGGATTTTCTGATCCCGTTTGCACAAACTCGTCGTGAACACGTGATACTGTCCACTACTCAGCTCCTTCGGATTACTCTGGTATCCGGATTGCTGCTGCTGCTGACGCTGCTGATTGCCTGGGCTATTGTGATTACCCCGGCCCTGATGTTGGTTGCCTTGGTTATTGTAACCGCACTGGCCATATTGATGGTTGGCTTGGTTATTATATCCGCCCTGACCATGCTGATGATTGCCTTGGTTGTAGCCATTGTTGCCACCCTGATATCCTGATCCGGAGCCATTACCCTGGTGACCCGGACCATGAAATCCGGGACCTGAACCGCCGCCCGGTGGTCCGTTGTTGAATTTGGCCTGGTGTATGGCCTCCATCATGACCTGGCATTGCCCCCATGTGTGTTTAGCTGGGCGTTCCTCCGTGCTGTGCTTCGGGCAAGGCTCGTTCAATTGTTGATCCAGATTAATGAATCCTCCACCGCTCCGTGGAGGTGGCCTGCCCTTATTGCGTTGAAAGTTTCCTTGAACATTGGTATTGGCCACAAAATCAGAGCTACCCTCTGCCTTTCGCTTACCGTTGAAGCTTGTTCCGACCGGACTAGCCTGCGCCGGTTTACCAGGCTTATTTGCTTTTCCGGACTTATCCCCATCCGCTTCTGGGTATTTAGTGGTGTCAGAGTCCCCATACTTCACCAGAGCACTCATGAGTGTCCCCATGTCATTACAATCCCGCTTGAGCCGTCCCAGCTTCAGCTTCAGAGACTCGAACCGACAATTGTTTTCCAGTGTTACTATCGCCGTACTGGGACTGATACCGTTCGAAGAGTGTAAGATTTCTGACACTCGCCGCACCCATGCGCTCGTAGGCTCCTGCTCTCCTTGTATACATGCCGCTAAGTCTACTACTGACATTGGCTGTTTGCACGTGTCTTTGAAATTTTTGATAAACTGACGGTGCAACTCACCCCATGATCCGATGGAGTTAGGCGGTAAGCCCTTTAACCATGTCCGGGCTGTACCCTCAAGCATCATGGTAAAATACTTTGTGCACGCCGCTTCATCCACGTCCAGCATCTCCATAGCCATCTCATAGCTCTCAATCCAAGCCTCCGGAGCCAGATCTGCTATATAGTTAGGCACCTTACGTGGACCTTTGAAGTCCTTGGGTAACCTTACGCTTCGTAAAGCGGGAATGAGACACTGCACTCCAAAGGAACTCGCTGTGACCCTCATCTCTGCTATGGTTGGGTGAACCGGCGTTGTTTGGCGGATATCCTCGCGGGCAGTAGGTCTAGCCCGGTTCATCGCCTCCTGGGCATGCGCCTCTGCTCCTGCCGGATTATCTTGCCTGTGACGGTGATGCCTCCTGTAATGCTAAGGATGGGACTATATCTCCTACGTGTCGAGGCACGACTTAGAGATATAAGCCCATGCTGGAATGATCGCAAGTTTGGTACCTTTG
Source organism: Secale cereale (assembly GCA_902687465.1). NCBI lineage: Eukaryota > Viridiplantae > Streptophyta > Magnoliopsida > Poales > Poaceae > Secale > Secale cereale. Next base: position 333,364,375 of record LR738715.1, read on the forward strand.
CACATCTCATGTAAAAATAGGGATGGAAAACTGAAAAGATAGTTGGCTTACACTCGCCACGTCACACAAATACATTACATGTTCAAACATCATTCAGATAAACATCACAGCCCATCTAAGGGTAAAGATCCAAATGGCAAGATACCAAACATAACATTAAACCATAGGTCTAGATCGAATCCTAGTAGAAGCTCTACTGATCAACCGGATAGTTCACATAGTAACGGCTACGCTCCTCGTCATACTCCCAGTCTAGCTCAGTGCCATCGCCTGTGTAGCTCACCATCGTACCTGCATCTGGGGGTGGTGAAGTAACTGTGAGCCATAGAGGACTCAGCAATCCCGTTCCCGGGTAACACGACTATTTAAGCCTTGGGTGTGGAACAAGGCTGAAGAAAGAACAAGAGTCTGCAGCAGCACTAGCCTAGCTTACATAAAAGAGAGCGAGAAGAGAAGGTGCCTCGTTCGAGAGATGATCACTAAGTGATCCTAACTAAAACAAGTCAAACATAACCCCACCGTGTTCACTTCCCGAACCCCTTTCGGAAAATGACCGTCACGGTACACACGCTGGTAGTGTATTGGAACATGGTGTCAAGTTTTCTACAACCGGATATTAACAAGCTCCCATCTGCCACATAACCGCGGGCACGTCTTTCGAAAGTTCATAACCCTGCAGGGGTGTTCCAACTTGGCCCATGACAAGCCCACGATCCACGGAGTCGCAACTCCAAGGTGGGAAGGCCCGAGTATTCTCGGAATCCCGTGCTCAAGATACTCCGACTAAGGTAAGGCTAATCCAGCAAATCCTCCCGGCGTGTCGACACCCTGACAGTAGCCGCGCGTATCTAGTCTCAGGCCACGACCGGATAGGTCAGCCTACAGGTATATACCAATCCTCGAGTTCCCTCGGGTGGCCCCGCAGTCTGCCCAGTTTGGACCAACACTCATGTGGAGCACTGGCCCGGGGTTGTTAATTAAGAACTCTGGTTTGCAAGACCCTATGCAAGTTTTTTTAGTTATTAGGCGAATAGTACCAATGTTGGGACTTGCTGGAAAAGACTTAGCACCTAGCGGTTTATCGAGGGGGTCCCATAACCCCAACCGTGTGAGGAACGCATAATCAAGGAACATAACACCGGTTTATACGGTTCCTAGCGGCATGAGTGGAACAAATCACCAAGCAACTAACAATGCTATAAGAGGGGCTGAGCGAAGCGTACTTATAGCCAATCAATGGTTTGCATAGGTAGGGTGGTTAGACATGATCATGGTTACAAATAGGAGGCTGACATGAAAGACATGGGCATTGAGGCAAAACTATAGAGCGATACTCTAGCAATAGGCAAAGATAGTAATGTTATCGGGGTTCGGTCATCTTGCCTGAAGAGTTGTCGATGGGATCGTAAGAGGGGTCCTCGTCCTCAAGCTCGGTAGTAACATCGTGCTCATACTCGTACTCAGCTTCCGGCTCTACTCAACACAAACACACAAGGCACGAAATCAACAAGATGCAATGCGCACACAAAATATGCTGGATGCATGACTGATGCACTATGGGAGCACAAGGAGCATGACAATATGCATCAAGCAAAATGCTTCAAAACATGATTACAATAGGATATTATGAATCTACATGAAAAATCACACAAGTTTCATATAGGACTTGCTCAAAACGGAGCTACGGGCTAAAAGTTACACACAAAACAATAAACATGCGAAAGCTGAAAATTACAGCCACATAGCAACTTCGGAGCAATAGATAAATGGCCTACAGCACTCAAACATCATGGCAAGGAGCATGAACATAAACTAGACATATCCTACAGCAAATAAGTCTATTGGAGCATCCCCAAAGGAGCCATGGATCAATAGCAACAAGCTATGACATATTGAACTTGACAACAAAATCCTGACAGCAGTAATTTATTGCAACTTGGGAGCAAAAGATAAATATGCTACAGCCACTCAAATAAGCATGTGAGAGCATGAATGGATAGCCAACAATATATACTACAAGGAACCATCAAGAGTCACCCCAAAACTATCATGCATTAGCCTAGAACAACAAGCAAACATGGCATCTGGAAATTACAGATTCCAGACTTAGTGAAATTTCACGAAGTGTTAAAACAGCAGTTTCATCATGGCATCTTTGTGAGCAAGTTTAAGTCACCTCAAAGCTAAACATGGCAAGTGGTAAGCACCACAGCAAAGTACACATGATGGTGAATCCAAAACACCTAAGCATGCATCAAGGGGACAAACACAACGATAGCAACGAGTTCTTCTACCAGACATCTCGTAACAAGTTAAACAACATAACAGCCACATAGCACTTTGCAACGGAGATAAACATGGCAAGATGGTATCTATCATGTAAGCTAAAGCAATCAACATGTAGAGCATCTCAAGACGAACACGTGGACATTTTATTTGCTTCATTTGGATAAACATGCACCAAGTTATCACATTGCAAAGATGGCATGAAAACAACTACAAACAGCAGTTTATAACAAGATGCACTCTTGCAACAGATATTTAAGTATCTAGATGATCTCAAATATGCATGGCATAATGGAACAAAACGTAGTACATGTCTCCACGAACATTTTGACATATCATTCACTCAAATCGGACCATCACACAAAAAGTTATCTATGTTGCAAAACTGCTCCAGAAGCTGAAATTACAGGGACTTAGTGAAAAAAAACTACCTCCTCCCAGATCTGGTCAACACGGGGTCAACGGCGGCGGCAGCGGGGTCAAACGGGCCCGGGCGCGGCGCGGATCGGGCCTCGGGATCCGACGGGCTACCGGGCTAACGGCCGGGGAAGCGGAGCAGGTGGCCCAACGGACCGGATCGGCTGGCGGGTCGGGCACCGGCCCGATAGAGAGCTGGACCGGGCAGTGGCGGAGCGGCTTCGGCCCCGGCGGAGCGGGCTAACGGGCCTCGCCCGCTAGATTCGGCCCACCTGGGCGGCGAAGCTGGATCCGATCGGGGCGCTGCTCCCCGATCCAGGCGGCGGCGGCGGTGGTCTCGAGCGGCCAGGGGCCGGTGGGAGGGAGGCGGGGCCGGCGGCCTGAGCGCCACGGCCGGGAGGCTGGTGGCCGGTGGGGACCGGAGCGGCGGGGCGGCGCAGTGAGAGGAGGCCGGCGGGGTGAGCTCCGACGGCGGAGGAAGTAGGCGGCGGCGACCTGCGGGACCGGCGGCGGACGGCGGTGAGGGAGATGGAGAGGGCCGGCCGGTGAGGAGGGCCCGGCCCCGAGCAGCGGCGGCGAGGGGGATGCCGGGGCGGCGGCGGTGCCCGGCCGGCGGGAGGCGGCGGCGCCAGCGTGGAGGCGGCGACCGGCGGCGGCGGGCTCCTCCGGCGAGCCCCCGATCTGGAGGTTGAAGAAGACCCCGTGGGGAAGAAGGCACCTAGGGTTTTTTTAGGGCAAAAATTGGGGAAGATGGACAAATATATAGGCACAAGGAGCTAGGGTTGTCCAAATGAGGTGTGGTTTTCGGCCACGCGATCAGAATTGGATGGCCTAGATGAAGGGAGGGGTTTGGGTTGGTTTGGTGGGCTGTTGGAGGGGTGTCTTGGGCCTCAAAGAGGGGGCACAATGAGCCCACGAGAATAACTATTGGAGCACCAAACGAACTCCAAACGCGACGAGATTTGACAGGCGGGTTACACACACCAAAACAACACGACACGACAAGTCTCACGCCAAACCGGAAACGTTACACGGCCAAACACCAAAGTAGGCCTCGGGGTGCCACGGACGCGTGAGAGAGCTCCGGAACTCGAAACGGACAACGGAAAGGAACGAGTGGGACCGGATGCAAACGACAACACAAATGCAATGCAATGCACATGACTGCATGATATGGATGAATGCCACACACGCACACAACAAAACGACGAAAACCCGAAAGACGAAGAACCCGGAAATGGAATAGATGGAGCCGAAGATATATATATTGCCCAAAAGGGAAAGTATTACATCCGGGGCATTACAACTCTCCTCTACTACAAAAAGATCTCGTCCCGAGATCTAGGACTGGAAAAAGGAAGGGTACTCGGAACGAAGATGATCTTCTCGTTCCCACGTAGCTTCTCGGTCGGTATGGTGTGACCACTTGACTTTCAAGAATTTGATGGACTTGATGCGGGTCTTGCGCTCGGTTTCTTCGAGAATAGCAACGGGATGCTCTCGGTAAGACAGGTCTTGTTGAAGATCAATCTCTTCAAACGGAATCATGCGTTCAGGAGTCTTGAAGCACTTGCGGAGTTGAGACACATGAAACACATCATGAACATTGGCGAAGTTGGAAGGGAGCTCAAGTTGATAGGCTAGATCGCCTCTTTTGCCAAGGATCCTGAAAGGCCCGACGTATCTAGGAGCAAGCTTTCCTTTGATACCGAATCTTTGGGTGCCTTTCATCGGAGAAACACGGAGATAGACATGATCCCCAATGTTGAAAGCCAAATCACGATGCTTGCCGTCATAGTAGCTCTTCTGACGCGACTGAGCGGCCTTGAGATTCTCACGTATGACTTTGCACATTTCTTCGGCTTCTGAGATCAAGTCAGTGCCAAGAAGTTGACGTTCACCTGTCTCGGACCAGTTGAGAGGGGTACGACACTTTCTGCCATAGAGGATTTCAAATGGAGCTTTGCCGGCACTTGCTTGAAAGCTGTTGTTGTAAGAGAACTCGGCAAATGGAAGGAAATCTTCCCATTTCATGCCAAAAGATATGACACAGGCTCTGAGCATGTCTTCTAGAATCTGATTCACTCTCTCGACTTGACCACTAGTGTGAGGGTGAAAAGCAGTGCTGAACCTGATCTTAGTGCCCATGGCAGACTGAAAGGAGTCCCAGAACTTTGAAGTGAACAAACTTCCACGGTCTGAGGAGATAACTTGAGGAATGCCATGTAAGGACACAATTCTGGAAGTATACAATTCTGCAAGTTGAGCTGCATTGATTGATTCTTTGACTGGAAGGAAGTGAGCGACTTTAGTAAGCTTGTCAATCACCACGAAGATAGAATCGTTCCCTCTCTTGGACTTAGGAAAACCAGTGACGAAATCCATTTCAATGTGGTCGAATTTCCACTCGGGAATAGGAAGAGGTTGGAGAAGACCGGCTAGACGTGGATGCTCTGCCTTCACTCTTCTGCAGACATCACATTCATTCACGAATTGGGCAATCTCCCTTTTCATGCGAGTCCACCAGTAAGATTGCTTGAGGTCTTGGTACATCTTGGAACTACCAGGATGAATGGAAAGTAGGGAATCATGTGCTTCTTCCATTATGAGCTTCCTGAGATCACCTTTTGGAACCACGAGTCTGTCCTCGAAGAACAAGGTATCTCTCTCATCAACGCGATAGCACTTGTATTTAGGAGTACCCTTTGCAATACCATGTTTCACTTTCTGCACCATAGCATCACTGAGTTGGGCCTCACGGACCTGATCTTCGAAGGTAGGAGCAACTTGAAGATTTGCAAGAAAACCTTGCGGAACAACTTGGAGGTTGAGCTTCCTGAATGCTTCACAAAGCTCAGGCTGGAACGGCTTGATAAGAAGGCTGTTGCAATATGCCTTTCTGCTCAAAGCATCTGCAATCACATTCGCCTTACCAGGTGTGTATTCGATGGTGGGATCATACTCTTGGATCATTTCGACCCAACGAGTCTGGCGGAGGTTCAGATTCGGCTGTGTGAAGATGTACTTCAAGCTCTTGTGATCGGTGAAGATGTCGACTTTTCTGCCCAACAGAAGGTGTCTCCACGTAATCAAAGCATGTACCACAGCTGCTAGTTCAAGATCATGTGTGGGGTAGTTCTTCTCACTTGGCTTGAGCTGACGAGAAGTGTATGCCACAATTCTCTTGTCCTGCATAAGCACACCACCAAGTCCTTGAAGAGAAGCATCACAGAATACTTCGTAGGGCTTGGACTCATCTGGAGGAGTGAGAAGCCAAGAAGTTGACGTTCACCTGTCTCGGACCAGTTGAGAGGGGTACGACACTTTCTGCCATAGAGGATTTCAAACGGAGCTTTGCCGGCACTTGCTTGAAAGCTGTTGTTGTAAGAGAACTCGGCAAATGGAAGGCAATCTTCCCATTTCATGCCAAAAGATATGACACAGGCTCTGAGCATGTCTTCTAGAATCTGATTCACTCTCTCGACTTGACCACTAGTCTGAGGGTGAAAAGCAGTGCTGAACCCGATCTTAGTGCCCATGGCAGACTGAAAGGAGTCCCAGAACTTTGAAGTGAACAAACTTCCACGGTCTGAGGAGATAACTTGAGGAATGCCATGTAAGGACACAATTCTGGAAGTATACAATTCTGCAAGTTGAGCTGCATTGATTGATTCTTTGACTGGAAGGAAGTGAGCGACTTTGGTAAGCTTGTCAATCACCACGAAGATAGAATCGTTCCCTCTCTTGGACTTGGGAAAGCCAGTGACGAAATCCATTTCAATGTGGTCGAATTTCCACTCGGGAATAGGAAGAGGTTGGAGAAGACCGGCTAGACGTTGATGCTCTGCCTTCACTCTTCTGCAGACATCACATTCATTCACGAATTGGGCAATCTCCCTTTTCATGCGAGTCCACCAGTAAGATTGCTTGAGGTCTTGGTGCATCTTGGAACTACCAGGATGAATGGAAAGTAGGGAATCATGTGCTTCTTCCATTATGAGCTTCCTGAGATCACCTTTTGGAACCACGAGTCTGTCCTCGAAGAACAATGTATCTCTCTCATCAACGCGATAGCACTTGTATTTAGGAGTACCCTTTGCAATACCATGTTTCACTTTCTGCACCATAGCATCACTGAGTTGGGCCTCACGGACCTGATCTTAGAAGGTAGGAGCAACTTGAAGATTTGCTAGAAAACCTTGCGGAACAACTTGGAGGTTGAGCTTCCTAAATGCTTCACAAAGCTCAGGCTGGAACGGCTTGATAAGAAGGCTGTTGCAATATGCCTTTCTGCTCAAAGCATCTGCAATTACATTCGCCTTACCAGGTGTGTATTCGATGCTGGGATCATACTCTTGGATCATTTCGACCCAACGAGTCTGGCGGAGGTTCAGATTCGGCTGTGTGAATATGTACTTCAAGCTCTTGTGATCGGTGAAGATGTCGACTTTTCTGCCCAACAGAAGGTGTCTCCACGTAATCAAAGCATGTACCACAGCTGCTAGTTCAAGATCATGTGTGGGGTAGTTCTTCTCACTTGGCTTGAGCTGACGAGAAGTGTATGCCACAATTCTCTTGTCCTGCATAAGCACACCACCAAGTCCTTGAAGAGAAGCATCACAGAATACTTCGTAGGGCTTGGACTCATCTGGAGGAGTGAGAAGCCAAGAAGTTGACGTTCACCTGTCTCGGACCAGTTGAGAGGGGTACGGCACTTTCTGCCATAGAGGATTTCAAACGGAGCTTTGCCGGCACTTGCTTGAAAGCTGTTGTTGTAAGAGAAATCGGCAAATGGAAGGCAATCTTCCCATTTCATGCCAAAAGATATGACACAGGCTCTGAGCATGTCTTCTAGAATCTGATTCACTCTCTCGACTTGACCACTAGTCTGAGGGTGAAAAGCAGTGCTGAACCCGATCTTAGTGCCCATGGCAGACTGAAAGGAGTCCCAGAACTTTGAAGTGAACAAACTTCCATGGTCTGAGGAGATAACTTGAGGAATGCCATGTAAGGACACAATTCTGGAAGTATACAATTCTGCAAGTTGAGCTGCATTGATTGATTCTTAGACTGGAAGGAAGTGAGCGACTTTGGTAAGCTTTTCAATCACCACGAAGATAGAATCGTTCCCTTTCTTGGACTTAGGAAAACCAGTGATGAAATCCATTTCAATGTGGTCGAATTTCCACTCGGGAATAGGAAGAGGTTGGAGAAGACCGGCTAGACGTTGATGCTCTGCCTTCACTCTTCTGCAGACATCACATTCATTCACGAATTGGGCAATCTCCCTTTTCATGCGAGTCCACCAGTAAGATTGCTTGAGGTCTTGGTACATCTTGGAACTACCAGGATGAACGGAAAGTAAGGAATCATGTGCTTCTTCCATTATGAGCTTCCTGAGATCACCTTTTGGAACCACGAGTCTGTCCTTGAAGAACAAGGTATCTCTCTCATCAACGCGATAGCACTTGTATTTAGGAGTACCCTTTGCAATACCATGTTTCACTTTCTGCACCATAGCATCACTGAGTTGGGCCTCACGGAGCTGATCTTCCAAGGTAGGAGCAACTTGAAGATTTGCAAGAAAACCTTGCGGAACAACTTGGAGGTTGAGCTTCCTGAATGCTTCACAAAGCTCAGGCTGGAACGTCTTGATAAGAAGGCTGTTGCAATATGCCTTTCTGCTCAAAGCATCTGCAATCACATTCGCCTTACCAGGTGTGTATTCGATGTTGGGATCATACTCTTGGATCATTTCGACCCAACGAGTCTGGCGGAGGTTCAGATTCGGCTGTGTGAAGATGTACTTCAAGCTCTTGTGATCGGTGAAGATGTCGACTTTTCTGCCCAACAGAAGGTGTCTCCACGTAATTAAAGCATGTACCACAGCTGCTAGTTCAAGATCATGTGTGGGGTAGTTCTTCTCACTTGGCTTGAGCTGACGAGAAGTGTATGCCACAATTCTCTTGTCCTGCATAAGCACACCACCAAGTCCTTGAAGAGAAGCATCACAGAATACTTCGTAGGGCTTGGACTCATCTGGAGGAGTGAGAACTGGAGAAGAGACGAGTTTTTCTTTGAGAGTTTTGAATGCCACTTCACAATCTGGAGACCAGTAGTACTTTACATTCTTCTGCAGCAAGTTGGAAAGAGGCTTGGCAATCTTGGAGAAGTTCTCAACGAACCTTCTGCAATAGCTGGCAAGCCCAAGAAAGCTTCGGAGTTGCTTGACGTTCTGAGGAGCTTCCCAGTTGACAATTGCTTCAACTTTCTCGGGGTTTACCGCAATACCGTCAGCGGAGATGATATGGCCCAGATACAAGACCTTATCGAGCCAGAATTCTCACTTGGAGAACTTGGCATAGAACTTATGTTCACGGAGTATGTCGAGAACGAGACGGAGGTGCTTTTTGTGATCTTCTTCATTCTTGGAAAATACCAAAATATCGTCCAGATACACAAGCACAAACTCGCCAGTGTAGGGGTTGAAGATGTAGTGCATCATTCTCGAGAAGGTAGGTGGAGCATTGGCGAGACCAAAGGACATGACTGTATACTCATATGAGCCGTAGCTCGTTCTGAAGGCAGTCTTGTGGATATCTTCCTCGCGAATGCGAATTTGGTGATAGCCCATTCGGAGATCGAGCTTAGAGAACACTTTAGCTCCTTTGAGCTGCTCGAACAACTCGTTGATGTTGGGGAGCGGATACTTGTTCTTTATTGTCTTCTTGTTCAATGGCCGGTAATCGACGCAGAGGCGCTCCGTGCCATCCTTCTTCTTGACAAATAAGACACCACAGCCCCAAGGAGACGTACTAGGCCTGATCAGACCCAAACGTTCTTGTTCATCCAGCTGCTTCTTCAACTCCTTCAATTCTCCAGGAGAGAGCTTGTACGGACGCCGGCATGCTGGCTCAGTACCCGGCTCGAGTTCAATGACGAATTCCACTTGATGGTGTGGAGGCATGCCTGGAAGTTCTTCAGGAAAGACGTCTTCGTATTCGTTTACCACCGGAATTTGAGAGATGGCATTAATCTCGCCCTTGTCATTGAGAGAGAAAAGCCTGATTGTGTTATCCCTAGAGGCGAAGATAATCACATCTTCATCAGGATGAGTACTCTTGACTTCCTTGTTTGCACAATTAATGTGAGCATCATGCTGAGAAAGCCAATCCATCCCGAGGATGAGGTCAATGTCAGAATTGCCGAGAACCACCAGAGAGGCCAGAAATCGATAATCACCCATGCGAATAGAAACATTCGGAGCCTTCAAATTGGAAGTCATGTGCTTGCCCGGAGAAATAATCGACAACTTCTTATCCAGAAATACCGAAGTCAAATTATGCTTGGTGAAGAATGGCCTTGAAATGAAACTGAGAGATGCACCAGAGTCAAATAATACTTTTGCAGGAAAAGAGTTCACTGAAAGGTTACCAATGATCACATCAGAAGAGTTCTCCGCTTCAGCTGCATTCATCATATTCACCCTAGCATGCGTGGGATTATGCTTCACAATAGCCGAACTGACATGTGGAGGAGGCGGAAGGCGCCTTGGGTTGTTGCACTTGTTGGAATAATGACCCTTCTGGCCACACTTGTAGCAAGTCACCTCAGAAAGTGGACGAGTCGGAGGAACAGTTGACTTGGAAGCTTGGAACTGCGACTTGGAATGATTGCCTTGGTTGTGTGGGTGGGAGGAACCACGACCACCAGAGTTCTTGTTGCTGTTGTTGTTGTAGGGAGCTCGAATCACTGGAGGAGGAGGAAGCCAAAATTTCTGTTGCTTCGCGACGACTTGAGAAGATGAGGAGGAGTGAACGGCATCTCGAATCCTCTTTTTAGAAGCCTCCATCTTGAGCTGGGCTGCCTCTTGCTTGAGCGCCATGTTATAGAATTTGTCGAACTCATCGGGCTCGAACAAGGTGAGAGCAAGTTGAAGTTCATCCTTGAGACCTCCACGGAACTGATAGATCTTGCTCTTGGCATCTGGTATGTCTTGCTTGGCATAGTGGGCAAGGTTTTGGAACTTGACATTATACTGGTAGACAGTCATAGAGCCTTGCTTCAGGTTGCGGAATTGCTCACGCATACCCTCGATGACACTTGTTGGAATGTGGTGAGAGCGAAAGTCCTTGCAGAAATCCTCCCAAGAGATCACACACCCTTCTCTGGAATCTTTGTACTGCTGCCACCAGTCAGCTGCTTGGTCCTTGAGTTGGAAGGCTGCAAATTTCACATAGTCCTCAGGCCTTACGTTGCTGCACTCAAAATGCTTCTTGATATCAGTTATCCAATCTTCAGCATCGAGAGGGTCAACACAGTAACTGAAAGCCTTTGGTTGATTGGCCAAGAACTGGTTGAGAGTAGCATGGTGCTGCTGGTTGAAGAAATTGCCTTGGTTCCCTGGAGCACCCTGATTTGCTTAATTTGCTTGCATTTGCTGCATCATCTGCATCAACGTCTGGGTGTTTTGATTTGTAGTCTGCATAATCGCTCTCCAAGCCTCAGACGGAGGAGAAGGGGAAGGAGGACGATTTGGAACCTCTTCACCCTCTGGGTTAGCGTTGGGAACCCGTTTCGGAGCCATCCTGAAAGAGATGACCACCAATCAGCAATTTGATTGACAGAAGGTATAAGCTGAAACAACGGATTGAAATGCAACATAGTCTTCACAAGAATCATTCGAACAAGAGGAACGAATGAAATTCTCAGTTTAATGATAACAACAATCTTCACGAGAAGCCACTGGGAGACAAAAGGTAAATAAGAAAAACAACAAGGTACAGATGGAACAAACACAAGATAGGAGCTTCGTTCGACATCTTTGTGCTGTAAGATTATGAACGCGTTACGAAAGGGTTTTGCAATCCCCGGATCGGCATAGCCATGGACCCTTTAAGATGCAAATCCCGATCGGAACATCGGCCATAAAACGACTTCACTCAATGTAGAACCCCGAACTCGCTAACCTGCATTCATTGGAAGAATGCCTACGATCTACTGGATAAACCCACCTATGAATTTCCGAAAATTTCCAGTTATGCAATCAGGTGTTGGGGATACAGGGGAAGCACCGCCACTCAACTCTAATCCTACATCCAGCTGTATCCATCCTTCAACACATAACCAGTCTTTCTCGGAAACCGTCTACCTCGGACCTTCGAAAAGCATCCACTATACAAAGCTATGGCAATACTCCCGAACTACCTCCCCAGTACTGGGTGATGTCGGGGTTATCTTGCCACTAACCGTATAGGAGAGATTTTCGATGTCGGCCGTCTTAAGTATTCTAGTACTGTCGCGATATGCTTGTGACGACAATACCCCGAAGCTCAACTTAATGTCAGGAGGCATCAAGAACAATATTCTCGTCACAAGGACATCGAAACAATCCAACAATACTCGCGAGATTCCTAAAAGAAAATTTGGTGCAATTTTTGAAAATAGAAGAGGCAAGAGTAGTCGTCAGGAGTCCTCACCAGAGTGAAAGGGGATGAGAAGCAAAGAAATCCTACTCTCCGATATAAATATAGGACTCAAAACATTTTCAGTGTGTGCCTAGACTCGACCGTCAACGATTCGATCAAACAGTGGGGGCTTCTAGGTCGGAGAAGGCTCTGATACCAACTTGTAATGACCATGATGGGACTATATCTCCTACGTGTCGAGGCACGACTTAGAGATATAAGCCCATGCTGGAATGATCGCAAGTTTGGTACCTTTGCACATCTCATGTAAAAATAGGGATGGAAAACTGAAAAGATAGTTGGCTTACACTCGCCACGTCACGCAAATACATTACATGTCCAAACATCATTCAGATAAACATCACAGCCCATCTAAGGGTAAAGATCCAAATGGCAAGATACCAAACATAACATTAAACCACAGGTCTACATCGAATCCTAGTAGAAGCTCTACTGATCAACTGGATAGTTCACATAGTAACGGCTACGCTCCTCGTCATACTCCCAGTCTAGCTCAGTGCCATCGCGTGTGTAGCTCACCATCGTACCTGCATCTGGGGGTGGTGAAGTAACTGTGAGCCACAGAGGACTCAGCAATCCCGTTCCCGGGTAACACGACTATTTAAGCCTTGGGTGTGGAACAAGGCTGAAGAAAGAACAAGAGTATGTAGCAGCACTAGCCTAGCTTACGTAAAAGAGAGCGAGAAGAGAAGGTGCCTCGGTCGAGAGATGATCACTAAGCGATCCTAACTAAAACAAGTCAAACATAACCCCACCGTGTTCACTTCCCGAACCCCTTTCAGAAAATGACCGTCACGGTACACACACTGGTAGTGTATTGGAACATGGTGTCAAGTTTTCTACAACCGGATATTAATAAGCTCCCATCTGCCACATAACCGCGGGCACGACTTTCAAAAGTTCATAACCCTGCAGGGGTGTTCCAACTTGGCCCATGACAAGCCCACGATCCACGGAGTCGCAACTCCAAGGTGGGAAGGCCCGAGTATTCTCGGAATCCCGTGCTCAAGATACTCCGACTAAGGTAAGGCTAATCCAGCAAATCCTCCCGGCGTGTCGACACCCTGACAGTAGCCGCGCGTATCTAGTCTCAGGCCACGACCGGATAGGTCAGCCTACAGGTATATACCAATCCTCGAGTTCCCTCGGGTGGCCCCGCAGTCTGCCCAGTTTGGACCAACACTCATGTGGAGCACTGGCCCGGGCTTGTTAATTAAGAACTCGGGTTTGCAAGACCCTATGCAAGTGTTTTTAGTTATTAGGCGAATAGTAACAATGTTGGGACTTGCTGGAAAAGACTTAGCACTTAGCGGTTTATCGAGGGGGTCCCATAACCCCAACCGTGTGAGGAACGCATAATCAAGGAACATAACACCGGTTTATACGGTTCCTAGCGGCATGAGTGGAACAAATCACCAAGCAAAAGGCTTAGCCTTCCACCCATTACCAATATATAGATGAGTTCATTTAATAATTAATATAGTGTGATATAACCCAACAAACTTCAACATGAAGCAAGCATCTTCAATCTTCACCTGCAACTAACAATGCTATAAGAGGGGCTGAGCGAAGCGTACTTATAGCCAATCAATGGTTTGCATAGGTAGGGTGGTTAGACATGATCATGGTTACAAATAGGAGGCTGACAGGAAAGACATGGGCATCGAGGCAAAACTATAGAGCGATACTCTAGCAATAGGCAAAGATAGTAATGTTATCGGGGTTCGGTCATCTTGCCTGAAGAGTTGTCGATGGGATCGTAAGAGGGGTCCTCGTCCTCAAGCTCGGTAGTAACCTCGTGCTCGTACTCGTACTCAGCTTCCGGCTCTACTCAACACAAACACACAAGGCACGAAATCAACAAGATGCAATGCACACACAAAATATGATGGATGCATGACAGATGCACTATGGGAGCACAAGGAGCATGACAATATGCATCAAGCAAAATGCTTCAAAACATGATTACAATAGGATATTATGAATCTACATGAAAAATCACACAAGTTTCATATAGGACTTGCTCAAAACGGAGCTACGGGCTAAAAGTTACACACAAAACAATAAACATGCGAAAGCTGAAAATTACAGCCACATAGCAACTTCGGAGCAATAGATAAATGGCCTACAGCACTCAAACATCATGGCAAGGAGCATGAACATAAACTAGACATATCCTACAGCAAATAAGTCCATTGGAGCATCCCCAAAGGAGCCATGGATCAATAGCAACAAGCTATGACATATTGAACTTGACAACAAAATCCTGACAGCAGTAATTTATTGCAACTTGGGAGCAAAAGATAAATATGCTACAGCCACTCAAATAAGCATGTGAGAGCATGAATGGATAGCCAACAATATATACTACAAGGAACCAGCAAGAGTCACCCCAAAACTATCATGCATTAGCCTAGAACAACAAGCAAACATGGCATCTGGAAATTACAGATTCCAGACTTCGTGAAATTTCACTAAGTGTTAAAACAGCAGTTTCATCATGGCATCTTTGTGAGCAAGTTTAAGCCACCTCAAAGCTAAACATGGCAAGTGGTAAGCACCACAGCAAAGTACACATGATGGTGAATCCAAAACACCTAAGCATGCATCAAGGGGACAAACACAACGATAGCAACGAGTTCCTCTACGAGGCATCTCGTAACAAGTTAAACAACATAACTGCCACATAGCACTTTGCAACGGAGATAAACATGTCAAGATGGTATCTATCATGCAAGATAAAGCAATCAACATGTAGAGCATCTCAAGAAGAACACGTGGACATCTTATTTGCTTCATTTGGATAAACATGCAGCAAGTTATCACATTGCAAAGATGGCATGAAAACAACTACAAACATCAGTTTATAACAAGATGCACTCTTGCAACAGATATTTAAGCATCTAGATGATCTCAAACATGCATGGCATAATGGAACAAACCGTAGTACATGTCTCCACGAACATTTTGACATATCATTCACTCAAATCGGACCATCACACAAAAAGTTATCCATGTTGCAAAACTGCTCCAGAAGCTGAAATTACAAGGACTTAGTGAAAAAAAAACTTCCTCCTCCTAGATCTGGTCAACACGGTGTCAACGGCGGCGGGCTGGTCAACGGCGGCTGCAGCGGGGTCAAACGGGCCCGGGCGCGGCGCGGATCGGGCCTCGGGATCCGGCGGGCTACCGGCTAACGACCGGGGAGCGGAGCGGGTGGCCCAACGGACCGGATAAGCTGGCGGGTCAGGCACCGGCCCGATAGAGAGCTGGATCGGGCAGTGGCGGAGCGGCTTCGGCCCCGGCGGAGCGGGCTAACGGGCCTTGCCCGCTAGGTTCGGCCCACCTGGGCGGCGAAGCTGGATCCGATCGGGGCGCTGCTCCCCGATCCAGGTGGCGGCGGCGGTGGTCTCGAGCGGCCAGGGGCCGGTGGGAGGGAGGCGGCGCCGGCGGCCTGAGCGCCCCGGCCGGGAGGCTGGTGGCCGGCGGGGACAGGAGCGGCGGGGCGGCGCAGTGAGAGGAGGCCGGCGGGGTGAGCTCCGACGGCGGAGGAAGTAGGCGGCGGCGACCTGCGGGACCGGTGGCGGACGGCGGTGAGGGAGATGGAGAGGGTCGTCCTGTGAGGAGGGCCCGGCCCCGAGCGGCGGCGGCGAGGGGGATGCCGGGGCGGCGGCGGCGCTGGCGCGGAGGCGGCGACCGGCGGCGGCGGGCTCCTCCGGCGAGCCCCCGATCTGGATGTTGAAGAAGACCCCGTGGGGAAGAAGGCACCTAGGGTTTTTTTTATGGCAAAAATTGGGGAAGATGGACAAATATATAGGCACAAGGAGCTAGGGTTGTCCAAATGAGGTGTGGTTTTCGGCCACGCGATCAGAATTGGATGGCCTAGATGAAGGGAGGGGTTTGGGTTGGTTTGGTGGGGTGTTGGAGGGGTGTCTTGGGCCTCAAAGAGGAGGCACATTGAGCCCACGAGAATAACTATTGGAGCACCAAACGAACTCCAAACGCGACGAGATTTGACAGGCGGGTTACACACACCAAAACAACAACACACGACAAGTCTCACGCCAAACCGGAAACGTTACACGGCCAAACACCAAAGTAGGCCTCGGGGTGCCACAGACGCGTGAGAGAGCTCCGGAACTCGAAACGGACAACGGAAAGGAACGAGTGGGACCGGATGCAAACGACAACACAAATGCAATGCAATGCACATGACTACATGATATGGATGAATGCCACACACGCACACAACAAAACGACGAAAACCCGAAAGACGAAGAACTCGGAAATGGAATAGATGGAGCCGAAGATATATATATTGCCCAAAAAGGAAAGTATTACATCCGGGGCATTACAACTCCGTTCGCTACTGGACACCTCCGGTTCATCCAATGCCTAGTGTAACTCCGGCTGTGGCGGGGTGTTGAATGAAGTCTCTCCCTGCTGTAGGAGTACGCCTGCTGCTGTGTCAACGCCGTGTCCAGCAAGTCCTTGACCCTGCGTGCTTCCATCACCACGGGGGATGTTCCCTCAATGGGTAAAGCGGCCAGGCGTGAAGCGGCGGCGACAATGTTATCCAGAGGGTTTGAGTAATGGCCAGGAGGAGTGGAGACGTGCGGGGTGGGCACAACCCGACGATCTTGCTCCGCAGTTGGTTGTTGAACCGGTGCGCCTGCTGCTGGGGCTCCCCTCCGGTTTACTTCTAGATTATTGCTGGCTCCCGCTCCTGGCGTGCCAAAGAGATTCATCGCCTCATAGACCGGCGGTAGACGAGTCTGATACCTTCAGTTCCTTACTCCCTGCGCAGAGACCTGATCCATCCTGAGCCGGAAAGCCTGAGAATCCAACTCTGCTTGCCTTGTTGCTATCGTAGCTTTCTCTGCATTTAGATCCTGTCTGGCTTGTTCGATCCGGCCCTTCAACTGAAGGATTTCCGCATCATGTTGCGCCTTGTCGGCAGGAGCCACCACTGCTACTGCACGGGCTGTCAACTCCTCCACTAAGGCGGATAGAGCGTCAGAGGGTGAGGGGGCTTGGTTGCTCGTCCCTGCTCCAGCTACCTCTGCTGTGAACGCCCCGGTCACCGTGGGCTGCGGCGCAGATTGCGATCCGGCCATAAAGACAACCACCCGGTTTGGCAGATCAAAGGGGTCCGGAATACTATCACCATCGGACACACCCTCGGATCGGCCGTCCCGCAACAGATACAAGGATTCAGTCTCTCCGGATGAAGATTCATCATCGGAGTATACAACTATCTCGCCATCAGAATCCGATCCGTCCTCAGCTTGGGCTCCATGTATTGCTCCAATGAAGACACGTTTCATGGCGGGCTGAATCCGGGCCGATCTCACACGCTGAGCCGGCTCGACGATGTTGGGGAAGATGTCCGGCTCAGGTCCCGGTTCACAAATCTTGCCAATGAAGACGTGGATGCTGCCGAAGGGGACCCGGTACCCGTATTCGATGGAATCGGCCTCCGGGCCCCAGCCTGCGTCGTCGATGTAGATCCGGCCGTGGCGACTCTTGGTCATCCGGCCGACCGCGTAACCCTTGAGTCCTTCAAAGCTGCCCTTCAAGAACTCGAAACCATCGGGCAATAGCCCCACGGTGGGCGCCAACTGTCGTGGAATTAGCACGGCAGATGTCCGGTTTAGAGGACTTAGGTGTGGAGCCATCGCACGGGTTAGCTTGAAGAGGTTAAAAGCACACAAAGGACACAGAGGGTTTATACTAGTTCGGCCCCTTCGATGAAGGTAAAAGCCTACGTCTAGTTTGGTTTGGTATTGCTTGGGCGTCGATGAGCAGGGAGCAGATTGCTTGCCTGTCTCTCGACGGATTGTTGCCTGTCTCTCGACGGATTGTTGCCTGTCCTTGAACCGTCGCCGGGCCGTTCCTTTATATAGGAGGCAACGCCCGGTCCGGTTTATAGAGTCCCGAGGCCGGCTCATAATCGTGTCCGCGTCGGTCTCTACTCTTTCTTCCTTGTACCTCAAGTTACATGATAGGACGGTTTATAAACTGTAAACTTTACACATGGGCCCCAAGCCTTCATGGGCCGTAACCTCTACTGAGCTTATAACAACACAACTACATTACCGTATTCCGGATCTCTCTAGCCGGTTTATACCTGCTAGTAATATCCCTGACAGTGGGTAAACAAATTACTGTCGAGCAATTGATAGAAAAGCGAATAATTATGAGACTATCTAGGCATGATCATTATATATAGGCATCACGTCCGAGACAAGTAGACCGAAATGATTCTGCATCTACTACTATTACTCCACACATCGACCGCTATCCAGCATGCATCTAGAGTATTATGTTCATAAGAACGGAGTAATGCCTTAAGCAAGATG
The DNA here is from genome assembly GCA_902687465.1 of Secale cereale. Taxonomy (NCBI): domain Eukaryota; kingdom Viridiplantae; phylum Streptophyta; class Magnoliopsida; order Poales; family Poaceae; genus Secale; species Secale cereale. Next base: position 333,382,928 of record LR738715.1, read on the forward strand.
ACATGATGTAGAGGGATAAACTCAAACATAGTGATATAAACCCCATCTTTTTATCCTCGATGGCAACAATACAATATGTGCCTTGCTGCCCCTACTGTCACTGGGAAAGGACACCACAAGATTGAACCCAAAACCAATCACTTCTCCCATTGCAAGAACTATAGATCTAGTAGGCCAAACCAAACCAATAATACGAAGAGACTTGCAAGGATATTATAATCACATAAAGAGTTCAGAAAAGAACCAAATATTTCTCATAGATAATCTTGAACATAAACCCACAATTCATCGGATCTCGACAAACACACCGCAAAAAGAGATTACATCGAATAGATCTCCTCGAAGACCAAGGAGAACTTGGTATTGAGATCCAAAGAGAGAGAAGAAGCCATCTAGATACTAGCAATGGACCCGAAGGTCTGTGGTAAACTACTCACAACTCATGGTGAGGCGATGATGATGATGTAGAAGCACTCCGTGGTAGATCCCCCCTCCGGCGGAGCTCCCAAACAGGCCGGAAGATGGGATCTCACGGGAACAGAAGTTTGCGACGGTGGAACTAGGGTTTTCTCTGTTGTTCTGATAGTTTCGGGGTACATAGGTATATATAGGAGGAAGGAGGGTACCGGGGGCCAGACGGGGTGCCCACGAGGCAGGGGGGCGCGCCCTATAGGGGGGGGGCGCCCCCCACCCTCGTGGACGCCACGTCAGCCCTACTCCGTGGTTCTCAAGTCTCCCGTGCGTATTTGCTCCAAAAATATATCTCCCGAAGGTTTCATTCCGTTTGGACTCCGTTTGATATTCCTTTCTGTAAAACCCTAAAATAGGCAAAAAAAACAACAATCTGGACTCGGCCTTTGGGTTAGTAGGTTAGTCCCAAAAATAATATAAAAGTGTATAACAAAGCCCATTAAACATCCAAAACATCATAAATAATAGCATGGAACAATAAAAAATTATAGATACGTTGGAGACTCTATATGAATGCCTCCGGCATTGTACCGGGATGTGCAATAAATCAAGAGTGACATGTATGAAAAAGTATGCATGGTGGCCTTGCCACAAATACGATGTCAACTACATGATCATGCATGGCAATATGACAATATGAAGCGTGTCATATGAACGGAACGGTGGAAAGTTGCATGGCAATATATCTCGGAATGGCTATGGGAATGCCATGATAGGTAGGTATGGTGGCTATTTTGAGGAAAATATATGGTGGCTGTTTTGAGGAAGGATATATGGTGGGTGTATGGTACCGGCGAAAGTTGTGCGGTACAAGAGAGGCTAGCAATGGTGGAAGGGTGAGAGTGCGTATAATCCATGGACTCAACATTAGTCATAAGAACTCATATACTTATTGCAAAAATCTACGAGTCATCAAAACAAAGCAATCAACGCATGCTCCTAGGTGGGAGGTTGGTAGGAGTTAACCATCGCGCGCCCCCGACCTCCACACAAAGGTTGACACATTACAAATACCTCATGCTCTAACTTCGTCACATAGCGGTTCACCATACGTGCATGCTACAGGAATCACTAACCTTAACACAAGAATTTCTCAACTTCATAATAACTCCACTAGCATGACTCTAATATCACTATCCTAATATCTCAAAACAATTATCAAGCATCCAACTTCTCATCATATTCAATGCACATAGTGTGAACGTTTTTAGTACATTGATATTGGATGTCTATCATGTGAAGGCTAGTTTTATAGCCAAAGCACATTACCATGCTATTTTAATAGACTATCAAAAGGATATAAGTGATGCATGAGAGATCAACAGTTTCTACAAAATATAATCACCACCATGCTCTAAAAGATATAGGTGAAGCACTAGAGCAAAAACTGTTCAACTAAAAAGATATAAGTGAAGCACATAGAGTGTTCTATCAATTCCTAGGACATATTTAAATCTCTCAAATAGGTGTGTCCAGCAAGGATAATTGTGTAAAACTAACAAGCAAACACTCAAATGATACATGACGCTCCAAGTAAAACACATATCATGTGGTGAATAAAAATATAGCTCCGAGTATAGTTACCGATGGATGAAGACGAAAGAGGGGATGCCCTCCCGGGGCATCCCCAAGCTTAGGCTTTTGGTTGTCCTTGAATTTTACCTTGGGGTGCCTTGGGCATCCCAAGCTTAGGCTCTTGCCACTCTTTGTTCCATAGTCCATCAAAGCAATACTCAAAACTTGAAAACTTCACAACACAAAACTTAGACAAAAATCTCGTGAGCTCCGTTAGTATAAGAAAGTAAACCACTACTCAAAGGTACTGCAATGAATTCATTCTTTGTTTATATTCGTGTTAAACCTACAGTATTCCAGCTTCTCTATGGTTCATACTTCCCAATACTACTCATAGATGCATTGAAATAAGCAAACAACACACGAAAAACAGATTCTGTCAAAAACAGAACAGTCTGTAGTAATCTGCAGTTTTCACATACTTCTGTAACCCCCAAAAAATTGAAATAAATTAGCAAACGTGAGGAATTTGTCTATTAATCATCTGCACAAAGAATCAACTAAATAGCACGCTCCAGTAAAATCTGGTGACCATTCTGGCGAGTGCTAACGATCCTTTTTTTCACAGCAGGATCATATAAACTTCACACAAGTCTTCCCAAAGGTTCTACTTGGCACAAACACTAATTAAAACACAAAACCACATCTAAAAAGAAGCTAGATGCAATATTTATTCCTAAATAGAAGCAGAAACAAAAAGTATAAAATTGGGTTGCCTCTCAACAAGCGCTATCGTTTTACGCCCCTAGCTAGGCTTGATACATGGATATATCTAGGGAATGTCGTAATGATACGATATATCGCGAAAACTCATCTCATATTCCCTACATTCAGCAGCAAGTTTCCTTTGTGGCAAGCAAAAGTAATCAAAAGGGCTAAATTTAATGGGACAAAAGTCCCCCATATCAAGCTCAGGAGGAATAGGTTCCTCTTTTGGCCCTTTATAGTGAACAACCAATTCATCATTATAGGCATTCTTTTGGCAGAAGGTCATGAGCCTTCGCTCAAGGGAGAAGCCTAACCCATTGTTTTGAATATCAAAATCATCATTCAACTCAGAAATGCTATCAACCAAGACATCAGTAGGAACCTTTTTTCTAAGGCTTTCATTAAAAGCAACATGATCAGGAGATCGTAACCGCATTATGTCTTCTTAATTAAATAAGATAGCCTCTATGGGAGGTCGGCCAGCATCTACCCCGTAATGAGCAAAAATTTCTTTGGCCTCTTTCATGATAAATCTAAATTCATGAGCCAAAAAGATAGTAGCTGCACGCTTAACAGAAGAATGCTCAATGTTGGAAAATTCCAGAAAGATTCTCTGAATACAGGGATGCATATGGATAAATTGCCTTTCAATTTCAACTACACGCATAGATACAGCATCCGCAAGGCTGCTAGTTCTGTGAAGAATAGAGCCACCCATAGTGGGCAAAGCATCGGCACAAGTAAAGAAGTCTTGAATAACTCCTTTTCCAATGATATTTCCACTACCAACCCGGAACTTCTTAATATGTAAAGTGGTAGTTTCATCCGGAGGGTCAACATAGACGTTGCCCTCAACATTACTACCCTTCTCGATAAAATCTTCCCCCAACTCAGACATGAGGTCAAGAGAACGATAAACACATGACAGAAGAAGGGCAAATAAAACGGCAAGGGTGAAGTGGGGGAGAGGAAAACGAGAGGCAAATAAATGTAATGCGAAGGATAAGGGTTTGTGACAGGTACTTGGTATATGACTTTTGCGTAAGCCTCCCTGGCAACGGTGCCAGAAATTCTTCTTGCTACTTCTCGAGCTTGCGTTGTATTCCCTCGAAGAGGAAAGGGAGATGCAGCACAATAGTGTAAGTATTTCCCTCAGTTTTTGAGAACCAAGGTATCAATCCAATAGGAGAACACGCGCGAGTCCCTCGCACCTGCACAAACAAATAAGAACTTCGCAGCCAACACGATAAGGGGTTGTCAATCCCTTTACGGTCACTTACGAAAGTGAGATATGATAGAGATGATAGTTTCATATTTTTGGTATTTTTGGATATAAAACAGAAAGTAAAAGCGGAAAAGTAAAGTAAATTGTACATTGATATGTTGAGAATAGTCCCGGGGGCCATAGTGTTCTCTAGTGGCTTCTCTCATGATAGCGATATTCTACGACGGATAAACAAATTACTGTCAAGCAATTAATAGAAAAGCGAATAATTATGAGACTATCTAGGCATGATCATTTTATATAAGCATCATGTCCGAGATAAGTAGACCGAAACGATTCGGCATCTACTACTATTACTCCACACATCGACCGCTATCCAGCATGCATCTAGAGTATTAAGTTCATAAGAACGGAGTAACACCTTAAGCAAGATGACATGATGTAGAGGGATAAAGTCAAACATAGTGATATAAACCCCATCTTTTTATCCTTGATGGCAACAATACAATACGTGTCGTGCTGCCCCTACTGTCACTGGGAAAGGACACCGCAAGATTGAACCCAAAGCCAAGCACTTCTCCCATTGCAAGAACTATAGCTCTAGTAGGCCAAACCAAACCAATAATTCGAAGAGACTTGCAAGGATATTATAATCACACGTAAAGAGTTCAGAAAAGAACCAAATATTTCTTATAGATAATCTCGATCATAAACCCACAACTCATTGGATCACGACAAACACACCGCAAAAACAGATTACATCGAATAGATCTCCTCGAAGAGCGAGGAGAACTTGGTATTGAGATCCAAAGAGAGAGAAGAAGCCATCTAGATACTAGCTATGGACCCGAAGGTCTGTGGTAAACTACTCACTACTCATGGTGAGGCGATGATGATGATGTAGAAGCACTCCGTGGTAGATCCCCCTCAGGCGGAGCTCCGGAACAGGCCCCAAGATGGGAACTCACGGGAACAGAAGGTTGCGGCGGTGGAACTAGGGTTTTCTCTATTGTTCTGATAGTTTCGGGGTACGTAGGTATATATAGGAGGAAGGAGGGCACCGGGGGCCAGACGGGGTGCCCACGAGGCAGGGGGCGCGTCCTATATGGGGGCGCCCGCCACCCTCGTGGATGCCACGTCAGCCCTACTCCGTGGTTCTCAAGTCTCCCGTGCGTATTTTGCTCCAGAAATATCTCTCCCGAAGGTTTCGTTCCGTTTGGAGTCCGTTTGATATTCCTTTTCTGTAAAACCCTAAAACAGGCAAAAAAATAGCAATGTGGACTCGGCCTTTGGGTTAGTAGGTTAGTCCCAAAAATAATATAAAAGTGTATAACAAAGCCCATTAAACATCCAAAACATCATAAATGATAGCATGGAACAATAAAAAATTATAGATACGTTGGAGACGTATCAGCATTCTATCGGTCTTTAGATAGCAATGCGGAGTACAAGGACTTGCTGGAGAGCGACTGCCTGCCGGAGGAGCAGCGTATCGCCGATTTGCGCCACCAGCGGGGCATGGAGCAGCAGCGCATCACCGTTCTGAGTCGCGAGCAGAGCGCCTGCAACTGGGCCGACTACGTGGAGGCCGGCGCCCGGCAAATAGCCCTAGAGGCTGTCGGCCACGCACGCGTGCACGACGCAAAATTTTACTACCAGCTCGTCAAGTGGGTTTCCCACTTAGGAGCCAAAGCTTCGGTGGACCACGCCAGCATGGAAAGGGCCAACGCGCAGGAGCAACGCGCCCTATCGCACCTCCGGCAAGTCCGAGGCGAGGAGGACGTCGGTGCCAGCATTTAGCGTGCACCGCACATGGCATCCAACATCGTCTAGTTAGCTAGGAATAAGTTAGTACTTGTACACTAGAGTATTAGTGAGAGTAGATAGGTAACTTGGCTATTATGGTTGTCAACGTGGAAGTTTAGTACTCTATATCTGATCAGACCTGCTACTTTGCTCTGAATGTTGAACTTTCCGTGTGAACGTATGGAATGCGTTGTATTTGTCTGCCACGTGTTTAGAGGCTGAATTCTGGGCCTATTAGGTTGTCGCGTACACAATCAGGAGATGATTGTACATAAATATCAAAAAAGGAGATGATTGTACGTGGAGAGGATGAGAGCAGGGACCCACCTGAGTCATGGCAGTACGCAAGCAAGTGCCTCCTTATTTCAAGCCAAAAAAATTGGTTCCTCTTCATGGATTTTCTGACATCTGGGTCTCCTGCCATTGTCAACGTAATCAATAAACAAGAGAATTGCACAACGAGTGGCTAACACTAGGGACCCAACAACTTGCCCAGTTATTTTTGTTTTTGAGACGGAAGCAGGGTGTCAACTAGGCTATGCGGGGCACTCTGGCCTGTCTAACGAGCCTTTTCTTTTATGTTTACCACAAGACCAACCCAATATTTTCTTTCTTTCTGAAAATAGCTAGCCTAGTTTTTTTGTTCTTTTGCAGAATACCCAACCGAGGCCTACTTGCTTTGTCAGCCCTGCTAGGCGGCAAATCTTTCAACGTGGAGAGCTTCATTTGGCTTGCCCAGAAAATGGGCTATCAGTATTGAGAAATGGGTTGTACATTTTTAAAACACATCAAACCGGCAATTAGTTTCAAATTTCCTTTTTTTCATTCCAAGATTTTAAATTCCATTGATTTTTAAGTGTGAACAATTATTTTGATTTTATATTGATATGACTTTATTTTTCAAATTAGTTTGAATGTGACTCGAAATTTGGCGATAAAAAATAGTTCCGACCGCACCGAAATATGCACAATTTCGTATAATGTTTTAACCGTGGCCGCAGTATGGGCTGTAATGCTAATAAAAAGAATATGGGCTCCAAAAAAATCCTTAAGAATTAGCAGATGGGCTGTAAATTATTAGAAAAAATGGCAGATAGGCCGTATGCTGTTTTCCGCAGATTTGAGGCTAACTAGTGCGACTACTATAGGTTGACGTGTACGCTTTCCTAAAAAAAGGTTGACGCGCACGCAATGCCGTGTCAACTTAGTCAACATATGAGAGCAGTGACTTGTAACACCCAGATGTAAAACTTCCTTATATGGCAATATATGCATCGTTGATTTAATCAATTCCATTCTGGGCTCTTCCTTCATTTCGGATTTCTTCGTTTTTGCCTTATGCGTGTGTTGCATGTCACCATGTCATTTTCATTATGTGCATTGCATTGGCATAGTCTCATTTGCATCCATGTGTAGTTGCATCGTCTCCATCCTCCCCGTTGTCCGTTTCGAGTTCTGACACTCACACACGACACCGTCGGACCTCTCTAGTCTTTGTTTCGTGAGTGGGTTAAAAACATCCTCGGAATGGTCCGAGAGTTGTCAAGTGGTCTTCGTATATCACCGGTAGACCACCTGTCAAGTTTCGTCTCGTTTGGAGGTCGTTTGATACTCCAACGGTTAACCACGTGGGCCGAAAACCCTATCTCTTTTTGCCCAACACCCCTCCACAACAGCCCACTAGCCCAACACAACCACCACCATGCTCTCGGTCGTTGGATCGTTATCATGTGGGCAAAAACCGCACCTCATTCGGACTCTCCTAGCTCCCTCTACCTATAAAACTACCCCTAACCCCCGAAATCGAGGATCCAAACCGTAGCCCGAGCTCCTCCGTGCCGCCGGACACGTCCGTCCCGGTTGGACGCGTCCGCTCCGCCCCCCTCAACCAACCACAGCACGCCACGTCACCCGACCCGCGCCCACTTCACCGCCGGTGCCCGGGGCCCAGATCCGGCCTGCCCTGGGCCGCACCGAGCCCGCGACCGTCGCCCCCGCATCTGCATCGTCCCCGCCGCCAGTCCACGCGCCGCCGCGGCACACGTCCTCGCCGCCGACCGAAGTCGCCGCCGCCGGCCTCGCCCCTGCGGCCGCGCCCCCGCGCCTCCCCGTGCTCCGCCTCCTCCCGCCGCCCGACGCGAGCCCGCGGCTCCGACGCGCCACCGCGACCGCCGCTCCTGCCGGTGTCGCCCGACCCCGCTGCTTCGGGAGCTCCACCGCCGGCCGCCCGGAGCCTCGGCACCCGCCGCTGCCTCCTCGTCCACCGGTGCCGAACCCCGCCGCCGCCTCACCGTCTTCCTCCATGCCGGCGGGCTCGTCCGGCCATCTCCTCCGTCTCCGGCGTCAACTCCGGCGAGATCCGGTGGATCGGGACCAGATCCACTGGGAGACGATCCAAACGCCTCCCCATCGCCCCGATCCCTCCATCGCGCTCCGTTCCATCCCACGTTGACTATTTTTGGAGTGGTAAAATTCCACTAAGTCCCAGATCTGTGTAATTTTCATGCCTTCTTCATCATGTCACAACTTGGTGCTCGTAGCTCCGTTTTGCATGTATAATATATCGAAATGTTCGTCTCGAAGTGCTCTACATGTTAGCATAAGTTTCATGCATGTTAGGGTTCATCTAGTTGTCTTAATCATCGTTGCAAGACTGCTTCGTGATGTTACTGTTTCAGCACTAGTTGTCTGTTAACAATATGTTGGCATGTTCATGAGGTCGTAACTTGGTGCATGTTGGTCCAAATGGAGTTTATGATATGTCAAAATGTTTGTCTTGTGATGCTTTTCAAGATGGATGCATTTGCATACATGTTAGGTTGATTATGCCATGTTTAACCCTGTTGCAAAAGTGAATGTGGCTGTTAAGTTTCTGAACTTGTTATGAGATGATGATTTGTCCTTTTCATGTGAATTAATCAATGTGTCATATTAGCCAGGTGTCAACATGGATTTTGCTCATTGGAATGTGCTCTACATGATAGATATATTTTTATGCCATGATATGGGATGAGTGCATCAAGGTTGTTAACATGCCATCGTGATGTTAAATTTCTTCTAAGGCTGAATCTATTAATTTTTATGCCAGGTTTCCATGAGGCTACCGTCATTGTTGTGCATGATTAGAGTTGTCCAGTGGGCGTTCCTTGATATATATGTTATGCTCTAGCTACCCATGCTCTTGCTTGCCATGATGGCTTGCTGTAGCTTGTTGTTTTCATGCTCTCAAGTTGCTATAAAATGTTTCTATCAGCCTGTTATCAGCAAGTTCAGTTTTGCCATGTGAATAGCTAGTGCTCTATGCATCCTATGACCATGTTCTTGCCATGAGTAGCTTCACAAACATGTCTTCTTGTTGTTGGTTATATTCATGTGCCGTGCTATGCTTTGAGATGAGTTGCACAAGCTTGCAAACATGCCTACTCGTCGTTGTTGCTGCCATGCCTAGTAAATTTTCACCAAGTCTGAGAAATTTGTTAACTTATTGAATCTTGCCATGCTTGTTTAATTGTGTTCCAGCAAGTTTTTGGGTGTGCTTTGAGTTCATGCTTGTTAAGAATCATGTCTATTTCACATCCATGCCTTTTTTCTTCATGTTTGGGTGCTGTAGCCTAATTATACCATGATCCAAAGATGCCATGTTGCTATTAACTGCAGTTTTGCATTACATCTTGTTTTGCTTGCCATTTGCAAACCATGCATCCGTTTTCCATGATCTTTATATAGATTTCGACAGAAATCTTCACCTCTATCCAGTGGCTTGCTTGGTTGTCCAAGATGAAGCCATTTCCATCATCTTCTCCTTTAGGCTCTAGAGCATCCTCATGCATACGCACATCATACTTGCATTCCATGACATGCCTTGCATCATGTTGATTGTGCACTGCACCGTGATTGATGTTGTACCGTTGTTGTGCTCTTGTGTTGGGTAGAGTCAGGAGCTGATACCGAGTTCGAGGATCTGGTCGAGACTGAGTTTGAGGAGCCGTCTTACCATTCCACCGAAGACTTACCAGGCAAGATGACCGTTCCCCGATATCACCTCTATCTTTGCCTTGCTAGTTGTCTCGCTCTTTAGCTATGCCTCGATGCCTATTCTTGTCTTGTCAGCCTCCTTTGTTACCATGAAACACTCTAACCGCCTTCCTAGCAAACCGTTGATTGGCTAAGTACGCTTTTGCTCAACCCCTTTTATAGCGTTGTTAGTTGCACGTGAAGTTTGATGATTTCTCCATGTTCGGCCTTGTTTATTGGGATAACACAATATATATCTTAATCAAATTAATGAACATATATATTGGTAATGGGTGGAAGGCTTGGCCTTCTGCTTGGTGTTTTGTTCCACTCATGCCACCTTAGGACCCGATAAACCGGTGTTATGTTCCTTGATTTTGCGTTCCTAACACGGTTGGGGTTTATGGCCCCTCCTTGATAATTCGCACTGCTTAAAGCTTTTCCAGCAAGACCCAACATTGGTACTACCATTTGCCTAACAACTTAAAAACTTGCATAGGGAGTTATAAACCCGAGTTCTTAATCAACCCCCGGGCCAGTGCTCCTCATGTGTGTTGGTCCGAACTGGGCAGCCTGCGGCGCCGACTTGAGGCAACTCAAGGTTCTGGTTCTACAGTAGCTTTTCCCATCCGGTCGTGGCCTGAGACGAGATACGTGCGGCTACTATCAGGGTGTCGACACGCTGGGAGGTCTTGCTGGATTAGTTTTACCTTTGTCGAAATATCTTGAGCACGGGATTCCGAGAATACTCGGGTCTTCCCAATTTGAAGTTGCGACTTCGCGGATCGTGAGCTTTTGATGGGCTAAGTTGGGACAACCCTGCAGGGTTATGAACTTTCCAAAGCCGTGCCCGCGGTTATGTGGCAGATGGGAATTTGTTAATATCCGGTTGTAGATAACTTGACACCATATCCTTAAGAATACACTACCTGTGTGAGTTCCGTGATGGTCTCTTTTTGAAGGGGTTTCGGAAAGTGAACACGGTGGGGTTATGCATGAACGTGAGTAGCCACGATCACTTCTTGATCATCTTTGGCGACCGTTGGCACATATTCTCATCTCGCACTAAAGTCGTAAGTTAGTTGCTTAGTGCTTGCTGCAAACACTTTGTTGCCTCTCCACACCTAAAGGCTTTGTTAGTTTTGATACCCGGGAATGGGATTGCTGATTCCTTGTGGCTCACAGATTACAACACACACCAGATGCAGGTACAGCTGATAACGATGCAGGAGATGGATCAGAACTTCACTGGGAGTTTGATGAAGAGCGTGGTCGTTTCTATGTCACGTATCCCGACGATCAGTAGTGGTTCGTACTAGGGGCGATCAAGACTTGTGTTTGTGGTATCTTTTCTCGATTGGATTTCGTCCGTAGTCAGACCCTGTGTTATTGGATGAATGTATGCTATGGTATTCATTGTGTGACGTGGCAAGTGTAAGCCAACTATTTTAATATTTCATCCCTGTTCTTTTACATGAGTTGTGCAAAGATACCACACTTGCGGTCATTCTAGAATGCGCTTATGTCTCTAAGTCGTGTCTCGAGACGTAGGAGTTATAGTCGCATCCTGGGCATTACAAGTTGGTATTCAGAGCCTTCTCCGACCTAGGAGCCCCCTGATTGATCGAACCGCTGACGGTTGAGTCTAGGCACACACACAAAATGTTTTGAGTCCTAGATATATCGGAGAGTAGGATTTTTTTTTACTCCTCATCCCTTCCGTCACTCTGGTGAGGATTCCTGATGTTGTTTTATCTTCACTATTCTCAAAATTTCACCAAATGTTTTTTTAGGATCACGCGGGTATTGTTTGGATTGTTCTGATATCTTTGTGACAAGAACATTGTTCTTGGTGCCTCCTGTAATTTCGGGGTTGTGGCAGTGTCCCGGGGAGTTGAGCTCCGAGGTGTTGTCGTCACAAATGTAGTGTTGCATTTCTAGAATACCAGAGGCGGCCGACATCGAAAACTCTTCTATGCATGTCTGGTGGTGAGATAACCCCGACGTCACCCAGTACTGGGGAGATAGTTTGGGAGTATTGCCATAGATAGTATAGCGGATGAGTTTCAAAGGTCCGAGGTAAACAGTTTCCGAAGGTGCCTGGTTATGTGTTGACAGATGGATACAGCTGTATGTAGGATTTATTAGTTGAGCGATATGCTGTGCTTCCCATATATCCCCAACACCAGATTGCATAACCGGAAAGCTTCGGGAATTAATAGGTGGGATTCAAGTAGCTCTTAGGTAATCTTCCAACGGGTGCATGATATGAGGTTGGGGTTCAACATCTAGTGGAGAGGCTATCATGGGCGTTGTTGCATTGGGGGGTTGCATCTTAAAGGATCCTTGGCTATGCTAATCCGGGGATTGCAAGACCCTTTGTAACACGTGCCATGGGGCATTCAGCACGAACATGTGGGAGGAAACCTCTATTATGTATTTGTTCCATCCGTTACCTTGTTGTTTTTATTCTATCATTTAATCTCCCAAGTGGCTTCTCGACAAGTTGTTGTACCATTAAGCTATGTAATTCATTCGTTCAATTTTGTTCGGATGTGCATTATGAAGACTATATGTTGCAAATATCTAGCCATTGATTCAGCTTATCTATTATTTGCTTCAATGGCTAACAATTGTCATCATCTTCAGGATGGCACCTAAGAAAGTTCCCAGCCAGAACCCAGAGGGTGAAGAAGAGCGTCCACCTTCCCCTCCTCCTCTGTCTGAGGCATGGAGAGTGATTATGTAGGCAACCAATCAAAACACCCAGATGCTCATGCAAATGATGCAGAGTTTCCAAGCAAATCAAGTAAATCAAGGCAATCAAGGGAACCAAGGACAAGGAAATCTGTTCAATCAACCTCACTTTGCGACTCTGAACCAATTCCTAGCAAATCAACCCAAGTCTTTCAGTTACTGTGTTGATCCGCTAGATGCTGAAGATTGGATCACAGACATCAAGAAGCATTTTGAGTGCAGTAACGTCAGACCTGAGGATTATGTCAAGTTTGCCAGTTTCCAACTCAAAGATCAAGCTGTAGATTGGTGGCAACAGTACAAACACTCCAGAGCGGGTCGTGAGATCTCGTGGACTGACTTTTGTCGCGATTTACATTCTCATCACATCCCTACCAGTGTCATTGATGGCATGCGTGATCAATTCCGCAATATGAAGCATTGCACCATGTCTGTAGACCAATACAATGTCAAGTTCCAGAATCTTGCCCGTTCTGCGAAGCAAGACATCCTCGATGCCAAGAGCAAAATCTACCAGTTCCGAGGTGGTCTGAAAGATGAACTCCAACTAGCACTCACTCTGTTCGAGCCAGATGAATTTGATCAATTCTACAACATGGATCTCAAGCAAGAAGCAGCTCAACTCAAATGTGAAGCTTCCAAAAAGAGGATAAGAGATGTTGTTCACTCCTTCTCTTCCTCTCAGGTGGTCGCCAAGCAGCAAAAGTTCTGGCTCCTGCCTCCTCCAATGCTCCGTCCTCCGAGTCACAACAAGCAGTCAGGTGGTCATGGATTTTCCCACCCACCCAACCCAAGCAACCAGTCCAAGTCTCAGTACCAAGCTCCAAGACCAAGTGTTCCTCCTCCTCGTCCAGCTTCACACGTCATTTGCTTCAAATGTGGTCTGAAGGTTCATTATTCCAACAAGTGCACCAACCAAAGGTGCCTTCCGCCTCCTCCACCTATCACAATGCTATCGTCAAGCACAATCCCAAGCATGCAAGAGTGAACCTAATGAATGCAGCTCAAGCAAAGGATTCTTCTGATGTGACTATTGGTGATCTTTCGGTTAATTCAATTCCTCCAAAAGTATTGTTTGATTTAGGTGCATCATGTTCTTTCATATCTCACCCATTTGCATCGAAGCACAATTTTGACACCGAAGAATTACCAAGGCCATTGCATGTTGTTTCTTCGGGCAAGAGGTTGTGTTCCAATATGATTGTTCTGGATATATCTATTCATATGGGCGATTACAGTTTTCTGGTTTCCCCAGTTGTTCTCGGCAACTCGGACATTGATCTTATTCTTGGGATGGATTGGATCTCGAAGCATGATGATCTTATTGATTGTGCAAACAAGGAAGTCAATCTAACTCATCCTTCAGAAGACGTGATTATCTTCGTAGCTCGAGATAACACAATCATGCTATTCTCTCTCAATGACAAGGGCGAGATTAATGCCATATCCCAGATTCCGGTGGTTTGTGAATATGAGGATGTATTCCTTGAAGAGGTTCCAGGCATGCCTCCCAACCGTCCAGTTGAATTCGTCATTGAACTTGAACCTGGTACGGAGCCAGCCTGTCGGCGTCCGTACAAGCTTTCTCCTAAAGAGTTGAAGGAGTTGAAGAAACAACTCGATGAGCATGAACACTTCTCCTTGGGGCTGCGGTGTTCTTTTTGTCAAGAAGAAGGATGGTACGGAACGATTGTGCGTCAATTATCAGCTATTGAACAAGAAGACAATTAATAATAAGTACCCGCTACCCAATATCAATGAACTGTTCGAGCAGCTCAAAGGAGCCAAGGTTTTCTCGAAGCTTGATCTCCGGATGGGCTACCATCAGATTCGTATCCGTGAAGAGGATATTCCCAAGACCGCATTCAGGACGAGTTATGGCTCCTACGAGTACACAATCACGTCCTTTGGGCTTGCAAATGCTCCACCCACTTTCCCTCGGATGATGCACTTAATATTCAACCCCTACATCAATGAATTCGTTCTCGTCTACCTCGATGATATCTTGGTATTCTCCAAGAATGAAGAAGACCACACAAAGCACCTCCGTTTGGTTCTCGACAGGCTCTGTGAGCACCGCTTTTATGCGAAATTCTCCAAATGTGAATTCTGGCTTGATAAAGTCCTCTATGTTGGCCATATTATCTCTGCCGAGGGAATTTCTGTTAACCCCAAGAAGGTTGAAGCTATTGTGAAGTGGTAACCTCCTCAGAATGTCAAACAACTCTAAAGTTTCCTTGGCCTCGCAAGCTATTGCAGAAGGTTCGCTGAGAACTTCTCCAAGATTGCCAAGCCTCTTTCCAACCTGTTGCAAAAGAATGTCAAGTACTTGTGGACTCCTGATTGTGATGTGGCATTCAATACCCTCAAAGAGAAGCTCATTTCTGCTCCGGTACTTACTCCTCCAGACGAGTCCAAGCCTTATGAAGTGTTCTGTGATGCTTCGTTGCAAGGTCTCGGCGGTGTTCTCATGCAAGACAAGAAGATTGTTGCATACAGTTCGCGTCATCTTAAACCAAATGAGAAGAATTACCCCACACATGATCTTGAGCTAGCAGCAGTTGTTCATGCCTTGATCACGAGGAGACACCTTCTGTTGAGCAGAGAAGTGCACATCTTCACCGATCATAAGAGCCTGAAGTACATCTTCACCCGGCCAAACCTTAACCTCCGCCAGACTCATTGGGTTGAAATGATTCAAGAGTACGATCCGAGCATTGAGTATACTCCTGGAAAGGCCAATGCCATTGCAGATGCCTTGAGCAGAAAGGCTTACTGCAACAGTCTCATCCTCAAACCGTTCCAACCTGAATTTGTGAATCTTTTAGGAAGCTCAACCTCCAAGTAGTTCCGCAAGGATTTCATTCCAACCTTAAAGTCGCTCCTACCTTGGAAGATCAAATCCGTGAGGCCCAATTCAGTGATGCTATGGTACAAAAGGTAAAACATGGTATTGCAAAGGGTACTCCCAAGTACAAGTGCTATCGCTTTGATGACAGAGACACTTTGTTCTTTGAGGACAGAATTGTGGTTCCCAAAGGTGATCTCAAAAAGCTCATAATGAACGAAGCACATGACTCACTCCTCTCTATACATCCAGGAAGCTCCAAGATGTACCATGACCTCAAGCAATCCTATTGGCGGACTCGCATGAAAAGAGAAATTGCTTAATTCGTGAACGAGTGTGATGTCTGCAAAAGAGTGAAGGCATAGCATCAACATCCAGCCGAACTCCTTCAACCTCTACCTATTCGTGAGTGGAAATTCGATGACATTGAGATGGATTTCATCATCGGTTTTCCCAAGTTCAAGTGAGGAAACAATGCCATCCTTGTGGTGATTGATAAGCTCACTAAAGTGGCTCATTTCCTTCCATTCAAGGAATCCATCAACGCAACACAACTGGCAGAGCTGTATACCTCCAGAATTGTCTCTTTGCATGGTATCCCTCAAGTAATCTCCTCAGATCGTGGAAGCTTGTTCACTTCCAAATTCTGGGATTCCTTCCAGTCAGCTATGGGTACCAAGATTCGCTTCAGCACAACTTTTCACCCTCAGACTAGTGGCCAAGTCGAAAGAGTGAACCAA
>LR738715.1:333399081-333414431 GCA_902687465.1 Secale cereale
AGGCATAGCATCAACATCCAGCCGAACTCCTTCAACCTCTACCTATTCGTGAGTGGAAATTCGATGACATTGAGATGGATTTCATCATCGGTTTTCCCAAGTTCAAGTGAGGAAACAATGCCATCCTTGTGGTGATTGATAAGCTCACTAAAGTGGCTCATTTCCTTCCATTCAAGGAATCCATCAACGCAGCACAACTGGCAGAGCTGTATACCTCCAGAATTGTCTCTTTGCATGGTATCCCTCAAGTAATCTCCTCAGATCGTGGAAGCTTGTTCACTTCCAAATTCTGGGATTCCTTCCAGTCAGCTATGGGTACCAAGATTCGCTTCAGCACAACTTTTCACCCTCAGACTAGTGGCCAAGTCGAAAGAGTGAACCAAATTCTTGAAGATATGCTCAGTGCATGTGTCATCTCCTTCAATATGAAATGGGAAGATTGCCTTCCATTTGCCGAATTCTCCTACAACAACAGCTTCCAAGCAAGTGTAGGCAAAGCACCGTTTGAAATTCTATATGGCAAAAAGTGTCGTACCCCTTTGAACTGGTCCGAGACTGGTGAACTACAACTCCTTGGCAATGATTTGATCTCAGAGGCCGAAGAGATGTGCAAAGTCATACGTGAGAATCTCAAGGCCGCACAATCGCGCCAAAAGAGCTACTATGACGGCAAGCATCGTGACTTGGCTTTCGACATTGGTGATCATGTGTATCTCCGTGTTTCTCCCATGAAGGGCACTCAGAGGTTTGGTATCAAGGGCAAGCTTGCTCCAAGATACGTGGGCCTTTTCAAGATACTTGGCAAGAGAGGCGATCTAGCCTACCATCTCGAGCTTCCCTCTAACTATGCAAATGTGCACGATGTGTTTCATGTGTCACAACTCCGCAAGTGCTTCAAGACGCCTGAACGCACCATTCCTTTCGAAGAGATTGATCTTCAGCAAGACTTGTCTTATCGTGAGCACCCCGTTGCTATCCTTGAAGAAACTGAGCGCAAGACCCACAACAAGTCCATCAAATTCTTGAAAGTGAAATGGTCACACCATACCGACCGAGAAGCTACATGGGAACGAGAAGATCATCTCCGTTCCGAGTATCCTGCTTTCTTTTAGTCCTAGATCTCGGGACGAGATCTTTTTGTAGTGGAGGAGATTTTGTAACACCCCAGATGTAAAACTTCTTTATATGGCAATATATGCATCGTTGACTTAATCAATTCCATTCTGGGCTCTTCCTTCATTTCAGGTTTCTTTGTTTTTTCCTTATGCATGTGTTGCATGTCACCATGTCATTTTCACTATGTGCATTGCATTGGCATAGTCTCATTTGCATCTGTGTGTAGTTGCACCGTCTCCGTCCTCCCCGTTGTCCGTTTCGTGTTCCGACACTCACACACCGCACTGTCACACCTCTCTAGTCTTTGTTTCGTGAGTGGGTTAAAAACATCCTCGGAATGGTCCGAGAGTTCTCAAGTGGTCTTGGTATATCACCGGTAGACCGCCTGTCAAGTTTCGTCTCGTTTGGAGGTCATTTGATACTCCAATGGTTAACCACGTGGGCAGAAAACCCGTATCTCTTTTGGCCCAGCACCACTCCACAACAGCCCACTAGCCCAGCACAACCACCACCATGCTCTCGGCCGTTGGATCGTGATCGTGTGGGCGAAAACCACACGTCATTTGGATTCTCCTAGCTCCCTCTACCTATAAAACTACCCCTAACCCCCGAAATCCCGGATCCAAACCCTAGCCCGAGCTCCTCCGCGCCGCCGGACACGTCCGTCCCGGTCGGACGCGTCCGCTCCGCCCCCCTCAACCAACCACATCGCGCCACGTCACTCGACCCACACCCACTTCGCCGCCGGTGCACGGGGCCCAGATCCGGCCCGCCCCGGGCCGAACCGGGCCAGCAACCGCCGCCCCCGCACCTGCATCGTCCCCGTCGCCGGTCCACGCGCCGCCGCGACGCTCGTCCCCGCCGCCGGGTGAAGTCGCCGCCGCCTGCGCCGCATCCCGCCGCCGCCTCGCGCGCCGGCCTCGCCCCCGCGCCTCCCCGCGCTCCGCCTCCTGCTACCGCCCGGCGCGAGCCCGCAGCTCCGACGCGCCACCGCTCCTGCCGCTCCCGCCGGCGTCGCCCGACCCTGCCGCTTCGGGCGCTCTACCGCCGACTTCCCGGAGCCGCGGCACCCGCCGCCACCTCCTCGTCCATCGGTGTCGAAACCCACCGCCGCCTTGCCGTCTTCCTCCATGCTGGCGAGCTCCTCCGGCCATCTCCTCCGTCTCCGGCGAGATCCAGTGGATCAGGACCAGATCCACCGGGAGACGATCCAAACGCCTCCCCGTCACCCGGATCCCTCCGTCCCGCTCCGTTCCATCCCGCGTTGACTATTTTTTGGAGGGTTAAAATTCCACTAAGTCCCGGATCTGTGTAATTTTCATGCCTTCTTCATCATGTCACAACTTGGCGCTCGTAGCTCCGTTTTCCATGTATAATATATCAAAATGTTCGTCTCGAAGTGCTCTACATGTTAGCTTAAATTTCATGCATGTTAGGGTTCATCTTATTGTCTTAATCTTTGTTGCAAGACTGCTTCGTGATGTTACTGTTTCAGCACTAGCTGTCTGTTAACAATATGTTGGCATGTTCGAGAGGTCGTAACTTGGTGCATCTTGGTCCAAATGGAGTGTATGATATGTAAAAATGTTCATTTTGTGATGATCTTCAAGATGGATGCATTTTCATACATGTTAGGTTGCATTATGCCATGTTTAACCCTGTTGCAAAAGTGAATGTGGCTATTAAGTTTCTGAACTTGTTATGAGATGATGATTTGTCTTTTTCGTGTGAATTAATCCATGTGTCATCTAACATGGATTTTGCTCATTGGAATGTGCTCTACATGATAGATTTATTTTCATGCCATGATATGTCTTGAGATGAGTGCATCAAGCTTGTTAACATGCCATCATGATGTTAAATTTCTGCTAAGGCTGAATCTGTTAATTTTTATGCTTCCATGAGGCTACCGTCATTGTTGTGCATGTTTAGAGTTGTCCAGTGGGTGTTCCTTGATGTATATGTTATCCTCTAGCTATCCATACTCTTGTTTACCATGATGGCTTGTTGTAGCTTGTTGTTTTCATGTTCTCAAATTGCTATAAAATGTTTCCGTCGGCCTGTTATCAGCAAGTTCAGTTTTGCCATGTGAATAGCTAGTGCTCTATGCATCCTATGACCATGTTCTTGCCATGAGTAGCTTCAAAAACATGTCTAATTGCTGTTGGTTATATTCACGTGCCATGATATGCTTTGAGATGAGTTGCACAAGCTTGCAAACATGCCTACTCGTCGTTGTTGCTACCATGCCTAGTAATTTTCACCAAGTCTGAGAAATCTGTTAACTTATTGAATCTTTCCATGCTTGTTTAATTGTGTTCCAGCAAGGTTTTGGGTGTTCTCTGAGTTCATGCTTGTTAAGAATCATGTCTATTTCACATCCATGCCTTTTTCCTCATGTTTGGGTGCTGTAGCATAATTATACCTTGCTCCAAAGATGCCATGTTGCTGTTAACTGCAGATTTGCATTGCATCTTGTTTTACTTGCCATTTGCAAACCGTGCATCCGTTTTCCATGATCTTTAGATCGATTTTGACCGAAATCTTCACCTCTATCCAGTGGTTTGCTTGGTTGTCCAAGATGAATCCATTTCCATCATCTTCTCCTTTAGGCTCGAGAGCATCCTCATGCATACGCACATCATACTTGCATTCCATGACATGCCTTGCATCATGTTGATCGTGCATTGCATCGTAATTGATCTTGTACCATTGTTGTGCTCTTGTGTTGGGTAGAGCCGGGAGCCGATACCGAGTTCGAGGATCTGGTCGAGACTGAGTTTGAGGAGTCGTCTTACCATTCCACCGACGACTTACCAGGCAAGATGACCGTTCCCCGATATCATCTCTATCTTTGACTTGCTAGGTGTCTCGCTCTTTAGCTATGCCTCGATGCATATTATTGTCTTGTCAGCCTCCTATGTTGCCATGAAACACTCTAACCGCCTCCCTAGCAAACCATTGATTGGCTAAGTACGCTTTTGCTCAGCCCCTCTTATAGCGTTGTTAGTTGCAGGTGAAGTTTGAAGATTTCTCCATGTTCGGCCTTGTTTATTGGGATAACACAATATATATCTTAATCAAATTAATGCACATATATATTGGTAATGGGTGGAAGGCTTGGCCTTCTGCTTGGTGTTTTGTTCCACTCATGCCACCTTAGGACCCGATAAACCAGTGTTATGTTCCTTGATGTTGCATTCCTAACATGGTTGGGGTTTATGGGCCCCTCTTGATAATTCACACTGCTTAAAGCTTTTCGAGCAAGACCGAACATCGGTACTACCATTTGCCTAACAACTAAAAAACTTGCATAGGGAGTTATAAACCCGAGTTCTTAATCAACCCCCGGGCCAGTGCTCCTCATGAGTGTTGGTTCAAACTGGGCAGCCTGCGGGGCCGACTTGAGGCAACTCAAGGTTCTGGTTCTACCGTAGCTTTTCCCATCCGGTCGTGGCCTGAGACGAGATACGCGCGGCTACTATCAGGTGGTCGGCACGCCGGGAGGACTTGCTGGATTAGTTTTACCTTTGTCGAAATATCTTGAGCACGGGATTCCGAGAATACTCGGGTCTTCCCAATTTGGAGTTGCGACTTCGCGGATCGTGAGCTTGTGATGGGCTAAGTTGGGACACCCCTGCAGGGTTATGAACTTTCGAAAGCCGTGCCCGCAGTTATGTGGCAGATGGGAATTTGTTAATATCCGATTGTAGATAACTTGACACCATATCCTTAAGAATACACTACCTGTGTGAGTACCGTGATGGTCTATTTTCGAAGGGGTTTCAGAAAGTGAACATGGTGGGGTTATGCATGAACGTGAGTAGCTAGGATCACTTCTTGATCATCTTTGGCGACCGTTGGCACTTATTCTCATCTCGCTCTGAAGTCGTAAGCTAGTTGCTTAGTGCTTGCTGCAAACACTTTGTTGCCTCTCCACACGTAAAGGCTTTGTTAGGTTTGATACCCGGGAATGGGATTCCTGAGTCCTTGTGGCTCACAGATTACAACACACACCAGATGCAGGTACAGCCGAGAACGATGCAGGAGATGGATCAGAACTTCATTTGGGAGTTCGATGATGAGTGTGGTCATTTCTATGTCACGTATCCCGACGATCAGTAGTGGTTCCTACTAGGGGCGATCAGGACTTGTGTTTGTGGTATCTTTTCTCGTTTGGATTTCGTCCTAAGTTGGACCCTGTGTTATTGGATGAATGTATGCTATGGTATTCATTGTGTGACGTGGCGAGTGTAAGCCAACTATTTTACTCTTTCATCCCTGTTCTTTTACATGAGTTGTGCAAAGATACCACACTTGCGATCATTCTAGAATGCGCTTATGTCTCTAAGTCATGCCTCAACACGTAGGAGATATAGTCGCATCCTGTGCATTACATGACTGTTGGATGTCCATCCAACGGTCGTCGTGCTTCTTCAATCTTTGCTCTTCCTGCTCCAGCCGCTCAAACAAGTGCCGGCGGGACTGCCTGCTCCCTCCTCCCACGGCTGGCTGTGCTGTCACGCAGGCCTCACCGCCCCACCGTACTCCCATCGTTGGCCTAGCCACCCCTCTACTCACCCAGACCTCCTATTATTCTCCAGCGACGACAGCCTCACACTCCAGACGAAGCAGTAAACCTCCCCTCCGCGTTGGAAACAACTGTAGAGTCTTCCCCGTCTCCTGGTCATTCCCTTCCTAGGCCTCGCCGTCGTCCACCGCCCTGGTGCTCTCGGAACGGCGTGGTCAACGTGGTCAATGAATGACATCCATCGAAAGAGGACTGTACATGGGAGGCTGATAGCTGGGTCCGGCCGCACGCAAGGAAGTGCCTCCTTATTAAGCGCAAAATAATATTCCTCCACCTGACAGAAGGGACCTACCTGAAGGGCCTCTGTATTTCGCGAAAAAACGTTCGTCCCTCTGACTGCTCGGACCCACCAGCTATATCTTTGCACGCAAGGAACTGCCTCCTTATTACGCACAAACAAAAATGAATACCGCCCCTGCTATCTGGGACCCACCATAGTTGGAGGCTGACTTGTGGGCCTACTAAGTTGACGCTGATGGAGGGCTTTGTCAACTTAGTCAATATGAACGATTCTAGCTCCAGTCACTGTACGATGTCCATCCAACGACCAGAGTGCATCTTCAGCCTCTTGTCTTCTTGCTCCAGCCATCCAAACCAGCGTTGGTCATGCCGCCTGCTCCTGCCTCCCGTGGCCGGCTCTGCTGCCGTGCAGGCCTCACCGCCCCACCCTACTCCCATCCCTAGCCTGACCATCCCTGTATTCACCCAGACCTACTTTTATTCTCCGGCGACGATAGCCTCACATTGCAGCTCAACCAGTAAACCCTCGTACCCCTCCGTGTGGGAAACAACTGTCGAGTCTTCCCCGTCTCCGGGTCATTCCCTTCCTAGCCTTGCCATCGTACACCGCCTTGGTGCTCTCGGTGCGGCGTGGTCAACGAACGACTTACATCGGAAGAGGACTGTACATGGAGAGGCTGACAGCTGGGTGCACGACCGCAGCAAGGAAGTGCCTCTTTATTATGCGCAAAATAATGATTCCTCCACCTGACAGCAGGGACCTACCGGAAGGGCTTTATATTTTGGCTTAGCTGTATTTTGCGAAAAAATGTTTTCCCACTGACAGCTGGGGCCCACTAGCTATATCTTCGGACGCAAGGAAAGTGTCACCATATTAGGCGCGAAAAAATGAATGCCCCCTAACAGCTCGGACCCACCATCAATAACTTCGCACGCAAGGAAGTACCTCCTTATCCTCCTTGACAGCCGGGACCCACCTGGTCGAAGCGTATGTAGCGTTGTCATTCTGGTCATGAACGTGTACGTACATACTGGTCGACCGATCTCTCTTCAACGATGAACTATGGTCGAGCAAGCAGTGACACGTGTAGTAGTAGAGCCCCCGACATAGCAGTTCAGGAGTCCCTTCAAAACCATGTACACGTATGTACAACCACAGGGTAAAAAACATGGTACGTACGTGCATATGTGCGGAGTCTCGAACGTGTACTCGCGCATACGTATGGCAGCAACGGCGTCGTGTTCATCGACAGCCAACCGCGGGGCCGGAACAGAGAAACATTGTCGTGTTCATCGGCAGCCAACCGGCTTGGACGGAACAGCCGAAACCTAGTGTGGCGTACCGCAAAACGGAGGGAAACGGCCTTCTGCTGGAGCGCGTATGGTCGAAATGGGGTCTTGTTCATTAGGAAGGGTCTGGCGTACCACAAAACGGAGGAAACGGTCTTCTGCTCGACCGACTACGGTCAAAACGAGACCCTGTTCATTGGGAGGGGTCTGGCGTACCACAAAATGGAGGAAACGGTCTTGTGTTGGAGCTCTACAATCGAAACGGTGGTCCTGTTCATCAGGAGGGGTGTGCCGTATCGCAAAACAAGACTCCACGGGCTACTGTTCACCCACCGTCGACTTCCTCCAGCCTGCACCTGCACTGTTCATCCACCGCGTCTTCCTCTGCCTCCACCGGCCACTACTAGGAAAAGGCTAATTAGTGGCGCACCTATTTTTGCCATTAATGGCGCACTACATGTGCGCCATTATTATCACGCCAATAGTAACAAATACTAATGGCGCACTACAAGTGCGCCATTACTATGTGTGATAGTAATGGCGCACCTACAGTGCGCCATTAGTATGCATATAAGTGCACCATTACTATCTAACTTAGTAATGGCGCACCACATAGAAGTGCACCATTACTAACAATTTTTTTTCAATTTGTTTTATTTTTTTATTTTTATTTGTTTTTTTCTTAATCTCGGGTCACTATTTTGTTTTATTTTTTTATTTTTATTTGTTTTTTTCTTAATCTCGGGTCACTATGGCTTAATCTCGGGTCAGTATGCTTAATCTCAAGTCAAATCGCACTAAGTGGTCAAACTTCCCGGAAGGTCACCCATCCTCACACTACTCTAGCCCGAGCACGCTTAACTTCGCAGTTCTATCCAACCCCAACACCACCTCACTTCACAGGCACTTTTTGATAAATCTATCATATCAATCCTATTAAACCTTGTTGATGCCTAGGACTTTGTTCATGTTCATGAGTGTGATGAAATTTCAATAAAA
Source organism: Secale cereale (assembly GCA_902687465.1). NCBI lineage: Eukaryota > Viridiplantae > Streptophyta > Magnoliopsida > Poales > Poaceae > Secale > Secale cereale. The sequence continues at coordinate 333,407,318 of LR738715.1, forward strand.
TATTTCAAACTTCCCGGTCATATTACGAATCATATTTTGAAAAAAATTTCCAAAAAAAATCGAAACCAATTTATTTTTCTGTTACTAGTGGCGCACCTAGCAAATGGTGCGCCACTAGTCAGTTTGAAATATTTTCTATTTTCCCCCTCTAGATCTTAAAAGCCCCGTATCTTTCGTTCTGTTAGATTTTTGGGGATTCTGAAAATCTTGAACATAGTTCCCCCAGTTCAATTCGGATGTAACTTTTCGAGTAGATGATTTTTCATATAAAAAACTTTTTAATCCGAGTTCGTATGCAAAAGTTATGCCCATCTTACTAAATTCCAGAGAGATTTTGCAAATAAAGTCGAATTTCATATTTGTAAATTTTCCCAACAACTAGATCACATATCACGTGGGAAACTTATTTTATTTTATTTTTTTGATATTTCCATCATTATTTATTTATTTTTTAAACTGAAAAGGCGGTCCAGGGGGGGCATTTGTTCAAGTCATACACATAGTAATGGCGCACCTACACAAAGTGCGCCATTACTATGTGTATGACTTAGTAATGACGCACATATGCAAAGTGCGCCATTACTAAGTTTGACCGAGGTTTGACCCAGTCATACACATAGTAATGGCGCACTTTGTACAGATGCGCCATTACTATGTCAACTAGTAATGGCGCACTATCCACTGGTGCGCCACTGCTAACATTTTTTTTCAAAACTAGTAATGACGCACCGATACGTCTCCGTCGTATCTATAATTTTTTATTGTTCCATGCCAATATAGTACAACTTTCACATACTTTTGGCAACTTTTTATACTATTTTTTGTGACTAACATATTGATCCAGTGCCCAATGCCAGTTCCTGTTTGTTGCATGTTTTTTGTTTCGTAGAACGTCCATATAAAACGGAGTCCAAACGGAATAAAAACGGACGGACATTTTTTGGAATATATGCTAATTTTGGGAAGCGGAATCAACACGATACGATGCCCGAGTGGGCCACGAGGCAGGGGGCGCCCTGGGCCCTCGTGGCCACACCGTAAGGCGGTTGATGCCCTTCTTCCGCTGCAAGAAAGCTATTATCCGGATAAAAATCGTGTCAAAAAATCAGCCCAATCGGAGTTACGGATCTCCGGGAATATAAGAAACGGTGAAGGGACAGAATCTGAGAATGCAGAAACAGAGATAGACAGAGAGACAGATCGAATCTCGGAGGGGCTCTCGCCCCTCCGCCGCCATGGAGGCCATGGACCAGAGGGGAAACCCTTCTCCCACCTAGGGAGAAGGTCAAGGAAGAATAAGAAGGAGGAGGGGGCTCTCTCCCCCTTGCTTCCAGTGGCGCCGGAGTGCCACCGGGTCCATCATCGTGTGACGGCGATCTACACCAACACCTCCGTCATCTTCAACATCTCCATCACCTTCCCCCATCTATCTACAGCGGTCCACTCTCCCGCAACCCGCTGTACCCTCTACTTGAACATGGTGCTTTATGCTTCATATTATTATCCAATGATGTGTTGCCATCCTATGATGTCTGAGTAGATTATCGTTGTCCTATCGGTGATTGGTGAATTGCTATGATTGATTTAATTTGCTTGTGGTTATGTTGCTGTCCTTTGGTGCCCATAATATGAGCGCGCGCGTGGATCACAACATAGGGTTAGTTGTATGTTGATAGGACTATGTATTGGAGGGCAAGAGTGACAGAAACTTCAACCTAGCGTAGAAATTGATGCATACGAGATTGAAGGGGGACCAATATATCTTAATGCTATGGTTGGGTTTTACCTTAATGAACGTTAGTAGTTGCGGATGCTTGCTAATAGTTCCAATCATAAGTGCATAGAATTCCAAGTAAGGGATGACATACTAGCAGTGGCCTCTCCCATATAAAAGTTGCTATCGGTCTAGTAACGTAGTCAATTGCTTAGGGGAAATTTCGCAACTCCTACCACCACTTTTCCACACTCGCTATCACTAACTTTATTGCTTCTTTATCTTAACAGCCCCTAGTTTATATTTACGTGCTCTTTATATTCTTGCAAACCTATCCCACAAAAACCACAAAGTACTTCTAGTTTATTACTTGTTCTAGGTAAAGTAAACGTTAAGCATGCATAGAGTTGTATCGGCGGTCGATAGAACTTGAGAGAATATTTGTTCTGCCTTTAGCTCCTTGTTGGGTTCGACACTCTTACTTATCGAAAGAGGCTACAACTGATCACCTACACTTGTGGGTTAGCAAGACCTTTTTCTGACGCCGTTGCCGGGGAGCAATATCGTGGTGTGAATATTCTCATGTGTGCTTGTTTGCTTTATCACTAAGTACATTTTATTTACTGTACTAAGTTGTTCTTTATCTTTAGTTATGGATATGGAACATGAAATACCAAAAAACTTAGGTGTACTTGCTACTCATGGAGATGGGGAACCTCCTAAAACCCTCGATGCTCATTATGTGAAAGATATCATGTACTACTTTGAAAATCCTGAGAAAACCCCATTCAACTATGTAATGGGAGTAACGTTGGATCAACGCGAATACTTTAGGGATTATCGTTTGACACAAAAAGGGAAACTGTTATGGGATCAAATTCATTTGTTGCATTGGTATGCTCGACAACTATGCTTGAGATATGATTATACTTGTTGCTCTAGGATGAAGGTTCCACACCTTCCCTTTTCATGCAAATTTAATGATAATGAAACCTTAGCTTCTTATGCTAATGGAATATATGATTATTATGATGTGGAACAAATAGAAGAATTCGTTGCTTTTAAGGGTGCTTATGAAATTGGATCTCTGTTTAGAAAGAATGATGCTTTTGATGATGATGTTTCTAGGCCTGAAAATCTTGCTATATTGAAATATTGCTTTTTGAATTATGAATATAACTCCAATATTGATGCGTTTATTGAGAAGGTCTCCGCTGTCCAAGAAGAGACTAATATTTTGCAGGAGTCCATGGAAGAAGAAATTAATGACATTGTGAACTCGTTAGATGAAAAAGATGACGAGGAAAGCGAAGAACAAAAGGAGGAAGAGCGGATTAGCTACCCGTGCCCACCTTCTAATGAGAGTAACTCTTCAACTCATACATTGTTTATTTTACCTTCGTGCTTACCCAAGGATGAATGCTATGACGATTGCTATGATCCCGTTGATTCTTTTGAAATATCCCTTTTCGATGATGCTTGCTATGCTTGTGGCCAAGATGACAATATGAATTATGCTTATGGAGATGAACTTGCTATAGTTCCAGATGTAAAACATGAGATTGTTGCTATTGCACCCACACATGATAGTCCTATTATCTTTTTGAATTCTCCAAACTACACTATATCGGAGAAGTTTGCACTTATTAAGAATTATATTGATGGGTTGCCTTTTTCCATTACACATGATGATTTTGATGAATATAATATGCATGTGCTTGCTGCTCATACTTGCAATTATTGTGAGAGAGGAACTACATCTCCGCCTCTCTATGTTTCCAACACGATAAAATCGCAAGAAACTGCGTATGCTATGCATTGGACTTTACTTGATGTGCATGAATTGTTCTTTTATGACATGCCAATGCATAGGAAGAGAGTTTGACTTCGTTGTTGCATGACACATATCACTTTGTGTTCACTACTAAATGTCAAATCATTGTTAATTAAAATTGGCTTTGATATACCTTGGGATCCGGGTGGCTCCATCACTTGAGCACTATATGCCTACCTTAATGGCTTTAAAGAAAGCTCTGCCAGGGAGACAACCCGGAAGTTTTAGAGAGTCATTTATTTCTATGGTGTGCTTTTATAAAGTTTAAAATCAAAAAAATAAAGAGGGGAACCTAAAACTTTTCAAAAAGAAAAGTGAAAGTGAAATAGACGAGCATTGTGAAAGTGGGGGACGTCCTTGAACTTTGTTCATGCCAATGGAAACTTTGTGAATCTTAATTACAGAAACTTTTCAACAAAAATAATTACCCCCTTGTAAAATTCCATTGTATTATAAAAATAATGTGCCAAGGTTTGCCTTTAGGATGTTTACAATGCTTGTTGGTTTGTGCGGTGCAGGACAGAAACTTTGGCTGTAGTGCGCGATTTTACATTTTTTGCTGGAACGTCAAATGGTTCTAAACTTTTTGCACTGTCTTTCTATACATATTGTTTATTTTTCCTAATTTTGGAAGAAGTTTTCAAGTATCATAAGTATGGTGAATGTTCAGATTATTATAGACTATTCTGTTTTAGACATATTCTATTTTTGATGCGTAGTTTGCTTGTTTTGATGAAACTATCAATTTCTATCAGTGGATTAAGCCATGTAAAAGTTATATTACAGTAGCTACAATGCAAAAACAAAATATGAATTGGTTTGCAATAGTACTTAGAGTAGTGATTTGCTTTATTATACTAACGGATCTTACCGAGTTTTCTGTTGAAGTTTTGTGTGGATGAAGTGTTCGAAGATCGAGGAGGTCTCGATGTGAGGAGAAGAAGGAGAGGCAAGAGCTCAAGCTTGGGGATGCCCAAGGCACACCAAGTAAATATTTAAGGAGACTCAAGCATCTAAGCTTGGGGATGCCCCGGAAGGCATCCCCTCTTTCTTCAACAAGTATCGGTATGTTTTCGGATTTGTTTCAGTCATGTGATATGTGCAGATCTTGGAGCGTCTTTTGCATTTAGTTTTCACCTTTTCTTTTATGCACCATGCTGGTATGAGATAGTCCTTGGTTGATTTATAGAATGCTCTTTGCACTTCACTTATATCTTTTGAGTATGGCTTTATAGAATGCTTCACGTGCTTCACTTATATCATTTGAAGTTTGGATTGCGTGTTTTTCTTCACATAGAAAACCGTCATTTGTAGAATGCTCTTTTGCTTCACTTATATTTGTTAGAGCGTGGGCATAACTTTTGTAGAAAGAATTAAAACTCTCTTGCTTCACTTATATCTATTTAGAGAGTTGACATGAATTGGTCATTCACATGGTTAGTCATAAAATCCTACATAAACTTGTAGATCATTGAATATGATATGTTCGATTCCCTGCAATAGTTTTGCGATATAAAAATGGTGATATTAGAGTCATGCTAGTGGGTAGTTGTGGATTGTAGAAATACTTGTGTTGAGGTTTGTCATTCCCGTAGCATGCACGTATGGTGAACCGTTATGTGACGAAGTTGGAGCATGATTTATTTATTGAGTGTCATCCTTTGTGTGGAGGTCAGGGGCGCGCGATGGTTTACTCCTACCAACCTCCCCCCTAGGAGCATGCGTGTAGTACTTGCTTTCGATGGCTAATAAATTTTTGCAATAAGTATGTGAGTTCTTTATGACTAATGTTGAGTCCATGGATTATACACACTCTCACCCTTCCACCATTGGTAGCCTCTCTTGTACCGCGCAACTTTCGCCGGTACCATACACCCACCATATACCTTCCTCAAAACAGCCACCATACCTACCTATTATGGCATTTCCATAGCCATTCCGAGATATATTGCCATGTAACTCCACCATTCTATTTATTATGACACGCACCATCATTGTCATATTGCCTTGCATGATCGTAAGATAGCTAGCATGATGTTTCCATGGCTTGTCTGTTTTTTATGGCATTGCTCAGCTAGATCATTGCACATCCCTGTACACCGCCAGATGAATTCACATAGAGTCATATTTTGTTCTAGCTTCGAGTTGTAATCTTTGAGTTGTAAGTAAATAAAAGTGTGATGATCTTCATTATTAGAGCATTGTCCCATCTGAGGAAAGGCCAAATAAAAAAAAGATGGCCTAAAAAAATAGAGAGGGGCTAAAAAAAGGAAAAAAGAGAGAAAACCCCTCCAAAAAAAAACAAAAAAATGAGAGAAAAGAGAGAAGGGACAATGCTACTATCCTTATCCACACTTGTGCTTCAAAGTAGCACCATGATCTTCATAATAGAGAGTCTCTTGTTTTGTCACTTCCATATACTAGTGTGAATTTTCATTATAGAACTTGGCTTGTATATTCCAATGACGGGCTTACTCAAATGCCCTAGGTCTTCATGAGCAAGCAAGTTGATGCACACCCACTAGCTTTCTTTTTGAGCTTTCATACACTTATAGCTCTAGTGCATCTGTTACATGGCAATACCTACTCACTCACATTGATATCGATTGATGGACATCTCCATAGTCCATTGGTTTGCCTAGTTGATGTGAGACTTTCTCCCTCCTTTTTTCTATCACCACCTTCTATTCCACCCATAGTGCTATGTCCATGGCTCACGCTCATGTATTGCTTGAAAGTTGAATAGGTTTGAGAATACTAAAGTATGAAACAATTGCTTGGCTAAAACCGGGGTTGTGCATGATTTAAATACTTTGTGTGGTGAAGATGGAGCATAGCCAGACCTTATGATTTTTTAGGGATAAATTTATTTGGCCATGTTATTTTGAAAAGACATGATTGCTTTATTAGTATGCTTGAAGTATTATTGTCCTAATGTCAAATGATAGACTATTGCTTTGAATCACTCGTGTCTTAATATTCATGCCATGATTAGATTACATGATCAAGATTATGCTAGGTAGCATTCCACATCAAAAATTATCTTTTTTTACATTTACCTACTCGAGGACGAGCAGGAATTAAGCTTGGGGATGATGATACGTCTCTGTCGTATCTATAATTTTTGATTGTTCCATGTCAATATTCTACAACTTTTATATACTTTTGGCAACTTTTTATACTATTTTTTGGGACTAACATATTGATCCAGTGCCGAGTGTGAGTTCATGTTTGTTGCATGTTTTTTGTTTCACAGAATATCCATATAAAACAGAGTCCAAACGGAATAAAAACGGACGGAGTTTTTTTTGGAATATATGTGAATTTTGGGAAGCGGAACCAACACGATACGATGCCCGAGTGGGCCACGAGGCAGGGGCGCGCCCTGGGACCTCGTGGCCATACCGTAAGGCGGTTTATGCCCTTCTTTCGCCGCATGAAAGCTAATATCTGGATAAAAATCGTGTCAAAAAATCAGCCCAATCGGAGTAACGGATCTCCGGGAATATAAGAAACGGTGAAGGGACAAAATCTGAGAACGCAGAAACAGAGAGAGACAGATAGAC
>LR738715.1:333418885-333444990 GCA_902687465.1 Secale cereale
AGTGTGCCTAGTCCAAAAGATCATAATCCTTCTCCAGTATGCCTCGGGCCTCCTTTTATAGTCAAAAGGGGTTGCCATAGTGGCACACAGGAGGTGGAAAGATATACAGTGTACAAGCTTATCTCCTGCCATTACAGGACAAGATGCATTAAATGCGCAACTTAGGTGTCCACTTGCTTTATCGGGGATGGCAACGAGGCCCGTCGCATCCGCCGCCACTCCGTCTAGCTGCGACGCGCGTCCAGGCCAACAAGGCATGCAACGCCATGTAGGTTGGCAGGCAACTGAGATGATGTGGTGGTAGGGTCTTCACAAAGATCTGCATGCCACCACGCATGTGCTTGACTAGCTGGATTAGGAACAACGTACTGCCACGTGGGTACTTGCCTGAGACAGTGGGTCGTCCTCCGAGCTGGGGCAATGATGGGGCCGCAAGGGCTTGCCGCGGTCTTGCGTTTGTTCCCGGCAAGGGTCTTGCCGGGGCCTTTGTGAGCGTCCTCGGCAAGAGGCTTGCCGGGGCTTCGGGGGTCTCTTCGGCAAGGAGCCTTGCCGGGGCCTCGTGAGCATCTTCGGCAAGGAGCCTTGCGGTCGTCTTGTCTTCTGGTTCTCATCTAGGATTCGTAGACCCTTTGTCTTCCCAAAGATCTGCATGCCATCACGCAGACGCTTCCCGAGCCTTGGTTCCAATGTTGTTGATGGTGTCGGAGCTCCTAGGCTCAAGGGTGGCTGCAATGGAGGTGTTGGGTGAGTTGCCCCGGCAAGGGTTCTTGCCGGGGTCGTGCAGGCCGCCCCGGCAAGGGTCTTGTCGGGGGAAGCCTATCTTGTTGATTGGCCTTCTTGCACCACTGTCTTGGCACAACTCTAGTAGCCTTGTGCTTTGGTTTCCCTCCTCTGCTCTATTAGGTGTGGCCGCAGGCGTGAATCTGACTGCCCGTGCACAAGTAAGGGGTACAAAGGAGAGCCCCTACTTTTGTACACCTACAGGAGCCCCGGGGCCTGGGCCATACATAAGCGCGATGCGTTGTTCGGCTAGGCCCAGAACGATGCGCGAGCAGTTGGGGCCGGATTCTTTTTACTGCAGTAACTCCTCCGGTGGTTGCGCTTCCCCACGATCTGCGGTAAACACATGAGGTGGGGGTCGTGCGTGGGGTGACCGCAACATGCTTGCGTCAATCCGTGGTTCCAAATAGTAAAGAGGCGGTTCGCGTCCTCCTCATAAAAAATAGAGGAAGTTGCGGGGGCGCGGCTCATTTACTAAGTAGACTTGGGTCGCCCCATGATCACGAGGCACGAAACGGTCATACCACGCGTCATCTAAGTCCCGATCCGCCCGCCACTTGCCCCTCACGCATCGGGGAGGGCAGGCGGCGGACGCAGAGGGTGCAGGCTTTAATGCCGGGGCGGGGGACCGGGCCCTGCTGATTGGAGCAGCGGGTCGGTCTTGCTTCCTCGCGTCTCCGGCAACTGGATTGGTTGATTCGGGCGGTCACCTTTAGGCTTGCTTGGTCTCGTCCTCCTATAAAGAAGGGGAGAGGGACAGTGCTCCCCCACTCATCCTCTTCCAGTCCAATACCTTTCCTTCCCAAGTCATGGCGAGAGGGCGTGGCCGTGGCCGTGCCCCTGTGGACGCGACCAGGTCTTCCCCTCGTCAGAGGGCGGTGGCGGTCAAAGAAAAGCCGGACACCCAAGATGAGGGCCATGCTAGAGGCAGAGGCACCGGCCGGGGTCATGGTCGGCGAGGTGGTCGAGGCAGAGGCGGGCGAGGACGGGGGACACCCGCATCGTCATCATCCCCGTCTCCAGCTCCTCCGTCGTCTCCTCCTGCCTCACCATGTGGCCATGTCGGGGACACGGCGTTGGAGTTCATCCTGTAACTGCGCGAGCCGCCGCGCAGTCGCCTTCGTATTTCTGAAGCATTCGCGAGGGTGTTGTAGGTCGACCGGCCATCGAGGTTGAGGCTTCACATGAAAGGGTGTTGTAAGGGCGCCGTGTGGGCGAACACCAAGTTTCCCGCCCCTCATGTAATGCTTCTCCACCGGGGGTGGAAGACCTTCGCGCGTGCCCACTGCTTGACAAAGGTGTACGTCCTCTGCTTCTAGTTAGCGGACAGCGATCTGCTCTCCGTCAAGGTCTTCGGGCGCTCGAGACACATGCTAGGGTGCTGTGTGGAGAGCTCGACCGATGATGAAAGCTCCTCCTCGAGCGACAATGATGGGGAGGACAGCGACAACGACGACGAGGGCAGCAGGCGGGAGGATGATGGGTCCGACTAGGCGTCGGACACACCATCCTCGGGCGACACCGGCAACACCATCATCTGCATCGCCAGCTCCTCGAACCTCTTGGGATCGCCTCCTTGGGCGGCTGGCGTTGGGAGGCCAGAGAAGATGAAGGAGGTGGGCGGCGGCCGTCAAGTCAGAGTACCTGGGCATCAAATGCCTTCATCGTGTATTGCCGGCCCGTTGCCTCATCCTTCGACTCTTCTCCCGGCACCATCATCACCAACCCTCTTCGGGGTGGCCACCGGGATGTTCTCTTGGTGCTTTCTGCTACTCGTGCTTCGCCTAAGCGCTCCCTTCGCCCTTTTGCCATCTTGTTCCGTTTCTTGAGGAGAGGGACAAGAAAGGGATTACGGGCACCTTATCTCTTTTTAGTTTTTAAGCCTACGGTCCTTTGTAAGATTTATATCTTGTAACCCCCTTGCTCATGTATGCATTCCGTATGAATTGTACATGTTTACAACGTATTAATGGAGAGAAGGGTGTTTGCCGGGTTTCTTTTGTGCATGGGCAGGGGCCACACCAAGGAACGAATCCTTGTTATCTTAAGATAAACATCGTACCCCGGCAACAGGCCTTGCCGTCTTCTTGCTCTATAGCTCAACCACATTCACGCCCTTGGCGGAAGTAGGAGCAGAGTAGGATTAAGCCCTTCATCTACTCCTTTCCCATCACACTACTACCAAGTTCTGGTCCAAAATAAAGTTTGTTGGACGTAGAAAAAAGGAGCATGATGGTATAAGAGCGAGCGAAGTCTTGTACGTTCAAGTTTCATACGGAAGTAAGGAGTGGGGAATGAAAGGCTTATCTGATTTTGTAGCCCCCGGCAACCTTGCCTTGCCATGGTCGGATCCTTGGATTTGCAGCCCCCGGCAACCTTAGTTCGCCGGGGTCGGAGCGTCGGCCGTCCTCTTTCTCCCAAACAGCCTAGCAGAAAGGTCCATGCATTTTGTGAACAAAAGAGGATGGAAAGGAACAGAGAGACGCACACTCGACCTCTATGCTATGGGTTAGTCGCCGCCAAGCACTATCAACCCTTACAGAGAAAGAGAGTCAACCTAGCATGCATGCTAAAACTTAGGGCTCCAGCGCTTCATTTATTTATGCTCAGGGTCTGTGCCTGGCTTTGTACGAAGGGTTACATGCCTTGCTGGCAAGGCTTGTACAAACGGGTGGTTTGTCGGGGAGCCCGGCAATCGCGCCTTACGGGTAAAACTGATGTTTGATGTTCCAGGAGTTGCTCACAGGAATACCATCTTTGGTCTCCAGGCACACTGCGCTAGGCCTGGTGACTCGTATTACTCGATAAGGGCCTTCCCACTTTGGCGTCAACTTGTTGGAATTCTTGGCCGACTGAATGCGCCGAAGAACAAGGTCGCCTTCCTGAAAACTTCGGGCATGAACCTTGTGGCTATGGTAGCGGCGCAAGGCTTGCTGGTAGCATCCTGCTCGCATAGCCGCCCGAAGACGATCTTCCTCGAGGAGCATTGCATCATCTTGCCGCAATTGCTCTTGCTTAAGCTCATCATAAGCAAGCACTCGGGGTGACCAGTATGTGAGTTCCGTGGGGAGAACTGCTTCTGCCCCGTAAACGAGGGAGAAGGATTTCTGTCCGATGGCTCGATTCGGTGTTGTTCTGATTGACCAAAGAACCGTCGGCAATTCATCAATCCAGCGTCTTCCGCACTTGTGCAGCCTGTCAAAAGTCCTCATCCGGAGGCCTCGTAGTACTTCAGCATTTGCCCTCTCTGCCTGGCCGTTGCTTCGAGGATGCGCAACAGAAGCAAAACGGACCTTGCTGCCGAGGTCTTGAATGTACTGCATGAAGGTGTGGCTTGTGAACTACGTGCCGTTGTCAGTGATGACTCTGTTTGGTACACCAAAACGGCAGACGAGGCCCTTGAAGAACTTGACGACTGATTGTGCTGTCACCTTTCTCACTGCTTCCACCTTTGACCACTTTGTGAACTTGTCGATTGCAACATACAAGCACTCAAAGCCGCCGACAGTATGGGGAAAGGGGCTCAGTATGTCGAGCCCCCAGACCGAGAATGGCCAGGAAAGAGGGATTGTTTGGAGAGCTTGAGCTGGTTGATGAAGCTCCTTTAAATGGAACTGACATGCTTCACACTTGGTTACTAGTGCCATTGCATCCTGGAGGGCAGTGGGCCAGAAGAATCTTGCCGGAATGTCTTGCTGGCAAGGGCCCTCGACCCTATGTGGGAGCCACATATGCCTCCGTGTATCTCTGCCAACAGCTCCAGTCCTTCCTCCCGAGGGATGCACTTCAATTTCACGCCGTTCGACATTTATCTATACAAGACGTCATCAACGAACTGATACATGGCGGACCGACAGGCTACTTTATCCGCTTCTTCCTGCTCCTCAGGAAGCTCCCCTACTTGGAGAAATCAGACGGTATGTTGTGCCCATGCTGGAGCCTGGGGCTCGACGATAAGGACTAAAGGCATCTCCTCTGCCATATAGGAGCAGCTGTCTCTACGGCCAGGACATGACGCCCCGCCGGAGTCTTTTGCCCTATAGCAGGCTCAGCGTCCACGGCAACATCTTCGCCGGTGGCCCCTGGGAGCTCAGCGGGAAAGTACTTGCCGGGGCCTGTGTCGGGGGAAACTGTCCACCACGAGCACCTATGGGACCGTAGCCCCTTGTCGTTGCGGTGAGGGAGCGGAGGGAGCACAAAGAGCAGATCGAGGAGAGCACGCGGGCAGTTTACCCAGGTTCGGGCCGCGCGGACGCGTAAAACCCTACTCCTGATTGATTTGTATTGAGTTTGTGAGCTCGGGAGCTTGAAGAACTAGCTACACCGAGCCAGAGAGCTGTCTAGGTTCCGAACCCCTTTCTACTTGTGCATGGGCCTCCTTTTATAGCTCAAGGGGTCACCAACAGGTGTCAACGTAGAAGAAGGGCAAAAATGTAACTTTGGTGGTAGTTGTAACAGTGCGGGAACAGTGTATGAACAGTGCGTGAACAGTGGTCTTCACCTAACTTGACAGTGGGGGACAAGGGCATTAAATGCCCGTCACCGTCGACCCCAAAAGCACCCGTCCATGCGTCTCCGTTCGCCACGGCGATAGCCTCGTCACCGTGGAGTGCCACCGTGCCCCCTAGGCTGCACAGCCATCTGCCACGCGTCCCTGGAAGGGCCCCAGGGCGACGCGTGGGCCGATGAGCTGGAGCGCGGGCACACAGCGCAGGTTCCCCCGGCAAGCACCTTGCCGGGGTCTTGATCTTGCCGGGCTGGGAAGCTTGTCGCTCCCCGAGCCCTTGCCGGGGCGCATGCTGTGCCAAGGCATGTCTTCTGGACGCAGTCTTCTGGTCTTCCTGGCAAGCTCCTCTTGCCAGGGTCTTGTGCTAAATGTGACAGTCTTGAGCCTGGGACGGCCTTCCCGGCAAGCTCCACTTGCCGGGGCCTTGATCTTCTGTCTTGTATACTTTGTTTTTGAATGGTTTTATAAGGATCAGAAAGGTCTCGGGCGAGCACGTGGTGAGCCCTGCCGCGGGAAGCTGCTACTGCCCGTGCACAAGTTGGGGTACTAAGGTACCCCTATCTTAGTACACCGACAGGAGCCCCCGGGCCTGGGCCACACACGGTGCCGAGCGCTGTTGGGCCAGGCCCAAAACAGTGCACGGGCACACGCGGCCCATGGCACGCCGAATCCCCTTCCGCATCCGCCGCGCCCCTCCCTAACGGCATGCGTCGATTGCGGCGTCGTGGGAGAGATCGTGGCCACGATCTTTAATGGAAAATGCGAAACGGCCCCCACTCCCTCCTTAAAAGCAGAGGGAACAGGGGCAGTTTCCCTCCTCCGCTTTCACTTCGTCTTCAACCTCCAGAAATCCCCCGCTGCGCTTTGCCTCCACGCCTCCTCTGCCCTCTTCCGCACCCGCGGCACCGTCGAACTCCTCGCCCCCTTCCCCCGCCGCCTCCGCCATGGCTCCGAAGGCCGAGAAGGCGAAAGCGGAGAAGGCCAAGAGGAAGAAATCCGAGCAGCCGGCGAAGCTCGCCGCCCTTCGGAAGAGGAATGTAGTCTTCGCGCCGAGGCTCAGGGCGAGGGAACTCTAGAACAAGTATTACCTCTTCTGGGCCAAGGAGACCAAGGCTCATCCCCGGACCAGAGTCTACCCTGCCGTCGCCAAAGATCTGCTTCCCGGCGGGCACTTCTTCTTCGCTGTCTTCTTTCACTGCGGCTTGTGCCCTCCGTTCTCGGAGTTTTTCTGTGACATCATGAACACGTACGGCCTCCACCTCCTAGACTTCACCCCCAACGCCATCCTTATGATGGCGGTTTTCGCACATCTGTGCGAAAACTATATAGGGATCTATCCAAACGTAGCGCTTTTTCGCCACTTTTTTATGCCTAGAGTAGAGGCCGGCGCTCCCCTCTCCGGGGGTATCTCTTGGATCTTCCGCTTAAACAAGAAGGAATCTTATCTGAAAGGAGAACTCCGCGGCAAGTGGGAAGAGTGGCGCGCAGACTGGTGTTGGATAGTGGAGGACCAGCCGGAGCCTTTCACCGCGCCGCGCACAACAGCCATAGTACGCGGCAGGGACTGGAGCGAGTTGGCCCCGGATGATGTCAAGCTCAACGTCGCCCTTGTCAGGATACTTCGTCTCTGGGTAGCTAAGTTGACCATCGGAGAGGTAGGGGCAGATTTCCTCCGCCGCCGCATTGCCCCTTTACAAGAGAGGAAAAGGCCAGCATGGGAGTTTGGCAATGCGGCGGACATTATGAGGCTGCGCCCGGGACTGAACTTCAACTTCACGGCTTTGGAGCTGAAGGGGATGGTCCGGGAGCTTTTTAAGCACGACCCGGCCCATCCGGAGTGGTTTAGATCTCCCCGGGGAGTGGTGCTTCTGTGCAACAGCACCGCCCGGGATGCCTTGCGCGCAATGATGCCCGCGTGTGACTCTCACGGCGTCGACCCCACCTGGATAGTGCCCACGCCGGACGCAATTATGAGTTTCTTCGATAATCTGGTCGAGGTGCCGAAGAACACCGAGGAGAACAAGGGTCTCACTCGGGCCACCACAGAGCGGGACATAGCCTACATTGCTTCCCGGATGGAAGAGGCTGCCGCAGCTGCAGCAGCAGGAGACTTCGGATTCACCATCGACGAGGCGGAAGCCGCGGACGAGGTGTGCCAAGCAGAGGAGGCTGAGATCCGCAGACTGCTCAAGCTTCCGCCCAACGAGCTTGCCGGGGTCCCTTCCCTGAGGCACGCCGGGATTCCCGGAGTCGTGAGCGAGGCAGCGGCAAGCGAGGTTGCCGGAGGGAACAGAGGTGCCGGAGGGAGCGGAGCCATCGGAGGGAGCGGAGCCACCGGAGAGAGCGGAGCCGCAGGACAAGATGCTGGACCCAGCGAGCCCGCCGGGGAGGAGGAGGAGGACACCGAGGCCGATGAGGACTCCGGCGGGTCTCTGGGGCTCGACGACGACGCCTCATCGTCCTCGGAGAACTCCCCGCCTCGGGCAAGTCCCCAGCGAACACCGCTGAAGCGTCTCCGCAAGGCGCCTACAGCGACAAGGACGCAGGCGCCCCGACAACAGCCTGCTCGCCGGGCGACGCGCGCCACCAGAGCGAGCCAAGCCGCGACGGAGGCGCCCCGCGCACCAGCCGCGGCGGAGGCGCCCCGCGCACCAGCGCCAAGCGGAGGGGGATCTTCTCAGAGCGGAGCGGCCGCTCCGCCTGCTCCTCGGGCCTCGGCGTCGGCGGGGGCTGGGTCGTCGCAGCCCCCAGCCCCGGGGACCGCCAAGCGCCCGAGAGTGCCTTCTCCTCCTGCTCCTCGCGCCGGAGCAACTCAGGTGGAGTTCGATTTCTCCGCCCTTAGCGACGACGACGAGGAAGAGGAGTAAGCATCTGTAACTTATAGCTTCTTCAATTCTGACTTGATTCTTCTTCGTGATGCTAATCTTGTTCTTGTTTTGCTTTCAGGACTCTGGCCCAGCGGATGGCGAAGCGGGCCTAAATCCCCGTGGTTGAGGTCGAGGACGACTCGCCCGTCGCGGCGACAGGGGACACGCCGGCGACAGGCTCGTTGGACCAACCTGCTGCTCCGAGGAGCAGCCCCCAGCGCAGCCCCCAGCGTAAGTCTGGTTTTGAACTTCCTACTTGTCGGGCGCGCTTGAGGTTTCAGCTTGGTACTAACGTTTTGTTGTCTTGCTTGTCTTGTGCAGAAACGGAGCCGCAGCTGCAGGAGCGCCCGGAGACTGCCTCCGGCGAGCCACCGGCTCCGCCCTCCCCGCCAAGGGCGAACTCCCCGGCGAGGGAGAGCGCTCCGCCAAGGACGGGTACTCCGCCAAGGGCGAGTACCCCGCCAAGGGCGAGCAGCCCGGCGAGGGTGGCCACCCCGCCAAGGGAGGACTCCCCGGCGAGGGAGCCTGTTGTCGAGGAAGTCCGCGAAGGTGAGTCTTGTAACTTCGTCTTCTTGGACTTGTCTTTTTGGATATTTGCTTGAACTTCTTCTTTTCTTTTTCTTCTAGATCCTCCCGCACCGGACCGGATGGAGACCGAGGTCATCGGCGAGGAGGGCGCGCAAGGCGACGGCGGCAACGCCCCTGTCGTTGAAGACATGGCCGGAGCCGACGAGCCTGCCGCTGATGAGACTGCTCCAACCGCAGACGCCGCGGCCGGGGAGGGGGACGGCGACCACACTGCCGGCCCGGAGGCAGCAGGAGCGTCGAGCGCTGCACCGGCCGCCGACCCCTCCGCCGATAAGTAGCAGCCCGGCTTCTATCTTGAGGCCCCCAATGGCGTCTTCATTCAAGTGCCGTGGGGGTCTTCGTCGCGAGCCCCCGTGGAGGGAGAGACCTTTGATGGAGAGGTCCTCGCCTCCGCGGGGTTGAAGATTGTTGAAGCGCCTGGCGGGAGCGATGAGCCCGAAGAGGAGAAACTTCTCCGCCAGCTCCTGGCCCTTTACCGGGCCAGGCAGGCGAAACTGGAGTCGCGAGAAGCCCTCACCGCCAAGGCCGGAGCAGACTTGGAGAAACGCGCTGCAGAGCTCCGCGCCGCCAACCAGGCAGCTCTCCGCGACTTGGCGGAGGAGCGCGAGAGGCTTGCCGGAGAGCAGCAGGAGTTTCTTCTGGAGAAAGCTGAGGCCGAGGAGCAGCAGCGACTAGTTGGTGTGGAGCTGTCTCGGCGAGAAGGAGCGCTAAACCAGCGGAAGGTTGAGCTCGACGCCCATGACGACGAGCTCACCGCCCGGGAGCAGGCTCTTGGCGGGGCCCTTAAGGAGGCAAAGGAAGCCGCTGCCGCCGCAGAAACCGCCAAGAAGGACCTTGAAGCCAAGGTGGCGCAGCTGGAGGAATACCTGAAGGCGAGCACGGAAAGGGTCACCGCGCTCAACATAGAGCGCGAGAAAGACGCCCATACCAACTCGGACCTCCAGGTACGCCTCTCCAAGCAGGGCGACGAGCTGAAAGCCGCCAAGGACTCGATTGCTGATCTGGAGTTGAAGGTCTCCACTTTGAAAGATTCACTTGATGCCGCCCGGGACCGCGAGACCAAGCTGAAGGAGGAGCTTCGCAAGGAGCGGGAGCTGGTGGAGAGCGCTGCCACTTCCGCGAACATCTTCAGCCAGGCGGTGGAGCAATGCGGAGGAGCTAGTCACTTCCGCCGCCAACATCGACAAGGAGCTAATGGCGCTGAGGGTTGAACACCTGGTGTACTCTCCGGACCCAAACCTCCCCCACAGCGCCAAGCTCAGTCTCTTCTTCAGGGGAATCACGCCGGCGCTCGCACGTCTGCAGGAGAAGCTCCCCGCGCAGCTGGCCGAGGAGTCGCGCCAGCTCTGCGCGGGTACCTTGGAGCGCGTCTTGACCAAGATTGTCTACCGCAACCCCGGTATTAATCTTGTCAACGTCCTCCACAGCTTGCCGGCCGACGCAGATCAGGAGGCGCTGAAGGCGCAGGTCGCCCACATCATCGCCAAGGTGAACAAGATCTCCAGGCGTGAAGGCGATCGCGTAGACTAGGCCTCTTTCTTCTTATTTCCTTTGTTGCTGCAAAGTGTGCCATGAACATTAGTCATTGCGAAAGTTATCTCTGTAATATATTATCTTATTTCGGAGCAATTGATGCGGTGTTATCTCCCTTGTTTTGGTCCTTTACTTTGTATGCTTTTTACCCTACGCTTTTAGGGAACTTGCCGACAAGGGACCCTTTCCGTGCTGAGTGCTGGACTCTGAGCAGCCTGCTGGCAAAGGCCTTATCGGCAAGCAACCTTGCCGCAGCTAGTCGCAACACACTTGGCTTGCTGAGCGAACTCGAAAACGAAATAAGGGCGCGACACTTGTCGCAGCTCACTTAAGCCGTTGAGCGTACTCGAAAGCAAGACAAGGGTGCGGCTAGCCACGGGTAGGTTCCTCCGCGCACAGGTTTTCCATACAAAGTGTGGTTGTTCAAGGAAGATAACTAATTTTTTTTAAAAATTTGAACTGCTCAAATTCTGGTAACTTAGCTTTCATAGTCTGTTCGTTCTTCGGTAAGCTTTTCTTTCTTGAACAGCACTTGGTTCGTCCTCCACCTCCTCCCCCCCGGCAAACTTGTGCGCGAGGAATGTTTCTTCTGCTTAAGAGGGAAAGAAAAGGAGAAGAGGGAACAAGTATAGGATTTCTTGACATAGTAATGCTTACCGGATATGTGTGTTGCACAAGATGCCAAACAATGCATGCAAATAACAAAGAAAAGCATGAAAATGGCAAATAGTGCGAAAACACAAAAGCTTTACTGATGCACGGGATCTGCGCCCGGCTTTGTACAAAGGTTTACATGCGACAGCGGCAAGACTCGTACAAAAGGTGGTTGCCGGAGCGGATCACGGCAACCGCGCCTTATGGGTGAAACTTGCGAAGATGCTCTATGTTCCAGGAATTGCTCACCGGTAAGCCTTCTTCGGTCTCAAGGCGGATAGCGCCGGGCCTTGTGACTTGTCTCACCCGATAAGGGCCTTCCCACTTCGGCGTCAACTTGTTGGAATTCTTGGCGGACTGAACACGCCGAAGAACAAGGTCGCCTTCCTCGAGACTCCTGGCCTTGACCTTGCGGCTATGATAGCGGCGCAAGGCTTGCTGGTATCGAGCAGCTCGTACAGCAGCCTGGAGACGTTCCTCCTCGAGGAGCAATGCATCATCTTGTCGCAGTTGCTCTTGCTCGAGCTCATCATAAGCGAGCACTCGAGGAGATCCGTATACGAGTTCCGTGGGGAGAACTGCCTCTGCCCCATAGACAAGGGCAAAGGGTGTCTGCCCGGTGGCTCGACTTGGTGTCGTTCTGATTGACCAAAGAGCCGCCGGCAACTCCTCTATCCAGTTTTTTCCGCACTTGCGCAGCCTGTCGAAGGTTCTTGTCTTGAGTCCGCGCAGCACTTCAGCATTGGCCCTCTCCGCTTGACCATTGCTCCTCGGGTGAGCAACAGAAGCGAAACAGACCTTGGCGCCAAGGTCTTGGACGTACTGCATGAAGGTGCGACTAGTGAATTGTGTACCGTTGTCGGTGATGATCCAGTTAGGGATTCCAAAACGGCAAACAATTGACCTGAAGAACCTGACCGCTGACTGTGCTGTCAACTTTCTCACCGGTTCCACTTCTGGCCACTTTGTGAACTTGTCGATTGCTACGTACAAGTACTCAAAGCCCCCGACAGCACGGGGGAAGGGGCCGAGGATATCGAGCCCCCAGACCGAGAAGGGCCAGGACAAAGGGATCGTCTGGAGAGCTTGAGCTGGCTGATGAATTTGCTTGGCATGGAACTGGCACGCTTCACACTTGGTTACTTGTGCAGTTGCATCTTGGAGGGCTTCTTGCCAAAAGAACCCTTGCCGGAACGCCTTCCCGGCAAGTGCCCTTGCGCCAATGTGGTGGCCACATATGCCTCCATGTATTTCTGCCAACAGCTTTTGTCCATCTTCTCTGGAAATGCACTTCAACCTGACACCATTGAGCCTTCTTCTGTACAGTTCATTGTCAACGAACTGGTACATACTTGACTGCCTGGTTATCTTCTCTATCTCTGCTGGATCGTCGGGAAGTTCTCCAGTTTGCAGAAAACGGACGATCTGCTGCGCCCACGCCGGAGCCCGAGGCTCAACGGCAAGGACTAAAGGCATGAGGGCCGCTGCGGGGACCCCAGCTTCTACGGCAAGAACCTCTGGTTCTGCCGGAGCTGATGGTCCCCCGGCAAGCCTGCCGGGGCAAGGCTTGTCGGGAACGCTTGCTTCAACTGTACAGACCCTTAGATCTGCAGGAGCAAACTGTTCCTCAGCGTTCTGATCGTTGATCTTGGGGACCTTGGCGGCGGCCTCGGGGAGATCCGCCGGCAAGTAGTCGCCGGAGACCAACTTTCTCTTCTTGGGCTGCCCAATTGATGGTGTAACGGATG
The DNA here is from genome assembly GCA_902687465.1 of Secale cereale. Classification (NCBI taxonomy): domain Eukaryota; kingdom Viridiplantae; phylum Streptophyta; class Magnoliopsida; order Poales; family Poaceae; genus Secale; species Secale cereale. Next base: position 333,431,563 of record LR738715.1, read on the forward strand.
GCTGAGTCAGCTTGAGGAGGAAGGTCCCTGGTTCCACAGGTAACTTCATTGCAGCACACTTTGAAAGGCCATCTGCTATATCATTCTGAGCTCTCGGGACGTGCTCCATTTGCAGACCTTCAAAGTGCTCTTCAAGCTTTCTCACTTCATCTACATAAGCTTCCATCAAAGGGCTCTGATAACTTTTGTTCACTTGTCAGACCACCAACTGAGAGTCTCCCCGCACAATCAACTTCTTGATCCCAAGTTCAGCTGCAATTCTGAGGCCGGCAAGCAGACCTTCATACTCTGCAGTATTGGTTGTCACTTGTTCTCTGGGAAAGTGCATCTAGATAACATACTTGAGGTGCTCTCCGGTGGGCGCTATGAGTACCACGCTGGCACCGGCGCCTTGCAGCGAGAAAGCACCATCAAAGTACATCATCCATTCGCTCGTCGCTTCTTGTGCGGGTACGCTTGTCTCTGGAATTTCTTCATCTGGCGTTGGGGTCCATTCAGCTATGAATTCTGCCAAAGCTCTGCTCTGTATAGTTGAAGTACTTTCAAACTTGAGGCCAAAGCTCGACAGTTCCAGTGCCCACTCGATGATCCTGCCTGTTGCTTCTGGATTTTGCAGTATCCTCTTCAACGGAAAGCGAGTGACTACTGTTATCTCATGTGCTTGGAAGTAATGGCGCAGCTTTCTCGAGGCCATGAGGAGACCGAAAAGCAACTTCTGCACCCCGGAGTACCTTGATCTAGCCCCCTGCAAGAGGGAACTCACAAAATACACCGGGCGCTGCACCATCTTCCTTCGCACTTCTCCTTGCTCCTGCGCAGAGTTGTCCTTGTCGGGGCCAGAGCTTGCCGGTGGAGCCCCCTGCTTGTCGCTGGACTCGCTCGCCGGAGGTGTGGGCTCTTCCTCTGCCTCCCTTTCCGCTACCAACGCAGCACTAACCACTTGATTGGTTGCCGCTAAGTACAGCAGCAACTTCTCTTGTGGCCTAGGTGCGACAAGTATTGGAGTGGAGGATAGGTATCCTTTCAAATCCTGCAGCGCTGCCTCCGCTTCCGGAGTCCATTTCACAGGACCTGCCTTCTTCAAGATTTTGAAGAAAGGCAGGGCGCGTTCTGCAGATTTTGAAATGAACCTGCTGAGGGCAGCCACACAACCAGCAAGCCTCCTTACGTCCTTGACGCGCTTCGGGGCTTCGATCTGCTCGATGGCTTTTATCTTGTCGGGATTAGCTTCAATCCCCCTCTGTGACACAAAGAACCCGAGAAGCTTGCCGGAGGGGACTCCGAAGACGCACTTCTCGGGGTTCAACTTGAGCTGGATCTTGCGCAGGTTTGCAAATGTCTCTTCTAAGTCTTGGATCAGGGTATCTTTGCTCTTGCTCTTAACCACTATGTCATCCATGTAAGCTTCTACATTTCTGTGGATCTGTGGCTCAAAAGCTGTGTGCACTACCCTTGCAAATGTTGAGCCTGCATTCTTCAATCCAAAAGGCATGCGAATGAAGCAATATGTGCCACATGGAGTAATGAATGCAGTCTTCTCTTCATCTTCCTTGGCCATAAAAATCTGGTGGTAACCTGAATATGCATCAAGGAAGGAGAGCAGCTCACATCCAGCAGTGGAGTCAACAATCTGGTCAATGCGCGGCAAGGGAAATGGATCCTTGGGACATGCTTTATTCACATCAGTGAAGTCTATACACAACCTCCACTTCCCGTTAGCCTTACGCACGACAACTGGATTTGCTAACCACGTCGGATGGATCACGCCTCTAACCAGGCCCGCTGCTTCTAGCTTCTTGATTTCTTCGGCAATGAATTCTTGGCGCTCCACGGCTTGCTTCCTGACCTTCTGCTTGACGGGCCGCGCATGAGGACAGACAGCAAGCTTGTGCTCAATCACCTTCCTGGGAACGCCGGGGATGTCAGATGGTTGCCACGCAAACACATCGACATTCGCCCGCAGGAAGGCAACGAGCGCGCTTTCCTATTTGCTATCAAGTGTAGCACTGATGGTGAAGGTACCACCAGTGCCGTCCTCCTTGGCGGACACCTTCTTGGTTGCCGGTGGAGCGGCCATGCCCTTCTTGCACTTGCCGGTGGAGCTCGATGGAACGTCCTCGACGGCAGCGCAGCACTCCGAAGAGGTGCGTTTGCTGGAGTCGGCCCCAGAGCACTTGCCGGACTTGGTCTTGGTCTTCTTCCCTCCGGGAGCTTTAGCGGCAAGTGTGTTGCTCTCCGCCGCGGCTGCTGCATCCCGGTATATCTTGTCGGCGCAGATAAGCGCGTCCTTCTTGTCGGCAGGGACAGAGATGACGCTTATCGGCCCCGGCATCTTGAGTACGTTGTAGGCATAGTGGGAAGCTGCCATGAACTTTGCGAGGGCAGGACGTCCAAGTATCCCATTGTATGGCAATGGGATATCGGCAACATCAAAGGTTATCCTCTCCGTCCTGAAGTTGAGTTCCCCGCCAAACGTCACTGGCAGAGTGATCTTCCCCTTCGGCTTGCTCCTCCCCGGGTTTATTCCTTGGAACGAACCGGTTTCTTCGAGCTCGCCGTCTGGGATCTGAAGTTTCTTGATCACAGCCGAGGAGATCAAGTTCAGGCCGGCCCCACCGTCAACCAACATTTTGGTGACCTTGAGGTTGCGGATAGTTGGTGAAACCAACATCGGCAAGCACCCGACCGCCATGGTGCGGTCAGGGTGATCCTCAAGATCAAAAATGATGGGCGTGCTGGACCACTTCAGCAGCCTGCGTGACTCAACGGGCGGCTCTGCTGCGTTTACTTCCCGCACCCACTGCTTGAGTTGGCGGTGGGAAGTGTGCAGAGAGGCGCCCCCGTCGACACACAGCACTTCTGTGGCCTTCTGGAACTCCTGCTCGCTGTTATCACCTTCATCCATGTCGTCGTCGTCGTCTTCTTCCTCATCCTTGTCGCGGCCCCGGGGAGGTCGATCACCTTGCCGCTGCTTGGCCTTGCCGCGGCGTCCTCCCCGGCCATTGAATGGCCGCTTCTTGCTCGGCTCTCCTCCGCCACCTTGAGCCTTCTCCTTGTCGCGACGCTCGTATTCAGCTTTGTGCTGCTCTACGAGGTACTCGACGCGCTTGCAGTTGGAAAGGTCGTGGCCCTTGGTGCGGTGGATCTTGCAATATTGCTTGTCGGAGCCGTCCTGCTTGTCGGCTGCCGCTACAGGGGCAGGCTCCTTGCCGGAGCCGCCAGCCTGTGCTGTCTTGGCGGGAGCCTCCTTGCCGGACTTCTCGACGACTAGCACCTCCTTGCTCTTCTTCTTTCTGTTGTTCCGCCGCCGGCTCTTCTTTGCCGGGGCGGCATCCTCGCTGTCGCTTCCCCCTGCGCCAGCATCCTCTCCGGGGAGTCTCCTCCCCTCTTCGGCGCGCGCGCACTTGTCAGCCAGAGCGTAGAGCTCGCTGACATCCCGTATCTTTGTCATGGCCATCTCTTCCCGCATGCGACGGTTACGCACGTTCTGGTGGAACGCGCTGATAACCGCGGCGGGGTGGACGTCGGGAATGTTGTGCTGGACGCGGCTGAACCGTTGAATATACTTGCGCAGGGGTTCTCCTTCCTTCTGGGCCAGAATGTGGAGATCACTCTCCTGGCCGTGGGGTTTGTGGCCGCCCGTGAAGGCGCCAACAAATTGGTGGCACAGATCTGCCCACGAAGAAATGGATCCTTCCGGCAAGTGCATAAGCCAAGAACGTACGTTCGGCTTAAGCACCAGCGGGAAGTAGTTCGCCAGTATCTTCTCGTCGCGCCCCCCGGCAGCCTGCACCGCGATGGTGTAGATACTGAGGAACTCCGAGGGGTGCGTCTTGCCATCGTACTTCTCGGGTACGTCGGGCTTGAAGTTTTTCATGCTGGGCCACTGGACGCGCCGCAGCTCACGGGTAAACGCAGGGCAACCTGCCGCGTACGGCAAGTCGCCTGGTTCAACGGGCGCGTGCGTGTCGACAGCGGTCCCAGCACGTTGGTCCGATTGTCGCCGGGCTTCTCGCCGGCGCTCGATCGTCATTCGAGCATCTTCTTGCCGCTGATCGTCAAGGACTTGGTGCTGGTCCCGACGAGCCCGCGGATCCGACGATGCTGTGGAGTCGTCGTCGACGTTAATCCGGCGGGGAGGCGTCTTCTGCTTCCGCGGCGGAGAGTGCACGGTGGTTGCACCCCCGGTGGTCTTGTCGCCATCGGCCTTCGCTTGGTCGGCTTGCCGTGGCCGCGAGGTCGCCGGCTGCTGCGGTGTGTCGTTGTTGGCGAAGGCGATGAGGCTTTGAATTGTTGCCCTCCAGTCCTCGGCTTTGTCCGCCGCTGGAGGGAAATCGAGAAGCAGTTGCGCTCTTGCGAGAGCTTCTGCTGGAGAGGAGGGGAGCGGAGGCGAGCGGTGCGAGGAGCGGGATATGCTCGGACTCCTAATAGGGTTAGAAGGAGCAGTTTCCCGCCCCGGCGACCGCGCCTTGCTCGTGCCAGGGCGATGGCCTAGAGCATCCCGCGAGCCTCCGGTTTGTCCTTGGCCCAGCAAGCGGAAGGCACCTCCTGTACCATGGCGCTGCTGGCCTGTCGTCTGCTGAGATGGACGTGGCGCGTCTACGGACACCGAGGCCTTGGAGTTGGTCCGGCCGTCCGCCTTGTCCTTGGATTTGGCGGTGCCATGAGTTTCCTCACCGGCGACCACCCTTCCGCCGGCGTCTCCTCCACCCACCATTGGTTCTGGTGGCGGGGGAATCGACGCAGACGGGCCTGCGACTTCCGAAGCCTTCTTCTTCGGGGCCATGTTGCTGCTGCTGATGAAGTTGATGAAGTTGGAGAGGTTGATGAAGAGTGCGCCCGCGTGAGCGCCGGATCAGGTTCGCACAACCTCAACGCCCCCTACCTGGCGCGCCAAAGATGTCGGGGGAAACTGTCCACCACGAGCACCTATGGGACCGGAGCCCCTTGTCGTTGCGGTGAGGGAGTGGAGGGAGCACAAAGAGCAGATCGAGGAGAGCACGCGGGCAGTTTACCCAGGTTCGGGCCGTGCGGACGCGTAAAACCCTACTCCTGCTTGATTTGTATTGAGTTTGTGAGCTCGGGAGCTTGAAGAACTAGCTACACCGAGCCAGAGAGCTGTCTAGGTTCCGAACCCCTTTCTACGTTGTGCATGGGCCTCCTTTTATAGCTCAAGGGGTCACCAACAGGTGTCAACGTAGAAGAAGGGCAAAAATGTAACTTTGGTGGTAGTTGTAACAGTGCAGGAACAGTGTATGAACAGTGCGTGAACAGTGGTCTTCACCTAACTTGACAGTGGGGGACAAGGGCATTAAATGCCCGTCACCGTCGACCCCAAAAGCACCCGTCCATGCGTCTCCGTTCGCCACGGCGATAGCCTCGTCACCGTGGAGTGCCACCGTGCCCCCCAGGCTGCACAGCCATCCGCCACGCGTCCCTGGAAGGGCCCCAGGGCGACGCGTGGGCCGATGAGCTGGAGCGCGGGCACATAGCGCAGGTTCCCCCGGCAAGCACCTTGCCGGGGTCTTGATCTTGCCGGGCTGGGAAGCTTGTCGCTCCCCGGGCCCTTGCCGGGGCGCATGCTGCGCCAAGGCATGTCTTCTGGACGCAGTCTTCTGGTCTTCCTGGCAAGCTCCTCTTGCCAGGGTCTTGTGCTAAATGTGACAGTCTTGAGCCTGGGACGGCCTTCCCGGCAAGCTCCACTTGCCGGGGCCTTGATCTTCTGTCTTGTATACTTTGTTTTTGAATGGTTTTATAAGGATCAGAAAGGTCTCCGGCGAGCACGTGGTGAGCCCTGCCGCGGGAAGCTGCTACTGCCCGTGCACAAGTTGGGGTACTAAGGTACCCCTATCTTAGTACACCGACAGCCTGATTTTCTTCGCTTGTTCTGCTCTGTCGATGGTTCAACAGATGGTTGAGTTAATCAAAGCACAAAAGTACCTGGTTCCACATGTAGTTTGAGGGCGACGCGCTTTGACAAGTAGTCGGCGATGTCGTTCTCCGCTCGGGGAACATGCTCTGCTTGTATACCGTCAAAATGCTCCTCCAGCTTCCTCACTTCATCTACGTAGGCCTCCATCAACGGGCTCTGGTAATCCTTGTTAGCTTGCTTGACGACAAGCTGTGAATCACCCCTGACGTTGAGCTTCTTGTTTCCGAGGTCTGTCGCGATCCTAAGACCGGCAAGCAGTCCCTCGTACTCGGCAGTGTTGTTCGTTCACATCTCCCTGGGGAAGTGCATCTGGACCACATACTTGAGGTGCTCTCCGGTGGGCGCAATGAGTAGCACACCAGCACCGGCGCCTTGCAGCGAGAAAGCGCCGTCAAAGTACATAACCCAGTCGTGGCTTGTTTCTTTGCAGGGGATAGTGGTCTCCTGGATCTCTTCGTCGGGCATTGAGGTCCATTTTACAATGAACTCCGCCAAGACTCTACTCTGAATCATCGAAGTGCTTTCAAACTTCAAACCAAAGCTCGACAGTTCCAAGGCCCATTCCACAATCCTCCCGGTCGCATCTGGGTTATGCATTATCCGCTGCAACGGGAGGCGGGTGAGGACGGTAATTTCATGTGCTTGGAAGTAATGATGCAGCTTCCTCGAGGCCATAAGGAGGCCGAAGAGCAATTTGTGCACACCGGAGTACCTTGACCTAGCCCCCTGCAAGAGGGAGCTGACAAAGTAAAGTGGGTGCTGCACCATCTTCTTCTTTTGAGCTACTTCATTCGGTTGCTTCGCTTCTGCCCCAGTGGCGTCAGGTTCTGTCATTGCTATTACTTCAGCATTGACCTCTCTCCGGGCTACTAGTGCATCACTGACCCCTTGATTCATCGCCGCTAGATATAGCAGCAACGGCTCTTGGGGTTTAGGTGTGACCAGTATGGGTGTAGAGGAGAGGTATTTCTTCAAATCTTGTAGTGCTACTTTGGCTTCTAGGGTCCACTCCATTGGGCCCACCTTTTTCAAGATTTTGATAAAAGGGTAGGGCGCGCTCGGCAGATTTGGAGATGAATCTGCTCATGGCAGCAACGCAGCCAGCAAGCCGACACACATCCTTGATCCGCCTAGGTGCCTCAATTTTTTAGATAGCCTTGATTTTGTTTGGATTCGCCTCGATCCCACGCTATGACACAAAGAAACCGATAATCTTGCCGTACGGAACGCCGAAGACACACTTCTTAGGGTTCAGCATGAGGTTGATCTTGCGCAAATTCACAAACGTCTCTTCTAAATCTTGTATGAGCGTTGCCTTGTCCTTGGTTTTGACCACTATGTCATCCATATAGGCTTCCATATTTCTATGTAACTGAGGCTCAAAACCAATTTGGACTGCTCTTGCGAATGTTGAGCCAGCACTCTTCAACCCGAAAGGCATTCGTATAAAACTATACGTACCACGTGGGGTGATGAATGTTGTATTCTCTTCATCCTCTTTCGTCATGAAGATTTGATGGTATCCTGAGTAAGCGTCAAGGAATGATAACATGTCACACCCGGCCGTGTTGTCTACAATTTGGTCAATGCGTGGCAACGGGAAAGGGTCCTTTGTACAGGCCTTATTGATGTCTGTGTAATCAATACACAATATCCATTTCCCATTTGCCTTGCGCACCACCACCGGATTGGCCAACCACGTTGGATGGAGTACTCCTCTCACCAAGCCTGCCACCTCCAACTTCCTGATTTCCTCTGTGATGAACTCTTGCCATTCCAGAGCTTGCTTCCTGACCTTCTGCTTGACGGGCCGCGCGTGAGGCCAGACAACAAGATGGTGCTCAATCACCTCCCTGGGAATGTCGGGGATGTCAGATGCTTGCCACACAAACACGTCGACATTTGCCCGCAGGAAGGTGACGAGTGCGCCTTCCTATTTGTTATCGAGGGTGGAGCTTATGGTGAAAGCCCCTCCGGTGCCATCCTCCTTGACGGACACCTTCTTGGTTTCTGGTGGTGCAACTCTAGATTTCTTGATCTTGCCGGTGGAGCTCGCCAAAGATGTCGGGGACGGCACCTATGGGATCACCAGAATCCCTTCTACGGTTGATGGTCGTGGGGTTGTGCAAAGAGTGGGTCTAGGAGTTAGCACAAGGATCGTTTACCCAGGTTCGGGCCATGAAGATGCGTAATACCCTAGTCCTGCTTTGATGTGTATTTGAGTGTTCTTGAGCTCTTGAACTAGCTACGGTGCGTGCTTAGTCCAAAAGATCCGGATCCTTCTCTAGTATGCCTCGGGCCTTCTTTTATAGTCAAAAGGAGTTGCCACAGTGGCACACAGGAGGTGGAAAGATATACAATGTACAAGCTTATCTCCTACCATTACGGGACAAGACACATTAAATGCGCTACTTAGGTTTCCACTTGGTTTATCGGGGATGGTAACGAGGCCCGTCCCGTCCGCCGCCGCTCTGTCTGGCTGCGACGCGCATCCAGGCCAACGAGGCATGCATCACCATGTAGATTGCTTGGCAGCTGAGATGGCATGGTGGTAAGGTCTTCACGAAGATCTGCATGCCACCATGTAGGTGCTTGACTAGCTAGATCAGGAACCACGTACTGTCGCATGGGTACTTGCCTGGGCTAGTGGGTTGGCCGCCGAGCTGGGGCAATGCTGGGCGGCAAGGGCTTGCCGCAGTCTTGCGTCTGTTCTCGGCAAGGGTCTTGGCGGGGCTGTCGGATTCAGGGCTCCGCAAAACCCGTTAAGTTCGAACACAGGGGTGTGAACCAAGATCTCTCGCACTCACGTCTACCTAGCGCCTCGCTCTCGTCTCGGTGGAAGGATTCAAGCAAACAATGAACAAACACACAAGAGTTTACCCAGGTTCGGGCCACCGTGAGGTGTAAGACCCTACTTCTTGCTTTGGTGGATTGGCTCCGGGTGAGCAAGAATATGAATTGGTACAAGGGTTCCTGAGCTCAGGAGGCAAGCTCAGGAGGGTCAGGAGGCTAGTGCTCTTGCTCCTTGTGCGGTGGCAAGGTGTGTGAAATTGATCCCCTTCTCAGTGGGACTCCTAGCTACTTATATAGGCGGCCACGGTCCTCTTCCCCCGAAATGTTTAGGCGGGAAGGGATTCCACATCGGCCATTTTTGAGCGGGAACACAAGGACGTTCCTACCCTGACAAAAGCAGTCTTCGCCTGCAAAAGGATCAGGCGATGACGCCGTGGTGGGCTCGACGATGACATCTTTCTCGTCGTCCTTGTGGTCTTCCGTCTCATTGCACCAATGAGGAAACCTTTGCCCCGCTCCTTGGGAACCAACGGCTGCGCTGTCTCCTTTGCACCGAAATGGCAACTGTGTCGTTGGCGGACGCTGGCACCCACTGGCGCGGTGCGTCATTGCTGACATCACTGCCTCCTCCTGAGGCAGGCTTGGCCTTGGATTCTCCGCCCCTCCGGAACGCCTTGCCGAGGCCACTCCCGAGGAGGTCTTGGCATCGTTCTCCTCGCGAGGCCTGGCCCCTCGCGAGGGTCTTGAGCAGTTGTTCGATCAGCTGGGCCGTACCAGGCCGCTTGTAGGAGCGCGTTGCGGCCCGCAGACAGGCAAGTCTGGGTACCCTGGTTCCTAGTACGCCGACAATACCCCCGGGCCCGAGGCGCGCTGAGTTGGCTTCGGGGCGAAGCCTTAGGCGAGGACGAAGCGTCGCGGGCCCTAAAAGGTTGCGGGCCAGGCCGACGCGTGATTTGTTGGATGGGACATGGCGGCTCCACTTCCCATGCAACCTTGGTGATCGTGCGACTTGACAACTCCTTGGCGCGGGTAACGAGGGAGTAATGGCTGCAACACCATTTGCTGGTGGTTGGGCTCCTCCGCCCTATAAATGGGGCTAGGGGGGAAGCCCCCAGGCCATTTTCAAGCCAACACCATCTTCTCCTTGCTTGTCCTTCGCTCTCTCTTCCTGTCGCAAGATCTTCATGGTGCCGCCGAGGAAGCCATCCGCCGCGGAGAAGGGGAAGACCCCGAAGAATCCAGTCCCGCTACCGTCGAAGAGGGGTCGCGGCCGTCCCTGCAAGCATGCCGCCGTGCCCGCAGCGTCTTCTCGGGGAGGCGGGCGCGGCCCTTTGAGATCTGCTGTGGCCGTCGGTGGGCAGCACCGGGCGTCCTCCCATGGCGAAGGTGGTCGCGGCCGTGGAGGAAGAGGGGGCGCGCAAAGGTGCCTGTTGGTCGCGCGCCCTCCGCGCCCACAGTTACATTCCTTCGATGTCTCATCGGAGTTTATGGTATAGGCGGAGAAGCCCGGTAGCTTGTGGCTCAGGCTTCCTCGCTCATTTGGCGACGCGCTCCCGGCCGGAGGCCTTGGGGGCATATGGCTGCAGGACGACAGTTGTTGCAGCGGCGCATCCTGGGTGGGGGTCGAAGTGGCTCCCTCGGGCGATGTGTTCTTGGAGCGTGGCGGGCAGTCGTTTGCCCGCGCGCGTCGGCTGCAAGGGAGGTGTGCGCTCCACTTCAGGTACGATGGCGTCTCCACGCTGTTTGTCAGGGTCTTCTCAGAGGAAGGGAGGCGCCTTGGGTGCTGTCCCGAGGCTGACGACGAGAAGGGATGAGACGTCCAGAGGAGCAGTTCCTCCTCCGGAGACGGCCTCAGGCCTAGGCGTCGTGAGGCCCCCCTCTGTGGCAGCAGCAGCTCCTCCAGCAGTGGCGGCCGCGACGAACCACCACGCCGCCGAGCTCAGTACGGCGTGGGGAGGGGATCAACGCGCCGCTGCGGCTCGGTGAAGCCGGAGGAGCCGGAGGATTCCGACTGAGCGGGAGCGGCTTCTTCTTCTTCTCCCTTCTTTTCCTTCACGTTTTTTCTGCATCGAAGTTTCAAGTTGCCTTGAGGAGGCATGTAATGGGTTGTGATGTATGTAAGAAGCAGGAACTCGTCCTCATGCTTTTGTTGCTTGAATGAAGTCACTTAGCTTTTATGCGTCGTGCCATCCTGAGGCGGAGTCCTCCCAAATCTAGCGTCATGAGCCCCTTCGGTTCGTGAGGAGGTGGCCGGGTCTGACTCGTACAGCCCCCGAGCGGGGGTCAATCGCTAAAATCTGCTCAGAGTGCCGAGCGCGGGTTAGAGCACCAAAGCCTGAGCGGCTCGGTAGGTTGCGCGGGTTGAGCAGCCCTGCGGCAGAGCATGAGCCGGCTTGGGCAGGCGAGGTCACGGGGCCACAACGGACGAGGTCCGGTGACCGACCGTGCCCCAGCCCCCACGCGCGAGGCACGTGAAGGAGAGAGAGTGGCATAGCTGAACTTAGAGCTGGTGAGAAAGATCCAAACACAAAACTTTCAATGAAATGCAAGAAGCGCGAGAAACACGAGAACTTCATAGCATGGGGTAGAGGAAGGGCTGATAGCCAAGGAAGTAGAAAAGGCTGACAGCCAAACACCAAGCAAAAAGGGAAAAAAGGTCGCGTCCGACCCCTACACTACGTCTTCTTCCCAGCGTGGAGCTAAGGACTGCCACTGGAGCGTCGGTGGGAGCCCCGTCCGAGGGCCCGTAGGCAATGCACAGGAGACTCCGAGGCGTGTACAACCCCAACTCATTATTACGTGAGTGTCACGGGCGGAGACCTTCACGGGCACGGAGCCTTGATTATGGATAGAACCTCCTGAGGTGTTCGATGTTCCAGGAATTCTGGATAGGTATCCCATCCTGCGTCTCCAGGCACACAACACCAGGCCTCGAGACATGGGCGATTCTGAACGGGCCCTCCCACATGGGCGAGAGCTTGTGCAGCCCTTCACGGGAGAGGACCCGCCTCAGGACCAAGTCACCAACTTCAAGTGTTCTTGTGCGGACGCTGCGACAGTGGTACCGCCGCAGCGCCTGCTAGTAACGCGCCGCCCATAGGGCACCCCGGCGGCGGCCCTCCTCACGAGCACGAGGTCCATCCGCGAGGCGGCGTCCTGGCATTCCTCATCGAAGGCCAAGACCCGTGGGGAGCGATGCTTGACCTCGTGAGGGAGGACCGCCTCCGCCCCATAGACGAGAAAGAAGGGAGTCTCCCCCATAGGTTTGGTGGCAGTGGTTCAGATTGACCACAACACAGACTGGAGTTCGTCGATCCAGTCCCTGCCGCAAGCCTCGAGCTTCTTCTTGAAGCTGCGCGTCTTGAGGCCACGCAAGACTTCTGCATTGGCACGCTCAGCCTGGCCGTTGCTCCTGGGGTGGGCCACTGAAGCGTAGTAGATCTGTGTTCCAAGGTTAGCACAATATGACCTGAAGAGATTGCTTGTGAACTACGAACCGTTATTCGTGATGATGCGGTTGGGGACCCCGAATCGCCTCATGAGGCCTTGGATGAACTTGAGAGCTGACCTGGCTGGGATTGCGCGAACAGGCTTCACTTCCGCCCACTTGGTGAATTTGTCGATGGCGACGTACAGGAAGCGGTAGCTCCCTGCGGCCTGAGGGAAAGGACCTAGGATGTCCAATCCCGAGAGTGCGAAGGTCCAGGAGAGCGGAATCGTCTGGAGGCCTTGCGCCGGCTGGTGGATCTGCTTGGCGTGAAACTGGCATGCCTCGCGGGCTCGCACGAGCTCCGTGGTGTCATTGAGCGCCATGGGCCAATAGAAGCCGCTACGGAAGGCCTTTCCCACGAGGGTGCGGGACGATGAGTGATGTCCATGGTCCCACTGTGGATATCAGCTAGCAACTCATGCCCTTGCTTCCTCGAGATGCACCTTAGCGAGACATCGTTGGGGTGCCTCCTGTAGAGTTCATCGTCTTGGATGCAGTAGGCTGAGGCCTGTCGGACCACGCGTTCTGCGTCTTCTTCCTTGTCTGGTAGGGCATCGTGTTGCAGGTACATCTTGAGTTCTTGGGTCCAGAACCCCTCCTCGGGCTCCGCAGCGAGCAATAGGCGGGCTCCGGACGGTGGTCCACAGGGCGCGGCACCGTCCGGGGGCACTATGGGCAGCCCCTTCCGAGGGGAGGCCGGCTCGGGTACTGATGGTGCTGCTGATGGCTTGAGTAGTCGCTCCTCAAAGACATCTGGCCTTTGGGGCTCCCGCCTGGAGGCTCGCTTGGCGATGTCGTCCGCTTCTTTGTTTGTGCCTCTCGGCAGGTGCTGCACCTCCAGCCCTTGGAATCGCTTCTCCATCCTGTGCACTTCCTCCAGGTATGCCCCCATGTGCTCGTCCTTGGGATTGTACTTCTTGTTGGAGAAATCAACGAGGAGTTGCGAATCGCCCCTGATGGTGAGACGCTTGACCCCTAACGCAGCAGCGGCCTTGAGCCTGGCAATCAGGCCCTCGTACTCGGCAATGTTGTTGGAGACCTTCTCGCCCTGCTGGAAGCAGAGCTGCACAGCATAGTACAACTTATCTTGAGTGGGGGATACCAGCACGGCGCCAGCCCCCGCGCCGAGGCGTGAGAAGGAGCCGTCAAATTACACCACCCATCCGTCTAGGGCTTCATCACCGGGGGCCAGCGAACGGTCTTCGTTGACCCC
>LR738715.1:333453282-333470272 GCA_902687465.1 Secale cereale
TGGCCTCACATTCTTCGGTCCAATTGAACTTGGTATCCTTCTTTAACAACTCCGTCATAGGTTTTGCAATCCTCGAGAAATTCTCAATAAATCTCCGGTAGTATCCTGCAAGTCCAAGAAAACTCCGGATCTCTCCAACCGTTGTCGGTGCTTCCCAATTTGTCACAGTGTCCACCTTGGCGGGATCTACTGCTATTCCTTCTTCGGATATAACGTGTCCGAGGAATCCAACTTCCTTCAACCAAAACTCGCATTTGCTAAACTTGGCATACAACTGATATTCTCTGAGCTTCTCCAATACCAAACGCAAATGCTCTGCATGTTCCTCTTCATCCTTTGAGAATATCAATATATCATCTATGAACACCACGATGAACTTATCCAAAAACTCCATAAACACCTTGTTCATCAGGTTCATAAAGTATGTTGGTGCGTTAGTCGGACCAAAAGACATAACGGTATACTCGTACAACCCATACCTGGTGGTAAAGGCCGTCTTAGGTATATCTTGCTCTCGAATCTTCAATTGATGGTACCCTGATCGCACATCGATCTTGGAGAATACCTTAGCTCCTTGCAACCTATCGAACAGATCATTGATCATCGATAGTGGGTACTTGTTCTTGATTGTTACTTCATTCAATCCTCGATAATCAACAACCATTCTTAACGATCCGTCCTTTTTCTCCACTAGAAGTACTGGCGAACCCCAAGGTGAAGAACTTGGGCGAATGTAACCTTTATCCAGTAACTCCTTAATCTATTTCTTAATCTCCTCCAAATCCTTTGCGGGCATCCTGTATGGTCTCTTAGAAATTGGCCCTGTGCCTGGCAAAAGCTCAATCAAAAACTCAATATCTCTATCTGGGGGCATGCCTGGCAGTTCCTCTGGAAATATGTCAGGAAAATCTTTCACCACTGGTACTTCCTCCTGAACAACTCCTGATAAGGAATTTACTCTGTTCCTTTTCGGCACATGCCGGGATACATACTTAATCCTTCTTCCTTCTGGCATAGTAAGCAAAATGGACTTATTGGCGCATTCAATGTTCCCTTCGTACTTAGATAACCAATCCATGCCTAATATCACATCCAATCCTTGAGATTCCAATACTATTAGGTCCGAAGGGAATGTGTAGTTACCAATCCTTAATGGCAACTGATCACACCATAACTTAGCCATATACTCTGCTCCAGGTGAGGTTACTAACATGGGTGACCTAAGGGCTTGGGTTGGCAGCTTATACTTATCCACAAATCCCCTTGAAATGTATGAATGCGTTGCACCAGTATCGAAAAGAACGAGTGCAGTAAAGGACTTAACTAAAAACTTACCTATTACTGCATCTGGCTGAGCTTCAACCTTCTCCACGCTAACGTGGTTCACTTGTCCTCTATTAAAAGGGTTCGGCTTCTTTCTAGAGCTTGCATTGCCATTTCCATTATGGGCTTCTGGACATTCATTGGCGTAATGTCCCGTCTTCTGGCACTTAAAGCAAGTGACTTGACTCAGGTCTCGCTTGGCTGGAGTTGTTGGGTTGGTGCGGTTCTGCCCGTTGCTTCCTCCATTCCCATTCCCATTCTTGGGGCCACTATGATTGTGCGAGCTACCTCCTCCATGGGTATGTTGAAATTGTCCTACTGTTTTAGGGGTAAAATGTGGCTTCCGTTGAGCTCCAGAATTGTACTTTCCTTGTCCATACTTCCTCTTGCGACTTTCAATCTGTTGATGCTTCCCTTCAATCATTAGAGCTCGATCAACCAGTTCCTGGTAGTTGTTGAAGCTTGCTACCATCAACTGAACGCTCATCTCATCCTTCAGCCCTTCCATAAATCTTTCCTGCTTAGCGGCATCTGTGGCCACATCATCTGGGGCATAACGGGATAAGGTACTAAACTCATCTACGCACTGAGCCACAGTACGATTGCCTTGGCGCAAGTTGCGAAACTCCCGCTTCTTCATGCTCATAGCTCCAGTTGAGACATGGGCGGTACGAAAGGCTTGCTGAAATTGATCCCAAGTAACATTGGCTATGGGAAAAGTGGCTGTGTAATTCTCCCACCGCGCTCCGGCTGGTCCAGACAACTAATGTGCGGCAAAATGCACCTTCTCAGCATCTGAGCAGTTAGCAGTGGTCAAATCCCTTCCAATCTTGCGTAGCCAGTCATCAGTGACTATTGGTTCAATGCTACTAGCAAACACCGGTGGTTGTAACCTTAAGAAACGAGTCAGGTTATCCATGGGTGGTGGTGGTGGAGGGTTGTTGTTGTTCTGGTTGTTCCGAGTGTTCTGGACAAGAAGTTGCATCAAAGTGTTCTGCTGCTGGATCAACTGAGTGAGCTAAGGGGGAAACTCAAATCCGGGCTCATGTCTTGGAGGCATCTTATGGGTGTAGAGGGAAGAGATTAGAATAGAAAGAGGGCTAAGGAAAAATCACTACCCAAATGCACATGAGACAAACACAAACATATCACACCAATATCAATTCAAAACAAGGGCTTACACGGATCTAACGTTACAAAAGTGCTCTAAGTCTACTAAAATGGGAAAAACTACTAGTCATAGGAAGGTCTTCTAGAAATTTTGATCGGCAGAGGATTCCATGATGTCAGCTCCAACTTCATCTTCATAGTCCTCATCATCGCTATCATCGGGGTCTGAGTCCGTGTCGTCAAGGATGATGTAGTCTTCAGGTGGAATCTCCTTGGGTTCTTCTTCCTCTTCTTCCCCTCCTGGTTCTGGATCTCCCATGAATACTCCTAGCTTTCGTGTCAAATCATCATTCTTCTCCACAAGTATTAACATCTCCTCCTCGTATTCGTCGCGTGTAGACTTGAGTTCCTCCTCTAACTCCAAGTTTCTGGTAAGTGCTTTCTTGAAGTCTATCATCCCTGCACACATCTGGTGCTCCTGGCGACGAATGTGCTGGTTTAACTCTTGAATGAACGAGGCAATGGACCTGTCCTTCCGGGTGTTGATCATGTCCCACCGCTCATCTCAACGTCCACAAATCTGGTAGATGGTGTCCTTTAGCTCCTTCTTGTAGATTTCTCCAATCCTTCCATAGCGATGTGGGCTGCCATGCTCCTGCCTAGGCTCTATGTAGGCGCATTAAAGGAAAATTCTATGGGTGCGGTGACGTGCATGAACGTCCTCCCTGGAACTTGAGCTTGAATCAACCAGCGCTCCTCTTCAGGTAAAGTGGCATTGTAGATTCCGGTGAAACTTGGTAGTCTGATGTTTAGATATCTGGTGACTTCCTTCAGGTGTCGTCCAAATGGTGTATCTTCATCAGGTTGTGTGAACTTGTTCCTTGCATCCACCATCCTAAAAGAGTAGAAAAGATGAGGAGTCGGAAAAGAGAAGAGTGAATCGTGCTCTAGGGTTTTAGCTTAGTGGTCGTGTCCTACAGTCAGCGTGTGCTCTGATACCATCTTGTAGCGACCAGACCTCAAACAGTCTAATCTCTGTGCATCAGTGTCATCCCTGGATCAGTAATGCTGACACGCACAGTACTTGAAGGAATTATAACAGAGTGGCAATCACACACTTATTACATTGATAGTTCCAATGATGAACTTATTAAAAAAAATGGCTTAAGGCCATCTAACAACGATAACAGCGGAAGGCTTGGAAGATAAGTGAGTCCATCAACTCCAACGACATCACTGAGTATAGAACCATGACCTAAGAGGCACCTTACTCGTCGTCTGAAAAGTCTGCAACATGAACATTGCAGCCCGAAAACGGGTCAACACATGGAATATGCTGGCAAAGTAACACATAGAGAGCAACAAAATTAAAGCTATACTATATGCAATATGGCTGGTGGAAAGCTCTATGGTTACAATTTTTGCGTAAAGCCAATTTTTCCCTACTGCAAAGGAATAGATATTAATTAACTATCATGGTAGTTGAAACATCATTGAGAAGATAGACATCCTCTCAATCCCAATTAATCATCATCATTAAAACCCAACAATATTAATTAAAGTAACATGATGAGATTCACATGATAATCCAAGTACTAGATACTCAAGACGTCCATAACCGGGGACACGGCTAATCATTATCAGTTTTATACTCTGCAGAGGTTTGTGCACTTTTCCCCACAAGACTCGATCTCCTCCGTTGGAATTCTCGCACTACATGTTGTTTGAGAAACGGATGACCGAGACACAATCTTTCAGAAGCACTAGCACCTTACGAACGGGTGGACCGTACCAACCTACATCCCCTACATCTGCTAGTCCACCACTGTAAGAGTTCGCACGACTTAGTCAACAATGCTAGAGCCCATAATAGCTTGTGGCTGCACACAGAAGTTTCTAGTATGAATAATCTCAAGATCTCTTTGAGCCTGGGTGGCGGTCGATAAAGAAAACAGGCAATCGCTGGAATACCCAGGTGCCTCAATCCACCCAGATGTGTATTTAAGTTGCCACCTTAAGTTGAACCATTAATTAACAATCTCACATCTGTCATGGATACACTCACCCAATCCACGTCTACGAGCATAGCATAACCTATTAGCAAACGTAGAAGTAACTCCCAGGGGTTTGTAATTAATGTAGGTAATAGGTACTACCTCAATCTACTTCCCAGGCCCACATGTTATAGCTCCTACTCATGCAATGTGTGAGGGTTTGACTAATGCAATGAAAACCGGGTAATTGGAAGTATGATCAAAGTGTTACTTGCCTTGCTGATGATCCACAAAACCTAGAGATTCAAAGTAGCAAGCGGCGCACTCCGTGTACTCTATCGCAAACAAACAAACACACAATAAGTACTTAACTAATTTACGGGTAAAACTCAAATAAGAGATCTAACCAGAAAGTTCAACTTAAGAACTCCGGTTTGCAAAAGAAACAAACCAAACGAAACAACGAAAGTCAAACGGCGAAAGAGAAACAACTACCGTACCAATCTGGACCTAAATCCAAATTTAACAGAGGAAAATGCTTGGTTGACTAGGTTAAACGGAAAGAGAGTTTCGAGATGAAAATCCAGGCGCTTGAATCACCTGATTCCGATAAACGAGCAAAAAGATAAACTAGAACGAAGATCGGATCAGAAATCACGATCAGAAGAAACTACGAAAAAGAAAACTATAAACAGCTTAACGAACAGACGTTCGTCAGCTGAGACTAAACGACGAAATTGTTCGTTAAAACGAACGAACGGGTGAACGCTCACTAATTAACTAAACCGGAAAAAAACCGATCTAACTAACTAAAAAAACTAGGGTTCTAAAAAAAACGACGGTTTTCCACCGAAGACCGGCGGCGGCGCAGCTACCTCGTCGTCGCCGGCGGGAGGGCGTCGGCGGCGGTGGGGGGCGGCTGCGGTGGCGGTGGTGTGCATTGCGGCGGCGGCGGTGGCTTGCGGCGGCGGGACGGGGTGCAGCAAGGGGGCGGGGCGGCGGCATATATATAGAGGGGGGGCTAGCTGCTTGGGGGAGGGGGCAAGAAATAGCGGCGGCGGCGGAGTCCGACTCTGGCACGACGTTGCGCGGGCGGGGAAGGCGACGCGGCGGCTTGGGCCTGGCTCGGCTGGGCTTCGGCCCAGTCGGGTTCGGGTCCCCTACTCTTTTTTTAATTAACGCCGACGCTATGAAAAAGAAATCCTAGAAAATAAAATAAAAAATCTAAAATTGCCAAAACAAATTTTCACCGTCTAAATCGAATATTTAGAACAAGATGAACATTTTTTTGGCACTAAAATGCATTTTTGAAAACATGCAAATTTTCCTAATTCAAATAAAACTCCAAAGAAAACTTATTTGATTTTTTTATTAAATCCTCAGTATTTCTTTATTTTTGGGAAAGTCATTTCACTCCCTATCTCATATTTTCATAATAGAAATACTTGAAGATAAAATAAATAAAATCAGAGATCCTATTTTCAAAATTTGAGAAACCTCAAATATGAAAATATTGAAATCCCCAACTCTCTCCGAGGGTCCTTGAGTTGCGTAGGATTTACTTGGATCCACCAAAAGCAAGAAAAAATATGATATGCATGATGATCTAATGTATAACATTCCAAATTGGAAATTTGGGATGTTATAGGCGTGAACGAAGATCTCTCCCACTGACGTCTACCTAGCGCCTCGCTCTTGTCTCGGTGGAAGGATTCAAGCAAACAACGAACAAACACACAAGAGTTTATCCAGGTTCGGGCCACCGCAAGGTGTAAGACCCTACTTCCTGCTTTGGTGGATTGGCTCCGGTTGAGCTAGAATATGAACTGGTACAAGGGTTCCTGAGCTCAGGAGGCGAGCCCAGGAGGGCCAGGAGGCTAGTGCTCTTGCTCCTTATGCGGTGGCAAGGTGTGTGAAATCGATCCCCTTCTCAGTGGGAATCCTAGCTACTTATATAGGCGGCCACGGTCCTCTTCCCCCGAAATGTTTAGGCGGGAAGCGATTCCATAATGGCCATTTTGAGCGGGAACACAAGGATGTTTCTACCCTGACAAAAGCAGTCTTCGCCTGCAAAAGGATCAAGCGATGACGCGGTGGTGGGCTCGACGATGACATCTTTCTCATCGTCCTTGCGGTCTTCTGTCTCGTTGCACCAACGAGGAAACCTTTGCCCCGCTCCTTGGGAACCAACGGCTGCGCTGTCTGCTTTACACTGAAATGGCAACTGTGCCGCTGGCGGACGCTGGCACCCGCTGGCGTGGTGCATCACTGCTGACATCACTACCTCCTCCTGAGGCAGGCTTGGCCTTGGATTCTCCGCCCCTCCGGAACGCCTTGCCGAGGCCACTCCCGAGGAGGTCTTGGCGTCGTTCTCCTCATGAGGCCTGGCCCCTTGCGCGGGTCTTGAGCAGTTGGTCGATCAGTTGGGCCGTACCAGGCCGCTTGTAGGAGCGCGTTGTGGCCTGCAGACAGGCAAGTCTGGGTACCCTGGTTCCCAGTACGCCGACAAGGGCCTTTGTGAACGCCCTCGGCAAGAGGCTTGTCGGGGCTTCGGGGGTATCTTCGGCAAGGAACCTTGTCTTCTGGTTCTCATCTAGGATTCGTAGACCCTTTGTCGGCCCCGACAAGGGTCTTGTCGAGGGATGCCTATCTTGTTGCTTGTCTTTCTTGCGCCACTGTCTTGTCGCTGCTCTAGTAGTCTTGTGCTTCGGTTTCCCTCCTCTGCCTTGTTAGGTGTGGCCGCAAGCATGGCTCTGACTGCCCGTGCACAAGTAAGGGGTACAAAGGAGAGCCCCTACTTTTGTACACTGACTGGAGCCCTTGGGCCTGGGCCATACATAAGCACGACGCGTTGCTGGGCTAGGCCTAGAACGGTGCGCGGGCAGTTGGGGCCGGATTATTTTTACTGCAGTAACTCCTCCGGTGGTTGCGCTTCCCCATGACTCGCGTTGAGTGCGGGACATGGGGGTTGTGCGTGGGGTGACTGCGGCATGCTTGCATCACCCCGTGGTTCCAAATAGTAAAGAGGCGGTTCGCGTCCTCCTCATAAATAATAGAGGAAGTTGCGGGGCACGGCTCATTTACTAAGTGGACTTGGGTCGCCCCAAGATCACGGGGCGTGGAACAGTCATACGATGCGCCATCTGAATCTCGATCCGCCCGCCACGTGCCCCTCATGCATCGGGGAGGGTGATATGTGTCCAACGTATCTATAATTTTTTATTGTTCCATGCTATTATATTATCCTTCTAGGATGTTTTATGGGCCTTTATATACACTATTATATTATTTTTGGGACTAACCTACTAACCCAAGGCCCAGTACAGATTGCTGTTTTTTTGCCTATTTCAGGGTTTCGTAGAAAAGGAATATCAAACGGAGTCCAAACGGAATAAAACCTTCGGGAGAGTTATTTTTTGAATGATATATTCACGAGAGACTTGAGAACGAAGCCAGAAAAGAAACATGGTGCCCACAAGGGTCCAGGGCGCGCCCCCACCCTCGTGGGCCCCACGTTGCTCCACTGACGTACTTCTTCCTCCTATATATATCCATGTACCCTGAAAACATTGAGGCAAGAGAGAAAACCATAATTCTACCGCCGCAACCTTCTGTTCCCGTGAGATCCCATCTTGGGGCCTGTTCTGAAACTCCGCCGGATGGGGGATCTTCCACGGAGTGCTTCTACATCAACACCATAGCCTCACCATGAGTTGTGAGTAGTTTACCACACATCTTCGGGTCCATAGTTATTAGCTAGATGACTTATTCTCTCTTTGAGGATCTCAATACCAAGTTCTCCTCAATCTTCGAGGAGATCTATTCGATGTAATCTTTTTGCGGTGTGTTTGTCGAGATCCGATGAATTGTGGGTTTATGATCATGATTATCTACGAGAAATATTTGGTTCTTTTCTGAATTCTTTTATGTATGATTATAATATCCTTGCAAGTCTCTTCGAATTATTGGTTTGGTTTGGCCTACTAGATCTATAGTTCTTGCAATGAGAGAAGTGCTTGGCTTTGGGTTCAATCTTGTGGTGTCCTTTCCCAGTGACAGCAGGGGCAGCAAGGCAAGTATTGTATTGTTGCCATCAAGGATAAAAAGATGGGGTTTATATCATCTTGCTTGAGTTTATCCCTCTACATCATGTCATCTTGCTTAAAGCATTACACTGTTCTTATGAACTTAATACTCTAGATGCATGCTCGATAGCGGTTGATGTGTGGAGTAATAGTAGTAGATGCAGAATCATTTCGGTCTACTTGTCATGGACGTGATGCCTATATATAATGATCATGCCTAGATATTCTCATAACTATGCGCTTTTCTATTAATTGCTCGACAGTAATTTGTTCACCCACCGTAGAATTCTTCTATCATGAGAGAAGCCACTAGTGAAACCTATGCCCCTCGGGTCTATTCTCAACATATTAATCTTCCAATCTACTTTACTTTGCTTTATTTACTTTCTGTTCTTATATCTAAAAATACCAAAAATATCACACTATCCTATCTATCAGATCTCACTTTCGTAAGTGTCCGTAAAGGGATTGACAACCCCTTATCGCATTGGCTGCGAAGTTCTTATTTGTTTGTGCAGGTGCGAGGGACTCGCGCGTGGTCTCCTACTGGATTGATACCTTGGTTCTCAAAAACTGAGGGAAAGACTTACGCTACTGTGCTGCATCACCGTTTCCTCTTCGAGGGAATACAACGTAAGCTCGAGAAGTAGCAAGAAGAATTTCTGGCACTGTTGCCGGGGAGGCTTACGCAAAAGTCATATACCAAGTACCTATCACAAACCCTTATCCTTCGCATTACATTATTTGCCTCTCGTTTTCTTCTCGCCCAGTTCACCCTTGCCGTTTTATTCGCGCTTTTCCCGTTCGCCTTTCTGTTTGCTTGTGCTGCTATGTGCCCTCTATTAGCTTGCATCTTCGCTTAATAAATTATGGATCCTCATCCACTTGCTAATCTTTTTAAGAGATCCAATTATAATGAACCAATTGCTAGTGAGCTGCATGCACTAGATTATCTTTATGAGGTTTTGCTTGAAATCCATGAGTCTGAAAATTGTGATGAAGTATTGAAAGAAAATCATAAAGTGATTCACGATAGCTGCATGAGTAAAAATCATGATTTCAATGATGTTATTATAAATCTATTAATGTCAATTGTGTTGATGATATGCAAAACCCTAAGCTTGGGGATGCTAGTATTGCTATGTCCACTACTTGTTGCAATGATCATGATTGGGGTGATTCTTCTTATGATCTTGAAAATTTATTTAAGACCCATGATGAATATGAGATTGATAATAATGTTTGCAATAATATCAAAAGTGGGTTTGTAAGAGTGTCAACTTTAGATCCCACATATTTGGAGAATATTCAATCTTATGATTTTTTTTGACAAAAGTGGGTTTGGAGAGGTCATGACTTTAGTTAATGTTGATCCCACTATTTTGGAAGAGTGTCAACTTCGTATGTATGTAGATCGTGTTGAGAATATTTTATGTGATATTTATAATGTTGAATTTGATTATGATCCTACATGCAATTATTATGAGAGAGGGGAATATGGTTGTAGAAATCTTCATGTTACTAAATTACCTCTCGTTATGTTGAGATTGCTATTGTTTCTTTCTTCTTCCTTGCATATGCTAGATCTTGCTTATCTTGCTAATTTGTTTTCCTATAAAATGCCTATGCATAGGAAGTATGTTAGACTTAGATGTGATTTTCACATGCTATATGATGCTCTCTTTGTGCTTCAATTCTTATCTTTCATGTGAGTATGATTGAATTCTCAAGCCTATCTTAATGGCTATAAATAAAGAGCTTGTTGGGAGCAACCTAATTTTATTTTCTTTGTTTTTTATTCTATTTAGGAATAAATATTGCATCTAGCTTCTGTTTAGATGTGGTTTTGTGTTTTAATTAGTGTTTGTGCCAAGTAGAACCCTTGGGAAGACTTGTGTGAAGTTTATATGATCCTGCTGTAAAAAACAGAAACTTTAGCGCTCACGAGATTTGTCACCAGATTTTACCGGAAGTGATATTTAGTTGATTCTTTTTGCAGATCATTAATAGACAAATTCCTCACGTTTACCGATTTATTTAATTTTTTTTTTGGAGTTACAGAAGTATTCGAGAGTTACAGATTACTACAGACTGTTCTGTTTTTGACAGATTCTGTTTTTTGTGTGTTGTTTGCTTATTTTGATGAATCTATGAGTAGTATTGGGGAGTACGAATCATAGAGAAGTTGGAATACAGTAGGTTTAACACCAATGTAAAAAAAGAATGAGTTCATTAGAGTACCTTTGAGTGGTGGTTTGTTTTCTTATACTAACGGAGCTCACGAGATTTTTGGCTAAGTTTTGTGTTGTGAAGTTTTCAAGTTTTGAGTATGGCTTTGATGGACTATGGAACAAGGAGTGGCAAGATCCTAAGCTGGGGGATGCCCAAGGCACCCCAAGGTAAAATTCAAGTACAACCAAAAGCCTAAGCTTGGGGATGCCCCGGGAAGGCATCCCCTCTTTCGTCTTCATCTATCGGTAACTATACTCGAGGCTATATTTTTATTCACCACATGATATGTGTTTTCCTTGGAGCGTCATGTATGATTTGAGTCTTTTCTTTTTAGTTTGACACAATCATCCTTTCTGTACACACATTTTGAGAGAGATAAATATGGTTTAGAATTTGTTAGAATACTCTATGTGCTTTACTTATATCTTTTGAGCTAGATAGTTTGCTCTAGTGCCTCGCTTATATCTTTTAGAGCACGGTGGTGGTCTTATTTTTTAGAAATTGTTGATATCTCATGCTTCACTTATATCCTTTTGAGAGTCTTTTAGAACAGCATGGTAATGTGCTTTGGTTATAAAACTAGTCCTAATATGATAGGCATCCAAGATGAATATAGTAAAAACTTTCACATAAAGTGCATTGAATATGATGAGAAGTTTGATACTTGATGATTGTTTTGAGATATGAGGATGGTGATATTAGAGTCATGCTAGTGGATTAATTATGAATTTGAGAAATACTTGTGTTGAAGTTTGTGATTCCCGTAGCATGCACGTATGGTGACCCGCTATGTGACGAAGTTAGAGCATGAGGTATTTATTGAGTGTCATCCTTTGTTTGGAGGTCGGGGGCGCGCGATGGTTAACTCCTACCAACCTCCCCCCTAGGAGTATGCATTGATTACTTTGTTTTGATGACTCGTAAATTTTTGCAATAAGTATATGAGTTCTTTATGACTAATGTTGAGTACATGGATTATACGCACTCTCACCCTTCCACCATTGCTAGCCACTCTTGTACCGCGCAACTCTCACCGGTACCATACACCCACCATATACCTTCCTCAAAACAGCCACCATACCTACCTATCATGGCATTTCCATAGCCATTCCGAGATATATTGCCATGCAACTTTCCACCGTCCCGTTCATATGACACGCTTCATATTGTCATATTGCCATGCATGATCGTGTAGTTGACATCGTATTTATGGCAAAGCCACCATTCACAATTCATTCATACATGTCACTCTTGATTCATTGCACATCCCGGTACACCACCGGAGGCATTCATATATAGTCATACCTTGTTCTAGTATCGAGTTGTAATCTTTGAGTTGTAAGTCAATAAAAGTGTGATGATCTTCATTATTAGAGTATTGTCCCATGTGAGGAAAGGCCAAAAAAAGAAGAAGAGATATGGCCTAAAAAAAGAGAGGGGCTAAAAAAAAGAGAGAAAGCCCCTCCAAAAAAATGAGAGAAAAGAGAGAAGGGACAATGCTACTATCATTTTCCACACTTGTGCTTCAAAGTAGCACCATAATCTTCATGATAGAGAGTCTCTTGTTTTGTCACTTTCATATACTAGTGGGAATTTTCATTATAGAACTCGTGTATATTCCAACGATGGGCTACCTCAAATGGCCTAGGTCTCCGTGAGCAAGCAAGCTGGATGCACACCCACTTAGTTTCTTTTGATGAGCTTTCATACACTTATAGCTCTAGTGCATATGTTGCATGGCAATCCCTACTCACTCACATTGATATCTATTGATGGGCATCTCCATAGCCCATTAATACGCCTAGTTGATGTGAGACTATCTTCCTCCTTTTTTTCTTCTCCACAACCACCACTCTATTCCACCTATAGTGCTATATCCATGGCTCATGCTCATGTATTGCGTGAAAGTTGAAAGGTTTGAAAATTTTGAGTATGAAAACAATTGCTTGGCTGAAACCGGGGTTGTGCATGATATGAATATTTTGTGCGATGAAGAGGGAGCATAGCCAGACTATATGATTTTGTAGGGATAACTTTCTTTGTCCATGTTATTTTGAGAAGGCATGATTGCTTTGTTAGTATGCTTGAAGTATTATTATTCTTATGTCAATATATACTTTTGTCTTGAATCTTTCGGATCTGAACATTCATGCCACAATAAAGGAATTTCATTGAAAATTATGTTGGTTAGCATTCCACATCAAATTTTTTGTTTTTATCATTTACCTACTCGAGGACGAGCAGGAATTAAGCTTGGGGATGCTTGATACGTCCGCAATGTATCTATAATTTTTTATTGTTCCATGCTATTATATTATCCTTCTAGGATGTTTTATGGGCCTTTATATACGCTTTTATATTATTTTTGGGACTAACCTACTAACCCAAGGCCCAGTGCAGATTGTTATTTTTTGTGCCTATTTCAGGGTTTCACAGAAAAGGAATATGAAACAGAGTCCAAACGGAATGAAACCTTCGGGAGAGTTATTTTGGGAACGATATCTTCATGAGAGACTTTAGAACCAAGCCAGAGAAGAAACGTGGTGCCCACGAGGGTCCAGGGCGCCCCCACCCCCTGGGAGCGCCCCCACCCTCTTGGGCCCCATGTTGTTGTATCGACGTACTTCTTCCTCCTATATATATCCATGTACCCAGAAAACATTGAGGCAAGAGAGAAAACCATAAATCCACCGCCACAACCTTCTGTTCCTGTGAGATCCCATCTTGGGGCCTATTCCGGAGCTCCGTCGGAGGGGGGATCTTCCATGGAGTGCTTCTACATCAACACCATAGCCTCACCATGAGTTGTGAGTAGTTTACCACAGACCTTCGGGTCCATAGTTATTAGCTAGATGGCTTCTTCTCTCTTTTTGGATCTCAATACCAAGTTCTCCTCGATCTTCGAGGAGATCTATTTGATGTAATCTTTTTGCGGTGTGTTTGTCGAGATCCGATGAATTGTGGGTTTATGATCAAGATTATCTACAAGAAATATTTGGTTCTTTTTGAATTCTTTTATGTATGATTATAATATCTTTGCAAGTCTCTTCGAATTATTTGTTTGGTTTGTCCTGGTAGATATATAGTTCTTGCAATGAGAGAAGTGCTTGGCTTTGGGTTCAATCTTGCGGTGTCCTTTCCCATTGATAGCAGGGGCAGCAAGGCACGTATTATATTGTTACCATCGAGGATAAAAAGATGGGGTTTATATCGTATTGCTTGAGTTTATCCGTCTACATCATGTCGTCTTGCTTAAAGCATTACTATGTTCTTATGAACTTAATACTCTAGATGCTTGCTGGATAGCGGTTGATGTGTGGAGTAATAATAGTAGATGCATAATCGTTTCGGTCTACTTGTCACGGACGTGATGCCTATATATAATGATCATGCCTAGATATTCTCATAACTATGCACTTTTCTATCAATTGCTCGATACTAATTTGTCCACCCACCGTAGAATTCTGCTATCATGAGAGAAGCCACTAGTGAAACATGTGGCCCCCGGGTCTATTCTCAACATATTAATCTTCCAATCTACTTTACTTTGCTTTATTTACTTTCTGTTCTTATATCTAAAAATGCAAAAAATATCACTCTATCCTATCTATCAGATCTCACATTCGTAAGTGACCGTAAAGGGACTGACAACCCATTATAGCATTGGCTGCGAAGTTCTTATTTGTTTGTGCAGGTGCGAGGGACTCGCGCGTGGTCTCCTACTGGATTGATACCTTGGTTCGCAAAAACTGAGGGAAATACTTATGCTACTGTGCTGCATTACCCTTTCCTCTTCAAGGGAAAACAACGCAAGCTCGAGAAGTAGCAAAGGGTAGGCGGCGGACACATAGGGTGCGGGCTTTAACGCCGGGGCGGGGGGGCGGGCGCTGCTGTTTGGAGCAGCCGGTCGGTCTTGTTTGCTTGCGTCTCCGGCGATTGAATTGGTCGAGTCGGGCGGTCGCCGTCAGGCTTGCTTGGTCTCGCCCTCCTATAAAGAAGGGGGGAGGGACAGTGCTCCCCCCACTCATGCTCTTCCATCCCGATCCCTTTCCTTCCCAAGTCATGGCGAGAGGGTGTGGGCGTGGTCGTGCCCCTATGGAGGCGACCAGGTCTTCCCCTTGTTAGAGGGCGGCTATAATGCCCAGGATGGAGTTATACTTCCTACGTGTCGAGGCACGACTTAAAGGCATAAGTCCATCCTAGAATGATCTCAAGTTTGGTAATCTTAGCACATCTCATGTAAAAGAGGGGATTGTAAACATAAATAGTTGGCTTACACTCGCCACGTCACACAATTACATAACATGTCTCAATCATCATACATTAAGAACATCACAACCCTCTAAGGGCAAAATCCAAATGTCAAGATACCAAACTTAAAGAACATGAAGCACCCGAATCAAACAAAACTTTAGCTGGAAAAGAGTTAACTGGAAGGTTACCCAAAATGACATCAGAAGAGTTCTCCGCTTGCGCTGCATTCATCAGATTAACCCTTGCTGCCTTTGGATCATGCCTGACAATAGCTGAACTCACAGGTGGAGGAGGTGGAAGACGCTTCGGATTCGGACATCTGTTGGCATAGTGACCCTTCTGGCCACACTTGTTGCACACCACTTCAGAGAGAGGACGGAAATGAGAGCCACTTGACTTGGAGCCTTGAGACTGAAACTGCTTCTTCGACTGGTTGCTCGGGTTGGGTGGGTGGGAGAAACCACGTCCACCGAAGTTCTTGTTGCTGTTGGAGTTGTTGTAAGGAGCTCAAATCACTGGAGGAGGAGGAAGCCAGAATTTATGTTGTTTCGCAGCCAACTGAGACGATGAGGAAGAGTGAACGGCATCTCAAATTCTCTTCTTAGAAGCCTCCATCTTAAGCTGAGCCGCTTCTTGTTTCAAAGCCATGTTATAGAACTTGTCGAATTCATCGGGCTCGAACAAAGTGAGAGCAAGCTGAAGTTCATCTTTGAGACCTCCACGGAACTGGTAGATTATACTCTTGGCATCAGGAATGTCTTGCTTAGCATAACGAGCGAGGTTTTGGAACTTGACATTATACTGATAGACTGTCATAGAGCCCTGCTTCAGGTTGCGGAATTGCTCACGCATACCCTCGATGACACTTGTAGGAATGTGATGCGAGCGAAAATCCTTGCAGAAATTCTCCCAAGAGATCACTTGACCTGGCCTGGAGTCTTTGTACTGCTGCCACCAATCAGCTGCTTGATCTTTCAGTTGGAAAGCTGCGAACTTCACATAATCATCTTCCTTCACGTTACTGCACTCAAAATGCTTCTTTATGTCGGTTAACCAATCTTCAGCATCAAGAGGGTCGACACAGTAACTGAAAGCTTTAGGATTGTTGGCCAAGAACTGGTTGAGAGTAGCATGGTGCTGCTGGTTGAAGAAGTTGCCTTGGTTCCCTGGAACACCCTGATTAGCTTGATTAGCTTGCATCTGCTGCATCATCTGCATCAACAACTAGGTGTTCTGAGCTGTAGTCTGCATAATCGCTCTCCAAGCCTCAGGCGAAGGAGGAGGGGAAGGAGGACGATCTGGGACCTCTTCCACCTCTGGGTTAGCGTTGGGAACCTTTTTCGGAGCTATCCTGAAAGAGATGACCACGAATCAGCAATTGATTGACAGAAGGTATAAGCTGAATCAATGGAATGAATTGCAACAAGTCTTCACAATAATCATTCGAACAATAAGAATGAATGAAATCATTCGAACAAGAGGAACGAATGAAATTGTCAGTTTAATGATAACATCAATCTTCACGAGAAGCCACATAGGGGACAAAAGGAAAAAATAAGAAAAACAACAAGGTACAGACGGGAACAAACACAAGAGAGGAGTTTCGTTCTAACATCTTTGTGCTGAAAGCATATGAACGCGTTACGAATAGGTTTTGCAATCCCCGGATCAGCATAGCCAAGGACCCTTTAAGATGCAAATCCTGATAGTAACATCGGTCATATAACCCCTTCACTCAATGTAGAACCCCGAACACGCTAACCTGCATTCGTTGGAAGAATGCCTACGATCTACTGGATAAACCCACCTATAGATTTCCGAAAGGTTCCAGTTATGCAATCAGGTGTTGGGGATACACGGGAAGCACCGCGCAATCAACTCTAAACCTACATCCAGGTGTATCCATCCTTCAACACATAACCAGTCTTTCTCGGAAACTGTTTACCTCGGACCTTCGAAAAGCATCCACTATAACAAGCTATGGCAATACTC
>LR738715.1:333470282-333484825 GCA_902687465.1 Secale cereale
TCTTTGTACTGCTGCCACCAATCAGCTGCTTGATCTTTCAGTTGGAAAGCTGCGAACTTCACATAATCATCTTCCTTCACGTTACTGCACTCAAAATGCTTCTTTATGTCGGTTAACCAATCTTCAGCATCAAGAGGGTCGACACAGTAACTGAAAGCTTTAGGATTGTTGGCCAAGAACTGGTTGAGAGTAGCATGGTGCTGCTGGTTGAAGAAGTTGCCTTGGTTCCCTGGAACACCCTGATTAGCTTGATTAGCTTGCATCTGCTGCATCATCTGCATCAACAACTAGGTGTTCTGAGCTGTAGTCTGCATAATCGCTCTCCAAGCCTCAGGCGAAGGAGGAGGGGAAGGAGGACGATCTGGGACCTCTTCCACCTCTGGGTTAGCGTTGGGAACCTTTTTTGGAGCTATCCTGAAAGAGATGACCACGAATCAGCAATTGATTGACAGAAGGTATAAGCTGAATCAATGGAATGAATTGCAACAAGTCTTCACAATAATCATTCGAACAATAAGAATGAATGAAATCATTCGAACAAGAGGAACGAATGAAATTGTCAGTTTAATGATAACATCAATCTTCACGAGAAGCCACATAGGGGACAAAAGGAAAAAATAAGAAAAACAACAAGGTACAGACGGGAACAAACACAAGAGAGGAGTTTCGTTCTAACATCTTTGTGCTGAAAGCATATGAACGCGTTACGAATAGGTTTTGCAATCCCCGGATCAGCATAGCCAAGGACCCTTTAAGATGCAAATCCTGATAGTAACATCGGTCATATAACCCCTTCACTCAATGTAGAACCCCGAACACGCTAACCTGCATTCGTTGGAAGAATGCCTACGATCTACTGGATAAACCCACCTATAGATTTCCGAAAGGTTCCAGTTATGCAATCAGGTGTTGGGGATACACGGGAAGCACCGCGCAATCAACTCTAAACCTACATCCAGGTGTATCCATCCTTCAACACATAACCAGTCTTTCTCGGAAACTGTTTACCTCGGACCTTCGAAAAGCATCCACTATAACAAGCTATGGCAATACTCCCGAACTACCTCCCCGGTACTGGGTGATGTCGGGGTTATCTTGCCACTGGCCGTATAGGAGAGATTTTCGATGTCGGCCGTCTTAAGTATTTAGAACCGCCGCGATATGCTTGTGACGACAATACCCCGAAGCTCAACTCCCCGGGACACTGCCACAACCCCTAATGTCAGGAGGCATCGAGAACAATATCCTCGTCACAAGAACATCGAAACAATCCCAGAATACTCGCGGGATTACTAAAAAAAAATTGTGCAATTTTTGAAGATAGTGGAGACAAGAGTAGTCGTCAGGAGTCCTCACCAGAGAGAAAGGAGATGAGAAGCAAAGAAATCCTACTCTCCGATATAATATAGGACTCAAAAAGTTTTCAGTGTGTGCCTAGACTCGACCGTCAACAATTCGATCAAACAGTGGGGGCTCCTAGGTCGGAGAAGGCTCTGAATACCAACTTGTAATGCCCAGGATGGAGTTATACCTCCTACGTGTCGAGGCACGACTTAAAGGCATAAGTCCATCCTAGAATGATCTCAAGTTTGGTAATCTTTGCACATCTCATGTAAAAGAGGGGATTGTAAACATAAATAGTTGGCTTACACTCGCCACGTCACACAATTACATAACATGTCTCAATCATCATACATTAAGAACATCACAACCCTCTAAGGGCAAAATCCAAATGTCAAGATACCAAACTTAAATAACATCCACAGGCGGATCGAATCCTAGTAGGAGTCTCCACTACTGATCATCCGGATATCGAACATAGTACCGACTACGCTCCTCGTCGTACTCCCAATCCAGCTCGGTGCCATCACCTGGATAGCTCACAGCTGGACCTGCATCTGGTGTGGTGAAGTAACTGTGAGCCACAGAGGACTCAGCAATCCCGTTCCCGGGTAACAAGACTATTTAAGCCTGGGGAAGGATAAGGCTGAAGAAAAGAATAAGTGTCTGCAGCAGCAACTAGCAACTAGCTTACGTGAGTGAGAGCGAGAAGAGAAAGCCTCGGACGAGAAGTGATCACGAAGTGATCCTAGCTACAAGCTCCACAAACATAACCCGTCCGTGTTCAACTCCCGAATCCCTATTCGGAAATTGACGGTCACGGAACGCACGCTGGTAGTGTATTAGAAACATTGTGTCAAGTTTTCTACAACCGGATATTAACAAGCTCCCATCTGCCACATAACCGCGGGCACGGCTTTCGAAAGTTCAAACCCTGCAGGGGTGTTCCAACTTGACCCATTACAAGCCCACGATCCGCGGAGTCGCAACTCCAAAGTGGGAAGACCAGAGTA
This sequence comes from Secale cereale, assembly GCA_902687465.1. Taxonomy (NCBI): domain Eukaryota; kingdom Viridiplantae; phylum Streptophyta; class Magnoliopsida; order Poales; family Poaceae; genus Secale; species Secale cereale. The sequence continues at coordinate 333,472,637 of LR738715.1, forward strand.
TTCTCGGAATCCCGTGCTCAAGATATACCGAACTAAGGTAAGGCTAATCCAGCAAATCCTCCCGGCGTGTCGACACCCTGATAGTAGCCGCGCGTATCTAAGTCTCAGGACACGACCGGATGGGCGATTCTACGGGTGTATACCAGATACCTCAGGTTGCCCCAAGGCGGCCCCGCAGACTCCCCGTTTCGGACCAACACTCATGTGGAGCACTGGCCCGGGGTTGTTGATTAAGAAAGAGGGTTAATTACTCCCTATGCAAGTTTAGTTTGTTATTAGGCAAATAGTACCAATGTTGGGACTTGCTGGAAAAGACTTAGCACTTAGCGGTTTATCGAGGGGGTCCCATACACCCCAACCGTGTTAGGAACGCATAATCAAGGAACATAACACCGGTTTATACGGTTCCTAACGGCATGAGTGGAACAAAACACCAAGCAAAAGGCTTAGCCTTCCACCCTTGCCAATATATAGATGATTTCATTTTAGCAATTATATAGTGTGATATAACCCAACCAAACTTCAACATGAAGCAAGCATCTTCGATCTTCACCTGCAACTAGCAATGCTATAAGAAGGGCTGAGCGAAGCGTACTTAGCCAAGCAACGGTTTGCATAGGTAGGGTGGTTAAACATGGCAATGGTTACAAGTAGGTGGCTGACAAGAAGAACATGGGCATCGAGGCAAAACTATAGATCGGAACTACTAGCAATAGGCAAAGATAGTAATGTTATCGGGGTTCGGTCATCTTGCCTGAAGTGAAGTCGTTCGGATCGTAAGAAGGGTCCTCGTGCTCAACCTCGTTGGTAACCTCGTGCTCGTACTCGAACTCGGACTCTGCTGCCGGCTCTAAACAAAACAATCACACCAAGCACAAATCAACAAGATGCAATGCGCACTCGAAAATGATGGATGCATGATGGATGCACTAAGGATGCACACGGAGCACGGAAAATAGCACTCAAGCAAAACACCTCAAAACATGATAACAATATGATATTATGAATCTACACAGAAAATCAATCAAGTTTCATGAAAGATTCGCTGAAATCGGAGTTACGGGCTAAAAGTTATGCCCGAAACAAGAAATGAGCGAAAGCTGAAAATTACAGCATCATAGCAACTTCGGAGCACAAAATAATTAAACTACAGCACTCAAATATCATGGCAAAGGACATGAGCACAAACTAGACATATACTACAGCAACTAAGTCCAAAGGTGCACCCCCAAAGGAGTCACGGTTCAATAGCAATGAGCTTAGACATATTGAACTTGACAATAAAATTCTGACAGCAGAATTTTATTGAAACTTTGGAGCAAAAGATAAACATGCTACAGCCACTTAAATAGACATATGAGAACATGAATGGAAAGCCAACAATATATACTACAAGGAACAATCAAGATCCACTCCAAAACTAACATGGTTTGTCCTAGAGCAGCACACGAACATGGCATCGGAACGTTACAGATTTCAGACTTAGTGAAAATCCACTAAGTCCTAAAACAGCAATTTCATCATGGCATCTAAAAGAGCAAGTTTAAGTCACCTCGAAACTAAACATGGCAAGTGGTAAGCACCTCATCAAAGTACACATGAAGGTGATTCCGAAACACACAAGCATGCTTCATGGAGGTAAACACAACGATAGCAACGAGCTCAACAAGATGGCATTTCATAATAAGTGAAACAACATCACAGCCACATGGCACTTTGCAACGATGATAAATATGGCAAGAATAAATCTATCACGCAACCTAGCACATACAACATGTAGAGCAAGGCAAGACGAACACGTGGACATGTCATTTGCATCAATCGGACAAACGAGCTAAAAGATATCACATGGCAAAGATGACATAAAAACATCACATATCAGCAGTTTATATCACGATGCACTCTTGCAACAGCAAAACAAGCACCTAGATGACTTCTAACATGCATGACACCAAAAGATAAAACGTAGTGCTATTCACCACGAACGTCTGGACATGCTATTTGCGCGAAACGAACAAACACACTAAAAGATATCGCAGTTTGAACATTGCATCACAGATCAAAACAAACAGGGACTAGGGTTTGAAATAACCTCAAGATCCCAGATCTGAGAAGTCAACGGGCCCGGGGCGGTGGAGAAGGATTCGGCCCACGGTGGAGGCAGAGGTCCAGCCGGGAGTAAGGCCCGCGGCGGCGCGGCGGCCCACTGGCGAGGCACCCGGCGGAGGCAGATCGGGCCCCGGCCCATGGCGTCTTGGGCCCCGCGGCGGCGAAGCGGTGGCGATCCGGCGCGGTCGGGCCTGGCGGAGGAAGGCCCAGCGGTGGGCGCTGCGGAGGCGCGGCCTGGAGGGCGGCGGCCCGCAAAGCCGCTGCGGTGCGGCTGGAAGGCGGCCCAGCCTGGCGACGGGAAGGCCCAGCGGCGTGCCTGGCGAAGCGACGAGCCGATGCGTTGCGGGAGGCCTGCGACGAAGTGGTCCCGGGCCTTCGGGCCGGTGAAGCGGTCAGATCGGGCAGAGGGAAGGAGGGAGCTGCGGCGATCTGGGCCCAGCTGGCTCGGTCGATCTGGAAGGATCGAGCGGAGGGAACAGTCGACGAGTCCCTCGCTGGAGGCGTTGACTGCAGCGATCGAGGGGAAGGAGGGCCTCGATCCTAGCGCAGAAGGAGGATCCGGTCGGAGCAGCGGGCTCCCAGGCGACTGGATCCGGTGGTGGTTCGAAGGGGATGATCCCCAGGCAGTGGATCTGATAGAAAAATGAGGAGAGAAAAGGGGAAAGAAGAGGCTAGAGGTTAGGGATGCCAAAAATAGACTAGGGTCTATTATATAGCAGATTTTTAGGGTTAGGGGATTTAGGGGTGTTAGTAGCCCTCCGATCGCGATCCGACGGATCCGATCGCGGGGGAAGTTTAGAAAGGCCTAGGAAAAGGTAGTGGACTGCAGGAGGGGGTGTTTCTGGGATACAAAGTGAAGGCACTTTGGACCCACACGAATAACTGCTGGGATAGCCAACGGAGTCCAAACGCGATGAGATTTGAGAGGCGGGTAGCACACAACAAAACAACAACACACACAACAACCTCGCGGCACACCGGTAACGTTACACGCCCAAACAACAAAGTAGGTCTACGGGACGTCACGGACACGTGAGGGAGCTCCGGAACACGAAACGGACAACGGGAAGGAACGCGTGGAACCGGATGCAACCGTCAACACAAATGCAATGCGATGCACATGTCTACATGATATGAATGAATGCCACACACTCACACAACAAAACAATGAAAACCCGAAAGGCAAAGAACCCGGAATGGAAATAGATGAAGCCGGAGATTTATTATATACCCAAAAGGGAAAGTATTACATCCGGGGCATTACAGCGGCGGCGGTCAAAGAAGAGCCAGACGCCCAAGATGAGGGCCATGCTAGAGGCAGAGGCGCCGGCCGGGGTCGTGGTCGACGAGGCGGTCGAGGCAGAGGCGGGCGAGGACGGGGGACACCCACGTCGTCATCATCCTCGTGTCCATCCCCTCCGCCATCTCCTCCTGCCTCACCATGCGGCCATGTCGGGGACACGATGTTGGAGTTCATCCTCCAACTGCGCGAGCCACCGTGCAGTCGCCTTCGTCTTCCGAAAGCGTTCGCGAGGGTGTTGGAGGTCAACTCGCCATCGAACTTGAGGCTTCACATGAAGGGGTGTTGTAATGGCGCCGTGTGGGAGAACACCAAGTTCCCCGCCCCTCATGTAATGCTTCTCCACCGGGGATGGAAGATCTTCGCGCGTGCCCACTGCTTGACGAAGGGGCACGTCCTCTGCCTCAAGTTAGCGGAGAGCGATCTGCTCTCCGTCAAGGTCTTCGGGCACTCGGGACACATGCTAGGGTGCTGTGCGGAGAGCTCGACCGATGACGAAAGCTCCTCCTCGAGTGACAGTGATGGGGATGACAGCGACAGTGACGACAAGGGCAGCAGGCGGGAGGATGACGGGTCCGACTAGGCGTCGGACACACCGTCCCCGGGCGATGCTGGCAGCACCATCATCTGCATCACCAGCTCCTCAAACCTCTTGGGGTCGCCTCCTTGGGCGGCTGGCGTTGGGAGGCCGGAGAAGGTGAAGGAGGTGGGCGGCGGACGTCAAGTCGGAGTACGCGGGCATCAAATGCCTTCATCGCGTATTGCCGGCACGCTGCCTCATCCTTCAGCTCTTCTCCCGGCACCATCATCACCAACCCTCTTCGGGGTGGCCACAGAGATGTTCTCTTGGTGCTTTTTGCTACTCGTGCTTTGCCTAAGCGCTCCCTTCTCCCCTTTTCCATCTTGTTCCATTTCCTGAGGAGAGGGACAAGAAAGGGATTACGTGCACCTTATCTCTTTTCAGTTTTTAAGCCTACGGGCCTTTGTAAGATTTAAATCTTGTAACCCCCTTGCTCATGCATCCATTCCGTATGAATTGTACTTGTTTAAAACGTATTAATGGAGATAAGGGTGTTTGCCAGGTTTCTTTTGTGCGTGGGCGAGGGCCACACCAAGGAACGAATCCTTGTTATCTTAAGATAAACATCGTACCCCGGCAATAGGCCTTGTCGTCTCCCTGCTCTATAGCTCGACCACATTCATGCCCTTGGCAGAAGTAGGAGCAAAGTAGTATTAGGCCCTTCGTGTGCTCCTTTCCCATCACACTACTATCGAGTTCTGGTCCAAAATAAAGTTTGTTGGACGCAGGAAAAAAGGAGCATGATGGTATAGAGCGGGCGAAGTCTCGTACGTTCAAGTTTCATATGGAAGTAAGGAGTGGGGGATGAAAGGCTTATCTGATTTTGTAGCCCCCGGCAACCATGTCTTGCCGTGGTCGGATCCTTAGATCTGCAGCCCCCGGCAACCTTAGTTCGCCGGGGCCGGAGCATCGGCCCGTCCTCTTTCTTCCAAACAGCTCAGCAGAAATGTCCATGCATCTTGTGAACAAAAGAGGATGGAAAGGAAATAGAGAGACGCAAACTCGACCTCGATGCTAGTGGTTAGTCATCGCCAAGCACTATCAATCTTAACAGAGAAAGAGACTCAACCTAGCATGCATGCTAAAACTTAGGGCGCCATCGCTTCATCTATTTATGCTCAGGGTCTGTGCCTGGCTTTGTACGAAGGGTTACATGCCTTGCCAGCAAGGCTTGTACAAAAGGGTGGTTTGCCGGGGAGCCCGGCAACCGCGACTTATAGGTAAAACTTACAAAGATGTTCAATGTTCTAGGAGTTGCTCACTGGAATACCATATTCAGTCTCCAGGCGGACTGCGCCAGGCCTGGTGACTCGTATTACTTGATAAGGGCCTTCCCACTTCGGCATCAACTTTTTGGAATTCTAGGCCGACTGAATGCGCCAAAGAACAAGGTCGCCTTCCTCAAAGCTCTGGGCCTGAACCACACGGCTATGGTAGCGGCGCAAGGCTTGCTGGTAGCGTGCTGCTCGCACAGCCACCCGAAGACGATCTTCCTCGAGGAGCGTTGCGTCATCTTACCGCAGTTGCTCTTGCTCAAGCTCATCATAAGCGAGCACTCGGGATGACCTGTATGTGAGTTCCGTGGGGAGAACTGCTTCCGCCCCGTAAACGAGGGAGAAGGGTGTCTAGCCGGTGCTCGATTTGGTGTCGTTCTAATTGACCAAGGAACCATCAGCAATTCATCAATCTAGCACGTTCCGCACTTATGCAGCCTGTCAAAAGTCCTCGTCCGGAGGCCTCGCAGTACTTCAGCATTTGCCCTCTCTGCCTAACCGTTGCTTCGAGGATGCTCAACAGAAGCAAAACAGACCTTGCTGCCGAGGTCTTGAATGTACTACATGAAGGTGCGGCTTGTGAACTGCGTCTCATTGTCGGTGATGACTCTGTTTGGTACACCAAAATGGCAGATTAGGCCCTTGAAGAACCAGACGGCTGATTGTGTTGTCACCTTTCTCACTGCTTCCACCTCTGGCCAGTTTGTGAACTTATCGATTGCAACGTACAAGTACTCAAAGCCCCCGACAGCACGGGGAATGGGGCCCAGTATGTCGAGCCCCCAGACCGAGAATGGCCAGGAAAGAGGGATTGTTTGAAGAGGTTTAGCTGGTTGATGAAGCTTCTTTGAATGGAACTGACACACTTCACACTTGGTTACTAGTGCTGTTGCATCCTAGAGGGCAGTGGGCCAGAAGAAACCTTGCCGGCAAGGGCCCTTGACCCTATTTGGGAGCCACATATGCCTCCGTGTAGCTCTCCCAACAGCTCCAGTCCTCCCTCCCGGGGAATGCACTTCAATTTCACGCTGTTCGGCCTTTTTGTGTACAAGACGTCATCAACAAACGGATACATGGCAGACCGACGGGCTACTTTCCCTACTTCTTCCTGCTCCTTAGGAAGCTCCCCTGCTTGGAGAAATCGGACGGTATGTTGTGCCCATGTCGGAGCCTGGGGCTCGACGGTAAGGACTAAAGGCATCTCCTCTTCCATAGGAGACGTTGTCTCCACGGCCAGGGCTTGATGCCCTGCCGGAGTCTGTTGCCCTACGGTAGGCTCAGCGTCCCTAGCAACATCCTTGTCGGTGGCCCCTGGGAGCTCGGCGGGAAAGTACTTGCCGGGGCCTGATTTCCTTCGCTTGTTCTGCTCTGTCGATGGTTCAACAGACGGTTGAGTTAATCAAAGCACAAAAGTACCTGGTTCCACAGGTAGTTTGAGGGCGGCATGCTTTGACAAGTAGTCGGCGATGTCATTCTCCGCTCGGGGAACATGCTCTGCTTGTATACCGTCAAAATGCTCCTCCAGCTTCCTCACTTCATCTACATAGGCCTCCATCAATGGGCCCTGGTAATCCTTGTTAACTTGCTTGACGACAAGCTGCGAATCACCCCTGGCGATGAGCTTCTTCATTCCGAGGTCTGCCGCGATCCTGAGACCGGCAAGCAGTCCCTCGAACTCGGCAGTGTTGTTCGTTGACATCTCCCCGGGGAAGTGCATATGGACCACATACTTGAGGTGCTCTCCGGTGGGTGTCAGATTCAGGGCTCCGTAAAACCCGATAAGTTCGAACACAGGGGCATGAACGAAGATCTCTCCCACTCACGTCTACCTAGAGCCTCGCTCTCGTCTCGGTGGAAGGATTCAAGCAAACAACATACAGAACACAAAAGAGTTTATCCAGGTTCGGGCCACCGTGTGGTGTAAGACCCTACTTCCTGCTTTGGTGGATTAGCTTCAGGCGAACTGGAATATGAGCTAGTACAACGGTTCCTGGGCTCAGGAGGTGAGCTCAGGAGGGTCAGGAGGCAAGTGTTCTTGCTCCTTGTGTGGTGGCTGTGTGTCTGGCTCGATCCCCCTTACAGTGGGAATTCTAGCAACTTATATAGGCGGGAAGGGATCCCACAACGTCCATTTTTGAGCGGGAACACAAGGACGTTCCTACCCTGACAAAAGCAGTCTTCGCGTGCAAAAGGACCAGGCGGTGACACGGTGGTGGGCTCGACTGTGACATCCTCCTTATCGTCCTTGCGGTCTTCGGTCTCGTTGCACCAATGGGGAAACCTTTGCCCCGCTCCTCGGGAACTTGCGGCTGCGCTGTCCCCCTTGCACCAAAATGGTAACTGCGACGTTGGCGAGCGCTGGCACCCGCTGGCGCAATGCGTCCCTGCTGGCATCACTGCCTCCTCCTGAGGCAGGCTTGGCCTTGGATTCTCCGCCCCTTCGGGGCACCTTGCTGAGGCCGCTCCTGAGGAGGTCTTGACGTTGTTCTCCTCGTGAGGCTTAGCTACCTCGCGAGGGTCTTAGGTAGCTGGTTGATCAGCTGGGCCGTACCAGGCCGTAGTAGGAGCGCGTTGCGGCCCGCAGACAGGCAAGTTTGGGTACCCTGGTTCCCAGTACGCCGACAGTGGCCCCCGGGCCCAAGTCGCGTGCGGAGTTGGCTTCGGGGCGAAGCCTTAGTCGAGGAAGAAGCGCCGCAGGCCCCAAAGGCTGCGGGCCAGGCTGGCATGTGACGGTTGGATGGGACATGGGCGGTGAAGGATCTTGGATGTCGCCTAGAGGGGGGGGGGGGTGAATAGGCGCTTTAAAATAATTATGGTTTAGGCTTGAACAAATGCAGAATAAACCTAGCGGTTAATTTGTCAAGCACAAAACCTACAACAACTAGGCTCACCTATGTGCACCAACAACTTATGCTAAGTAAGATAAACAACTAGGTGATAGCAAGATATATGACAAGAAACAATATATCTATCACAAAGTATAGTGCATAAGTAAAGGGCTCGGGTAAGAGATAACCGAGGCATGCGAAGACGACGATGTATCCCAAAGTTCACACCCTTGCGGATGCTAATCTCCGTTTGGAGCGGTGTGGAGGCACAATGCTCCCCAAGAAGCCACTAGGGCCACCATAATCTCCTCACGCCCTCGCACAATGCAAGATGCCGTGATTCCACTAAGGGACCCATGAGGGCGGTCACCGAACCCGTACAAATGGCAACCCTTGGGGGGGCTCACCGAACCCGTAAAATTGCTCGGGGCAATCTCCACAACCTAATTGGAGACCCCGACGCTTTCCCAGAGCTTTACACCACAATGATTGTGCTCCGAACACCACCAAGGTTGGGGCTACCTCCACAACTTAATTGGAGGCTCCCAACAACACCACGAAGCTTCACCACAACGTAATATGGCTCCATGGTGACCTCAACCATCTAGGGCGCCCAAGCACCCAAGAGGAACAAGCTCAAGGGTACCAATCACCCAATAGTAATAAGCTTCCCAACTTGTGACTTCCATGTATCACCGTGGAGAACTCAAACCGATGCACCAAATGCAATGGCAAGGGCACACAGAGTGCCCAAGTCCCCCTCTCCCAAATCCCACTGAAGCAACTAATGCTAGGGAGGGAAATGAGTGGAAGAACAAGAAGGAGAACACCAAGAACTCCAAGATCTAGATCCAAGGGGTTCCCCTCACCTAGAGGAGAAAGTGATTGGTGGAAATGTGGATCTAGCTCTGCTCTCTCTTTTCCCCCAAAAACTAGCAAGAATCCATGGAGGGATTGAGAGATAGCAAGCTCGAAGAAGGTCAACAATGGGGGAAGAACACGAGCTCTAGAGATAAGGTTCATCGGGGAAGAAGACCCCCTTTTATAGGTGGGAAAAAATCCAACCGTTATGCTCACAGCCCGCACCTAGCGGTACTACCGCTAGGGCGGTAGTAGCCCATTGAAACACAACAACGAGGAGGCAGAAAGGCCAGAAGAACCGTCGGAGCGGTAGTTCCGCTTGACCTCACGGTACTACTGCTAAGGGGTAGCGGTACTACTGCTTGAGAGCGGTACTAAAAAATTACATCAGTGCCTACCACCACTGGACTTGTGATGAGTTTTTGGTCCGGAGTGGAAGTAGCCACAGAAGTAAAAAATTACATCCCCTCCAAGCGGTAGTACCGCTCCAATTTGCGGTAGTACCGATACAACCCTTCTGGGGACACCAAAACTAACATAACTTTTGCAAACGGACTCCGAATTCAATGAAACCAAGTTTTTTGGAAAGCTAACGACATGGCCTAACACAATCTTGATAGAAATAGCAATAAGAAGCAAATGAGAAAAGGACCATAAGAAAATGATGAGAACCCATCCTCGAAAGAGATCGGTAAAACCTCCAACACCGAAAACGCAATAGAAGAAGCATGTGAACTTCGTTTTCAATGAACTCAAGCTTGTCAAGAAGATGACAATAAGCTCCAAATCTCACAAGAATAAAACCAAACAAGAACCAAGAAATATGATGCAAGCATGCAATGGTTTGATCTCTCTACGAATGATATGATCAAGGTACTCACTTGAGAGCCCCCTTGATAGTACGGCAATCGATCCTATAACCCGGTCTCCAAACTACCACCATGAGACCGGTAAAATAGAGAACCTATCAAGGGAAAACCTTTGCCTTGCACAAAGTCCACTTGAGCTAGATGTAGACGATCTTGACTTCCTCAAGTTGGACCACCTTTCTTGATTGCGTTGGCTCGGTGAAGACTAGTAGATTGCTCCCCCATACTCCACTATGGATGATCCACTCTTCGGCATATCTTCACAAGTCCATTGTCACTACAATGGACGGCAAGCTTCAAGCACTTGATCTCCTTGTGATGCATCACTTGAACTTGCACACCACAACCTTGATTTGATGTCATCCTCCATGGGTTGTATGTGATCTTCCTCTTAACGCAAGCCCATGGAAGATAACCTAACCCCACATAGAACTCTCACAAAGACCATGGGTTAGTACACTAAGCGTAATTGACAATGCTTACCATACCATGGGATCGCTTGATCCCTCTCGGTACATCTTCTACGCTTTGTGTGTTGATCAAATTGAAACACTCTCTGTACTTAGTCTTGATCAACCTTGAATCTTTCCAACTCTCTTCATTTGGATGATGTATTGATGGTAAACATGAATGATAACACACTCTTCTTCTTCAAGACATGCTTGCAATAAGCTCAACACTCACGAGACCAATCTTTGGATAATTCCTTAATAGCACCTTGGTCATCACAAACTCTCCTTGAAACCAACACATGGACTCCAAGAAAAGCCTATGGACAAACCCTTCAAATCTAACTCAAGACAACCATTAGTACATAGAGATTGTCATCAATTACCAAAACCAAACATGGGGGCACCGCATGTTCTTTCAATCTCCCCCATTTTGGTAATTGATGATAATCACTTTCAAGAGAGTTTATATAACGAATTATGCATCACCATACCATGCAAATGTATGCGCATGAGATGCAAAAGCTTAGGAACAAAACCAAATCAAGAGGAGATGACTAGATGACTCTCTAATCTTCTCCACAAAACTCTCTGAAACTTCTTCCCCATTGGCATTGATTGCTAAAATGGGCAAAAGGCTTAGAAGGCCAATATAACTTTTGTTCCTCCATAAATTGTGTATTTCTCAACAAAAGAGTGGAATGCCATACACATATCCAATGGTAAATACTTGGAGGAAGACAAACTATATTGAGGCCCAAAGATTGCCAAAAGAATGATATGCCACAAAGGCATAACAAAGAGAGAAACAAGCACTCAAGCAATCAAACGATACCAATTGAAGCAAGCTATCAAAATTGAGACTAGATGGAGTTTCCCCTATATATTTGGTCAAAGAAAGAAAGCATGCCAAAGAAACAACATGAAGTAAGTATGCATGCTCAAGACTTTCAAGAAACGATACCAAATGAAAAAAATACCAAGTGAAAATAGGATACCAAATAGAGAAATCGTCACTTGGAAGATATCATTAAAAGATACATCAAGGAATGAGATATCCATTAACACACTCAAAAAGAAAGATATTGAACTCCCAAAAGAGAGGATGGTTCCAAACAAACCAAGCCCTCTATAAAGTTTCATGATGGCACAAAGTACCAAAAAGAAACGGCTTGCCTTCCACCAACACACACTTGAAATGGATCACAAGATGAGTGTTTCATAGAAAATAGGATAGCTCCCCCAAGAGTTGTGCATTATAGAGAATTTGCATTTGAATACAAAATGCACAAGATGGGATCACCACTTTCACTATATCTCGAAAACACTAGACACGGTCAAGAAAACAACAAAGTCCACAAGTGGCACGGAAGGAAATGGGAGTTGACACAATCTTGGCAATAAATAAGACAAAAGAAATAAAAAACCAAGGTAAAGATGATCAATAATTTCTACCACATAAATGATTACCCATTATCAAGAGACAAGACGTATTTGGAAATAATTTTCGATGGTAGATTGCAAAGATATCCAACATCATCTGCACACCAAACACACAAACAAATTTGCAACTTGTAGAGCTAACATGTCACCTAGGCACAAGATAATTTACAATATCAACTCTAGGTGACAATATCTCAAATGTACAAATTTTCTAGGCTTGTAATATACACATAGCATATTACTCCCCCATAATGTGATACTAATGAAAAACTTAACAAGATGCAAAAGAGAACCAACAAGAGATAATTAATGGACCAAATAGAATTTGAATTTCTCATGAGAAGACATACCACATAGAGACTAGATAATCTTGTGATATCAATACTAGATGGTATTCCTCATGTACACACATTTATAGGATTGTGAGGTGCACAAAGCACATCACTCCCCAAAATGGGATGTTCCATTAATCTCTC
>LR738715.1:333491192-333509439 GCA_902687465.1 Secale cereale
AGCTCTCACGATCAGCTGAAGTAATAATAATTATTACCCCTTATCTTAGGGAAATCCGATCAGGCTCGGCATCCCGATGCACAAGACATTTCGACAATGGTAAAACAAGTCCAGCAAGACCTGCCGGCGTGCCGACACCCTGATAGTAGCCGCGCGTATCTCGTCTCAGGCCACGACCGGATGGGTGATCCTACATGAGCCAATCCTCGAGTTTCCCCGTGGTGGCCTCGCATAACCCCCGTTTGGGACCAACACCATCAGCACTGGCCCCCCATGCTATGTAGAAGAATCCTCGGGTAGCGGTAACTCCCTATGCAATTAATTAATTAATTAAGTTTTTATTATGTTGCAAATTAAAACCAATGTTGGGCCTTGCTAGAGGAATTTTATTCAAAGGCGAAGTGTCAAGCGGTCCCCATATACCCAACCGTGTAAGGAACGCAAAATCAAGGAACATAATGCCGGTTTATCGACGCCTAAGGTGGCATGAGTGGAACAAAACACCGAGCAAAAGGCCAAGCCTTCCACCCATGCCCAGTATATAGGTGTGTTAAAATAATAATAGATATTGTGATATTCCAACAACAAGTTCCAACATGGAATGATCTTCATCTTCACCTGCAACTAACAACGCTATAAGAGGGGCTGAGCAACCGGGTAACATAGCCAAACAATGGTTTTGCTGGGAAGGTGTCAAAGGTTAGAGGTTTCATGGTAACAAGGAGAGGGGCTGACAATAATGATGGGTAGCGCGACATATAATGATAGCATCGAGACATCTAAGTATGGCAATGATAGTAAAGGTATCCAAGGGTATGATCATCTTGCCTGAGATCCCGCAAGGAAGAAGAACGGATCCATGAAGAAGACGAAGAAGAAGCCTTGAAGACGAACCACGGGTAGACGAACGAATCCTCAGGAACGCAACGGAACAAGCACTAACGAGAAGAAGCAAGCAATACGGTAAACACACAACACAAGAACATGACAATATGCTCAACCAAGTAGGATGCAAGACAAGTCTACATATGATGCAATACATGGCAAGGTAGGAAGCACTCAAAAACAACATCACACAACAAGTTTAAATGAGGCCGGAATCAACATATAACAAATCCGGTAAGTCCTCATATGCATAATTTGAAATTAGTCCAGATCTGAACAAACCTTAAGTTAAAGTTGTTAAACAGCAGGTCAACATGCACCATGATGATTTACACGAAATTCTAGTCAAGTTTTATATAAAGTTTGTTTAATTCGGAGCTACAATCTAGAAGATATGAGCAAAACAAGACAAGCATGGCAAAGGTGCAAGATGCACCCAAACATCAAACAAACACACTCCAAACATGTAAAAAACATGATATTATGATTCTACATGAAAAATCACACAAGTTTCATATAGGACACACTCAAAACGGAGCAACGGGCTAAAAGATACACATGAAACAAGATATAACAACAAGCTGAAGTTAACAGCCACATAGCAACTTTGGAGCAAGGTAAATATATGCTATAACACTCAAACATGTTAACAAGAAGCATGGATGTGAAGTAGACATGATACTAAACAAGTATGAACTTAGAACACACCCAAAAGCTTGCTGGAACACATTTAAACAAGCATGGCAAGGTGCAATAAAATTATCCAGACTTGGACAAAATCTGGGAAGGCAAAAACATCATCACGATGCTACCTTCGGAGGCACAAAAAAACATGCATATCAACTCTAACAAGAACATAAAGAGCATGGACATGTAGTAGACATATCCTACAGCAACCAACTCCATTGGAGCAACTCCATAGGAGGCATGGATCAATAGCAACAAGCTCCACCAAATTGAACATGCTGATAAAATCCTGACAGGTATAATTTATAGCAACTTGAGAGCAAGAAATAAATAAGCTACAGCAGGCCAAATGAGCAAGTAAGGGCATGAATGGATAGACAATAACATGGACAACAAGACATGATCATTGGCCAACCCAAAACAAGCATGGATTTGACTAGGGCATCAAGCAAACATAGCATCAGGTTATAACAGATTCCAGACTTTGCAGTTTTTTCACTAAGTATAAAACAACAATAACAACATGGCATGTTTACAAGCTTGTTTAAGTCACCTCAAGGCATATCATGGAAAGTTAAAAGCACCACTGCAAAGATCATAAGATTGTACTTATAAAACATCTAGACATGTGGCATGAAGACAAACACATCAATAGCAACGGGCAAGTGAAATAAGCATCTCATAATAAGTTTCAGCACCTAACAGCCAAATGCACTTTTGCAACAGAGATTAACATGGCAAGATGAACTCAAACAAGCATGCTACAGCAACCATCATGTAGTACACTTCACGATGAACATTTTGACATATCATTTGCTCCATTTGGATAAACATGCACAAAGTTATCATATCTCAAACATGGCATCAAAATAACATGTAACAACAGTTTATAACAAGTAGCACTCTTACAACAGTGATTAGGGCATCTAGATGAAGTCAAACAAGCATGGCACAATGGAACAAAGTGTAGAGCATATCACCACGACCATTTTGACATATTATTCATTCAAATTGGATCACCACACAAGAAATTACAACATCTCAAAGTATGCAACATTTTTAACAAAAGGCCAGGGACTTAGTGGGAAAAAGGCAACCTCGGGGTGGACATGTTCGGTCCAGATGGACACGTCCGTTGGTGCGGGCATCCGGGCCCACACGTCAGTGGCACGGACGAGGGTTTGGTGGACATGTCCGGGTCCCAACCGGACATGTCCAGCGGCGACAGAGCGGGGCAGATCGGCCCGACGGCGGCGCGCACGACTCCGGCGAGCTCGAGGCCGGCGGGGACGAACGGAGGGAGCCGGGGACGGGCGCGTGGGGAGGGCCTCGGCCGGATCCCGCCTGATCCGGGCCAGAGGTGGCCGGCGGCGAGCTCGAGGAGACCTCCGGCGAGGCTGGGGAGGCCGAGAAGGACGGGGCGGCGGACTCCTCCAGCGATGTGCCCCTGGAGGTCCGGCGGCGGCAAGGAGGAGTGCGGATCCAGCGCGGGGGAGCGGCTCGCCGGCGGGAGGCTGTTGCGGCGGCGAGGAAGGCGGCAACCGGTGGTGGAGATCGAGCGGGGAGGCGCGGGCGCTCGGGAGCTCGGGCGCTCGGGCCGTGTGGGCGGGTGGCGCGGGGCCCGGTCGGGCCCGGTTCGGCCCGGCGCGGGCCTGGCATGGGCTGGCGGCGGGGAATGTGCTGAGGGGGCGTGAGCGACGTGGCTGGAGCCACGCGGCGGCCTGCGGTTGGCCAGGGTGGCTGATTTGCCGGATAAGGCCAATAGGAAGCCGCCAAGTGGCAAGAGGGGGCTGGAGCACGCGGAAATGGAGGAGGGAGGTAGGTGGAGGCCAAAAATGGCATGGGGAGGAGTATATATAAGGCAGGGGGCTAAGATTAGAGTTTGGGGGTGTTTTGGGGGCTTTTGGAGCCCTGCGATCGCTATCCGACGGATCCGATCGCAAGGTGAGGTAGGATGGGCCTAGGGGAGGTTAGTGGGCTGTGTTGGAGGGGTTGTGGGGAGAGAAGAGAAGAGGACCATATGGTTTTTGGAGACCGAAAACGTCCGACATTTAAACCGGCGACTAGCGCCGCTATATTTATCTGTTGGGCTTTCAAACGAGCTCCGAATGCGATGAAATTTGATAGGCAGTCTACCTATGCTATAATAAGAACACACGCCAAGTTTCATAACGTTTTCCGGCCACTCACAAAATAAATATTCGGAGGTGCCGTGGGCGCGTGTGAGTGTGTCTGGGCTCAGGACGGACAAAGGAAAGGACGAGGGGACTCGGACGGATGCAAGTTTTGAAAACATGATGATGCAACACACATGATGACATGGCAAGATGCAACACGCAAGCAGATGACATGGCAACAATGAGTAATAAGTGGCTGACACCTGGCGCACCGGTGTCGGGGTGTCACATCTGGGGACACCAAAACTGACATAACTTTTGCAAACAGACTCCGAATTCAACGAAACCAAGTTTTGTTGAAAGCTAAGGACATGGCCTAACACAATCTTGATAGAAATAACAATAAGAAGCAAATGAGAAAAGGCCCATAAGAAAATGGTGAGAACCCTTCCTCGAAAGAGACTGGCAAAACCTCCAACACCGAAAACACAATAGAAGAAGCATGTGAACTCCGTTTGCGATGAACTCACGCTTGTCCAGAAGATGACAATAAGCTCCAAATCTCACAAGAATAAAACCAAATAAGAACCAAGAAATATGATGCAAGCATGCAATGGTTTGAGCTCTCTACGAATGATATGATCAAGCTACTCACTTGAGAGCCCCCCCTTGATAGTACAACAATCGATCCTATGACCCGGTCTCGAAACTACGACCATGAGACCGGTAAAATAGAGAACCTATC
Organism: Secale cereale; assembly: GCA_902687465.1. Classification (NCBI taxonomy): domain Eukaryota; kingdom Viridiplantae; phylum Streptophyta; class Magnoliopsida; order Poales; family Poaceae; genus Secale; species Secale cereale. The sequence goes on from LR738715.1 coordinate 333,495,627, forward strand.
AAGGGCAAACATTTGCCTTGCACAAAGTCCACTTGAGCTAGATGTAGACGATCTTGACTTCCTCAAGTTGGACCACCTTTCTTGATTGTGTTGGCTCGGTGAAGACTAGTAGATTGCTCCCCCATACTCCACTATGGATGAGCCACTCTTCGGCATATCTTCACAAGTCCATTGTCACCACAATGGACGGCAAGCTTCAAGCACTTGATCTCCTCGTGATGCATCACTTGAACTTGCACACCACAACCTTGATTTGATGTCATCCTCCATGGGTTGTATGTGATCTTCCTCTTAACGCAAGCCCATGGAATATAACCTAACCCCACATAGAACTCTCACAAAGACCATGGGTTAGTACACTAAGCGTAATTGGCAATGCTTACCATACCATGGGACCGCTTGATCCCTCTCGGTACATCTTCTACGCTTTGTGTGTTGATCAACTTGAAACACTCTCTGTACTTAGTCTTGATCAACCTTGAATCTTTCCAACTCTCTTCATTTGGATGATGTCTTGAAGGTAAACATGAATGATAACACACTCTTCTTCTTCAAGACATGCTTGCAATAACCTCAACACTCACAAGACCAATCTTCGGATAATTCCTTAATAGCACCTTGGTCATCACAAACTCTCCGTGAAACCAACACATGGACTCCAAGAAAATATTATGGACAAACCCTTCAAATCTAACTCAAGACAACCATTAGTCCATAGAGATTGTCATCAATTAGCAAAACTAAACATGGGGGCACCGCATGTTCTTTCAGGCGGCCTCGCCTCCCACGCAGTCTTGGTAGTCGCGCGCCTTGCCACTCGCACGACCGGTAGGGCTTCTTGCTGCTGCCTCTGCTTTCTGCCTGCCAATCGCTCCATTTATTCACTTGCCTTCTCTTCCCCTTCCCCCTTGGCATCATGCTGCGCTAGGCGAAGAAGAGGGGGGGCAGCGAGCCTGTCGCGTCACCGCCAGTGCTTGAGCCGGCGCTGGGCCGCTCCGCCATTGTGAACTAGGAGGGTCTGGACAAGGTGCGTCGTGCCTTGGCCGAGGCATCTAACGAGTGGGGGCCGACCCGGGTCTGGCTTGCTTCCCGGTCGGTGGCACAGCTCGGCGCCAACGATATCTAGCTTCATCTCCACGCCATCTTCGGGGGTCTCCTTCCCCCTTTCTCCGCCTTCTTTTACGTAGTGCTCACGCATTACCAGATTCGGGCGTTACACCTGGACCCTGGGTCCATCATCCTTCTTTCCGGCTTCGCGTTCCTGTGTGAGGCTTCCATTGGCGTTTCCCAATCTGTGGCCTTGCTTCGCCACTTCTTTGCCCTCTCCATGGTTGACAGGGGGCACCGCTCGGGGTGCGTGTCGTTGCACGCGGTAGAGGTGACTACTGCCACTGGGATTGACTTCTCGCTTCACCCAACCACAGAAGGGTTTCGCCGGCAATGGATGTTTGTTGATGATGCCGCGTACAACCCCCAATTCCATCTTCCCGATGCACCGGCGGTGCCGAACTTGGGCTGGGAGCACGAGGCCCTTTCAGATCCGCGGGCGGAGCCGGTGATGCGCCGACTGGCCAACCTGAGGAGAAGCGGGTTGACCTTGGTGATGGTGGTGAGAGACTTCCTTGTCCTCCGTGTCGCCCCACTCTAGCGCCATTCTAGCCCAATGTGGGTTCTTGATGATCGCGCGCGTCTCCAACGGAAGCAGCTCCCTCCTGATACGCTCTAGGGGCTGATGCGACTGCTTGTCGGTGGAGTGCCTGAAGCTCGCCCTGGCTCCGCAACTCCCTTGTACTTGGCTCCTGTAGCCGGAAAGGCTCTTGCTAAAAGGATGCCCCGCTTCGATGCATGGGGACTGTTCCCGGGGGCATCCCCGATTGTCATGGCGATCCCTCGGCGGTGACATCAGGGCTTGCGAGCCCATCCTCCCCTTTCGGGGCGGACGCACCTGGCGGAGCCCCTGGCCTGGGGTCGACTCCATCCTTGGAGCAAGCGGAAGAAGCTCAGGCGTCGGTGTTGACGGAGGTGGCGGAACGTGCCGAGGCGCCGCTGGCTCCTGAAGCGACGGAAGGGGAGGAGCAGCGGCCTCCGGTCGGGGCGAGTCCGGGGAGCACCGCATCAGGGAGCGGGGCGCCGGCCGCGAGCGCCGGCCGCGACCTTGCCTCGGGTTTAGGCACATCTGCCTCCAGCGGTCTCTAGCCATCCTTCGCGGCGCTAGGCAAGAGGCGGAGCTTGAGGCGCATCTACGGCCCTGCCCCGAGGGCCCTGAAGAGGATGAAGCTGGCTATACCCAGCAGGTGCGTGTTCTTCGGTTCTTCCTGTCTTTCCCAATATGGTTCTGCTGACCCCTTGCTCCGTAGGGTCTCTTCCGATTTGTCCTCGCGCCGCTCGATGAGGTCCGCAGGAGCCTCCGCCTCCATCCCTCCTCCGGACCATGCCAGGCCTTCGGGAGGTCTCGCGCAAGCTCTTGAAGCCGTGCCCGGGTCTTATTGCACAGGTCGTGCTCCCAGCCCCCGAGCGCGTCTGGGGCAGTGCAGCTCTTGGTACGTCGAGAGTCCGCCCCATGCTCCGGGTCTTGCCTTCACCATGGGTCGGCATACTCTTGAGGCTGCTCGAGTGGCCGTTCGCCCATCAGGACCATGCCTGCTCCTCGTGCCAGAAGCACCGCGCACCCCCGGGGCTAGCCCCGAGGCGCACGCTGAACGTGAGGGACAGGGGGAGCCCCTTTTGGGCGGCGCAGATGTCGAGGACGAGCCCGGTCACCTTCTAGGGCTTGCACTACGCAGGAGTGCGGTCTGTCATGATCTTGTGAGGGAGGCGTCGGACGCCCTGAAGCGTCTCGAAGTCGAGGTTGCCGAAGTGGATGGCCGTGTTGAGGCGGAAGGTCTGCTTCTGGCGAAGGGTTGGCGCCAGCTGAGGACCGCTGTCAACCTAATCCAGCTGCAGCATGAATCCGCCCTAAGGAAGGCGGGAGCATCGGCTACCGCGGCTCAGGAGGCGTGCGACCGTGCCCTAGAGGAGGCCCGAGATGCCGAGCACCGCCAGCGTGGCCGCCGAGGAGCATGAGCGCGAGCTTGTAGCCTCGAACGCCATGCTCAAGCGCCAGGTTCATGCTCGAAGGGCTGCCCTTGCTGCACCTGTGGTTGATGATGATAGCCCAGCAGGCCTCTCGGCGCGGGAGGAGGCGCTGGCACTTGAGGCGATGGAGCTGAGCATGGTGTGCGAACGCCTGGAGATGATGGAGCGCCAGCTAGCCGAAGCCGAGGGCAACCTTGATGATCGCGAGGTCGACGCGAAGAAGGCTGCCAAGGAGGCGGATCGTCTCTGGAAGGATTACCTCGAGAAGCTGGGGCTTCATGAGACTCGATTCGCTGACAAGCGCATGGAGGTTCAGAAGGAGATCACGGCTCTTAAGAGCAAACTGGAAGATGTCGAACGTCGTCTGCAGGTGTCGTAGAAGGCTCGCGTTGTAGTCGAGCATCGCGAACGGGCGTCGAAGAAGGCCTGTGCCGAGGCGGAACGCCGCGAGCGGGCGTCGGAGGAGGCTCGTGCCACTGCCAGGGCGGAATTGTCCTACTCTCATCAGCAAGTGGAGGACATTTCCGCCCTCACGGCTCGAACTTCCGAGGAGGCCTCACGAGTCCGTGGAATGCAGCAAACCCGCTCGGAGATGTTTGAGGCCCTACGGCACCAGGCTGGCCGGGCCCTAGGAGAACTTCTTGACTCGGGGGTCGCCGGCCCTCTGGTTAATGATGACGTCGGGTATCTCGGGTTCTTTACCAGGGTGGTAGAGTGTCTTGAAGGCGGGGTCAGGAAGGCTCGGCAGCTTGTCGAGGAGCAAAGGCGGGGTCGGGAAGGCTCGGCTACTCGCTCCATTCCCTACCTGGCGCGCCAAATGTTGGATTCAGGGCTCCGCAAAACCCGATAAGTTCGAACACAGGGGTGTGAACGAAGATCTCTCCCACTCACGTCTACCTAGCGCCTCGCTCTCGTCTCGGTGGAAGGATTCAAGCAAACAACATACATAACACACAAGAGTTTATCCAGGTTCGGGCCACCGTGTGGTGTAAGACCCTACTTCCTGCTTTGGTGGATTATCGTCGGGCAAGCTTGGATATGAGCTAGTACAATGGTTCCTAGGCTCAAGAGGTGAGCTCAGGAGGGTCGGGAGGCAAGTGTTCTTGCTCCTTGTGTGGTGGCCGAGTGTATGGTTCGATCCCCCTTACAGTGGGAATTCTAGCTACTTATATAGGCGGCCACGGTCCTCTTCGCCCGAAATGTTTAGGTGGGAAGGGATCCCACAACGGCCATTTTTGAGCGGGAACACAAGGACGTTCCTACCCTGACAAAAGTGGTCTTCGCCTGCAAAAGGATCAGGCGGTGACACGGTGGTGGGCTCGACGGTGACATCCTCCTTGTCGTCCTTGCGGTCTTCGGTCTTGTTGCACCAAAGGGGAAACATTTGCCCCGCTCCTTGGGAACCAGCGGCTGCGCTGTCCCCTTTGCACCGAAATGGCAACTGTGCCACTGGCGGACGCTGGCACCCGCTGGCGCGGTGCATCACTGCTGACATCACTGCCTCCTGCTGAGGCAGGCCGGGACTTGGATTCTTCGCCCCTCCGGAGCACCTTGCTGAGGCCGCTCCTGAGGAGGTCTTGACGTCGTTCTCCTTGCGAGGCTTAGCCCCCTCGCGAGGGTCTCGGACAGCTGGTCGATCAGCTGGGCCGTAGCAGGCTGTAGTAGGAGCGCGTTGCGGCCCGCAGACAGGCAAGTCTCGGTACCGTGGTTCCCAGGACGCCGACAGTAGCCCCCGGGCCCATGGCGCGCAGAGTTGGCTTCGGGGCGAACCCTTAGCCGAGGACGAAGCGCCGCGGGCCCCCAAAAGGCTGCGGGCCAGGCTGGCGCGTGACGGTTGTATGGGACACAGGCGACCCCACTCCCCATGCCGTCTCGACAACCGCGCGTCTTGACAAAAAGGGACTTTCTCTGCTGGGGGAGTTATCGCTCTCTGTCCTCTCTGCTCAGATTTCTCCCCCTTACGCCTCCTGCCTTCCTGAATCGCTTGCGTCCTTCAGCTCCCTCAACCATGGTGAAGAGGAACAAGGGTGCCGCGCAGGCGTCCGGATGTGCTTCTTCCCTTCATGCGGCGCTTGAGGAGTCCTCCATCACCAGGGAGGAGGGCTACTCAGAGGTCCAACCTTTCTTGTCGAGCACCCACAACGAGCACGGCCCGACGCGGATCTGGGCCGGATCCACCATGGCGCGGACCCTGTCAAAGTCATGCTACCCCTTCTTCCTCCACAACATCTCCGTGGGGCTCGTGCCACCTTTCTCCGAGTTCTTCTACGCCATCCTGGAACATTACCAGGTGCATGCTCTCCACATCCAGCCTCGCTCCATCTTCGTCCTGTCGCTCTTCGCCTTTTACTGTGAGGCGCTTGTGGGGGTGAGGCCGACCATCGCCCTCTTTCGCCATTTCTTCTCCATGCACCGGTACTACGATGGCCCGTGCTCGGGCTGCGTTTCCTTTGTCTTCCAGCGCCATGGCTGTCGGCTGATGACGACCGGGAAGAAGATAGAGTCACACCGGAAGAGGTGGGTCTATCTGGATGCCCAACGCATCCATCCTCTGTTGGCGCTGCCTACTGCCCGTCCGGCGAAGCGCGCCGGCTGGAGCTACGCGAAGCTCACCGACCCCCTCGCCGGGCCTGTCCTTGCAAGGATCAAGGCCCACCTGAGCTCGAGGCTCGAAGGGGGCTAGATCGTGAAGGAGTTCTTGAGGCAGCGTCTGGCTCCGCTGCAGGCTCACTCGCGCCCCATGTGGGAGCTGATGGGCGATGACGATAGGCTCCGGCTGCACCCAGGGGTGCTGGCCGAGGACTATCTATACATCACCTCGGAACTCTCCTGGGGATGGTTCCGGAGGATCTCCCCGGGACCTACCTGCCGCTGTACAGCCGCCCTGACAAGGCCGAGCTATTGAAGGCCGTGCCGGGTCTTGGTGCACCCGTGGGCGCTCCGCACACGTTCGATGTGTCTTCTGCTGCTGACGACGAGAGCGATGAGGGGGGCTCGGAGGATACCCTGGACGACGAGGGGGACTCCTCTGAGGCGTTCGCCGGAGCAATGACGCCAGGCGCAGGTGCCGCCGGACGGTCCCAGGCGACCACTCCACGTCGATCCGGACGTGCTACGTCCGGGGGAAGCAAGGTGGCGACTCCGCCGAAGAGCACAGTGCCAGCAAACCCGGCGACCACGGCCGCGGCGTCCTGAGGAGCGCGGTCTCCCGTATCTTCGGCAACTTGCACCGTCTTGACCCTCGTACAGACTTCGAGGCCCTGCTGGAGCATGCGCCTGAGGCGATCGCCGGCCCCTCGGAGGACTGGGTGAGCGACCACGTGGACGCGTTGGTGACGGAGCTCATTCCAGCCATCGATGACGCTTCCGTGCTTGAGGGGAGCGACACCGACGGTTCCGGCGAAGGCGTCGATGCTTAGTCCAGTTCCTACTATAAATTTGTTTTTGGTTGTGGCTCCAGAGCCGGGTGAGATGGGTGCCACAATGCTTAAACTCTTGAAGATGTAATTGAACACCGTAAGGATAGGTTTTTAGGCACTCCCTTGCTTGTCCCTGAGGCTGTGGCCTCAAGCCCTTGTTGCATGTCAGGGAGGAGCGTCTGCCGACCTCGTCCGGGTGCGCCTCGCGAGTACCTGCTGTGAGCGCAAGAGTTGTTGGCGGTCCGGCTGCGGATCAGATAGAACATGCACCCATGCCTCGGCCCCTACTCGCGGGGAGCGACAGGGTGGGGTCGCGGACGTAGCCTAGCTCGGCCGAGCAAGACGAAAAACGGGCTGGCGAAGGAAACACGGCAGAAATCGCAAAACACAGACAAAAATTCTCCCCTTTATTCAAGAAACGAGTCGCGCGGTTGCGGGATCGGCTTGAGAAAGCAGATAAAGAGGGGGTGAATGCGAATGGCAAAAAGGAGGGGCCGCGTCCGGCCCCTGAGCAGGTCTTCAGTCTTCTCCCCAGCGCGGAGCGTAGGGCTACCACCGGCGGGTGTGGGCATAGCCATTGGAGGGCAGTGTCGACGGCCAGCGCGGAGCATGGTGCATCCACTCGGCATGGGAGGGAGCCCCCGAGGTCCCAGGGAGACGCTCCGGAGACTCCGGGGCGTGTACAGCCCCACTCATTATTACGTGAGAGTGTCACGGGCGGAGATCTTCTGACGTGCCCGCCCCTTCGCTTTGAGGGCCCCGCCCCGCACTAGTACGCTCCCTCATGAACTCACCAAAAGGCGGCATTCATGAAGTGGGACACTGCGCATGACGGGGGGATGGTACCTTGGCCATAGGTCCCCCTAGCGAGCACCAGGCGCACCGCTCACGCGATCTCCGAGCGCGCTTCGCCCCTAGGGCCTAACATCGTCTAGAGACACGGCGTCCTGAAGTGCGAGGGGGACCCCGCCCTACCCATGCTCCTAATGGCCCCCTGAGCCATTCCTAATCAGGGTCGGGCCCAACGGTACGGGATTTCGTGAGTAGGGGAATGGAGCCGCGGTCGTGGGCCCTCCTAGTGCGCGTAGGATGGGCTGCCGTACCGCCTCTAGACGCACCCTCCGCAGCCCGGGGGAGGGTACGCCGAGAGGCACGGCGTCTTGAGGCTGAATAGAGGGGGAGAAGGCCCCTCCCTGCGCGCATCATACCCGCCGCCGGCGAGCCCCTGGTGAAATCCAGGGTGGGCTCATGCGCGACGGGTCACGCGCGGGGGGACGAGGGCCTGACCCGGGCCTTCCCTTCCCTTTCTGTCTTGACGTGGCAGCCAGAGTACTTCTCCGGCCTGCCGAGGCTCGGGTCCAGGGACACCGTGGTAGGGCTGCCGTTGGCCCGAGGCCTACGGCTAGTGCTGCGAGTGCCGGCTTCCGCGGGTACCAGCTTGTTTCACTCGAGCACCACGGCTGTCGGCGATGATGAAGAAGGGTTGAGGGCCAAGAGCGTGGGGTCTGCCTCCCGACCTTCAGCTCCTGAGCCCCCGGGCGCCGGTGCCTGATCGCGCCCAGCATTCGGCGTAGTCCCGGGGTCGCCTCCCGATGGCTCCTCGACGGGAGCGGTACCTGAGTACAAAGGGCTTTGAGGTAGGGGGCGGCGTCATACACAGGGTTCAGCGGATCATACCCCATGTCGCCCTCGTAGGTCGCCACAGGTCTTGACCATACGGGCAACCGGGTGCGGCCGGGGCGGCACCCGGTCCCCGACGTTGTCGTGTGGAAGCAGAACGGCTCGGCTCCGGTGCTGGCGGCGTCGAGGAGATATGTCACCCTGAGGAGTAGCGCGTCATGGCTGCTATCGTGCAACCGGCACCTTAGCAGTTCCCTTGCCACCAGCAGTGCTGCCCTCATGTTCGCCATTTAACGTCGGTAACGTGAGCTTGTTGCCGCGTGCTCTGCGGCCCATGCCGTCGTGCGGCCTTGGCGTCGAGTGGGCGGTGGGTGCTGCCGGTCCCTTGGCGGCAGGTCGATGATGCTCATCGTGCCGTCGGCCCCGATCAAGGATGGGTGGCGGCGAGTCCCGCGACCGAATAGCAATGCTTGTGCGGTGCAGATGCCGCAGGCTTCCGCACGCGTCTGATGCGCCTCCGCCATCGCGGTCGCGGTTTTTTGAAGCTCGACGACGTGGGGTCGATGGACGAGAGCGGGACGAGGTCATCGGAGAGGCGAGATCTTGACACGCCCCCTACCTGGCGCGCCAAATGTCGGATTTAGGGCTCCGCAAAACCCGATAAGTTCGAACACAGGGGTGTGAACGATGATCTCTCCCATTCACGTCTACCTAGCGCCTCGCTCTCGTCTCGGTGGAAGGCTTCAAGCAAACAACATACAGAACACACAAGAGTTTATCCAGGTTCGGGACACCGTGTGGTGTAAGACCCTACTTCCTGCTTTGGTGGATTAGCTTCAGGCGAGCTGGAATATGAGCTAGTACAATGGTTCCTGGCCTTAGGAGGTGAGCTCAGGAGGGTCAGGAGGCAAGTGTTCTTGCTCCTTGTGTGGTGGCTGTGTGTCTGGCTCGACCCCCCTTACCGTGGGAATTCTAGCTACTTATATAGGCGGCCACGGTCCTCTTCCCCCAAAATGTTTAGGCGGGAAGGGATCCCACGACGGCCATTTTTGAGCGGGAACACAAGGACGTTCCTACCCTGACAAAAGCAGTCTTCGCCAGCAAAAGGACCAGGCGGTGACGCGGTGGTGGGCTCGACGGTGACATCCTCCTTATCGTCCTTGCGGTCTTCATTCTCGTTGCACCAATGGGGAAACCTTTGCCCCGCTCCTCGGGAACTTGCGGCTGCGCCGTCCCCCTTGCACCGAAATGGTAACTGCGCCGCTGGCGAGCGCTGGCACCCGCTGGCGCGATGCGTCACTGCTGACATCACTGGCTCCTCCTGAGGCACGCTTGGCCTTGGATTCTCCTCCCCTCCGGAGCACCTTGCTGAGGCCGCTCCTGTGGAGGTCTTGACGTCGTTCTCCTCGCGAGGCTTATCTCCCTCGCGAGGGTCTTGGGCAGCTGGTTGATCAGCTGGGCCGTACCAGGCTGTAGTAGGAGCGCGTCGCGGCCCGCAGACAGGCAAGTCTGGGTACCCTGGTTCCCAGTACGCCGACAATGGGCGCAACGATCAGCACACCAGCACTGGCACCTTGCAGCGAGAAAGCTCCGTCAAAGTACATAATACAGTCGTGACTTGTTTCCTTGCCGGGGAGAGTGGTCTCCTGGATCTCTTCGTCGGGCATTGAGGTCCATTCTACAATGAACTCCGCCAAGACTCTACTCTGAATCGTCAAAGTGTTTTCAAACTTCAAACCAAAGCTCGATAGTTCCAAGGCCCATTCCACAATCCTTCCGGTCGCGTCTGGGTTATGCAATATCCACTACAACGGGAGGCGGGTGACGACGGTAATCTCATGTGCTTGGAAGTAATGATGCAGCTTCCTCGAGGCCATAAGGAGGCCGAAGAGCAATTTCTGCACACCAGAGTACCATGACCTAGCCCCCTGCAAGAGGGAGTTGACAAAGTAAACCGGGTGCTGCACCATCTTCTTCTTTTGCACTACTTCATTTGGTTGCTTTGCTTCTGCCCCAGTGGCATCAGGTTCTGTCGTTGCTACTTCAGCATTGACCTCTCTCTGGGCTACTAGCTCATCACTAACCACTTGATTCGTCGCCGCTAGATATAGCAGCAACGACTCTTGGGGTTTAGGCGCGACCAGTATTGGTGCAGAGGAGAGATATTTCTTCAAATCTTGTAGTGTTGCTTCGGCTTCTGGGGTCCACTCCATTGGGCCCTTCTTTTTCAAGATTTTGAAAAAGGGAAGGGCACGCTCAGCAGATTTGGAGATGAATCTGCTCATGGCGGCAACGCAGCCAGCAAGCTGACGCACATCCTTGATCCGTCTGGGTGCCTTAATTTGCTCGATAGCCTTGATCTTGCCTGGATTCGCCTCGATCCCACGCTGTGACACGAAGAAACCGAGAAGCTTGCCGGACGGAACACCGAAGACACACTTCTCAGGGTTCAGCTTGAGGTTGATCTTGCGCAAATTCACAAACGTCTCTTCTAAATCCTGTATGAGCGTTGCCTTGTCCTTTGTTTTGACCACTATGTCATCCATATAGGCTTCCATATTTGTATGTAGCTGAGGCTCAAAACCAATTTGGACTGCTCTTGCGAATGTTGAGCCAGCACTCTTTAACCCGAAAGGCATTCGTATGAAACAATACGTACCACATGGGGTGATGAATTATGTGTTCTCTTCATCCTCTCTCATCATGAAGATTTGATGGTATCCCGAGTAAGTGTCAAGGAATCATAATAGGTCACACCCGGCCGTGGAGTCTACAATCTGTTCAATGCGTGGCAACGGGAAAGGGTCCTTTGGACAGGCCTTATTGATGTCTGTGTAATCAATACACAGTCTCCACTTCCCATTTGCCTTGTGCACCACCACCGGATTGGCCAACCACATTGGATGGAGTACTCCTCTCACCAAGCCTGCCACCTCCAACTTCCTGATTTCCTCTGTGATGACCTCTTGCCGTTCTAGAGCTTGCTTCCCGACCTTCTGCCTGACGGGCTGCGCGTGACGGCAGACAACAAGATGGTGCTCAATCACCTCCCTGGGAACGCCGGGGATGACGGATGCTTGCCACGGAAACACGTCGACATTTGCCCGCAGGAAGGTGATGAGCGCGCCTTCCTATTTGCTGTCGAGGGTGGAGCTTATGGTGAAGGCCCCTCCCGTGCCATCCTCCTTCACGGATACCTTCTTGGTTTCTGGTGGTGCAACTCTAGATTTCTTGGTCTTGCCGGTGGAGCTCTATAGCACGTCCTCGACAGGAGCGCTGCACTCCGAAGAGGTACGCTTGCCGGAGTCGGTGCGGGAGGTCTTACCGGTCTTCCTTCCTCCACGAGCTTCCGAGGCAGGAGCAAGTGCCTTGGCGGCAGTTGCTGCAACTGCCTCTTGGTAAAGTTGATCTACGCAGATCAACGCATCCTTCTTGTCGGAGGGGACGGTGATGATGGTCATCGGCCTAGGCATCTTCAGTGTGTTGTAGGCGTAATGTGATGCTGCCATGAACTTGGCTAACGCCATGCGACCGAGGATCCCGTTGTAAGGCAAGGGGATCTCGGGAACATAAAAAACAACCCTCTCTATCCTATAGTTCAGCTCGCCTCCGAATGTCAAGGGCACCGTGACTTTACCCTTCAGCTGACTCCTTCCTGGGTTGACCCCTTGAAACGTGCCCGTCTCTTCGAGGTCTTCATCAGGAATCTGCAGCCTTTTGATCACAACGGGCGAGATCAAGTTCAGACTGGCCCCGCCATCAACCAACATTTTCGTCACCTTGAGGTTGCGTATTGTTGGTGAAACCAACAATGGCAAACACCCGACCGTAGTTGTGCGACCAGGGTGATCCTCGGTGTAAAAAATGATTGGTGTGCTGGACCAATTCAGCGGATTCTGGGCATCGAACGATGGTTCTGCTGCCGCAATCTCACGCGCCCACTGCTTGAGCTGGCGGTGAGAGGTGTGCAGAGAGGCACCACCGTCGACACACATGGCCTCCGTAGCTTTCTGGAACTCTTGCTCGCCAGACTCGTCGTCCTCATCATGATCATCGTCTTCTTGCTTCTTGCCGCGGCCTCGAGCAGGCCTTTCTTGTTGGTTATCCTTGCTGCGGCGGCCAGGCTGGCCGCCACGCTTCTTGCCGGATCCCTCAGCACCATCTTGGCCCTTCTCCTTGTCCCGCCTTTAATATTCGGCTTTCTGCTTCACTGCGATCTGCTCGACTTGCCGACAGTTCTGGACGTCATGGCTCTTGGTGCGGTGGATCTTGCAGTACTGCTTGTCGGAGCCTCCTGGCTTGTCGATAGCCGCCAAGGCCTGGCAGGCGACACACCCGGCAACTTCCTTGCCGGGGTCGTCTGCCTTGGTCTTCTTGGTAGCGCCGACATCGTCGGATCCCTCGACGGAAAGCACGGCTTTGCCCTTGCATTTCCTGTCGCAGCGTCGGACCTTCTTCACCGGGGCGACGGCGTCTTCGTCTGAGGAATCGGTTTCCACACTGGCATCTTCGGCGGGGTAATTCCTTCCCTCTTCGGCCCGAGCGCATCTGTCGGCAAGAACATAGAGTTCAGCCACATCCTTGACCTTATTCATCGCCAGCTCTTCGCGCATCTTGCGGTTATGCACATTCTGATGGAATGCGCTGATGACGGCAGCAGGATGAACATCTAGGATGTTGTACTGCACTCAGCTGAATCTTTGTATGTACTTATGGCATAGATCCGACCAGGAAGAAATAGAATCTACTGGCAAGTGCATCAACCATGACATGGCATTGGGTTTAAGCGCCAACGGGAAGTAATTGGCAAGCAACTTGTCGTCACGTGCTCCGATGGCCTGCATCGTGATGGTGTAGATGCTGATGAACTCTGACGGGTGAGTCTTGCCATTGTACTTCTCACCGACGTCAGGCTTGAATGTGCGGTGAGTGGGCCACTGGAACTACCGCAGCTCACGGGTGAAGGCTGGACAACCTACCTCGTAAGGTAAGCCTCCAGGGCCTCCCGGTGCTGGGTGGTCCGTAGTGGGCTCTACCCGCCTATATGTCTGATGGCGTGCTTCGCACCGGTGCTCGATGGTAGTTCGAGCGTCTTCATGGGCTCGCTCCTGAAGAACTTAGCACTGATCGCGGTGGGTCCGCGGGTCGGAAGACGCTATGGAAATGTTATCACAAGCATCGTCCCGACGGACCGGTGCCCGTGGTAACTGGCGACGAGGAGGAGAATGCACCGTGGCTGCAGCGCCTCCGGTCCTTCCACCACCGGCGTGCGGTGGCTCGACAGAGCGTCAGCCTGAGGGCCCCACTGGCAGCGGCTCATCTTTGTTGGCGATGTCGACGAGGCTCCGGATGGTGGCTCTCCACTCATTGAGCTTCTCCGCAGAAGGAGGGAAGTCGAGGAGCAATGCGCGCGTGCTAAGGCCTCCGTCGATGTGGGCGGCGGCGAAAGCTGCGTGGACCATGATGCGCTCCGACTTCTAACCACGTTAGAAGCAGCTCTATCACGGCCTTGTGGTTATACACCATTTTCTCCAGCACCTCGACGAGCATGTTGGTCTTCTACGTCCCACGAATGATGCGCATGGCTCTTTCCGCGGCGGCGCCCGGGGTCACCAGCGTGGCGATGCTGCTCATCGCGCACGACCGGGGAGGAGCGCGTTGTGGGCGCCGGCGTGGGCGTCTTGGAAGTCGCCACACCG
>LR738715.1:333509449-333525487 GCA_902687465.1 Secale cereale
TCATCTTTGTTGGCGATGTCGACGAGGCTCCGGATGGTGGCTCTCCACTCATTGAGCTTCTCCGCAGAAGGAGGGAAGTCGAGGAGCAATGCGCGCGTGCTAAGGCCTCCGTCGATGTGGGCGGCGGCGAAAGCTGCGTGGACCATGATGCGCTCCGACTTCTAACCACGTTAGAAGCAGCTCTATCACGGACTTGTGGTTATACACCATTTTCTCCAGCACCTCGACGAGCATGTTGGTCTTCTACGTCCCACGAATGATGCGCATGGCTCTTTCCGCGGCGGCGCCCGGGGTCACCAGCGTGGCGATGCTGCTCATCGCGCACGACCGGGGAGGAGCGCGTTGTGGGCGCCGGCGTGGGCGTCTTGGAAGTCGCCACACCGCCCATACGTGGCACGACGCCCCTCTTGGAGGGCCCCACGCCGCCTACGGGGGGCCGGCTCTTCCTTTGGACTTGGAAGCGTGCGGCTCGTTGTCTTGTGTATGAACGACGCCGCTTAACAAGCTTCGGCTGATAGAGCGACGTGAGTGTTCACGGGCCGCGCCTCGGCTTCCATCCGCGACCACCCCATCGCCTGCCCGCACCGGCACGGGCCGTTCGGCTCCTGATGAACCTATCGTCGTGATCGTCTTCTTCTTGGGAGCCATGGCGATGAAGAACTGCTAAACTAACCGCTAGGCCGGATTTTCACAACTGCGCCCCCTACCTGGCGCGCCAAAGATGTCGGGGACGACACCTATGGGATCACTATAATCCCTTCTACGGTTGATGGGCGCGGGGTTGTGCAAAGAGCGGTCTAGGAGTCAGCACAAGGATCGTTTACCCAGGTTTGGGCCGCGAAGATGCGTAATACCCTAGTCCTGCTTTGATGTGTATTTGAGTGTTCTTGAGCTCTTGAACTAGCTACGGTGCGTGCCTAGTCAAAAGATCCAAATCCTTCTCTAATATGCCTTGGGCCTCCTTTTATAGTTAAAAGGGGTTGCCATAGTGGCACACAGGAGGTGGAAAGGTATATAGTGTACAAGCTTATCTCCTGCCATTACGTGACAAGATGCATTAAATGCGCAACTTAGGTGTCCACTTGCTTTATTGTGGATGGCAACGAGGCCCGTCCCGTCCGCCGCCGCTCCGTCTGGCTGCGACGGGCGTCCAGGCCAACGAGGCATGCAGCACCATGTACAGTTGGCAGATAGCTGAGATAGCGTGGTGGTAGGGTCTTCACGAAGATTTGCATGCCACCACGCAGGTGCTTGACTAGCTGGATTAGGAACCACATACTGCCACGTGGGTACTTGCCTGAGCCAGTGGGTCGGCCACCGAGCTGGGGCGATGATGGGGTGGCTAGGGCTTGCTGCGGTCTTGCGTCTGTTCCCGGCAAGGGTCTTTGTGAGCGTCCTCGGCAAGAGGCTTGCCGTGGCTTCGGGGGTCTCTTCGGCAAGGAGCCTTGCCGGGACCTCGGCGGCATCCTTGGCAAGGAGCCTTGCGGTCGTCTTGTCTTCTGGTTCTCATCTAGGATTCGTAGACCCTTTGTCTTCACAAAGATCTGCAAGCCATCACGCAGGCGCTTCCCGAGCCTTGGTTCCAATGTTGTTGATGGTGTCGGAGCTCCTAGGCTCAAGGGTGGCTGCAATGGAGGCGTTGGGTGAGTTGCCCCGGCAAGGGTCTTGTCAGGGGAAGCCTATCTTGTTGCTTGGCCTTCTTGCACCACTGTCTTGGCGCTGCTCTGGTAGTCTTGTGCTTTGGTTTCCCTCCTCTGCCCTGTTAGGTGTGGCCGCAGGCGTGGCTCTGACTGCCCGTGCACAAGTAAGGGTTACAAAGGAGAGCCCCTACTTTTGTACACCGACACATGGGGATCCGTTCTCCTCCCTGTGACACACATTGTAATCTTCGGATACATACTCCAATAAAACAAAGCCTCTCCGAAGCACGAGACGTTGGGTTATTATCTCCACCGTGAGAGGCGCGAACTCGCTAAAACCACCGTGTCACCCATGTGCATCTCGATAGATCATGCTCCTTTACCCTATCCCTTATTTTTTTCGGAATCGTTCCCACGACAATAGTTTCACAACTCACGCCACTTGGAACACCACAGCGTAATGGTGTGTCCGAACATCATAACAATACTTTATTAGATACGGTGCAATCTATGATGTATCTTACCGATTTACCACTATCATTATGGGGTTATGCATTAGAGACAACTGCATTCACTTAAGTAGGGCACCTTATATATCCGTTGAGAGGACACCATATGAAATGTGGTTTGGCAAGAAAACTAAGCTGTCGTTTCTTAAAGTTTGGGGTTGCGATGCTTATGTGAAAAAGCTTCAGCCTGATTAGCTTGAACCCAAATTGGAGAAGTGCGTCTTCATAGGATACCCAAAAGAAACTATTGGGTACACCTTCTACCATAGATCCGAAGGCAAGATCTTTGTTGCTCAGAATGGATCCTTTCTAGAGAAGGAGTTTCTCTCGAAAGAAGTGAGTGGGAGGAAAGTAGAACTTGCTGAGGTAATTGTACCTTCTCTCGAATTGGAAAGTAGCTCATCACAAAAAACCGTTCTCGTGATGCCTACACCAACTAGAGAGGAAGCTAATGATGATGATCATGAAACTTTAGATCAAGTTACTACAGAACCTCGTAGGTCAACCATAGCACAATCCGCACCAGAGTGGTACGGTAGTCCTGTTCTGGAAGTCATGTTACTAGACCATGATGGACCTACAAACTATGAAGAAGCTATGATGAGCCCAGATTCCGATAAATTCCTTGAGGCCATGAAATCTGAGATATGATCCATGTATGAGAACAAAATGTGGACTTTGGTGGACTTGCCTGATGATTGTCAAGCCTTTGAGAATAAATGGATCTTCAAGAGGAAGGCGAACACTAATAGTAATGTTACTATCTACAAAGATCGACTTGTCGCAAAAGGGTTTTCGAGAAGTTTAAGGAGTTGACTATGATGAGACTTTCTCACCCGTAGCGATGCTTAAGTCTGTTTGAAACATGTTAGCAATTATCGCATTTTATGAAATCTGGCAAATGTATGTCAAAACTACATTCCTGTATGGATTTCTGAAAGAAGAGTTGTATATGATGCAACCAGAAGGTTTTGCCGATCCTAAAGGTGCTAACAAAGTGTGCAAGCTCTAGCAATCCATGTATGGACTGGTGCAAGCATCTCGAAGTTGGAATATATGCTTTGATAAGGTGATCAAAGCATATGGTTTTATACAGACTTACGGTGAAGCCTGTATTTACAAGAAAGTGAGTGGGAGCACTACAACATTTCTGATAAGTATATGTGAATGACATATTGTTGATCGGAAATGATGTAGAATTTTCTTGAAAGCATAAATGAGTGTTTGAAAGGATTTTTTCAAAGAATGCCTCGGTGAAGCTGCTTACATATTGGGCACCAAGATTTATAGAGATAGATCAAGATGCTTGGTAAGACTTTCGATTAGTACATACCTTGATAAGATTTTGAAGTAGTTCAAAATGGATCAGTCAAAGACAGAGTTCTTGCCTGATTTGTAAGGTGTGAAGTTGAGTAAGACTCAAAGCCCGACCACGGAAGAAAAATATAGAGAGAATGAAAGTCATTCCCTATGCCTCAACCATAGGTTCTATAATGTATGCCATGCTGTGTACCAAACCTGTTGTGTACCTTGCCATGTGTTTGGCAAGGAGGTACAATAGTGATCCAGGAGTAGATCATCGTATAGTGGTCAAAATTATCCTTAGTAACTGGAGGACTAAGTAAATGTTTCTCAATTATGGAGGTGATAAAGAGTTCGTCGTAAAGAGTTACGCCGATGCAAGCTTTGACACTAATCCAGATGACTCTAAGTATAAATTTGGATGCATATTGAAAGTGGGAGCAATTAGCTAGAGTAGATCCATGCAGAGCATTGTAGACATAGAAATTTGCAAAATACATACGGATCTGAATGTGACAGACCTGTTGACTAAACTTCTCTCACAAAGCAAACATGATCACACCTTAGTACTATTTGGGTGTTAATCACATGGCGATGTGAACTAGATTATTGACTCTAGTAAACCCTTTGGATGTTGGTCACATGGTGATGTGAACTATGGGTGTTAATCACATGATGATGTGAACTATCAGTGTTAAATCACATGGCGATGTGGACTAGATTATTGACTTCAGTGCAAGTGGGAGACTGAAGGAAATATGCCCTAGAGGCAATAATAAAGTTGTTATTTCATATTTCCTTATATCACGATAAATGTTTATTATTCACGCTAGAATTGTATTAATCGGAAACTTGATACATGTGTGGATACATAGACAAAACACCATGTCCCTAGTAAGCCTCTACTAGACTAGCTTGTTAATCAAAGATGGTTAAGTTTCCTAACCATAGACATGTGTTGTCATTTGATGAACGAGATCACATCATTAGGAGAATGATGTGATGAACAAGCAACAATTTCGGAAAATCCCCATGTGCATATTTAGTAATTTTAAGCAAACAATAATTTTAACCATTTTAATTATTGTTATCATGAGACAGATGACATCTGCAAGTTTTAATGCAATTTTATGAAAACTTTGGCATGTTAAGATATGAAGCATTTGTCGCCACGACGGAAAGAAAGGGGTGTCATGGCGGCGAAAATGAAAACGATGCCACGATAACGTTTCGGGTTCCGACAAGTCGTTGAGATGCCGATGCAAAAGAAGGGCCGAGAGCATGCAAAGCAAGACGGTGGGGTGATCCCGTTACCGGGTCTCCACGGGTCGACGACAAGGCAAAAGAGGGGCATCACAAGTGATGATTCGGACACGGTGCAAACACGCGCATCTCATACAACATGCAACATTCGTCCATGGGGATCATCCCGGCTGTTATATGTTTGAAGCGTGCATTTTCGGACGTTCGAGATCGTCGAGGGACGTAGTCGTTCACAGGATCTTCAAGGGTCGACGGTAGTGGAACTTGGCGTTTGTGCTACATGGGTCTTCGGTGACGGTAGATGTACACGGCAAAGGTAGTGGTACTATGTGTCAATTGTCGTGGTACTTGGTGGCATGCACGGGGTGGTAGTTGTACACGGTTGTAGACATCCGGTGTCGTTCGTAGAGGTACTTGGTGAATCCAGGACGTAGAGGTACACTTGTCGAAGTGGAACTTGACGAATCCAGGGTCTTTAGGGTACTTGGCGCTTGAGGTTCGAATACGGGGTCGGTGTGTAGTTGTTCACAGTGTCAGAGTCAAACTTGGCCCATCCAGGCCGGGTACATGGCGAGTCCGCACGTAGAGGTACTTGGCGACGTCTCCATGAAGTAAAAAAACAAAGCACCCGCACATAGAGGCAACCAGTTCCCCGGTGCTCTGGATGACAGTGGATGCACTTGTGGCCAAACAAAGGAGGAAACAGGGGCATCTAGGAGAAGCATGGAGTGGCCTGTGAAGTCGGCCGTGGTAATGGTGGTGCAAAAGGTAGGGGAGGGCCGACGGGAGGAGGCATGCGAGGTATGGAGGCGCGCAGGGCACGGTAGCAGAGGAGGGCGACGGAGGTGCGCTTGCTGGTTGGAGTAGGGGCTGCGAACCAGAGTAGAGAAGAAGTGCTCGGGCGACGAGGCGAGGAAAAGGTGGTGCGAAACCGAGGCAGCAGCGGAGCTCTGAGCTCCGCTCCATGGCGGCAGCAGCAGCAGGAAAAGAGCAAGGTGGTGGTGGTCGGGGCGCAGGGCGGGGGAGCACGACGACAGGGCGGCGGTCCAGCGGCGGCGTGCCGAACGGAGGGAGGGGAGGCGCAACGCTGACGAGGCCGAGGGCGGCGGAGCACCATGGATCGGGCAAGGAGGGTCATCGGGAGAGGTGAAGGGCACCCACGGTGCTCGGCCACGATGCACGGTGGGCGAAGGAGATGGCAATGGCAGGCGGCGAGGCTGGCAATGTGTGCTGGAGGGGATGGGGACGAGCGCGGCGTGGTGTCGATGGGACATGAGGGAGAGCGAGAGATTGAGGGAGAGGAGCGAGGTCTGCGTGCGTGCGTGCGTTGAGTGGCGGCAGCAAGGGAACGAGAGGGAGAGGCAAGGGTATCGAGCGATGCCTAGGGTTAGGATTAGGTGGGCTATGATGACCCACAAGTGTAGGGGATCTATCGTAGTCCTTTCGATAAGTAAGAGTGTCGAACCCAACGAGGAGCAGAAGGAAATGATAGGCAGTTTTCAGTAAGGTATTGTCTGCAAGCACTTAAATTATAGATAACAAATAGTTTTGTGATAAGCTAATTGGTAGCAAGTGACAAAAGGTAAAAGTAAATAAGGTGCAACAAGGTGGCCCAATCCTTTTTGTAGCAAAGGACAAGGCTAAAAAAACTCTTATATGAAGGAAAGAGCTCCCGAGGACACATGGGAATTATCGTCAAGCTAGTTTTCATCACGATCATGTGATTCACGTTCGGTACTTTGATAATTTGGTATGTGGGTGGACCGCTGCTTGGGTGCTATCCTTACTTAGACAAGCCTCCCACTTATGATTAACCTCTAATGCAAGCATCCGCAACTAGAAAAGAAGTATTAAGGTAAACCTAACCATAGCATGAAACAAGTGGATCCAAATCAGCCCCTTACGAAGCAACGCATAAACTAATGTTTAAGCTTTTGTCACTCTAGGTACCCATCATCTACTTATTACTTCCCAATACCTTCCTCTAGGCCCAAATAATGGTGAAGTGTCATGTAGTCGATGTTCACATGACACCAATAGAGGAGAAACAACATACATCTCATCAAAATATCAAACGAATACCAAATTCACATGACTACTTATAGCAAGACTTCTCCCATGTCCTCAGGAACCAAAGTAACTACTCACAAGACATAATATTGTTCATGATCAGAGGGGTGTTAATACATAATGGATCTGAATATATGATCTTCCACCAAATAAACCAACTAGCATCAACTACAAGGAGTAATCAACACTACTAGCAACCCACAAGTACCAATCTGAGGTTTGGGATTAGATACAAGAGATGAACTAGGGTTTGAGAGGAGATGGTGGTGGTGAAGATGTTGATGAAGAGAGCCCTCCCCAAGATGGGAGAGTTGTTGGTGATGACGGTGGTGACGATTTCCCCCTCCCGGAGGGAAGTATCCCCGGCACAACAGCTCTGTCGGAGCACTAGATTGGTTTCCACCAAGGTTCCGCCTCGAGACAGCGGCGTCTGGTTCCGAAAGCCTCCTTATGATTTTTTCTAGGTCAAAACACCTCATATAGGAGAAGATGGGCATCGGGGGGACCATGAGGCAGGGGGGCGCACCCAGAGAGGGGGGCGCGCCCCCCACCCTCATGGACAGGTGGTGGCCCCCCTGGTGATCTTCTTTCGCCAGATAATTTTTATATTTTCTGAAACGATGTCCTGTGAAGTTTCGGGGCTTTTTGAGTTGTGTAGAATAGGTTTCCAGAGTTTGCTTCTTTTCCAGCCCAGAATTCCAGCTGCCGACATTCTCCCTCTTCATGTAAACCTTGTAAAGAGAAAAGGCATAAGTATTGTGACATAACGTGTAATAACAGTCCATAAAGCAATAAATATCAACATATAAGCATGATGCAAAATGGACGTATCAGGCTGCCAGTTGGGCCTGAGGTGGGAGGCCCAGCTGGGCTACAAAAAGTCTAGAGAAGGAGATGGGCCAGCCTGGCAAACTGATTTGGTCTGCCATTAAAAATAATAACAAAACTTTGGAGAGAAGAAAGAGAGAGTTAGAAAAAGAATTAGATCAACGGAGATATTTTCCATGGACCAGGAAAAATGAAGGATGTAACAAAAATGGTTGGAAGAGGTTTTCGCAAACTAAATCCAAACTCATTTGAATATAATTCAAATGGGTTTGAATAGGATGTGGGTGAGGGAGGTCCAAAAAATGTTGAAATTTTGGAGGAACCTCGGTAAATGGGAAGAGAATTGTTGGCAAGGTTTTGAAGTCAAACTTGAAGTAGAAAAGACATGGGGAATATTAGCAAGTGTGTTATGGTGATTCCAAAGTTAATGGAATATATTTAATAGCTCCATAATTATTAGGAGGATATGTTATAAAGAGAAATCATCATGTGAATTCCCTCGATTTAAATAGATGAAAAGATCTATGCAATTTATTTAGTTGAGTTTTAAACATTAAATGACATGATGGCATGATGACATGATGCAATGCAAAAATAAATAGAGCAAGCACAAATGAAACACACGATGATCACGAGAAATATGGAAGTCTTCTGGCGCGTCAGTCTTGGGGCGTCACAACTCTCCCACACTAACAGAGGATCTCGACCCGAGATCCTAGGGATGGCACCGGATAGAAACGGAAAAGCAAGAGGTAAAACAAAGTTGCTTCTTCGACAGACGAGTGAAACCATGAATTTTGAGAGGTTGAACAAATTGAATGAAAGAATACATTGGAGATGAACGGAATTGCAAACACTCCATTAGCAAAGACGAACAAGGAACATTACAAGAATGAAGAGCTTAGGTGACAAGATAGACATTGAACCCACTTCGGTTAAAACAAGATAGAGAAGGAATAAGAATGAAAGAATTTTGATAGCACTCCGACTGTAAATGGAAGGAATTGAACATGAACTTGAGAAGATTGGAAGATATTTGATAAAATCAACAACACACTACCTCCAGAACTGATGAAAGAATGGCACGAGGGGTAAGAAAGGCTTCAGAAATCACTCCGGTTGAAAAGAGAGGAAAAACTTGATAAGATGAGAGAACTTGAATGGAGAATACAACACTCCGGATAAATGGATAAACAAGGAAAAGAAGACGATCTTGAAAAAACGAGATCATGGGTCGAAGAGAGCAATATCACAAGGCCTCCGGAACGAATAATGACGTGAGAAGAACAAAGAACAACAACATCTTCTGCGAGAAATGAATTCGAAAACATCCTTACGAAGAAGGGTTGAACTGAGTTGTTAAAGCATAAACAATCAAATGATATACTCCTCATGGAACTATGAAAACATCTCAAAATTGTGAGGTGACAACCGGCCACTAATAGAAAACATTTGATTGGATTGAGATCGACAAGGAGACAGAAAAAAACTTATTTCAACGAGAGGATCAATGAAGAACTTGGGTCATTTATAATCACCACATATATCAACAATCCTTAGGAAAAGCTTTTTGGTGAGACACAACCCAAGATAACTCCAACAAATAAAATTAGGGGTTGAAAGGATCTCCTGAAGAAATAAGGATGATGGGTTTAAATATTTCATTCTTGATAACTTGTGAATCATGAAACATGAAGGAAATTGTCAAGAATGACATAACACCACCTCAAAAGAAAAGTTAGAAATAATTGCACTTTGGAATGCAAGAAGAAGAATACTTGAGATCCAACAACAAGAATCTGGATGAACACTTGAAGAATGAATTAAATTGTGATGAACCACCATGAAGAATCTCCATGAAGAACTCTGGTAAGAAAAGAAATGGTCGGAAGGAATTAAAGGTTGAAAAGAACAAGAGTGAATCCTTGCAATGATTAGATGGAGCTTTGAAATGTTATAATTGAAATAACTTGGAGCTCAGGAAAAGAACATGAAAAACTTGGAACCGAAAATATGATATGATGAATAAGCTCTGAAAAGAAGAGATTAATCACTTCGAGGAAATAAGAATACGATTTATTGCATGCTTATCCTTCATCAAATTAAATTGATGACAAGCAACGGATTTGGCATACTACTTATTCTTCTTGAAAAGGATTGGAGAGATGTATATATCACAATTCAACGGACAAACGATAGGATTTTGAAAAGAACAAATGAATTGATACGATAACAAAGGAAGAGTAAACATGAATGAACCACCGTAATAATTGAAAGAACGAATGAATTAACATGAATAAATAAAAAAATTGAGCGAACCATCGTAAGAATTTGAAGATGAGCGAAGAAAAGAGAAGGAATCTTCAGAAAGAATTGGAATACAAATGAAGAAAAAGAACGAAGAGATTGCGAACGGGTTAAAGAATACTTGATCGAAGCATCGAAAGAATATGGAGACGAACGAAGAGGCATCAATGAAGAATAGTTGAAGGACGAAGTTGAAAACTAAGAACAAAGAAATCTTCTGAAATGATGGCCTTCAGAGGATCACAATGGAAAGAATTCATGAAATGCTCTGTATGGGTAAGAAAAGATTTATTGACGATCGGAATAATTCGAGAGATAGCATTAAGCTAGAAGCACAAATCTTCGAGAGAACGGTCAAGGATTGGAGAGAAACTCTTCTTCGGTCTTCAAGTGTTGAGAATGACGACGAGAAACATTACCAAAATTGTCGAGATACTCCAGAAGAATGAAAGGAGGAAATTTTGAACCAAGCATGAAAAGAATTTGAAAATGATCTTGGAGAAGGCATATGACTGTGGGAATCCATAATTATGTCACACTTTGAAAATAATTTGAGAATATCTCCGAAGAAATTAGAAGAGTCAGGTAAGATCCTGGAAAAAGACCTGTGGGTTATCAGCCCACTGAAGAGAAAACAGCGTTGGAATAGGATTATTTGAGTGAGAAATGATGCACCGGAATGATTGAAAAACACGAATGAGGTGAAAACCTCGAATTAACTGGAACAAAAGCGAATCTCCTAAGATTTCTTTGGAACTCTAGAACAATTAAATGGTGAGAGGCGAATGAGCAAGGGGAAACAATTGAGCCAAGGGAAAGAATAAGATCAACACCAAAAACTTGAATTGAATCCACCGGGGAAAAAAAGAGATAAGAAGGACGAACTAGACGAGAATTCACGAGTTGGAATAATTAAGGAAAGAAAGCAAAGGATTTGCGAAGATAAAATGGATACACGATTCTAGACTCCGGCTCCAAGAAGAAAAGGGGTGGGCAGGTAGGAAAAAGAAAGAACACATCGAACGGGGAAAACGCCACCGGATGAAAAGAACTGAGGATTGAACTAGCAAAAGACAAAGAGGGTCGAATCAACTTGACGAGAATTGCACCGGATGGAAAGAGGTGACATCGCAACGAACGAAACTAACTGCGTGATCCTAATAAATTTGAAGGGGAAGAGGAGTAATTCAAAACACCTACGTCAAGATTCCTCACTAGAGCGATGAAGGGGCTGAGAAGTAAAAAGAATCCTACTCTCCTATATAACTAGACTCCGAAATCAGTTTTCTTCTAGACTCAACAACGGCCAAACTACGATCAATCAAGGGGGGGCTCCTATTGTCGGCCGAGGCTCTGATACCAACTTGTCATGCCCAAGATGCAATTCTATCCCGATCACACGATAACTTCGTGATTGGGGCACAACCGCATTTCGGACGATTAGCAAGATGGATATCATTACATCATACCATTACATAGATAGTTGGGGATACATACAACTCATACAAGTCCACATGAATACATTAACATCATATACAAGACATCCGTCTATGGATGGAAACACATGAAAAGCACACGACATCCATCCTGCTAATCTAGGCTGCCGACCAGGAACCTATCCCAAGATCGACGAAGAAGAAGAAGAAAGAAATCCAACACAAGTAAACATCGCTCTCACGTCAAGTCATCGGAAACCTGCACCTGCAACTGTTGTTGTAGTATCTGTGAGCCATGAGGACTCAGCAATCCCATAACCATGGGTATCAAGACTAGCAAAGCTTAATGGGTATGGAAAGGTTAAGTGGTGAGGTTGCAGCAGCGGTTAAGCATTGTATGGTGGCTAACTTACAAGTACAAGAATAAGATGAGCATCTATGCAAACGGTCGCAAACTAGTAATGATCGCTAAGTGATACTGAACTACCTGTGAGTCAAACATAACCCCACTGTGTTCTCTTCTCAAAGTGAAAAGAGACGGTCACGGTTACTCACGCGGTTGGTGTTTATATTTCGGATCCTCTATCAAGTTTTCTACAACCGGACATTAACAAATTCCAATCCGCCACATAACCACGGGCACGGCTTTCGAAAGATCATAACCCTGCAGGGGTGTCCCAACTTAGCCCATCACAAGCTCTCACGATCAGCAAAGGTAAAACCTCTTACCTTAGGGACAACCCGATCAGACTCGGAATCCCAGTGCACAAGACATTTCGACAATGGTAAAACAACTCCAGCAAGACCTCCCGGCGTGCCGACACCCTGATAGTAGCCGCGCGTATCTCGTCTTAGGACACGTCCGGATAGGTCAAGCTATGGGTAAAACAAGATACCTCGAGTTTCCCCGAGGCGGCCCCGCAGGCTGCCCGTTTGGCAACACCATCAGCACCGCCCCCCTGTAAAAATGTGGTACGAACCTCGGGTAGCGCTAACTCCCTATGCGTCAAATTTAATTAAGTTTATTATGTGGGGAAAATGGTAAAACCAAAGTTGGGCCTTGCTGGAGGAGTTTTATTCAAAGCGAACTGTCAAGGGGGTCCCATACCCCCAACCGTGTTAGGAACGCGAAATCAAGGAACATAACACCAGTTTATCGGTTCTTAAGGCGGCGTGAGTGGAACAAAACACCTAGCAAAAGGCCAATCCTTCCACCAATTGCCAAGTATATAGGTGCATTAACTATAGTAATAGATATTGTGATATTCCAACATGTAGCAATCTTCATCTTCACCTGCAACTAACAAGCTATAAGAGGGGCTGAGCAAGCGATAACATAGCCACACAACGGTTTGCTGGGATGGTGTCAAAGGTTAGAGGTTTCATGGCAACAAGGAGAGGCTGACAAACAAATGGTGGGTAGGGCGACATATAGCGATAGCATCAAGACAAGTATAGCAATGATAGTAATGAGATCCAAGGCGACAGTCATCTTGCCTAAGATTCCGCTAGGAAGAAGAACGAGTCCGTGAAGTAGACGAAGCCTCAAAGATGAACCAAGCGTAGTCGAAAGAATCCTCACGATTGCAATGAAACGGGAACTATCGAGAAGGAGCACAACCGGAAAGAAGCAAACCACATGGTAAACAGTCATCACATAAACATGGCATGATGTACAATCAAGTATGATGCATGTTCGGTTCAATGAGGCATGGCAAAGTGCACAAACAATACTACAAGTTAAGTGGAGCTCAATATGCAACGGGTTGCATATTGGCGAAATACCACATTCTATTGTTTAGTTTGCTCTTGTTCATGTAGATAACCGTATCAAATGTTCATTAACATGGCAAGAGGTGAAACATGAGTAAACTACACTATCTAGGCATTTTAAATGAGGCCGAAAATAGCAAGCAACAATTCCGGAAAATCCCCATGTGCATATTTAGTAATTTTTAGGCAAACAATAATTTTAACCATTTTAATTATTGTTATCATGATGCAGATGACATCTGCAAGTTTTAGTGCAATTTTATGAAAACTTTGGCATGTTAAGATATGAAGCATTTGTCGCCACGACTGAAAGAAAGGGGTGTCATGGCGGCGAAAACGAAAACGATGCCACGACAACGTTTCACGTTCCGACAACTCATTGAGATGCCGATGCAAAAGAAGGGCCGAGAGCGTGCAAAGCAAGACGGTGGGGTGATCCTGTTACCGGGTCTCCATGGGTCGACGGCAAGGCAAAAGAGGGGCATCACAAGCGACGATTCAGACACAGTGCAAACATGAGCATCTCGTACAACATGCAACATTCATCCACAGGGATCGTCTCGGCAGTTATACCTTTGAAACGTGCATTTTCGGGCGTTCAAGATCATCGAGGGAATTAGTCGTTCACAGGATCTTCAAGGGTCGACGATAGTGGAACTTGGCGTTTGTGCTACATGGGTCTTCGGTGACGGTAGATAAACATGGCAAAGGTAGTGGTACTATGCGTCAATTGTCGTGGTACTTGTTGACATGCCCGGGGTGGTAGTTGTACACGGTCGTAAACGTCCAGTGTCGTTCGTAGAGGTACTTGGTGAATCCAGGACATAGAGGTACACTTGTCTAAGTGGAACTTGATGAATCCAGGGTCTTCAGGGTACTTGGCGCTTGAGGTTCGAATGCGGGGTCAGTGTGTAGTTGTTCGCGGTGTCAGAGTCGAACTTGGCCCATCCGGGCCAGGTACATGGCGAGTCTGCATGTAGAGGTACTTGGCGATGTCTCCATGAAGTAAAAAATGAAGCACTCGCACATGGAGGCAACCAGTTCCCCGGTGCTCTGGACGATGGTGGATGCACTTGTGGCCGAACGAAGGAGGAAACAGGGGCATCTAAGAGAAGCATGGAGTGGCCTGTGAGGTCGGCCGTGGTAATGGTGGTGCAAAAGGTAGAGGAGGGCCGATGTGGCACCCCGGCTCAGAGCGAACGGTTTACCCTGCATTGCCAGCCCAGAGACCTTGTCTTCTGGCAACACACAACATTTTGGTAAAGAAAACAACCGCTTTATTGATACTAGCGGATCAAAATTTTATATTACAACAGGTAGCGAAGCCAAGCGGCACACACGGTGCGGCTGGACAATATGTACATTATTTAGTGAACATAAAGGCCTTGGTCATAACAACTACGCGGTAGCGGAACGACTTCGTACCGGAACTCCATAGCACAGGGACACCGATGTGGACACGATCTAGACTCGGACGGCACTCCTTTCCCAGCGGAACTGTCCTGAAATCTGGCATGACACGCAAGGTCAGTACGTTGAATGTACTTGCAAGCTTACAGCAAACAAAATCATTATGACAAACAATATCATGATAATTATTCAATTATTAAAAACAGTCCCTCAGACTGACTTACCCACGGTGATCTTTCTTAACATATCAACTTGTCCATCTGAACAGGACATATCTTGTGATCTTTCCGGCGATCAGAACCCTGACCATACTTGGTCTCATTCATGTCGGTGGCTCTTCCTCCATCTTTAACAGTGCAAAGTTCATAACTTAGTGAGCAAAATTTTATTAAATGTTGACCCATGGTGTGACCTACTTTCGAGCGTGTCCGTGATTGTGGACTTGGCTATCGATAGATTAAATACACTCTACAGAGGTAGTGCACTGTACCCACACTACGGAACCCATGGCCTCGCTTTCCCATTCGGGTGGACCAACGGCATTCCGACAAAACTCTTCCATTGCCATGACACTCTCCCGGCCACTCCGACTCATTTCCCATCGGAATAGTCCTGGGTGACCCCGTGCCTACCAAAGGCACAACGACCACCGTCGTGGCCAAACATAAACTGTCCCAAACAGGGACTCGGTACCATAAACTCAACAACGGGCGCAGAAAGTTATGTTTGCTTACCGGGCCAGGGTACCGCACACCCATAACCTTCCCTACTTGGAGGTACCGACCAGAGGCATGGCAACAGACCTAATAAAGACCTTCCCATAAAGGCAAATGTGGTTGCATTGGGAAAAACTGGATTCAGTGGCACCATGAGCCAGTCAACAAATTATTCAAGTTGAGTTATTAGCAGGTTCAACTTAAAGAAATCACCGGTGTCATAAAATGCCATGCAAATGCAACATACAATTATGCATTACCGTAAAGAACTGGATCAGCTCTACCATACCAAGTGTAAGCATCACAACTTCCAATATTCTTCTGGTTAGGATTTACTCTTAATTAAAAACAGAATATATTCTAGCAAAATTTTACCATAGTTCTTATGCAAGCAAATAGCTTCACATAACTATTTATATTCATACCCATATTAGTTCTTCATGATCCAAACTTTCTTCTAGTTATATTAACAACTTAAATCAACTTTCAACTTTCTGTACACTAAAGATAACAACTAAATACAGCAACCAACAGAATATAAATATCAAAAATAATTCATATGCATGGATTAAATCATTTATTCAAGTTGGAACATCACAAATATTGAAATGGCACCATGAAAATGTTGATGTGGCTTGCCTTAGTGCAAATGAGCTTCACAAGCCTCCTGGTGATCCTCAAGACAAGCTTCACCTTCTGAAAAGATTTAAAAGTACATAAAGAAAATATCAAGAACCATTCAAAAATTCACCAGAAAATATACACAACACAGAAAAGTCTCAAC
>LR738715.1:333525497-333551380 GCA_902687465.1 Secale cereale
TCACATAACTATTTATATTCATACCCATATTAGTTCTTCATGATCCAAACTTTCTTCTAGTTATATTAACAACTTAAATCAACTTTCAACTTTCTGTACACTAAAGATAACAACTAAATACAGCAACCAACAGAATATAAATATCAAAAATAATTCATATGCATGGATTAAATCATTTATTCAAGTTGGAAAATCACAAATATTGAAATGGCACCATGAAAATGTTGATGTGGCTTGCCTTAGTGCAAATGAGCTTCACAAGCCTCCTGGTGATCCTCAAGACAAGCTTCACCTTCTGAAAAGATTTAAAAGTACATAAAGAAAATATCAAGAACCATTCAAAAATTCACCAGAAAATATACACAACACAGAAAAGTCTCAACTTTGGTGTGCTGCAAGATTTCATTACAAAGAACACAATGCAAAAAGAATCAATGCATTTGGACTTATGGTTAAAAAGTTATTGCAGTTTGAAGTGTTCTGGAATATATATATAAATTTGAATTTAAATAAACAGACTGGAAAGGGAGTGACGTCAAAGGCGTAAAGGCCCAAGGTGCCACCACTCGTACTGCTTCGCGCGAGTACAAAGAGGCTGACTAGCGGGCCCCGCTAGTCAGGTGAGGGGGAGAGGGAGAGAGGAACAGAGGCGGCCGTGGCCTCGCCGGAGCGCACGCCGGCGACGCGAGCTTCTTGGCCAAGATGAGAGGGATAGATCGACAGAGGGGGTCGAGGCGCACCTGCCTGTACTCGTAGCGTAGCTAGGGGTGGTCGGACGGCAACAGAAATGGCCTCGTGGGCGGAGGCAGAACGGGGTGGTCGCCGGAGTTGAGGAAGACGGCGAGCAACAGCGACTCCAGAAGCTCCAACTAGGTGGAACAACACCACCAACGAGTGGCGGAGGCTCTGGAAGAGTTGCCCTGGCCTGAGAGGGGCTGGAGCTACCGCGACGACCTGAGGGGATCGCCGGCGAGATCAAGCTCGGGGATGGTGGCCTGCGGCTTGCCTGGCCGGGCTACGGGATTCTACGCAGTTGTGGGGTGTGTGGGAGTGGAGCGGGATGCTTGAGAAGGCCATTAGGGGTCCTATATATAGGCGAGCCGAGAGGGGGGATCGGGGCTCCGCCGGTGACACATGGACGCTGCGCCCGGCGATGAACGACGTCAGTGAGAGAGGGAGAAGGCGACGGGGTTCATGCGGGGGCTATGGACGGACAGAGACGAGCACATGATCACTGGGATGGCGACGAGCACATTGCGCACCGCACTGTTGCCTTGGCTGGACCGCGCCCGTGCTCACGGCGGCGAGCTCCGGCATCGGCGAGTGCCAGGATGGGCTGTAGAAGTCGAGACGAAGATAGTGGCGTGGTTTGGCAAGCTCCGGCAGGCGTGGAAGCGAGCACGCGCGAAACAGAGCGCTCGGCGGCATCCATAGCGCGTCGACTAGCAGCCTGGCATGGTGCACATGCGTGGTCACCGCGTGAACTATGCCTAGTGGCTGACTTGGGGCCAAAGATCATGTCTGGCATGTTGTTCGTGGTAGATTTGAGTGTTACCCCGGTTTAGTTTGGATCTAGACACAGAAGAAAAGATTTCACACAGCTGGTAAGTTTCTGGACAGAAACGTTGAGAGTTTACTAAAGAAAATGGATAGGAGTTGGAGGATGTGCTTTGGAGGCTAGCCCTAAGTTACTAAGATAAATATGCACAAGGAGTTTCAGATGTAATGGAGCAAGTAAAATGGTAGTTGCTGTAGAAACTACCATATCTGTCCAGAATAGAAAAGAATTTCTGTAGCAAAAATATTCCAAAAAGTTGTGCAATATTTTTGCTCAGGAAGGTGCCCTAGGGTTCAAAGAATATTTGTGAATTTCCTCAGATTTTTGTGGGCAAGAAAAATTGGGATTGAGTTGGAGCACAATGAGCTTAACTAGGGTTTTGGAGGGAAAATGAATATTTTTCAATAAAGAAAAATATTCCAATAATTATTTTAGGGTGAACCAGAGGGAAAAGATGATTTGAGATGGATATGAGGCACTTGGGTGAAAGCCAAGGGTACGCAAGTGTTTAAGTCCATGTGAAAAGATTAAAAAATCCCAAGGTTCAAATTAAATCCAAATAAAACTCAGGAAAATAAAAAGGGGCAAAAACCAGGCTGTCACAAACCTCCCCCACTTAGAATGAATCTCGTCCTCGATATTCGGTTGCTTGGGAAAACCATTCTGGATAATATGTCTGTAGGAAGTCTTCCCGTTCCCAGGTTGATTCTGACTCGGTGTTATGCTCCCATTGGACCTTATAAAACTTCCTTACTTTACTACGAGTGACCCTTTCCATCTGATCCACAATTTTGAGCAGTCTCTCTTCCTAGGTTAAATCCTTTGCGAATTCTATGTCGGTCATGGCAGTCCTTTTCTCAGGCGATCAGATGCACCGCCTCAATTGTGATACATGGAACACGTTGTGCACATCGGATAATTACGGGGGTAATTCCAACTGGTAAGCAACAGTGCCCACTCGAGAAATAACTGGGAAGGGACCAATAAATCTTGGTGCCAACTTTCCGCGAGTCTGGAAAGGTGGCTAGCAACACTATCAGACTCCGAATCAATATCAGGGAAACGAACACGACCATTGTCGTGTAGAGAAGGATATATTGGAAACCTGGGTGGTTCTGCATGCGGATCTCGCTGTGATGGAGCTCAACAAGGATCTCGAATGCAGCAAATTGGACGGCCTGCGAAGCGGTAGAAGCGTAACCGCTCCGAGAGGTGCGAGTGTAAGAGCTGGAGTCGGAACGTGTGCGCAGAGTAACCACTGCCTGATACTCATATATTGAGCCTGCTAGACGCTCCCGGTACACACGATAAACTGGGTCGTCTCCGAGAGGGTACAACCGACGCCACACGTTACGAAGGAGGTGCGGTGACATGTATGGCATCAGCTGCAACTGGCACAGATACGGCACTGGAGCCATCTACACTCACAACCATCATTAGGTTAGCATAAAAAATAAGGCAAGTATATGCAAAGCAACAACCAGCTATACAGACTACCGGCACTCAACTTAAACGCGTACCTAGTGTTTAGTTAACCTGTCTTAGTCTAACGTGGCCTACAGTCAGTGCGGCTCTGATACCAAGCGTTGTGGCACCCCGGCTCAGAGCGACCGGTTTACCCTGCATTGCCAGCCGAGAGACCTTGTCTTCTGGCAACACACAACATCTTGGTACAGAAAACAACCGCTTTATTGATAATAGCGGATCAAAATTTTATATTACAACAGGTAGCGAGGCCAAGCGGCACACATGGTGCGGCTGGACAATATGTATATTATTTAGTGAACATAAAGGCCTCGGTGATAACAACTACGCGTCAGCGGAACGACTTCGTAGTGGAACTCCATAGCACAGGGACACCGATGTGGACACGATCTAGACTCGGACGACACTCCTTTCCCAACGGAACTTTCCTGAAATCTGGCATGACAGGCCAGGTCAGTACATTGAATGTACTTGCAAGCTTACAGCAAACAAAATCATAATGACAAACAATATCATGATAATTATTCAATTATTAAAAATGCAACACCATATGTGAGTATGAATATAACCAACATGATGTGCACATGCCTTTGTGAAAACAGTCCCTCAGACTGACTTACCCATGGTGATCTTTCTTAACATATCAACTTGTCCATCTCAACAGGACATATCTCGTGATCTTTCTGGCGATCACAACCCTGACCATACTTGGTCTCATTCATCTCGGTGGCTCTTCCACCATCTTTAACAGTGCAAAGTTCATAACTTAGTGAGCAAAATTTTATTAAATGTTGACCCAAGGTGTGACCTACTTTCGAGCGTGTCCGTGACCGTGGACTCAGCTATCGATAGATTAAATACACTCTGAAGAGGTAGTGCACTGTACCCACACTACGGAACCCATGGCCTCGCTTTCCCATTCGGGTGGACCAACGGCGTTCCGACAAAACTCTTCCATTGCCATGACACTCTCCCGGCCACTCCGACTCATTTCCCATCGGAATAGTCCTGGGTGGCCCTGTGCCTACCAAAGGCACAACGACCACCGTCGTGGCCAAACATAAATTGTCCCAAACGGGGACTCGGTACCATAAACTCAACAACAGGCGCACAAGGTTATGTCTGCTTACCGGGCCAGGGTACCGCACGCCCATAACCTTCTGTGACGCCCGAGACCGACGTCCCAGAAGATTCCAGAAGATTCCAGATGTTCCGGGTTGCCCGTGTGTTTCATTTGTGCTTGTGTTATTTATTTTTTGCATTGCATCATGTCATCATGCTATCATGTCATATTTATTTTGCATCTCAACTTAAATAAATTGGGTGGACCTTTGGTCCATTTAAATCGAGGGAATGTGACTTCTCTTTATAACATATAAAAGCCTCTCAATATTATTAGGGAGCTATATTAAAAATATTCCAATTGTCTGGGATCATCGTAACACACTTGCAATTTTTCTCCGTGTCTCTTAATTCAAAATTTCACCATCAAAAACCTTCCCTATATTCTTTTCCCAATTATCGAGGCTCCTCCAATTATCTAGACAATTTTCAAACTCCTTGAGGCAAGCTATTTATTTTTAGTTTGCACTTCCCTTTTTGTTGGAACTATTTTTGTGGGGTTGGAATTATTCCTTAAAGCCTTACAAAAATGTCCATCATTTTATTCTTGTTCTTTGCCTCTTTTCTTATTTTTTTTTGCACTCTCTCTACTTATTTCTGTTAAAGAAATAAAAAAAGGAAGAGGGCTCAGCCTCCAGGCCTCCTGGCCCGTCTTCTCCTCCTCTCAACCTCCAGCCGGCCCAGCCGGCCTCTAGGTCATCCAGCCGCGCCCTGGCCCATCAGGCCCAGCCGGCCATCAGCCTCGGCCCGAGCCGTCCTAACCCTAGCACAGCGCCTTCCCCTCGACCATCTTCCCTCAGCGCCGCAACCCTCGACTCTCTCTCTGCCCGATCTCGTTCGCCCGCAACCCTCTGGCCCTCGACCGCTTCTCCCTCTCCCTCGCTCACCTCCCGAATCCCCAGCGGTCCTCCTCGCCACTGCCTCGTTCCCTCGACCCTCTCCCTCCATCGTCAAGACGCCGCCTCGCCTCCCTGTTTCCTCCTCGCGTGGACGCGCCCTCCAGCGCCACTAGCTTCCCGCGAGCCGCCGTGCTCGTGCTCCGCCCGCGCCTGGCGCCCCTCGAGCAGGTCGCGCCCGTGTCCTCCTCTCCAGCGCCGGCCAGGGGAGCCGCCCCGCCGGCCAGGCCCTCGCCTCCAGCGGCCGCGCCATCGTCCACCGCAGGCCCGCGAGCGGCAGCGCCCCTTCGGCCGTGGACTTCCTCCCGTGAGCCGCCGCGCGCCAGAGCCCCTCCTCTCCAGAAGACGAGCGCCAGGGCCGCGCCCGCATCGCCATCGCCGCCGAGGTCCCTGCGACCTCCTCTCCAGCAGCAGACCACCGCACCATCCCCGCGGCCCCGAGCGCCCGCCCCTTGGAGCCGCACCTCCCTCCGATTCTCCAGCAGCGCCGGCCCCCGCCGTGGTCTCCCATCTCCCCCGCCTCGTCTCCAGCAAGGCAGCCAGCGTGCCGGCCCCGTCGCCAAGAATCGCCGAGCTTCCTCTGTGCCGTGGTTGTTTTGCTGCTGCTGCTGTGCTTCTTTTTTTTTCGGCTTTGTGTTTTGTGTTGTCCAGCAATTGAACATGGAGCAGCAAGTGCCACAACGACGAGAACGTCTACGAACGTGTACGCCTACACGACGACACTACACGACGCGTCAAGTACCCCTTCGGATGCGTCAAGTTCGACTACACATGGAACCCGTGTACCCCTTCGAGTCGCCGACGACCTTCAAGTTCGACTACATGTGATGACTTCATGAACAAGTACCTCGACGAACCGAACATCTACGGAAAAACGAGCTCGTGAACGGCTACGGAACAAGTACCACTACATACGTGAACGACTACCGTCGCCGGAAGCGCCAAGTACCACGACTACTCGGAGACTCCAAGTACCCCTACCGTCGCCCCGTGTACCTCTACGGAACGACTACTTCCTCTACGACCGCGAGTACCACTACTTCCACTACGATCTCGAACCGCTCCGAGAACGTTTGTTCCGAAGGTATAACCCGAGACGTGACCCGTGAGATGCTTGTTGTGGTTGTATGAAATGTTTCCCGCGTGTGCTCCGTGCCGTTTCGTCCGTTTGTCATGTTCCTCGGTTGCCTCGTCACCGACTCGTGGGAACCCGGTGACAGGATCATTCCACCTTTCATCTCGTTTGACACGCTTCGCCACCTTTCTTTTGCACCGGTCTCTCGACGAGTTACCGGAACCGAGATGTTGCGTTGCATCATTTTCGGATCGTTGCCGTGGCACCCTTTCCTTCCACCGCGGTGACAATATTTCATATCCTCTTAAGTCAACCTTTTAATAAAATTGCATAAAACTTGATCATGTCATCCGCATCATGATAACAACATTGATATGTTTAATTGTTGTTTGCTTATAATTACTAAACATGCTCATGAGGATTTTCCCGGAATTGTTGTTGTTATTTCCGGCCTCATTTAAAATGTCTTAATAGGTAGTTTGCTCATGCTTCACCTCTTGCCATGTTAAAAACATTTAATCTTGTCTTGTAAATAACGAGAGTCAACTAAATAATTAAATGTGGTGTTTCGTCAATATGCAACTCGTTGCATATTGAGCTCTACTTAACTTGTAGTTTTGTTTGTGCACTTTGCCATGCCATGCATATTTAAACCGGACATGCATCATACTTGTTTGTGCATCGTATGCCATGTTTATGCTTGTGTGTTTACCGTGTTGTTTGCTTCTTTCCGGTTGCTTCTCTTGTTAGCTTCGGTTTCGTTCCGGAGTTGTGAGGATTCGCTCGACTGTTGCTCCGTCTACTTCATGGATCCGTTCTTCTCCCTTGTGGAATCCCAGGCAAGATGATCATACCCTTGGATACCTTTACTACTATTGCCATGCTTAGTGTCTCGATGCTATCGTTACATGTCGCGCTACCCATTTTTATGTCAGCCCTCTCCTTGTTGCTATGAAACCTCTAACCTTGACACCTTCCTAGCAAAACCACTGTTTGGCTATGTTACCCGCTTGCTCAGCCTCGCTTGCTCAGTCCCTCTTATAGCGTTGTTAGTTGCAGGTGAAGATGAAGTTCGTTCCAGGAGGGAACTTGTTGTTGGATATATCACAATATCTATAATTATTATTAACACACCTATATACTGGGCATGGGTGGAAGGCTTGGCCTTTTGCTCGGTGTTTTGTTCCACTCATGCCACCTTAGGCGCCGATAAACCGGCATTATGTTCCTTGATTTTGCGTTCCTTACACGATGGGTGAAATGGGGACCCCTTGACAGTTCGACTTTGAATAAAACTCCTCCAGCAAGGCCCAACATTGGTTTTAATTTGCTCATAATAACAACTTAATTAATTAATTAAATTGCATAGGGAGTTAGCGCTACCCGAGGATTCTTAATTCTACATAGCAGGGGGGGCCAGTGCTGATGGTGTTGGTCCCAAATAGAGTCGTGTGCGGTGCCACCCAGTCACCTGGGGTCTTCGGTTGCTGTACGCTGTGCTCATCCGGTCGTGGCCTGAGACGAGATACGCGCGGCTACTATCAGGGTGTCGGCACGCCGGGAGGTCTTGCTGGACTTGTTTTACCATTGTCGAAATGACTTGTGCTACCGGGATGCCGAGCCTGATCGGATTTTCCCTAAGATAAGGAGTGGTGATATTATATTTATCACTTCAGCTAATCGTGAGAGCTTGTGATGGGCTAAGTTGGGACACCCCTGCAGGGTTATGATCTTTCGAAAGCCATGCCCGCGGTTATGTGGCAGATTGGAATTTGTTAATGTCCGGTTGTAGAAAACTTGACAGATGATCCGAAGTAAAACACACAACTGTGTGAGTAACCGTGACTGTCTCTTTCATTTTGAGAAGAGAACACGGTGGGGTTATGTTTGACCGTATGTAGTTAGGATCTTTAGCGATCACTACTTTTGCGACCGTTTGCGTAGCTTCTCATCTTATTCTGGTACTCGTAAGTTAGCCACCATATTATGCTTAGCCGCTGCTGCAGCCTCACCACTTTACCTCTTCCTACCCATAAAGCTTTGCTAGTCTTGATACCCATGGTTATGGGATTGCTGAGTCCTCGTGGCTCACGGTTACGACAACACCAGATGCAGGTTTAGCCGAGTTTGAAGCAGGAGCTGGTTCAAGTGCTTCACTGGGAGCTCGATGAAGAGTTTGGCCGTATGCTTGTGACGTTTCGACGATCAGTAGTGGTTTCTACTAGGATTCGATCCTGACCTGTGGCTTTATGTTGTTTTGGTATCTTTCTTTTGGATCTTCACCCGTAGTCGGGTTGTGATGTTTTGAATGATGTTTTGCTTATGTAATGTATTGTGTGAAGTGGCGAGTGTAAGCCAACTATCTCCTTTTGCAATTTAATCCCTCTTTTACATGAGTCGTGCAAAGATACCAAACTTGAGATCATTCTAGGATGGGCTTATACCTTTAAGTCGTGCCTCGACACGTAGGAGGTATAGTCCCATCCTGGGCATTACACCTTCCCTACTTGGAGGTACCGACCAGAGGCATGGTAACGGACCGAATAAAGACCTTCCCATGAAGGCAAATGTGGTTGCACTGGGAAAAACTCGATTCAGTGGCACCATGACCCGATCAAAAAATTATTCAAGTTGACTTATTAGCAGGTTCAACTTAAAGAAATAACCGGTGTCATAAAATGCCATTTAAATGCAACAAACCAATATGCATTAACGTAAAGAACTGGATCAGCTATACCATACCAAGTGTAAGCATCACAACTTCCAATATTCTTCTGGTTAGGATTTACTCTTAATTAAAAAAAAGAATATATTCTAGCAAAATTTTACCAAAGTTCTTATGCAAGAAAATAGCTTCACATAACTATTTATATTCATACCCATATTAGTTCTTCATGATCCAAACTTTCTTCTCGTTATATTAACAACTTAAATCAACTTCCAACTTTCTGTAACTAAAGATAACAACTAAATACAATAACCAACAGAATATAAATATCAAAAACAATTCATATGCATGGATTAAATCATTTATTCAAGTTGGAAAATCACAAATATGAAATGGCACCATGAAAATGTTGCTGTGCCTTGCCTTAGTGCAAATGAGGTTCACAAGCCTCCTAGTGATCCTCAAGACAAGCTTCACCTTCTGAAAATATATAAAAGTACATAAAGAAAATATCAAGAACCATTCAAAAATTCACCAGAAAATCCACACAGCACAGAAAAGTCTCATCTTTGGTGTGCTGCAAGATTTCTTTACAAAGAACACAATGCAATAAGAATCAACTCATTAGGACTTATGGTCAAAAAGTTATTGCAGTTTGAAGTGTTCTGGAATATATATAAATTGGAATTTAAATAAACAGACTGGAAAGGGGGCGACATCGAAGGCGTAAAGGCCCAGGGCGCCACCACTCGTACCGCTTCGTGCGAGTACAGAGAGGCTGACTAGCAGGCCCTGCTAGTCAGGTGAGGGGGAGAGGGAGAAAGGAACAGAGGCGGTCGTGGCCTCACCGGAGTGCACGCCGGCGACACGAGCTTCTTGGCCAAGATGAGAGGGATAGATCGACAGAGGGGGTCGAGGCGCACCTGCCCGTACCCGTAGCATAGCTAGGGGTGGTCGGACGGCGACGGAAATGGCCTCGCAGGTGGAGGCAGAACGAGGTGCTCGCCGGAGTTGAGGAAGACGACGAGCAACAGCGACTCCAGAAGCTCCAACTAGGTGGAACAGCACCACCTGTGAGTGGCGGAGGCTCTTTAAGAGTTGCCCTGGCCAAAGAGGGGTTGGAGCTACCACGGCGACCTGAGGGGATCGCCGGCGAGCTCAAGCTCAGGGACGGCGGCCTGCGGCCTGCCCGGCCGGGCTACGGGATTCTACGCAGTTGTGGGGTGTGTGGGAGTGGAGCGGGATGCTTGGGAAGGCTGGGAGGAGTCCTATATATAGGCGAGCCGAGAGGGGGGATCGGGGCTCCGCCGGCGACACCTGGACGCTGCGCCCGGCGACGAACGGCGTCAGTGAGAGGGGGGAAGGCGACGGGGTTCATGCGGGGGCTGTGGACGGATGGAGATGAGCAGAGGATCACTGGGATGGCGACGAGCACAGTGCACACTGCACTGTTGCCTTGGCCGGACCACACCCGTGCTCGCTGCGACAAGCTCCGGCGTCGGCGAGTGCCAGGAGGGGATGTAGAAGTCGAGACGAAGATGGTGGCGTGGTTTGGAAAGCTCCGGCAAGCGTGAAAGCGAGCACGCGCGAAACAGAACGCTCGGCGGCATCCAGACCGCGTCGACTAACAACCTAGCATGGTGCACATGCGTGGTCACCGCGTGAACTCTGCCTACTGGCTGACTTGGGGCCAAAGATCATGTCTGGCATGTTGTACGTGGTAGATTTGAGTGTTACCTCAGTTTAGTTTGGATCCAGACGCAGAAGAAAAGATTTCACACAACTGGTAAGTTTCTGGACAGAAACTTTGAGAGTTTACTAACGAAAAATGGATAGGAGTTGGAGGCTGTGCTTTGGAGGCTAGCCCTAAGTTACTAAGGTAAAGATGCACAAGGAGTTTCAGATGTAATGGAGCAAGTAAAATGGTAGTTGCTGTAGAAACTACCATTTCTGTCCAGAATAGAAAAGAATTTATGTAGCAAAAATATTCCAAAAAGTGGTGCAATATTCTTGCTTAGGAAGGTGCCCTAGGGTTCAAAGAATATTTGTGAATTTCCTCAGATTTTTGTGGGCAAGAAAAATTGGGGTTTCTTTGGAGCACAATGAGCTTAACTAGGGTTTTGGAGGGAAAAATGAATATTTTTCAATAAAGAAAAATATTCCAACAATTATTTTAGGGTGAACCAGAGGTAAAAGATGATTTGAGATGGATATGAGGCACTTGGGTGAAAGCCAAGGGTACCCAAGTGTTTAAGTCCATATGAAAAGATTCAAAAATCCCAAGGTTCAAATTAAATCCAAATAAAACTCACGCAAATGAAAAGGGGCAAAAACCAGGCTGTCACAGCCGATTGGAGGAGGCATGCAAGGTATGGAGGCGCGAGGGTGCGGTAGCAGAGGAGGGTGACGGAGGCGCGCTTGCTAGTCGGAGTAGGGGCGGCGGAGCAGAGCAAAAAAGAAGTGCTCGGGCGACGAGGCAAGGAAAAGGTGGTGCGAAACCGAGGCATCAGCGGAGCTCTGAGCTCTACTCCATGGCGGCAGCTGCGGGTGGCGATAGAGCAAGGTGGTGGTGGTGGTGGTCGGGGTGCAGGGTGGCGGAGTACGACGACAGGGCGGTGGTCCGATGGTGGCGTGCCGAACGGAGGGAGGGGAGGCGCGGCGTTGACGAGGCCGGGGGCGGCGAAGCGCCATGGATTGGGCAAGGAGGGTCATCGGGAGAGGTGAAGGGCACCCGTGGTGCTCGGCCACGACGCACGGCGGGTGGAGGAGATGGCAACGGCAGGCGGTGACGGTGGCAAGAGCGAGAGATCGAGGGAGAGAAGCGAGGTCTGCGTGCGTGTGTGCATTGAGTGCCGGCGGCAAGGGAACGAGAGGGAGAGGCAAGGGGATCGAGCGGAGCCTAGGGTTAGGATTAGGTGGGCTAGGGCCGGTTGGGCCTTAGGTGGGAGGCCCAACTGGGCTGTACAAAGTCTATAGAAGGAGATGGGCCAGCCTGGCAAACTGATTTGGTCCGCCATTAAAAATAATAACAAAACTTTGGAGAGAAGAAAGAGAGAGTTAGAAAAAGAATTAGATCAACGGAGATATTTTCCATGGTCCTGGAAAAAATTAAGGATGTGGCAAAAATGGTTGGAAGAGGTTTTCGCAAACTAAATCCAAACTCATTTGAATATAATTCAGATGGGTTTGAATAGGATGTGGGTGAGGGAGGTCCAAAAAATGTTGAAATTTTGGAGGAACCTCAGTAAATGGGAAGAGAATTGTTGGCAAGGTTTTGAAGTCAAACTTGAAGTAGAAAAGACATGGGGAATATTTGCAAGTGTTTAATGGTGATTCCAAAGTTAATGGAATATTTTTAATAGCTCCATAATTATTGGGAGGATATGTTATAAAGAGAAATCATCATGTGAATTCCCTCGATTTAAATAGATGAAAAGATCTATGCAATTTATTTAGTTGAGTTCTTACATTAAATGACATGATGCAATGCAAAAATAAATAGAGCAAGCACACATGAAACACACGATGATCATGAGAAATATGGAAGTCTTCTGGAGCATCGGTCTTGGGGCGTCACATATACCATGCTCCATTAAAGGAAATTATGTTAAAACTGCATTATGTGATCTTGGGGATGGTGTTAGTGTTATGCTTTTCTCTTTCTATCATAAACTTGATTTGAATAGGTTGACACCTACTGAAATCTCTTTGCAAATGGCTGATAAATCAACTGCTATACCTATCGGTATTTGTGAGGATGTAACTGTTGTGGTTGCAAACGTTACTATCTTAATGGACTTTGTTATTCTTGATATTCTCGAGGACGACAGTATGTCAAGTCTCCTTGGTAGACCCATTTTGAATACTACAGGGGCTGTTATTGCTTGCAACAAAGGCAATGTCACTTGTCATGTAAATGGTAATGAGCATACGGTACACTATCCGAAGAAACAACCTCAAGTCCATAGCGTCAATTCTATTGGAAATTTTCAACTATCATTATTGGAGGTTTTGAATTCCCTCTTCCTATTGTTAAGAAGAAATATGATATAATTATTGTTGGGGACATGCATATCCCCATTGAGGTAACCCAGTGTTATTCGAAAATTCTCCGGTTTTAGGTTATTCGAAAGAAGTTTGTTAATGAGACTTGATCAACCTCATTGATGGTTTCCATTTGATGAGCATGAGACGGATGAATTCAGAGAACACCACCTTATGTACTCAACTTTTATTTTCTGTTATTTAGATTAAATAAAGCAAAAATAGTATTATCTGTCTGTTTTCTGAATTATCTATGCATTAAAAAACGTCCCCAAAATAAAAGTTCTCCAAATGCCCTAAAAATTTAATATGATTTTTTCTAGAATATTTTAAGATTTTTGGCACTGAGTACGCACCAGGGGGGCTGCACAAGTGGGCCACAAGGGTGGAGGGTGCCCCTACCCCCTGGGCACGCCCCATGTCCTTGTGGGTCCCACGTGCCCCCCTTCCACTTATTCCAGCACCCATCCTCTCATTCTTTCTCCAGAAAAAATCATCCACCAGCTCAAACCCATTTCTAGCTCATCTTCCTGCCATTTTCGATCTCCTTACTCAAAACATCATTTGCAAAACTATTTTGGGGGATTTTTCTTGGGTATGTGACTCCTCCAATGGTCCAATTAGTTTTTGTTCTAGTGCTCTATTTATTGCAAGTTTATGCTGCTATAGTGACCTTTTTTCTTGAGCTTGCATGTCAAATTTATATGGTTCAAAGTAGTTTTGATGCATGATATAGCCTCTAGACACTTGTAGGAGAAGTTGCTATCAATTTTGTTGAGTTTGGTTCACTTTTATTTTGAGTCACTAAAAATTTCATAATTTTTCGGAGGAAGAAAATGATGAGGAGATTGTTGAGAGGCTCTTCGTGCCAGGGTTCAAAGGAGAAGGAGAATAAGGAGAAGGAGAAGCCC
The DNA here is from genome assembly GCA_902687465.1 of Secale cereale. Classification (NCBI taxonomy): domain Eukaryota; kingdom Viridiplantae; phylum Streptophyta; class Magnoliopsida; order Poales; family Poaceae; genus Secale; species Secale cereale. Next base: position 333,539,257 of record LR738715.1, read on the forward strand.
AAGTATAATCTTCCTCGTACCACGGAGATTCGGGCATGCGAATGGCCATGCGATGCATTCTTACAAGTGGCTGAAATTTACGATGACTTCTATTATTTGGTCGAGAATGCAGGCATCACCGACTTCCTCCGCGACCAGTGTGATCAGTATCTCCTCCTAACTAATACTTTCATGCAAAATTTTCATTCTCATGCTAGGAAATCACCGCCTATGGTAGAATTTGATTTATATAATGTGCATAAGAAAATGACGCTTTATGACTTTTGTGGGGTGTGCAAATTACCTTATGAAGGAAGTGTAGATGAACCACCTCCTGGAGATGTGGAAGAATTCATTGATAAAATTACCGTAGGTGACAGGAGAAGGGTGTCTGAAGCGAGAGTGGCCAGTATATATTTTCTTGTTTTACACTATTATTCATTATTTACCGGGAGATGTTTGATTGGTCATGGGGAGAGTGGAGGCCTTAGTGCTCCTGACCTTGCCAATCCGCGCCATGCTTTCCTTCATGATAGAACTTTCAGTCTGGGTGCTATGGTAGCTAAACGGTTGAGTTTAAACCATACTAAGGGTCCTATTTTCAGAGACATCTTCGCCTCATGCCTTGCCGCACATTTTGAAATACCTATTAGGCATTATGAAAAAGAGGAGAAATTGCTACCCACTATTTATTAGATTATGACAGCATGTTAGCACATAAATTCATTCGTTCTGATGAGGAAAAGAAGCTTATTTAGAATTTGATATTTAGTCAGAACACTTTTCAGACTATTACCTTGCCTGCACCTTCTCTGTTTAACATTCATACTGACAAGTACACTATTTGGCCAGAGGACATCTATAGATTCTGGGGGCTTCCACAACCTGCAATGCCAAAGCCAGCACTGGCCCTTGATCCTTACAGCGAGCCTATCTTTCAGTGGGAGCCACAAGAGCTCGCAAACTAGTGGAACCCTCGGGATCTACCTTAGTATCTAGGGGAGGGATACTTTGAGTCATGGCCTAGACCAACTTAGGCAAAAGCTGAAGCTTTGGGGAGTATGTATTTCTCACCAACATTACATTCATGTTCACACATTCATTCCAGTTGTCGGTGTTCATACTTTTTCATTGTATTATCCATGCTAGTTTGTTTTTCTCGCTTTCTTCTTGTGTGTTTATTTTTTTTAGAAAACCCAAAGATATTTCATGTTTCTTTTTATCCTTTCTTTCTAGCTAGTTTCTTAGTAGTTTGTAGTATTAAAAGAAAATCCAAAAAGATTTCTCGTTCTTCTATTGTTTATTGGGAGCTTTCCCGTGTAAATAGTTTTTCTCGTTCTTGTTTTGCTTCCTTCAGAAAAACAAAAACTCCAAAAATATTTCACTGTGTTTCTTTGAAATTCATTACTTTTCTTTGGGGGTCGAAGGGAGAAGACCACGATGAAATTGATGAGTGGCTCTCATATGCATTATTGTTGAACTAACGAAGAGCCCATATTACCTTGTCTTCTCCTTTGAATAAAGGTTTACAGATTCCAGCTTAGTACGATGCACGTGCACTATTATTATTATTCACACTATTCGGTCGTGCAAGTGAAAGGCAATAATGATGATATATTATGAAATGACTGAGAGGGAGAAAAGCTGGTATGAACTCGACCTATCCTGTTTTTGTAAATATGATTAGCTTGTCATTCTTGATTCAACCTATTATGAATGAAACATGTTTGCAATTACAATTAGAGATTATAGTTACTCATGCCATGCTTAATTAGCTGGGAGCATATAATGGTTTACCTTACATGCCAACATGCTTTTGAAATGTTTGTAATGCGGTATGATAGGATGGTATCCTCCTGTGAATGATTTGAGTAACTCGACTTGGCACATGTTCACGCATGTAGTTGAAACAAAATCAACATAGCCTCCACGATATTTATGTTCCTGGTTGTGTATATCCTACTCATGCTTACACTCAATGTTGGTTAATCTTAAGGCATGTTTATGACCGTTGTTGCTCTCTAGCTGGTCGCTTCCCAGTATCTTTCTAGCCTTCACCTGTACTAAGCGGGAATACTGCTTGTGCATCTACTTCCATAAATCCAAAGTTGTTCCATAAGAGTCCACCATACCTACCCATATGCGGTATTTACCTGCCGTTCCAAGTAAATTTGCATGTGCCAAACTTTAAACCTTCAAATAAAATTATGTTTTGTTTGCTCAATTTGCTCATGTGGTGACTGGTGGCTGTCAATATCTTCCATGCGAGGTGGGTTATTCTCACGATGAGTAAACTCCGCTTGTCATTCATGAGAAAATGGCTGGTAACCGGAATACCCAGTCCCGTGATCAAAAGATCAAAAATCAAATCAAATTATAATTAAATAAAGCTCCCCTTGGACCGTTGTTGGTTTGGACGGTACCCGTTGTTGGATAAGCCGTGGAGTGTGTTTAATGGTGGAGGGGGAGTAAAACTTTACCATTCTGTTTGGGAACCACCTGTAATGTATGTAGCGTGGAAGATATTGAGAACTCTTGGTCGTAGCGTTCACAAAGAAAGCATATTGCTCAAAATTATATTCATCTCTGATTCAAAAACTTGAGCTCTGGCACCTCTACAAATCCTTGCTTCCCTCTGCGAAGGGCCTATTTATTTACTTTTATTGCTGAGCCATCATCCTCTTATAAAAAGCACCAGTTGGAGAGCACCTATGTCATTTATACGCTTTGCTATTAATTGATGTTGAATATGAGTATGACTGGATCTCTTTGACCATGAATTACAATGTTTAGTCAGTCCTTAATCTTCTTAGGTGCTCTGCATTTATGTTCTCAGAAAGGGCTAGCAAGATACCACTTTATCATATTGTATCACGATTATTTTGAAAAAGTGTTGTCATCCGAGGATTATTATTATTGCTCGCTAGTTTTTTGTACAGTGAACGACAGTGGGAGAGGCTCCCACTGACTTTGTATTACTCACAGGGGTAACTTTTTACATCATTACAGGATGGGGTAATTTAAGGCCTCCCCCCTCGGCCAGGCTCAACATGGGCTTTTTGTATCAACTACAAGTCCTCTATGTAAGTGACTAAGAAGGGACAAAGCTGTTCTTTACAATTGTGGACAAGAAGTTCCAAGTGGCTTTTGAATCTAGCCAGCCAGGAGGAAAATGAATGAGGTATCCCTCTGAAGTGCTCGTTGTTCCTCTCTTTCCAGATACTCCACGCGGCCATCAGAGATATGTCCATGAACATCGGTCGCAACCAAAATGATTTACCACCATGCAGTAGAGCAACCCTGTTGCCAGAGGCCGTCCAGCTCAAGCCCACTTTGTCCCAACAACGTTGGCTAAATGGGTAGGCAAAATTACAGGTGCTCAACAGATTCCTCCGGTGGGTTCTGACATAGCATACATGCATAGTTGTTGTCCGCAATCACATAGTGCCTTCGCCTTAGCGTGTTACTCGTGTTCAGGCGGTCCACCAATATCATCCAGCCAAACATCTTGAATTTGATCGGGCTTTTGGCCTTCCAGAGCCACAAAAAAGCTTCACCAGCAACCGTCTCCCTGAAGCAGTGGTTGTAGAACTTCTTAGAGGAAAATCCTCCCCCAAGAGTGCATACCCAGGAATCACTACACCCCTCTTCTAGTAACACATGCATTGAGCCTTGTTAGATTTCCCTAACATCTCCTCTCGCTTGAGTCGAGAGGGGCAGGTGAAAAAGCAAGGTCGGATCCGTGGCCGCAAGCGCCACCCTCACGGACTCATCCTCATTCGTGCAGAAAGAGAATGCTCTGGGAAAGATCTCCATTAGTGGGGCATCACGGTTTTCGTCGTACCACACGTCCTTCCAGAATAGAGCCGAGGATCCATCCCCAATAGTGACCCGAGTGATCCCACAAAAAACATCACTGAGTTGCATAATATCTCGCCACCAGAAGGAGCCAACAGGGTCAGTAGCGTGCGGGATCCTGTTTGTGTAGTATGCCTCCCAGATCAGAGATACCCAGGGGACGTCCTCCCGATTGTAGAACTTGAACAAATGTTTGAGAAGTAGGGCCATGTTTTGGGTTTTGATATCGATCACCCCAAGTCCGCCCTTGCTCTTTGGTCGACAGACCAGTTCCCAGGCCGCCAGAGAATTATTCTTGACACCATCATCAGTGTTTTTGTCCCATAGGCAGTATCTGCATAGTTTGTCCATGTGTTCGACCACGTTTGGGTGAAGTTTGATCATGCACTTTGCATAGATCAGCATCGAGGTGACGGTCGAGTTCACCAAAGTGAGCTTGGCTCCAGATGACAATAGGGACAGGGCATTGGACAACTTCCTCTCCACCCCACAGACCAACGACATGAGCTCTAGCAAGGACGGCCTTGTCGTGCCCATGGGGAGGCCCAAGTAGGTGAAGGGGAGAGAGCAGACAGTGCATCCGAAGACTTGGGCCAGCTCAGCAGCGTGCACTGGGTCAAGGTTGATGGGGACCAGCATGGACTTGTGATTTTTTTTCAATCCAATAGAGGCAGCGTAGTCGACGAGAATAGATCTCATGCGAGCAGCTTGATCTTGGCAGGCCGACATCACCAGAATTGTATCATCTGCGTATTGCACCACTGGGTAGTCAACATCCCGATGGCACGGGAAGGGCAAATCAATCAAACGCTGGAAAAAGGCGTCATTGATCGTAGCTTGAAGAAGATCCGCAGCCAGGACAAATATATATTAGTGGCAACAGAGGATTCCCTTGTCTCACCCCACACTTGCATTGAAATTTTCTGCCCGGTACTCCATTGAGAAGTACCGAAGAAACACCAGAGCCAAATATTGATTCCATCTAGCCTAGCCACCTGTCATCAAACCCCATGTGTCTCATGATCTCCAACGTTGGCTCATGCTCGATTGTATCGAAAGCTTTGGCAAAATCTAGCTTAAGGATAACAATCTCACGTGAGGAGGTTTGGCACTAGTGTATGTATTCGAACGACCATGCTAGGCAATCCTGGATGGTTCTCCCCTTAAGGAATCATATTGGTTCCTGTGGACGATTTTCAGAATGACTTTCTACAAGTGATCGGCCATCATTTTCGTGATGATTTTCAGGCAGCAATTCAGCAAAGTAATAGGCCTATAATCATTGGCAGTCTCCGGGGAGGAGATTTTCGGTATCAAGGTGATATACCCTTCACTTATATTGTTTATATCAAGCTTGCCCTCATAGAAATCCCGACACATTGTATAGAAATCCTCCTTGATAATATGCCAACAATTTTTGAGAAAACAACCATTAAATCCATCGGGTCCTGGGGCCCTGTCAGTCGGCATTCCTTTAATCACCGCATCTATCGCATCCTTGAAAAGAGGGCCGAGAGCTCCACCAAACCCTCAATCCGACGGATGATCCGGCTCAGATCGAAACGCATAGTGGTAGGCTTGGAAGAACCCAAGCGTTCCTTGAAGGTTCCGTATAGCACACCCTTTTTGCTGGCATGGTCACTCACGACCACGTCACCATCACGTAGATTGGCAATGGAGTTGTGTCTAAATCTCTCAGTTGCGAGCAACTGAAAAAGCTTGGTATTCTCGTCAGCAAACCTGAAATACCTGACAGTACATCTCTTCCTCCAATACTCGTTTTGATATTTGAGCAGCTGGTTTAGGTGGTGTTTGAGGATGCGTCCGAAATCTGCTTCTTGTACGTATAGTGTTCTCTTGTCCTCAAGATCATCAAGGCTGGCCAATGCCTCATTACTATTCTGGATCACGATTCAAGTTAGAGACGCCCTGACTCCAATGTTTGAGGTCATATCGTAGCATCTTGAGCTTCTTACAGATAAGTGCTGCAGAGTTGGGAGCATGGCAAGGCTTAGCCCATGAGCGCTTCACTACGTCAGAGAAACCAGCATGATTAACCCAGAAATTTTGAAATGGAAGAGGTTGTACTTAGGGATTTTCGATTCAATAGTTACCACACACGGGATATGGTCGAAAACTGGCTTTCCCAAGGGCATGGCCATCGTGTTGGGGAAGGATGTGGTCCAGTTGGACAAAGAAAAGAACCAGTCGAGTTGCTCAATCAAAGGATCATCCTGCATATTGCTCCACGTGAAGGACCTACCTTTGACGGGTAGTTCCATCAAGAATTGAGCACGTATGATCTCATTAAACAATAGCATATATGCATCATCACCACCCGATTTATTTCTGTTTGCCGTGGATCGCATGAAATTAAAATCCCCCAAGATTAGCGAATTTTCATCATCAGGAATAGTCAGGTTAAACAACCAGGAGGTGAAATCAGCCCGTCTCTGGTCGGTGCAGGGGCCATACACATTCACCAAAATCCACGACTCATTTGATTGCGTGGCAACAAAAGCTATACCCACCGCAAAAGGACCAATATGCCACGGCGTGCCCACAAAAATCGAGCTATTCCAGATGGTGATAATACCACCCAAGGCACCCAAGGAAGGAGCATAAGAAAATTTATCAAAGCGCTTGGGACAAAAAGATTTAATAAACAACAAATCAAAAGATTCCTGCTTGGTTTCTTGGGTACATAGCACCGAACACCCGCTAGTATCAATAGAATTCCTAATAGCCAAAAGTTTACTATCAGAGGTAATCCCTGTGATGTTCCACGATAAAATGTTCCGAGATTTATTCATGCCCATAGGAAAGTTCAGATACCACCATGAGAGGTCGTCTTCTGGTCATCCAGCAGCTTCTCTTCAGACAAGTCTTCAGGAGAGATACCACAACGAGTGCCCACCTGTTGGATGTCATCAATAGGGGTAGGGGCGGGCACTCCCCAGCTTGAACCTGAGTAGTAGCAGCAGCCGTGGATATGACTCTGACAGATGGCACCGTCCTGGCTTTCACCCTTGATCGGGTCTGCTTGGTGTCAGAAATCTAGTTTACTTTGAAGCTATCGTACTTGTTCGATCTAGTGCTCCTCTGGACAGTTGTGGTGTCCAGTGGAATCTTAGCATTTCGGGCAGTAGCCACATTGAACAAGGATGAGGGGGCCAACATCTGCAGAGCATTACTTGGTTCAAGCAGAGTGGGAGCATAGATAGACTCGAGGCATTCAGACTGAGCCTGGATTGTTGTAACATTGGGCACTGTGGGCCGATCAGCGGAGGTCCACTTGAGCTGGGCGGCAGCAGCCATAGCATTGTGAGCAATCATATTGTGTGCGGGCCCCCATGTGGAACTATGGGACAAACATTGCAGACATATAATCAGGTTCAGGCGTCGCATGCAGCATCCAGATAGAACGGGCAGCTTCTAACTGCCTCCGAATGAACCTGAAAGGGTTGATAGGTAGCATAACACTTTTAGACTGCACATTAGTGAGAGCAGTTGTGTAGATACGTTTGAGCATCTCTCCCATCCAGAGCGGCAGGTCGTGGTCCATGACAACTACCACATTGATTGAAGCTCCTCCAGCCCTGAAAAAAGCAGCACACGCAGCAAGGTTGCCCTGAATGAAGCTATTAGCCAGTGCTTGAGCAGCTTCAATCCCCTCCTCAGAAGACCAGACATCAGACAAGTTATCATGTATGTTATGCTCAAGGTCAACTCCATCCATCAAAGATGGACCATCATACTGGAAGAAGGATCTGAAACTGAACCCATTATAAGGCAGAGGGATAACGGGCCACACTCTCCAGCCATTTTCCTGAACCTGTTCCGGGGCATGAGCAGGCGCATTCCAGGAGGCTTCATCTAGAGCTAGTTGTGCTTCCATCTCATCAATTCTAGCTTGCTGCATGACGGTGTAGTAAGGAAGCTCATAGGGATGTGGTGAGGCATTAAGGAGAGGAGGGAGTTCCTCAGTGCCCGTCAGCCTAGGAATAGTGTTTCTGTCATTGAGCACATAAACTGGAACATACCAAGAAAGACCAAGACCCGGAATCAATCCAACTCTAGTGACCAAGAGGCTATGTGGTACTTCAACAACATCCTTGATGTGACACTTAACCAGAACACGAGCTTTGTTTTGGCCTGGGCGCGGCCAAATAAACAGTTTACCAAAATTTGACACTGCCTTATTGTCAGGCCCAAGATGCGATTCTATCCCGATCACGTGACTCACACATGATTGGGGCACAACTGAATCTCAGGCGCTTAGCAAGATGGATATCATTACATCGTACCATTACATAATACATGGGGATACAACAATTCATACAACACACATGAATACAACAACATCAATACAAGGCATCCGACTACGGATGCAAACATGAAAAACTCAACGACATCCATCTGCTATCCCAGGCTGCCGACCAGGAACCTAGCCCAAGACTGACGAAGAAGAAGAAGAAAGAAATCCAACACAAAGGACATCGCTCTCGTGTCAAGGTATCGGAAACCTGCACCTGCAACTGTTGTTGTAGTATCTATGAGCCACGAGGACTCAGCAATCCCATAACCATGGGTATGAAGACTAGCAAAGCTTAATGGGTAGGAAGAGGTAAAGTGGTGAGGTTGCAGCAGGGGCTAAGCATAAGTATGGTGGCTAACTTACGAGTACAAGAATAAGATGAGCATCTACGCAAACGGTCGCAAACTAGCAATGATCGCTAAAGATCCTGAACTACCTACGAGTCAAACATAACCCCACTGTGTTCTCTTCTCAAAGTGAAAAGAGACGGTCACGGTTACTCACACGGTTGTGTGTTTTATCTCGAATCGTCTGTTAAGTTTTCTACAACCGGACATTAACAAATTCTAATCTGCCACATAACCGCGGGCACGGCTTTCGAAAGATTATAACCTGCAGGGGTGTCCTAACTTAGCCCATCACAAGATCTCATGATCAGCAGAGATAATAATAATATTACCCCTTATCTTAGGGACAATCCGATCAGGCTTGGAATCCCGGTGCACAAGACATTCAACAATGGTAAAACAAGTCCAGCAAGACCTCCCGGCGTGTCGACACCCTGATAGTAGCCGTGCGTATCTCGTCTCAGGCCACGTCCGGATGAGCGCTACATACAGCAACCGAAGACCCTAGATAACTGGGTGGCACCGCAAGTGGCTCTAGTTTGGGACCAACACCATCAGCACTGGCCCCCCTGCTATGTAGAAGAATCCTCGAGGGTGCGACCCCCTATGCAAATTTAATTAATTAATTAAGTTTTTATTATGAGGCAAATTAAAACCAATGTTGGGCCTTGCTGGAGGAGTTTTATTCAAAGACGAGCTGTCAAGGGGTCCCCATATACCCAACTGTGTAAGGAACGCAAAATCAAGGAACATAAAGCCGGTTTATCGGCTCCTAAGGTGGCATGAGTGGAACGAAACACCGAGCAAAAGGCCAAGCCATGCACCCATTGCCAAGTATATATGTGTGTTAATTTAAATAAGATATGTCGTGATATTCCAACAACAAGTTCCAACAAGGAACAATCTTCATCTTCACCTGCAACTAGCTACGCTATAAGAGGGGCTGAGAAAGCGGGTAACATAGCCAAACAACGGTTTGCTGGGATGGTGTCAAAGGTTAGATGATTCATGGCAACAAGGAGAGGATGACAAATAGATAGGTAGCACGACACATCGCGATAGCATCGATACATCTAGCATAGCAATGATAGTAAAGGCATCCAAGGTGATGGTCATCTTGCCTGAGATCCCGCAAGGAAGAAGAACGAGTCCATGACGAAGACGAAGAAGATGCCACGAAGACGAACCAAGTGTAGTCGAACGAATCCTCACAATCGCAACGGATAATGAACTAGCGAGAAGAAGCACACCACATGGTAAACACACCACTCAAGAACATGACAAGATGCTCAACTAAGCATGATGCAAGACAAGTCTATATGATGCAATTCATGGCAAGGGATGAAGCACACAAGAACAACACAAACCAACAAGTTTAAATGAGGCCGGAATCAACATATACCAACTCCGGTAAGTCCTCATATGCACATTTCGAAATTGGTCCAGATCTGAACAAACCTTAAGTTAAAGTTGTTAAACAGCTAGTTAACATGCACCATGATGATCTACTCGAAATTCTAGTCAAGTTACATGTAAAGTTCGTTTAATTCGGAGCTACGGCCTATAAGATATGAGCAAAACAAGTCAAGCATGTCAAATATGCAAGATGCATCCAAACAACAAGAAAACACACTCCAATCATGAAAACAACATGATATTATGCTTCTACATGCAAAATCACACAAGTTTCATATAGAGCACGCTCAAAACGGAGCAACGGGCTAGAAGATATGAGCAAAATAAGTTACAATACAAAGCTGAAGTTAACAACCACATAGCAACTTTGGAGCAAGGTATAATTATGCTACAGCACCCAAACATGATAAAAAGAGGCATGGATGTGAAATAGACATGATACTTAACAAGCATGAACTTAGAGCACACCAAAAAACTAGATGGAACACAATTAAACAAGCATGGCAAGTTGCAATAAATTTATCCAGACTTAGCCAAAATCTGGAAAGGCAAAAACATCATCACGATGCTGCCTTTGGAGGCACAAAACAACATGCATATCAACTCTACTAAGTATATAAAGATCATGGACATGTAATAGACATAGCATGCATCAAACAACTCCATTGGAACAACTCCATAGGAGGCATGGATCAATAGCAACAAGCTTCACCAAATTGATCATGCTGATAAAAGTCTGACAGGTACATTTATAGCAACTTGAGAGCAAGAAATAAATAAGCTACAGCATGCCATATATGCAAACTAAGGCATGAATGGATAGATCATAACATGGACAAAAAGACATGATCATTTGACATACTAAAACATGCATGGATTTGAGTGAGACATCAAGCAAACATAGCATCAGGTTAACAGTTCCAGACTTAGTTTTTAACAAGTCCTAGAAAACAACATCAGCGAGTAGGCTACTTAACAAGCTTGTTGCAAACACCTCAAGGCATATCATGAAAAGTGGATTGCACCACAGCAAAGATAGCATGAATGTGCTTCTAAAACATATTGACATGTGGCATGAAAGAAAAACACATCAATAGCTATGAACAAGTCAAATCAGCATCGCATAACAAGTTTGAGCACTTAACAGCCACATGCACTTTTGCAACAAATATTAACATGGCAGTATGGCACCTAACATGAATGCTGCAGCAACAATCATGTAGAGCACTTCACAATGAACATTTTGACATATCACACACTCCATTTGGACCAACATGCACAAAGTTATCATCACCACAAGCATGCAACAAAATTACAGTTATCAGCAGTTTTAAACATATAGCACTCTTGCAACAATGATTACGGCATCAAGATGACTTCAAACAAGCATGCCACAATGGAACCAAATGAAGAGCATATCACAACGAACATTTTGACATATTATATGCATCATTTGGACAACCAAACAGAAAGTTACAGCCACTTGAACATGCACACAAATTTACAACTTCCAGGGACTTGGCAATTTTTAGCACCAGAGGGAAAAAAAAACATTGCGAGCGGCAGGTAGTAAACAGCGCATGGGGCGAGGCTTAGAGGGGGCATGCTCACCGAGCGGGCCGAGGCCCAGTGGCAGGGGATGAGACGCAACAGAGCCCACGAGGCGAGAGGAGGCCGGCCCAGGAGGCGGGGTGGCCGGTCGTCCTCCTCAACGAGGACGCGGACGGCGGCGGCGGTCGATCCGTCGAGGGCACGTGGCGGCGGAGCAACGGGAAGGCCAGGGACCTCCGGGAACGGACGGATCCGGGGGCGTCGGGCCCGGATCTGGCCGGAGCGCGGCGATCCGGCGAGGAGGCGGCATGGATTCCGCGGGGCGACGACGGCGAGCTGACGGAGCAGGGGAGTGGCGGCGGAGCTCGCACGCATGACGGTGGCGGGGGTCACCGTCGGCGGGGTCGGGCGCGGATCTGGCGGGGCGCGGGTCACCGGCGGCGAGCTGCGGGACTCGGCGAAGGGAGCGGGAGGAGCGGGCGCGGTCGGGCCCGGCACGGGCCACCCGTGGGCTCGCGGCCCGGCGCGGCGCGCGGTGGGAGACGGCGTGGGGGGGGGGACGTGGCCGGTGCCACGTGGCGGCTGCGGGTTCGCTGAGGCGGCGGGGTTGGCTGAGGTGGTAGCTTCCGATTGAACGGAGCGACGTGGAGGTGGG
>LR738715.1:333571360-333638103 GCA_902687465.1 Secale cereale
GATTGCACCACAGCAAAGATAGCATGATTGTGCTTCTAAAACATATTGACATGTGGCATGAAAGACAAACACATCAATAGCTATGAACAAGTCAAATCAGCATCTCATAACAAGTTTTAGCACTTAACTACCACATGCACTTTTGCAACAGAGATTAACATAGCAATATGGCACCTAACATGAATGCTACAGCAACCATCATGTAAAGAACTTCACAATCAACATTTTGACATATCACACACTCCATTTGGACCAACCTGCACAAAGTTATCATCACCACAAGCATGCAACAAAATTACAGTTATCAGCAGTTTTAAACATATAGCACTCTTGCAACGATGATTAGGGCATCAAGATGAACTCAAACAAGCATGCCACAATGGAACAAAATGAAGATCATATCACAACGAATATTTTGACATATTATATGCATCATTTGGACAACCACACAAAAAGTTACAACCACTCAAACATGCACACAAATTTACAACTTCCAGGGACTTGGCAGTTTTTAGCACCGATGGGGAAAAAAACAGAGCGAGCGGCAGATAGTAAACAGAGCGAGCACCAATGGGGCGAGACTTAGAGGGGGTGTGCTCATCGAGCGGGCCGAGGCCCAGTGGCAGGGGACGAGACGAAGCAGGCCGGCATGGGGCTTGAAGCTGGGCCTCCCGCGGGCGGAGCCCACGAGGCCAGAGGAGGCCGGCCCAGGAGGCGGGGTGGGCGGTCGTCCTCCTCGACGAGGACGCGGACGGCGACGGCGATCGATCCGTCGAGGGCACGCGGCGGCGGAGCGATGGTAAGGCGAGGGACCTCCGGGAACGGACGGATCCGGGGGAGCCGGGCCTGGATCTGGCCGTAGTGCGGCGATCCGGCGAGGAGGAGTCATGGATTCCACGGGGCGACGCCGGCGAGCTGACGGAGCAGGGGAGTGGCCGCGAAGCTCGCACGCAGGACGACAGCGGGGCTCACCGGCGGCGGGGTCGGGCGCGGGTCACCGGTGGCGAGCTGCGGGACTCGGCCAAGGGAGCGGGAGGAGCGGGCGCGATCGGGCCCGGCGCGGCCCGGTGCGGCGCGCGGTGGGAGACGGTGGCGGGGGACGTGGCCGGTGCCATATGGCGGCTGCGGGTTCGCTGAGGCGGCGGGGTTGGCTGAGGTGGCGGCTTCCGATTGGACGAAGCGACGTGGAGGTGGGGTGAACATGTCCGGCGGCGGTGCGGACATGTCCGGCGCGCGGAGGAGGACGGGGTTAGGGTTTCATCTACGAAAATTTTGGGGGAGACACATATAGATAGGTAGAGGGAGCTAGGAGTGTACAAATGAGGAGCAGCTTTCGGCCATGCGATCCTGATCCGACGACCAAGAGCATGGAGGGGGTTAGAATGGGCTTGGGGGATGTTGTGAAAGGGGTGCTGGGCCAAAAGAGAAAGGCTTCCGGCGGTTAACACGGTTAACCGTTGGGCTATCAAGCGAACTCCGAACGCGGCGAAACTTGACAAGCGGTCTACCTATGCTATAATAAGTCCACATGCCAAGTTTCAACCCATTTCGAGAACATTTTCCGGTCACTCATAAAATAAATATTCGGAGGTGCCGCGGGCACGTGCGAGTGTGTCTGGGCTCAGAACGGACAACAGAGAGGACGGGCGGACTCGAACGGATGCAAGTTTTCAAAACATGACGATGCAACACACATGATGACATGGCAAGATGCAACACGCAAGCAAATGACATGGCAACGACGACGAACAACTGGCTGACACCTGGCGCATCGATCTCGGGGTGTCACACTTATGAACATAATGTTCAGTTTGGTAGTTTATGGGAAAAGCAAGGAACATAACCCAAACCTCATACTCAAAAGCAGGCATACGCATATTGATACCCTCATCATGTTGAGTTAAGGAAAAGGTAGAATCATCCTTTAAGGCATGAGGCCCTTCTCAAATTGCTGCATCTCTACTTTCCATATCCGAAAAAACAACACACCCAATGCCCAGAGGATAGATTAAATCATCCAACAGATCATATCCCAGATCAACCGTGATAATGCGGCACACTTCAGCAAGACAGAACTCCTTCTGATGATCAGGGACAGGAGGATCGACAGAGACGATGGCGTACCTATCATGGTTGAGCGGGGGATCACCCACCACCATGACATGGCACTGGATGCAACGTGCAGGGCCTCGGTCGAATGTCGATCCATCCGGAGCAAAGGCGAAGGGGCGCACTGGGAAGTTGGCCATAGTAGAAGTCGATAGAGTGTGATGAACTAGAATGGGAACAACCGGCGGTGGGGAATAGATGGTGGTTTTTGGCGAGGGCAGGGGTAGCAGGGGTTGTGAGCTCGAGGAGGACGTCGTTGCACCCGATTGGGGTCTTTAGCAGGTGGAATTGACTGCCAGAGGAGGAGGGAGACGTATCGTCAAGCAATGGGAGAGAGCCACATCTGATGGTTGTGGGATTTTCTGTTTCCGCACCCAAGCCATGTGTGCCCGTGTATGCCGATTAGCACGGGCCTTACCAACTATCATAGAATTACCTGTCGTAGGAGATATCGAGATACTCTTGGGTAGGATCTCATCAGATTTTGTTGTATGAGGTTTATTATCTGTCCACCTTAGTTTGGGTAACTGGCTGCACATGTTGGGATTATGGGCCCTATGGCCCAGGTGATGACAGATACGACAGCAATGGAGCCTAGGGCAATTTGTAGATCGATGCCCAGAAGCTGAGTAAGCCATATAGGTCAAAGAAATCGGAGTATAGTCCACGAAGCATGGCTCTTGACGTGATGGGGTCAGCATATTGTGCTCAACCATCAAATGAGGCGTAGATGCCAAACAAAAACATCCCCACACTTCTGACAGAAAATCCGAGTACAATTTGAAGCTAAGTGACCACGTCTATCACATTGAGAGCAATGTTTAAGCCGTTTATATATATATATATATATATATATATATATATATATATATATATATATATATATATATATATATATATATATATATATATATATTCCTTCGTTGGTATAGAAGAAAGTTCCACCATCATCTTAACACTTGCATTGTCATAACTAGCTTCCCAACCATCCAGAATAGAAAGAAGCTTATCATCAGGAATATAATCCCATAAACCTTGCGAAAACTGTTATCCTTGAAAAGAAGGCAGCTTATCGTGAAAAAACAGATGAGATCGGTAGGTTGATGGCCCCAATACAAAAAAATTGATCCTCCTGAAAATCCGGAACAGAAAAACTACCAAAATAAATCTCCGGTAGGGGACGATCGCCGGAATGTCTCTCCGTCGGCTCCGAGATCAAACCCAAATTCTGAAAGATCGAGATCAAGGCTGGTTCAATCGTATCTCTGGATTGAGAAGAGAGCCATTTGGACTTAATAGTCGGACCAAGTGAAGAAGCCAATTCTTTAAGCTCAGTGTCCGCACGCCATCGGGGGGAGAGATGTTGCACCTCGATGCAGGTGAAAATGGCAAACAAAATTCGGCCAAATGCGATCTCGTAGGCCAAAAATAAAATGACCTACATGATTAGATGCCACCAAGAACCAAAAACAACGATCAGCCAAGCGAAGCACATTGAAATCTTCCCGGAGCCCTCCAATGCAAGATTGTAGAGCCAAACCCACTGAATCCACCAAGAGGGGAAAAGAGGCCGAAGAGAAAGAAACTTCAAGGAAGAACTCCTTGGAGCTAGGGTTGGGGACAAAATGGACCATAGATCCAAAACGTGCACGCACCTGGTCCTCGACCTTAAGGCCGTGGGAGGAATCCCAATGGAGGAGGTTGTCCATTGGGGTCGCCGGAGATGGAAACTAGGGCAGAAGGCCGGAGTCGCCATGGGAGTCGCCATGGGGTGGTGGGGTGGGGGTCGCCATCTTCTAGGGAAAAGTTTCAAATATCAGCCCGTCGCCATCTTATGAAATTTGAAACATGAGTAAACATGAGACCTAAATGTTATTGTGAATGTGGTTAGTTCATAATATTTCCTCAAAAATTGAATGCTAGCTTTACGTATTTACAACAACAAGATCAAACAGAGTTTGTAAAAGTTGTTCTTTATCACTTTCAGTTTATCAACTGAATTGCTTGAGGACAAGCAATGGGTTAAGCTTGGAGGAGTTGATACGTCTCCATCGTATCTACTTTTCCAAACTCTTTTGCCCTTGTTTTGGACTCTAATTTGCTTTATTTGAATGGAACTAACCCGGACTGACGCTGTTTTCAGCAGAATTGCCTTGGTGTTATTTTTGTGCAGAAATAAAAGTTCTCAGAATGACCTGGAATTTCACGAGGAATATTTTCAGAAAATATAAAAAATACTGGCGTAAAGATCCACCAGAGGGGGCCCACACCCTGTCCACAAGGGTGGGGGCGCCCCCCCTAGGGCGCACCCCCTACCTTGTGGACCCCCTGAGGCTCCACTAACGTCTACTCCAACTCTATATAGTCTCTTTCATAGAGAAAAAAAATGAGAGAGAAGATCCCATCGCGTTTTACGATACAGAGCCACCGCCACCTCCTGTTCTTCGCTGGGAGACCTGATCTGGAGTCCGTTTGGGGCTCCAGAGAGTGGAGATCATCGCCGTCGTCATCACCAACCATCCTCCATCACCAATTTTCATGATGCTCACCGCCGTGCGTGAGTAATTTTATCATAGGCTTGCTGGACGGTGATGGGTTGGATGAGATTTATCATGTAATTGAGTTAGTTTTGTTAGGGTTTGATCCCTAGTATCCACTATGTTCTGAGATTGATGTTGCTATGACTTTGCTATGCTTAATGCTTGTCACTAGGGCCCGAGTGCCATGATTTTAGATCGGAACCTATTATGTTTTCATTAATATTTATATGTGTGTTCTTGATCCTATCTTGCAATTCTATAGTCACCTACTATGTGTTATGATCCGGTAAACTCGGAGTGACAATAACCGGGGCACTTCCCGGTCATGACAAGTTTGAGGAGTTCATGTATTCACTAAGTGCTAATGCTTTGGTCCGGTACTCTATTAAAAGGAGGCCTTATATCCCTTAGTTTCCATTAGGACCCCGCTGCCACGGGAGGGTAGGACAAAAGATGTCATGCAAGTTCTTTTCCATAAGCATGTATGACTATATTCAGAATACATGCCTACATTACATTAATGAATTGGAGCTAGTTCTGTGTCACCCTAGATTATAACTGCTACATGATGAATATTATCCGACACTTATCATTGCCGATCTATTGCCTACGAGTTCGTTCCATATTGATACTTGCTTTGTTACTTTCGTTACTGCTATTGTCACCATGACTACAAAACTGCTATTGTTACTTTCGCTACTGTTACCGTTACTTCCATACTACTTTGCTACTAAATACTTAGCTGCAGATATTGAGTTTTCCAGGTGTGGTTGAATTGAAAACTTAGGTGCTAATACTTGAGAATATTCTTTCGCTCCCCTTGTGTCAAATCAATAACTCTGGGTTGAATACTCTACCCTCGAAAACTATTGCGATCCCCTATACTTGTGGGTTATTAGTGGGCTCCTACTTCTATGACAAAAAATCATAACAAAAATGGGATTTTCGTCCTGGGCGGGTCGGCGGCGCACCTGCATGACATTATTTGGGCAGTCCATGACAGAAAAAAATTGTGGTAAAGGCGAGGGCGAGAAAAATATCGGGGAGTTTCCGGTTATGGTGGGTGGTCAGGGCCGAGTGATGCACGAAGGTTTGCGCGTTTCTCTCGTACACGTATGCGCGTGTGTGCGAGGTGTTGGGCTCTAACTGAACCCGAGCGATACGTTCGCTTATTGAAACCGAGCGACTACACTAGCTATGTTACTAAACCTGAGCGATCGATCCGTTGGCTGTTAACTGAACCCGGGCGATTCCTTCGCTACTGCATGCTGCTAACTAAAGCCAATTGAACCAGCTGCCTCTTGATGAACAGTGACCATTGTTGATGGTTGGATGAACAGTTCCCGGTGGGGGTTGGATGAACAGGACCCCGTGGTAGTAGTAGGGCGTCGTTGCCGCTATATGAATATGACCCTGACCGAGGAGGCCATCACACACCCAAGTCGGTTGGGGGTGGATGAACAGGATCCTGTGGAGGGCTGGTTGAACAGTAGCCGGTGGAGGCTGGATGAAGTCGACGATGGATGAACAGTACCAGGTGGAGACTGGAGGAAGTCAACGGTGGATGAATAGTAGCCCGTGGAGGTTGGAGCAAGGCAGTGGACGGTGGATGATCAGTAGCCCGTGGAGTCCCGTTTTGCAGCACGCCACACCCCTCCCAATGAACAGGACCCCGTTTCGACCGTAGGCACTCCAACAGAAGTATGTTTCCTCCGTTTTGCAGTACGCCACACCCCTCCCAATCAACCGCACCCTGTTTCGACCGTAGGCACTCGAACATAAGGTCGTTTCCTCTGTTCTGCGGTACACCGGACCCTTCCTTATGAACAGGGCCCCATTTCAACCGTACGCGGTAGAACAGAAGGCCGTTTTCCTCCTTTGCGGTACGCCAGACCCCGTTCCAGCTGTTCCGTCCAAGCCAGTTGGCTCCCGATGAACAGGATGCGTTCAGACCCAATGGCTTAAGTCTCGATGAACAGGACACATTCTGACCCAATCACTTGGCTCCCGGTGAACACGACAATGTTTCCTCCGTTCCGACCCAGCCGGTTAGCTGCCGATGAACAGGACGACATCGCTACCGTTCGTTGCCTCTCCATGTACACGAGCCCTAGTTGTTAGTATGTGTGCGTACACGTTCCAGACCCCGCCCGCATGTACGTATTCGTATTTACTTTATTGCAACATGGCTGTACATACATGTACACGATATATATAGACGGGACTGCATGACATGCTACGTCGGCACCTCTACTACGACACGTGCATCTCCTTACTCGGCCACAGTTCATCGCTGTAGAGAGAGCGATCGACCAGTATGTACGTACACGTTCACGACTGGACATACTACCCTACGCACAGTTTGACCCGGTGTGTCCCAGCTGTCGAGGAGGATAAGGAGGCACTTCCTTGCGTGCGAAGATATAGCTGGTGGGTCCCAGCTGTCAGGGGGGAAGAATTAAATTTTTCCCATAATATGGACGCACTTACTTGTGTGCGAGGATGTAGCTGGTGGGTTCCATCTGTCAGGGGGAAACATTTTTTTCGCAAAATATGTCGTCCAGGTGGGGGAATCATTATTTTTCGCGTAATAAGGAGGCACTTCCTTACCATGACCGTGGACCCAGCTGTCAGACTCTCCACATACAGTCCTCTTCCGATGGAAGTCGTTCCTTGACCACGTTGACCACGCCGCGTCGAGAGCACCAAGGCGGTGGACGATGGCGTGGCCTAGGAAGGGAATGACCCGAAGCCGGGTAAAACTCGGCAGCTGTTTCCAACGCGGACGGGAGTACGAGGGTTTACTGGTTCGGCTGCAGTGTGAGGCTTCCGTCGTATGAAAATAACATGAGGTCTGGGTGAGTACAGGGATGGCCAGCCAAGCGATGAGAGTAGGGGTGGGGCGGTGAGGCCTGCGCGGCAGCATAGTCGGCCACGAGACGCAGGAGCAGGCGGCACGACCAGTGATAATTTGGGCGGCTGGAGCAAGAAGACCAGAGGTTGAGGAAACAGGATGGCTGTTGGATGGACATTATACGATCAGTGCAGCTAGAATCGTTTATATTGACTAAGTTGATAAATCATGCATCCGCGCCAACTTAGTAGGCTCACGAGTCAGCCTCCAAACATGGTGGGTCCCAGCTAGCAGGGGGAGTATTCATTTTTGTGCATAATAAGGAGGCACTTCCTTGCGTGCGAAGATATAGCTGGTGGGTCCGAGCTGTGAGTGGGAGGATTTTTTTCGTGAAATACAAAGACGCTTTTGGTGGTCCCCACTGTCAGGTGGAGGAATCATTATTTTGCGTCTAATAAGGAGGCACTTCCTTGCGTGCGGCCATGAACCCAGCTGACATCCTCTCCATGTACAGTCCTCTTTCGATGGATGTCGTTCATTGACCACGTTGACCAGGCCGCGCCGAGAGCACTAGGGCGGTGGACGACTGCGAGGCCTAGGAAGGGAACGACCCGAAGCCGGAGAAGACTCGACAGTTGTTTCCCACATGGAGGGTAGTAAGAGGGTTTACTTGTTCGTCTGTCGTCGCTGGATAATAACATATATTGTGGGTGTGTAGAGGGATGGCCAAGCCAATGATGGGAGTAGTGTGGGGTAGTTAGGCCTGCGTGGCAGCACAGCTGGCCATGGGAGGCATGAGTAGGCAGTACGGCCTATGCTGGTTTGGGTGGCTGGGGCAAGAAGACTAGCGGTTGAAGAAGCATCACGGCCGTTGGATTAACATCCAACGGTCACTGCTGCTAGAATTGTTTATGGAGTAAGTTGTTGGATTAACATCCAACGGTCACTGCTGCTAGAATTGTTTATGGACTAAGTTGACAAAGCCTTTCATACACGTCAACCTTGTAGATCCACCAGTCAGCCTCCAAATCTGTCCCAAACAGCATACAACCCGAAATTTCTAGTGAGATTCAAATTAATTTAAAAAATCCAATGAAATTTTACCCGCACAAAAACAATGAAATTTAAAATATCAAAATCGGAAAGAAAAAAGTAATTTGTAACTCATTGCTTGTTTGCTGTATTTTTAATTTTGCAGCCCATTTCTTATTACTTATAGCCCATTTTCTGGGAAAGCCGAATGCATCCCTCCTCTATTGGGGAACGTTGCATGGGAAACAAAAAATTCCTACAAACAACCAAGAACCAATCTAGGAGATGACCATCTACGAGAGGAGAGATTGGATCTACATACCCTTGTAGATCGCTAAGCGGAAGCATTAAGATACGTGGTTGATGTAGTCGAACATCTTCTCGATCCAACCACGATCCGTCCCGCGAACTCCGATCTAGTGCCGAACGGATGGCACATCCGCCTTCAACAGAAGTATGGCTTGATGATGCCTTCACCTCCTGGATCTAGTGAGCGATGTTGAAGTAGTAGCTCGAGTCCTCCGACAGCACAACGGCGTGGTGGCTATGGTGGTGGAGAAATCTCAGCAGGGCTTTGCCAGAGCAAGCGGAGAAGGAGTACTAGGAGAGAGAGGAAGGGCAACACCGTGGTGTATATCTATATCTAAAAGGTATGGTTTCCCTCTCTCTACCTCTCCATATATAGGGGGGAGGGGTAGAGGGGGGAGCCCCTAGAGGATCCCATCTAGGGCCGGCGGCCACTAGAGGGAAACCCTAGATGTGTTTTCCACCTTAGGAGACTTGGCCCCCAAGCCAAAGGGGTGGGAACCCTAGGGTGGCGCCCCCACCTCCTATGGCAACGTGGGAAGGAGTGAGGGGCATGCACATACCCTTAGTGGGCTGGTTTGCCCCTCCCCTTGGCCCATGAGGCCCCCCAACACTTGTTGGGGCCCCCCGAAACACCTTTCAGTCATGCTAGTCATCACCAGGTACCTCTAGAACAATTCCGGACTCCAATACCCTTCATCCAATATATCAATCTTCACCTTCGGACCATTCCGGAGTTCCTCGTCACGTACGGGATCGCATCTGGGACTCCGAACAACCTTTGGTAGCCACCATAATGACTCAACTATACTTATATTGTCACCAAACATTATGTGTAGACCCCGCGGGTCTGAGAAATATGCAGACATGACCGAGACACCTCTACGGTCCCAATAGCAGGACCTGGATGCCCATATTGGTTCCCATATATTCTACGAAGATCTTATCAGTTGAACCTTGATGTCAAGGATTCAGTCAATCCCATATGTAGTTCCCTTTGTCTATCGGTATTACTTGCTCGAGATTTGATCATCGGTGTCACAACCCTAGAGTTTGCTTGTACCAAGTGGCTTTGCATCCATGCATCATGTTCAATTTCAAGAAATTTGAAATGGGGATTGATAAACCCTAGCACAAATGCTTTCCAAATAGGTCTAGTTAAAAAAATTGCATTCAATGTTTCCAAAGTGTTCTTATTAATTGTTTGATATTTTTGGCAAGGCTTTTGCACCAAACCAAAAATAATGAACATTTTTTAGGAATATTTTGGGCACTGAATTTAAATCATTATTGTATTTGAATTTGGAGTTATATTCATAATATATAGAATATATTTCCAAATAACTTTGAATTAATTTATGTGCCCCTGGAAAAGTCCATGAGAAACATAAAAATATTCAGAGGATGTTTTGACACTTGTTTGAATTTGTTCAAATTCAAAACAGTGGCAAAAGAAAATAAACAAAGAAAGAAAAACAGAAAACAGAAACAAGAATTAGAAAAGAGAGAGAAGGACTTCACTGGCGCTCACCTGGCCCAGCTCCTGTGTGGCCCACTCGCCCAGCCCACCTGGCCCCTCCCTTGTCGTCTTCCTCATGACACAAGGACAGGGGCGCGTGGTCGCCCCACGCCGGCACGCGCACGGCCACCTCCAGCCTGCTTGCCTGCCCCCTCGTCGCCCTGGATGCTCCATGAGTCACACTCAATCCCCGTCCTCTCTCCCACTCTCCCCATGCCTCTTCCCTCTCCTCTGCTCTCCCCCTTGCGGCCGCCCGAAGAAGCCAGAGTGCGCCGACGAACACCACCGCGGCCACCAGCATCCCCGCGCCTATCCAGCTAGGCCACAAGCTTCGCCTCGGATCCGTGAAGCTCTACGTCACCGCACGCGACGTCGGGTGCCCCGAAGCACCGCCATCACCGCCGTCGTCATCGCGACGGCCGGAGATCGCCGCTGCTCGATTCGTAGCAACGAGGACGTCCCCGAGCTCGCTGACCACCTCATCGTTTTCTCTGTGAGCTCCTGCGCCCCCTTTCCTTTCTCTCCGTCGACGGATATGGCTGCTAGCTTCGATCCCCGCCGTGCCGAGCTCGCCGTCGCCCTGCCGTGCCCACAGCTACCGTTGTACCTTTTTGAGCCTGCCGTTGTGCTCACCGTGCTCCCAGGAGCGGAACACACGCATCATCTCCTCCCCTAGCGCACCACAACCCCAAAACCGGAACCCACCGTGCGCCAGCCGCCGCCGCAAGCTTGATTCCGGCGAGCTCCGGCCACCCCAGCTCCTTCCGCTTACCCTACCAGCTGCGCGCGAGCCCCAACTACGCGTAGGACCAAACGGCGGCCGATTTGGTCGACCGTAGGCAAATCCCGAGCCCCTCTGCCGTGCTCGCTGTCGCGGGCGGTAAGCCGCCGGCCTGTTTGGGTCTTTGACCCGAGGTTTGACCCCCCTGGGTCTATGACATGCGGGCCCCGCACAGCTAATTAACCTAGTTTAGGCTTAAACCTAATTAACTTAACCTTGGTTAGTATTAACTACGTTTAATTAGTTTAGCTAGCCACTGACAGTGGGCCCAGTCCCTGGTCAAACCCCAGTCAGCTCAGGGTTAGACCGGGATTAGCCCTTGTGTCACTGACGTGTGGAGCCCACACATCAGGTTTGACCCTGGCCGCCCTGTTGACTTGCTGACGTCACACATACGTCATGCCGACGTAGTAATGTTTTCTGGAATTTAAATAAATCTTAAATGATTTATTTATTTCAGAAAATAGCCTAAACTTCTAAAAATCACAGAAAATAATCTATAACTCTAGTGAAAATAATTTATATATGAAAAATGATCAGAAAAATTCAAGGAATCTGTTTATGGCATTTTCATGCATGTTTGAAGAAGTTACACCTGCTGATCAGGTCAAATCAATTGAATGACATTTAAATAATCACATATGGAGTTGGAATTTGAACCTTTAGTTCAAACCAACTTCATTTAATATGGTTGCTAGTTGCATTAGCTCAATCAACAACATATTGCCATGTCATGATCATCTATCATATTGTCGCATTGCATTGATTGTGTTCTCTCTTGTTTGCCGGTGTT
Source organism: Secale cereale (assembly GCA_902687465.1). Classification (NCBI taxonomy): domain Eukaryota; kingdom Viridiplantae; phylum Streptophyta; class Magnoliopsida; order Poales; family Poaceae; genus Secale; species Secale cereale. Next base: position 333,583,295 of record LR738715.1, read on the forward strand.
TGTCCCCTCTCAGTAGACTGTTTCGACGATGTGATCGAAGACACTAATGAAGACACATTACTCTCTTCAGAAGTACCAGGCAAGCAAAACCCCATTGAGCATTCCGATACAATCCCACTCTCTCGCTCTTGCTCTCTTTTACTGCATTAGGACAACAACGCTTCAACTGTTACCTGCTGCGGTAGTTGAACCCCTTTCCTCTGCATGACCTGTCATTGCCACAGTAAATAGTAGAAACCCACTAGCATGAGTAGGAGTTGTTTGAGCCATGTTGTGCCTACTCATTCATGCTTTCTGGTTATGCCTGCTATTTCTTAGAGTTGTGTCAGGTCTGATTCATCGGGGATGAATTGGAATGTGGTGAACATGTCCTACTGTTGAGAGCTAAGTGTGTGAACACGATTTGGTAAAGGTAGCGATGAGAGGCCATGTAGGAGTACATGGTGGGTTGTCTCATTGCAGCCGTCCTCAGGAACTGAGTTCTGTGTTTGTGATCCATGAAACAGCTACTACCACACACTGGGATCCTTAATTGACTCTCTCGGCTTCTTAATCACCCTTGTCCTCTGTCCAGGAGTTGCAAGTAGTTTCTGGTGTTTGTAGTATGCTGGAGGCCGTGCGCAGCGCTGATCGGAGGGGTGGGCTGTGATGCGGTAGGCACGTGGCCGGGTATGCCGGGCGCTCGTTTGGTGTCGCGGAACCCTGTACACATCGTTCGGGGCCGTATGTGGAAACCTCGACCGGACTCCCTGCGGATGGAACCTGAATAGGCGATAAACCTGGACTAGAGACTTGAGTGTTTAGGTAGGCTGTGGCCGACACCCTCGCTGGGCTTCCGCTTGAAGGTTGCTGAGTACATGTCGTGCAAACGGCGATAAGTGGTGAGAGCGTGTGTGAAGAAGTACACCCCTGCAGGGTTTATATGATCTATTCGAATAGCCGTGTCCGCGGAAATGGACTTCTGGGTTACCTTTACAGTTCATTGACAAGTGAAAGTGGATACTCTAAAACACGCAAGATAAGCATGAGTGCTATGGATGGCCTTCTCGTAGGGAGACGGGAGAGGATCCATAGTGGTGTATTGATTGGTGAATATGTGGACTCGTGTGCGCCACCTCAAAAGAGTTACTTGCAGTCGTAGTTCAGGATAGCCACTGAGTCAAAGCGGGCTTGCAGCAGTCAAACTCCACCACCCCTTTGTTGATACTGATGCATATGTAGTTAGTTCTTATGTAAGTCTTGCTGAGTACCTTTGTACTCACGTTTGCTTAATTTATGTTTTTCAGAGAGACTTCAGTCTCACTAGTGGTTCCGCATGGACTTTGACGTTTAGCTTGTTACCTCAGCTACGATCTTGTACCTTGGGAGGGTCTTGTAGATAGTCAGGCTCCTCGGCCTTTTTCCTTTGTAGTTGTCTGTACTCAGACATGTTATGCTTCCATTGCCTGTATGCTCTGTATGTTGGGTCATGTGACCTCTGCTTGTAATAAATGTTATGATGGCTCTTCTGGGCCTTTATCTATATGAGTTGTTGAGTTATGTTGTGATGCCATGTTGTACATCACATACTTGCATGTTATGCGTACGTGTAATGTGTATTGCTATGTGTGGGATCCGACACCTAGTTGTTTACCCTTGGTAGCCTATCTTACAGGGAAATGTCTCCTAGTGCTTCCACTGAGCCTTGGTAGCCTGCTACTGCTCTGGAACACTTAGGCTGGCCGGCATGGGTCCTTCTTCGGTCATGTGTCTGTCCCTTAGGGGAAATATAACGCATTGTTCCTTTAAGTCCTTGTAGCTTGCTACGACTTGGGTTCATACGTTGATGACCGACAAGTTTGTTGCTGGGTCCTGTATGCATGTCTCTGTAATTTAGTGCCACTTTTGGTTTATAACTAGTCAGGTCAGCCCGGGTTCTCTGTCATATGGATGCTAGCGACACTATCATATACGTGTGCCAAAATGCGCAAACGGTCTCTGTCGGTGTACTAGAGTAGGGGTACCCTAGTATCCCGAACTTGTGCACGGGCAGTCGCAGCATCCCGCGGCAAGGCTTGCCGGGTGACCGCCAAGGTCCTCCGTGGTTCCTTTGGAGCCATTCGAGAACAAAGTATCCCAGCCAAGGAGACAAGGCCCCGGCAAGAGGAGCTTGCCGGGAAGGCCACTCAAGGCACAAGACCCCGGCGAGAGGAGCTTGCCGGGAAGGCCAACCAAGGCATCCCAAGGAACTTGCCGTGACGCGCCACGCGTCCCGGCAAGGCCCGGTGAGCAACAAGCTCCCGGACGCGACAAGACAACGACCACGGCGAGGCGCTTGCCGCGGCAAGCTACCACTCTGTACCCGCGCTCTAGCACATCCACCAACGTGTCGCTCTGGGACCCTTCAAGGCGTACGTGGCGGGAGGCTGTGCAGCCAGCGGTGCGCGGTGGCAAGCGGTGCTGACAAGATTGACATCGTGGCGAGCGATGGCGTCCCTGACGGTCCCCTTTTGCACTATTTGGGCGACGCAGACGGGCATTTAATGCCTTTGTCCCCTGCCGTCAGGGTTAGGTATGATACACTGTACAGGTAGTTGTACCAACCGCAACACCTTTCCATTTTTACCCTTGTCTATGTTGCCACCTGTCGGTGACCCCTTGAGCATATAAAAGGAGGACCATGCGCAGCGTAGGGGGGAGGAGAGGAAGACACTCACGCTCGGTCTCGTTAGCTGCCGGTGTGTACTGTAGCACTCGGCGCTCCCGAGCAAAAACTCAATACAAACCACAAAGCAGGAGTAGGGTTTTACGCATCTGTGCGGCTCGAACCTGGGTAAACTGCTCGTGTGTTTCGCCTCGATCTGCTCTTCGTGCGATCTTCGCCCCCGCCGAACCGAAAGGGACGCCGGTCCCATAGGTGCTCGTGGACCAGTTTCCCCGACAGTCTCAGGCCAGGTAAGGTGGCACCCGTGGGGATACCATGCGTGAGGCCGCAAAGTGATATGATGTGTTATAGGCTATATCTGTGTGACTTAGGATCGGGGTCCTGACAGCTTTGGTATCAGAGCCTGACTGCCTGTAGGATTAGTAAGACAAACTGGTCGAAGTTGTGTCTAGAAGCTCTTTAGTTATATTAAGGGAATTGATTGTGGAAGGGAACGTAAGGCTCTTCTTACTTCTCTACCTTATGACCTTCTGATCTGAGTCACCCTCTTCTTTTCCACGGGGATTAAGAACCAGGCTTCTCATTCTATCTATCAGGATCACGTTAATGGTGGATTCAACTCTCAATTTCAGTCTCAAGTACTTCCGGTTGATAAACTGTTGGTCTCAGAACCTTGACATTATGATGTTAAGTGATTATGCTACCCTTTTGCTTGGATCTCAAAATCTTTTTGGGCATTTACAGCCGTTATGCTGTCCGAGTCTTCGTAGGTTTCTAAACAATCTGATGCGATTGCAAATCCCTTCCTCCTGTTCCCGATTCTCCTTCGGGCCAGATTAACCACACTAGTCGTTGTGTTAAGGTACTCCGTTGCCTCGACATACATGTTGGAGTTATTATTATGACCCTAGTTTTCCTAGAGAATCACCCAGTAATCTAGCAATGCTTTATATTCCCAGTGTGACGATTCTGACCATTATTCTTGAGAGCATCCCGTCATGCCATTTAGTTAGTAGGCATCCTACTCCTGGGTTCTTGAACCCAAGATTCATTCTACTTACTTCATGTTGGTAGTATTTGCTTGTCCCTTTAGGATATTAGTAACCTTGTGATAGTCCTCGAGGTCCGTGGTATATCATTCTTCCAAATACCATGAACCATCCTTGGCAAAAGTTCTCCCGAACCGAAATATCACAATAAGAGTACTCTTGAGGAGTTCTGGATTCTATATTGTGACTCTGCCAGTCCTACCTTTCTACATGGGTTATCCGGAAGAAATATGTTGAAAGTTCGATATGCTAGTCTATGCATCCACAACTCGGAAAGTTATATGTTCCTTTGAGTTGTCCCTTTTAGTTGTATTATGACCCCCATCTATCAGTTGATAGTCAGGAGTAGTTGTGCATTCGTGTTCATCGATGCCTTTTACTCTTGTGGTCCGTCAAGCCATTCTATTCCGGAATGACTAGGAGAAACAAACTCCAGTACCTTATCCATATCCTAGATTGGGTCAAAGAAGTTGTACTTTGCAGATGAAGAATGCTAATCCAGCTTCTAATCTGTTCTATCTTGGAATATTACCATCTTTATGTCAAGAATGTCATGGGAATTGCACCACCTCCTATGAACTCTTGATACAGTGATACTTATCACCATCATCGGTTATTCCTCGGTCTCCGTGTTATCGTAACCAGAATACTGACAAGTGAACTGTGATGTGTGAAATTAATACTCCTAGCAACTCCGTTGCTTAGTTAATGGACGATAATCTCATTCTTAGCATGATGGTTACTGAATCAGCATTCTAGGATTGATCGTGCTACCTAGTCCACCTTCCTGGTGCACTCCTTGGTTGATGAGTTAGGATTTTCTTAAGTCCTCGCTCATTTGATCATATCGTCTTGCCCTGAAAAGCAAGATTGTTCTCGAGCTTAGTAACATATCAGTGGTTCGTGATTTTCCGGTGATCTTGCCGGAAGTATCACCAGGTTGTCCCCTGACCAATGCGTCGAGCTCGTGATCAAGTTGGTTTCATATAAACCACCCCGTCTCCAAGAATCTGTGTTGGATATCCCGAGCTAGTTGGTTAAGCTGAACAACAACTTGGAGAGTTGGAAGATAAAAGCTTGATCTGACCTAGATCATTGCCAAAGGGATATCCTGGTGTTTGTGTGTTTGTTGGAGAAAGATGATATCTTCATCGATTGATCCTCGTGATCAGTTGTTAGATCCATTGTCTTGACAAAACTTTGACTTGAGTGTGGGCTATCGTCAAGTCAAATCAGAACCAATGTTATTCATAATGTTGTCTTACTCGTGGTTGATCCCTCAAGCGTACACCGTTACATCTATTGGTCTGACCAATGCTATCACTTTGTTCACATAGTTATGGAATTCCATCTATATGGAAACCTGGATGAACTATTGTTGAGCCCATCAACAAACATCCTTATCTTCTCCATGATTTCGTTGAACATCCAGCTAGTGTTGGAAACTTTTATAAGAATTATCTTCATGTCATGTTCATGAAGTATATGTTTGGTGCAAGAAGTGACTTTCTCCCAGTTCACGTGCATTAGGTGCAAGTTGCCGCCATGAATTCGAGAAAGTTAGTTTTGCTTCCTTCGGAATCATCCCAAGTCAGTCATGCATGTGCGAAGTATGCTACGGCTTGAGAGATTAGCTACCTCCATCCCATCGGTATTTCCTAGCACACCAAGCCACTGATTGATTTGTTCAAGGAGAAGAAGTTTCTTCTTAAGAGCTAGACTTATGCAAGGACTTTGATATCCTCGATGATGGTTCCCGCCTGAACTCGGTAATGTTTTATCATAAGACTACTACGTGGTCATGCTTGTCTTGGACAATGTGTCCATAGGTTTGTAGTAGAACCAGCTTATGTTTTGGAGCTTGCTATCGTAGTTCATTCCTCGAGAATCTCGCAACGTCGTCTCGTCGATTTGTGTTGCAAGCTTTCATTTTTCTTTCTAGACTCGATGAGTCTGGAATATCCTGACACCAACCAGAACTGAATCTCAGGCAGATATGATGGTTGGAGCATTTTCCAAGAACTATAATATTGGTCTCTCGATAATTGGTAAAGTGGATGTCGTGGCCAACACATCCAGCCGGAAGACCTATTGTTGTAGTATCTTGATTGAAGAAGTTGGCCACCTCACCATAAGGATTTCGTAGGATTTACTCCCTAGTTGTTCCTTATGGATTTTTGTGCTCCTGAAGTCCGACCTTTTACTTGACGTTCTAAGTACCAAACCATTTTAATAAATGGGTTGCGCTAGCACATCAAGGAGAACATTAGAAGCGGAGTGCTAAATGTCTCTCGGTCGATCATCCAGATTTTGCCTCTTGACTCCGCTAAGGTGAAATCTGATAAAGTGTTATCTTCCTTTGCATCTGCATCGTCCATCGCTATTCATCATGGTCATATGTTGTGTTGTCAGCACCATAGGCACGGATAATGGTAAAACCTTGATGTTTATGGAAATGCTCAAGTTCTTGAGAGCACGCACAAGCACTAGGTGTTATCACTGGCACTAACCGGGATTGCTCCCAGTGTTCTTAGTTATGCTATAACCTATCAACAGTAGATTCACTCTCTACTGTTGGGTTTCTTCCCAGTTACCAGAATCATTCCCAGCATTGCATTTTGTTCCCAGCTTGCACCACAGTATTCCCAGATCATCTTCAAAAGTGGAATTGCCATGGGTCCCATCCATTTCCGGTGATAGGCAAAAATAACTCATTGCGTTGTCTTCAACAAGGTAGTCCACATCATCCATTCTAATCGGAGTATGTCATTCTTTTGGACTCCTTCAAATGATCGCTTGAGTTTTGCTTTAGGTTGGTATAGAGGGTTACAATGATCTCTATATCAAAAGTAATTCTTTTTGCCACCTAAGGGAATAACTCTACGAGTCACCTTCTCTAAGGTGCCCCATCTGGTGACATCGATCACCAACTTCCTTAGGTGTGGAATTATTGCCTACCAAGTGAACCTTCTTCATTTGTTTCTCTCCATCCCTCTGGATGTGTGTTCCGTGTCTCGGCTCAAGAGATGTTCCAATGTCTCACTCCATGAGTTGATCTCGAGTTGCTCGATCTTTCACAAGATCAATTACCGCAGAGTTTCCTTCGTCGTCACCGTGTTGGACAAAGACCTCGAAAGCAAAGATGCCAAGATCAACATGATGCAATGAATTGACAACTTCGAGGAGGACAGTTGAATCGAGAAGATTGTGATGGCTTTGTGTCCCCTCTGTCTTCTTACCTCATGTCTTGAATCTCTAGACGAGATTCTTGTTTAGTGGGGGTGAGTTGTCATAGCCCTAGAGTTTGCTTGTACCAAGTGGCTTTGCATCCATGAATCATGTTCACTTTCAAGAAATTTGAAATGGGGATTGATAAACCCTAGCACAAATGCTTTCCAAATAGGTCCAGTAAAAAAAATTGCATTCAATGTTTCCAAAGTGTTCTTATTAATTGTTTGATATTTTTGGCAAGGCTTTTGCACCAAACCAAAAATAATGAACACTTTTTAGGAATATTTTGGGCACTGAATTTAAATCATTATTGTATTTGAATTTGGAGTTATATTCATAATATATATAATATATTTCCAAATAACTTTGAATTAATTTATGTGCCCCTGGAAAAGTCCATGGGAAACATAAAAATATTCAGAGGATGTTTTGGCACTTGTTTGAATTTGTTCAAATTCAAAACAGCGGCAAAAGAAAATAAACAAAGAAAGAAAAACAGAAAACAGAAACAAGAATTAGAAAAGAGAGAGAGAAGAACTTCCCTGGCCCTCACCTGGCCCAGCTCCTATGTGGCCCACTGGCCCAGCCCACGTGGCCCCTCCCCGGTCGTCATCCTCGTGACAGAAGGACAGGGGCGCGTGGTCGCCGTGCGCCGGCACGCGCACGGCCACCTCCAGCCTGCCTGCCTGCCCCTCGTCGCCCTGGATGCTCCATGAGTCGCCACGCAGTCCCCGTCCTCTCTCCCACTCTCCTCGTGCCTCTTCCCTCTCCTCTTCTCTTCCCCTTGCGGCCGCCCGAACAAGCCAGAGTGCGCCGACGAACACCACCGCGGCCACCAGCATCCCCGCGCCCATCCAGCTAGGCCACAAGCTTCGCCTCGGATCTGTGAAGCTCTACGCCGATGCACGCGACGCCGGCTGCCCCGAAGCCACGCCATCACCGCCGTCTTCATCGCCACGGCCGGCGATCGCCGCTACTCGATTCGTAGCAATGAGGACGTCCCTGAGCTCGCTGACCACCTCATCGTTTTCTCTGTGAGCTCCTGTGCCCCCTTTCCTTTCTCTCCATCGACGGATATGGCTGCTAGCTTCGATCCCCGCCGTGCCGAGCTCGTCGTTGCCCTGCCGTGTTGCTGTCGTGCCCACAGCTGCCGCCGTACCTTTTTGAGCCTGCCGTTGTGCTCACCGTGCTCCCAGGAGCCGAACGCACGCACCATCTCCTCCCCTAGCGCACCACAACCCCAAACCCGCAACCCACCGTGCGCCAGCCGCCGCCGCGAGCTTTATTCCGCTGAGCTCCGGCCACCCCAGCTCCTTTCGCTTGCCCTACCAGCTGCGCACGAGCCCCAGTAATGCGTAGGACCAAACGGCGGCCAATTTGGTCGACCGTAGGCAAATCCCGAGCCCCTCCGCCGTGCTGGCTGTCGCCGGCGGTAAGCCGCCGGCCTGTTTGGGTCTTTGACCCGAGGTTTGACCCCCCTGGGTCTATGACATGCGGGCCCTGCACGGCTAATTAACCTAGTTTAGGCTTAAACCTAATTAGCTTAACCTTGGTTAGTATTAACTACGTTTAATTAGTTTAGCTAGCCACTGACAGTGGGCTCGGTCCCTGGTCAAACCCCGGTCAGCTTAGGGTTAGACCGGGATTAGCCCTTGTGTCACTGACGTGTGGAGCCCACACATCAGGTTTGACCCTGGCCGCCCTGTTGACTTGCTGACTTCACACAGACGTCATGCTGATGTAGTAATGTTTTATGGAATTTAAAATAAATCTTAAATGATTTATTTATTTCAGAAAATAGCCAAAACTTCTAAAAATCACAGAAAATAATCTATAACTCGAGTTAAAATAATTTATATATGAAAAATGATCAGAAAAATTCAAGGAATCTGTTTATGGCATTTTCATGCATGTTTGAAGAAGTTACACCTGCTGATCATGTCAAATCAATTGAATGACATTTAAATAATCACATATGGAGTTTGAATTTGAACCTTTGGTTCAAACCAACTTCATTTAATATGGTTGCTAGTTGCATTAGCTCAATCAACAGCATATTGCCATGTCATGATCATCCATCATATTGTCGCATTGCATTGATTGTGTTCTCTCTTGTTTGTCGGTGTTTGTCTCCTCTCAGTAGACGCTATTTCGACGATGTGATCGATGACACTAATGAAGACACAGTACTCTCTTCAGAAGTGCCAGGCAAGCAAAACCCCATTGAGCATTCCGATACAATCCTACTCTTTCGCTCTTGCTCTCTTTTACTACATTAGGACAACAGCGCTTCATCTGTTACCTGTTGCGGTAGTTGAACCCCTTTCCTCTGCATGACATGTCTTTCCCACAGTAAATAGTTGAAACCCACTAGCATGAGTAGGAGTTGTTTGAGCCATGTTTTGCCTACTCATTCATGCTTTCTGGTTATGCCTGCTATTGCTTAGAGTTGTGTCAGGTCTGATTCATTGGGGATGAATTGGAATGTGGTGAACATGTCCTACTGTTGAGAGCTATGTGTGTGAACACGATTTGGTAAAGGTAGCGATGAGAGGCCATGTAGGAGTACATGGTGGGTTGTCTCATTGCAGCCGTCCTCAGGAAGTGAGTTTTATGTTTGTGATCCATGAAACAACTACTACAACACATTGGGATCCTTAATGGACTCTCTCGGCTTCTTAATCACTCTTGTCCTCTGTCCAGGAGTTGCAAGTAGTTTCTAGTGTTTGTAGTATGCTGGAGGCCGTGCGCAGCGCTGACCGGAGGGGTGGGCTGTGATGCGGTAGGCACGTGGCTGGGTATGCTGGGCGTCCGTTTGGTGTCGCGGAACCCTGTACACATCATTCGGGGCCGTATGTGGAAACCTCGGCCGGACTCCCTGCGGATGGAACCTGAATAGGCGATAAACCTGGACTAGAGACTTGAGTGTTTAGGTAGGCTGTGGCCGACACCCTCGCTGGGCTTCCGCTTGAAGGTTGCCGAGTACATGTCGTGTAAATGGCGGTAAGTGGTGAGAGCGTGTGTGAAGAAGTACACCCTTGCAGGGTTTATATGATCTATTCGAATAGCCGAGTCCGCGGAAATGGACTTCTGGGTTACCTTTACAGTTCATAGACAAGTGAAAGTGGATACTCTAAAACAGGCAAGATAAGCATGAGTGTTATGGATGGCCTTCTCGTAGGGAGACGGGAGCGGATCCATAGTGGTGTATTGATCTGTGAATATGTGGACTCGTGTGTGCCACCTCAAAAGAGTTACTTGCAGTTGTAGTTCAGGATAGCCACTGAGTCAAAGCTGGCTTGCTGTAGTCAAACTCCACCACCCCTTTGTTGATACTGATGCATATGTAGTTTGTTCTGATGTAAGTCTTGCTAAGTACCTTTGTACTCATGTTTGCTTAATTTATGTTTTTGCAGAGAGACTTCAGTCTCACTAGTGGTTCCGTGTGGACTTCGATGTTTAGCTTGTTACCTTAGCTATGATCTTGTACCTTGGGAGGGTCTTGTAGATAGTCAGGCTCCTCAGCCTTTTTCGTTTGTAGTTGTCTGTACTCAGACATGTTATGCTTCCGTTGCCTGTATGCTCTGTATGTTGGGTCATGTGACCTCTTCTTGTAATAAATGTTATAATGGCTCTTCTGGGCCTTTATCTATATGAGTTGATGAGTTATGTTGTGATGCCATGTTGTACATCACATACTTGCATGTTATGCGTACGTGTAATGTGTATTGCTATGTGTGGGATCCGACACCTAGTTGTTTACCCTTGGTAGCCTATCTTGCAGGGAAATGTCTCCTAGTGCTTCCACTAAGCCTTGGTAGCTTGCTACTGCTCTGGAACACTTAGGCTGGCCGGCATGGGTCCTTCTTCGCTCCTGTGTCTGTCCCTTAGGGGAAATGTCACGCGTTGTTCCTTTAAGTCCTTGTAGCTTGCTATGACTTGGGTTCATACGTTGATGACCGACACGTTCGTTGCTGGGTCATGTATGCCTGTCTCTGTAATTTAGTGCCACTTTTGGTTTATAACTAGTCATGTCGGCCAGGGTTCTCTGTCATATGGATGCTAGCGACACTATCATATACGTGTGCCAAAATGTGCAAACGGTCCCGGGCCAGGTAAGGTGGCACACGTGGGGATACCATGCGTGTGGCCGCAAAGTGATGTTACAGGCTAGACCTGTGTGACTTAGGATTGGGGTCCTGACAATCGGTATCTCCATACCTAGTTCAATCTCGTTACTGGCAAGTCTCTTTACTCATTCCGTAATACAAGATCACGTGGCTAACTCATTAGTCACATTGCTTGCAAGCTTATTGTGATGTTGTCTTACCAAGTGGGCCCTGAGATACCTCTCCACCATATAGAGTGACAAATCCCAGTCTTGATCCATGCCAACTCAACAGACACCCTCAGAGATACCTGTAGAGCACATTTATAGTCACCCAGTTACATTGCAACGTTTGGTACACATAAGGTACTCCTCCTGTCAGGGATATTACTATCAGGTATAAACCGGCCAGGAGGGTCCGGATTACACTGGTAAGATCATATTATCAAAAGCCCAGTGGGTTATGTACTAGGAGGTCATAGCCCGCGGAGGTTCAGGGCCCATGTATAAGGCCCATGGTTTGCAAACAGACATGTTATGTAACTTGGGATGTAAGATAGAAAGAGTAGAGACCGAGGCGGACACGTTTATGAGCCGGCCTCGGGACTCTGTAAACCGCACAGGGCGTCGCCTCCTATATAAAGGGACGACCCGGCGACGGTTCAGGACAAGAAACAACATCTCGAGACACAGGCAAAGCGGATTCGCTCCCTGGTCATCGAAGCCCAAGCAATACCACCTCAAACTAGACGTAGGCTTTTACCTTCATCGAAGGGGCCGAACTAGTATAAACTCCCTGTGTCCTTCGTCCGCTTTAACCCCTTTAAGCTAACCCGGGCGATGGCCTCACGATTAAGTCCTTTAGCCAAGACATCTGCTGTGCTAAATCCACGACAGTTGGCACCCACCGTGGGGCTATCGCACGATGGTTTAGAGTTCTTGAAGGGCAGCTTTGAAGGGCTCAAGGGTTACGCAGTGGGCCGGATGACCAAGAGTCGTCGCTGCCGGATCTACATCGACGATGCAGGCTGGGGCCTCGAGGCCGATTCAATTGAATACGGGTACCGGGTCCCCTTCGGCGGCATCAACGTCTTCATTGGCAAGATCGGCGAACCGGGCCCTGAGTCGGACATCTTCCCCAACATCATCGAGCCGGCTCAGCGTGCGGGATCAGCCCAGATTCAGCCCGCCGTGAAGCATGTTTTCGTCGGAGCGGTGCATGGAGTGCAAGCCGAGGACGGATCGGATTCTGGTGGCGAGACAGTTGTCTATTCCGGCGATGAATCTTCATCCGGAGAGACTGAATCTTTGTATCTATTGCAGGACGGCTGGTCTGAGGATGTGTCCGACGGTGATAGTATTCTGGACCCCTTCGATCCGCCAAACAAGGTTGCTGTTTTCATGGCCGGATCACAACCTATGCAGCAACCCTCGATGACTGGGGCGTTCACCTCATAGGCAGCGGGAGCCAGAGCTGGTGACCTTCCCCCATCACCCTCTAACGTCCTATCCACCTTAGTAGACACCTTGACGGCACTCGCAACAGCAGAAGTAGCCCAGGCCGACAAGGCGCAGCATGATGCAGAGATCGCTCAGCTGAAGAGCCGGATTGAGCAAGCTAAGTTGGATCTGGATGCGGAGAAAGCCAGGATGGCTACAAGACAAGCAGAGCTAGATTCCCAAGCTTTCCGGCTCAGGTTAGATCAGAACGCTTCACATGAGGTAATGTACAGAAGACAACGATCATTTGCCGCCGGTTTATGAGGCAAGGAATCTCTTTAGCACACCAGGAGCAGGAACCAGTAACCATCCAGAGGTAAACCGGGGAGGAGCCCCGGGGATAGGAGCGTCGGTTCAGCCACCCGCCACGGAGCCAAATCGCCAAGTTGTGCCGACACAGCACGTGCCCACCCCTCCAGGTCATTATTCTAACCTGTTGGATAACATCGTCGCCGCCGCTTCACGGCTGGCCGCCCTTCCCATTGAGGGGACGTCCCCCATGGCAGTGGAGGCACGACGGGCTAAAGACTTGCTGGGCACGGCGTTAACACAGCAGCAAGCTTATTCCTATAGCCGGGAGAGGATTCATTCAACCCCCCGCCCGAGCCAGAGTTACACAAGGCACCTGGATGAACCGGCTGTATCTAGCAGCGCGCGAAGACGCCACCGGCAGAGGCAGGATAATACGCCAGGAGCAGGAGCACATACCCAAGAGGTGGTGGACCAGGCCAGGCATACTGCCCACAACGGCACCCGACAAGCGACGCCGGCTCACCCCACCACAGAAACAGGAATCATGTCCAGTTCCTTGGAGGTGCAGTGTCTGATCCCCGCTTTACGAAACGTGAAACTACCCAAAGACTTCAAAGGTCCACGTAAAGTACCCAACTACACGGTGGATCTGGCTCCAGAGGCATGGGTTGAAAGTTATGAAATGGCCATGGAGATGCTTGATGTAGACGAAGCTACCTACGCCAAATACTTCACAATGGTGCTTGAGGGCACGGCCCAGATGTGGCTAAAGGGTTTACCACCTAACTCTATCAGGTCATGGGGTGAGTTGCGTCGCCGGTTTATCAATAATTTCAAAGGCACATGCAAACAACCGATGTCCGTGGTCGACTTAGCAGCATGTGTTCAAGGAGAGCAAGAGACCACAAGCAGTTGGGTGCGACGAGTATCTAAAATCCTGCACTCCTCCAATAGCACCAATCCAAGTATGGCGATAGTAACCTTGGAAGGCAATTGCTGGTTTGAGTCCTTGAGGCTGAAGCTGGGATGGCTCAAGCGTGATTGCAACGACATGGGAACGCTCATGAGCGCTTTGGTAAAGTATGGAGACTCTGATAACACCAAGTATCCAGATGCAGACGGAGATAAATCCGGGAAGGCGAGCAAAAACGGTAAACCGGCGCAGGCCAATCCAGCGGGTACAGGGTACAATGGCAAGCGTAAAGCGGAGGGCAGCTCAGACTTCATGGCCAATACCAACGTCCAAGACAACGGACAGCGCCGCAAGGGTAGACCGCCCCCACGCAACGGGAGGCCACCTATTAATCTAGATTGCCAGTTGAACGTGCCTTGCCCAAAACACGGTACAGAAGAAAATCCGGCTATGCATCTCTGGAAAGACTGTTTTATTATGCAAGAGCTTATGAAACAGGCCAAGTATAACCATGGGCCCCTCGGCGGGTCAGGTCCAGGTTTTCAGGGTCCGGGTTACCAGGGTGGTGGATCCGGATCAGGATACCAAGGCGGTAACAATAACCACAATGGCAACAATCAGCATCAACATAACCAACAACATGGTTAGGGTGGATACAATAACCAAGGCAGTCAACAGCGTCAGCAATAGCAGCAATACGGGTATCAGAATAATCCGAAGGAGCAAAGTAGTGGGCATTATCATGTTTTCACCACAAGTCTGTGCAAACGGGATCAAAAAGTTCTGAAGAGGGCAGTACATTCTGTTGAACCGGCGATACCACGTTTTTTGCGTTGGTCTGAGCAACCCATTGTATGGAGCAGAGAGGATCACCCGCCATGGGTTGATAATTCGGGTCAGTTGGCCTTGGTGGTGGCACCACAGGTGGGTGGTTATAAGTTCACAAAGGTGCTTATGGATGGAGGCAGCAGCATCAATATCCTATACTATGAGACTTTTCGACGTATGGGGTTGATAGATAAGAAGCTCCGACAGTCCAACATAGTGTTCCATGGAGTGGTGCCCGGTAAATCGGCTTACCCAGTTGGAAAAATCGATCTGGAAGTCACCTTTGGGGGTGAGCATGACTCTAGATAGGAGACGGTGACCTTTGAGGTTGTAAAGATCAGGAGCCCATACCATGCTCTGTTTGGGAGACCTGTTTACGCCAAGTTCATGGCTAGACCGTGTTATGTTTATCTGTAGCTCAAGATGCCAGGCCACAAAGGAACTATCACGGTTCACGGGAGCCGTAAGATTGCTTTGGAGTGCGAGGAAGGAGATGCGGCGTATGCTGAGGCAGTTTGTGCTACGAAGGTGTTGAAATTTTATAAGGACAATGTTGATCCGGCAGATATGTCCCCGCTGCAAAAGCCAACTACAGAGCATGATCCGGCATTGAAGTTCAAATCAGCTGAGGAAACTAAATAGGTGGACTTTGTTCCGGGCAACTCATCCAAGCAGTTCACTGTCAGCGCTAACCTAGACCCCAAATAGGAAAGCACGCTCATCGAGTTCATCCGTGAGAACCGGGATATCTTTGCATGGAAGCCTTCTGACATGCCAGGTATACCGAGGGAACTCGCTGAGCACAGTATTAACATTGATCCGAAGTTTAAACCGGTCAAGCAGTATCTGCGCCGCTTCAACGAGGAAAGACGCAAGGCTATTGGAGAAGAAGTGGCCAGGCTATTGGCCGCGGGCTTCGTAGTTGAGGTGTTTCATCTGGAGTGGTTGGCTAATCCGGTGTTGGTACTTAAGAAAAACGGAACTTGGAGGATGTGTTGATTACACAGACTTGAACAAGGCTTGTCCAACTGATCTTTTTGCTCTCCCCCGTATTGATCAGATTATCGATGCTACGGCGGGATGTGAGCAGCTAAGTTTTTTGGATGCATATTCAGGTTATCATCAGATCAAGATGGCAGTTAAGGACCAGGAGAAGACAACTTTCATAACTCCCTTTGGAGCCTTCTGCTATGTATCCATGCCTTTTGGGCTCAAGAGTGCCCAAGCAACTTATCAGCGTTGTGTGCAGAACTGCCTACAAGGGCAGGTTGGAAGAAATGTCCATGCATATGTTGATGACATTGTGGTGAAATCCAGGAAGGAGGAGACGCTGATAGAGGACTTAAAAGCAACCTTTGACAACCTCTGAGTTTACAAGATGATGCTCAATCCAGAGAAGTGTGGTTTTGGTGTTCCAGCAGGAAAGCTCCTCGGATTCTTAGTGTCAAACAGAGGGATTGAAGCTAATCCGGAGAAGATCAAGGCGATCACATCCTTGGCTAAGCCAGCATGTGTCAATGATGTCCAGCGCGTGGCGGGGCGTATTACAGCGTTGAGTCGGTTCATCAGCCATTTAGGAGAAAAGGCGATCCCGCTTTACCAGATGATGAAGAAGACGGACCGGTTTGTCTGCAGCGATGCTGCAAACGCCGCGTTCGAGGATCTGAAGCAGCAATTGGCAGAACCCAGTCCTTGCTGCCTTGGTTGACAAGGAGCCGTTGTTATTATACGTGGCCGCCAATGCCCTTGCAGTAAGTGTGGCCATTATGGAAGAGCGCAAAGAGGCAGGCAAAGAATATCCGGTTTAACGTCCGGTTTATTACATCAGTGAGGTGCTCATTGAGTCAAAACAAAGATATCCACACTGGCAGAAATTGGTATATGGTGTGTTCATGGCAAACCGGAAGTTGAAGCACTATTTCCAGGGCCACCCAATCACTGTTGTCAGTTCAGCTCCGTTAGGGGATATAATCCAGAACAGAGAAGCCACTGGCAGAGTGGCAAAGTGGGCCATTGAGCTTAGCCTGCACGGATTAAAGTATGTGCCCCGTACTGCTATAAAGTCCCAAGCACTGGTGGATTTCATTAATGATTGGACATAATTACAAGCACCTGAGGAGAAGCCAGATCATACATACTGGACTATTCACTTTGACGGTTCAAAGCAATTGGAGGGCTCGGGGGCTGGAGTCGTGTTAACTTCCCCGCGAGGTGATAAGTTCTGTTACGTCCTCCATTTAATGTTCCCTTGTACTAACAATGCTGCAGAGTATGAAGCTCTCCTCCATGGTTTCCGGATGGCCAAGGAGATGAACTTGAGCCGGGTTAAGTGTTTTGGTGATTCTGATTTGGTGGCGCAACAAGTATCTGGTAAGTGGGACTCTAAGGATCCGCTCATGGCAGCCTATCGACGAGAAGAGGATGCAATCGCAGGATATTTCAAGGGATATCAGGTGGATCACATGGACCAACGGAAAAATGAAGCAGCCGATGCGTTAAGCCGACTGGGTTCTCAACATAAACCGGTTCCACATAATACTTTCTTGGATGAATTGCATAGTCCGTCAGTGCAGATACCTTCTGAGGAGGACTTGGCTGTTCCTGATCCGGAAGCACAGTTGGTCGCAGCACTTCACATCATTCCGGATTGGACACTCCCCTATCTGGCGTACATGAGCCGAGGTGAGTTGCCAGAGGACGAAGTCGAGGCCCGACAGATAATCCGGCGGTCTAAATCTATGACTATCATCAATGGAGAACTTCATCACCGCAGCGTTTCTAGGGCGTTTCAGCGGTGTGTATCATCAGAGGAAGGCTGTGATATTCTTCGAGAGATTCATGAAGGGGATTGTGGTCATCACGCCGGTTCAAAGTCCTTGGTAGCTAAATCTTTTCGTCATGGGTTCTACTGGCTGACGGCTCACGCCGACGCAGAGGACTTGGTTAGAAAATGTGACGCTTGCCAGAAATTCTCACGGCGTGCTCATGTACCAGCGCAGGAGCTGCGGATGATTCCAATCACTTGGTCGTTTGCGACTGGGGGGCTTGATATGGTTGCACCCTTCAAAAGATCCCAAGATAAGAAAACCCACCTGTTGGTAGCAGTGGACAAATTTACAAAGTGGGTTGAAGCAGAGCCTGTCAGTAAGTGTGATGCAGCAACAGCAATTCAGTTCATCAAAAAGGTGATTTTTCGGTTTGGCTTTCCACACAGCATTATAACTGATAATGGCACAAACCTATCTAAAGGAGATATGGAGGAGTTCTTCCAAAGAGAACATATTCGCCTTGATGTATCATCGGTAGCTCACCCTTAGTCCAATGGCCAAGCTGAGAGAGCCAACCAAGAGATCTTGAGAGGCATCAAGCCCCGGCTTATGGTTCCTTTGCAAAGAACATCGGGTTGTTGGGTGGAGGAGTTGCCTTCTGTCTTATGGAGCATCAACACTACGCCTAACAGATATACAGGGTACACGCCTTTCTTTATGGTGTACGGTGCTGAAGCGGTCCTCCCTAGTGATATCCGGCATGACTCACCACGGGTGGCGGCTTATGTTGAAGCGGATAACAAACAAGCAAGGCAAGACAGCTTGGACCGGCTGGATGAGGAATGGGACACGGCCGCAGCACGATCAGCGATTTATCAGCAAGACATGTGCCAGTACCACAGCCGCCGGGTTAAGACCAGGACATTCTAGGAGGGCGATCTGGTGCTCCGGCTCATCTAGGACTAGACAGATATGCACAAGCTATCCCCGCCCTGGGGAGGGCCCTTTGTGGTCAGCAAAAACCTGCACAATGGATCACACTACCTTGTCGACGTTCGAGAACATAAGGACTCACGTACGGCAGAGGAGGAGACCAAGCGGCCGTGGAACATCGCTCTTCTTCGACCTTACTATACTTGAGCCATTGGCTCCGCTCTATGTACAATGTATATATTATGATTAATAAAATAAACTGGCGCCCCGGTACACCGGGGAATCAGCCATCTTCTTCGCAAAAGAGTATCACATGGGGGCTTCGAAAGAAACCTTCCATGGCCTCTTAAACCGGCGCCCCTAATAGAATCAGGGAATCAGCCGTGTCTTCCACACAAAAGAGTATCACATGGGGGCTTCGAAAGAAACCTTCCATGGCCTCTTAAACCGGCGCCCCTGATAAAATCAAGGAATCAGCCGTGTTCTTTGTACAAAGGAGTATCACATGGGAGTTTCCAAATAAGCTTTCCATGGCCTCCTAAACCGGCGCCCTTGACAAATCAAGGAATCAGCCATCTCATCTATACAACAAGAGCCACATGGGGGCTTCCGCGGGCAAGGAAGTTTTCCCATGGTCTCTTAAGATGGCGGCGGTATGAAGCCCATCATAAGAGCACTGCTCTGGTTGCTTCGGCAATTTCCACATGATGATGAGGGGTAAAAGAGAGTTTTGGTGCCTAACCCAGCTCAAACATATGCCGTGATGAGCAAACGACTCACACACTACCTGGGGGCTCACATCGAGTTGAATACCCTTGTAGTGAACATGGCTTGGAAGCCTGGTGCATGCACCTAAAACCCCGGATTAACCTGCCTGCATCAAGTAAATCACGCCGTCCAGGTAAACCTGGTATGACCCGTCGAACCTGCCACAAGTCAATCCTTCGGGACCCTGAACTTGGCCACGTTAAATTGACGATCATCGAGTTCATTACCTAAAGACAAAATCTTTACGAGATTTTGAAACATTGGGTAGCTTGCCATCGATGATTTGGTTAAGGATTGCGGAGCATCTTGACAGGCTTTGCTAAAATGGTTAATGATAGTAGCCTGGCAGCTCATAAAAAGCCTCGAATTTGGAGCCTGGTAGCTCGTAAAAAGCCTCGACTACATGGTCTTATTTGCCCAAAAAACCTTATTTTTATTTTTTATGATTTCACAAATCTTTGTCGTCAAGGTCATTGGTTTTTAACCAAGTCCATTGATGCGAGACTGGATAGCTACAAGGTTGACCATAAGTCTGGGTCATGAACACTAGCGAGAGTTAAACCGGCGTTCATCATAATCCGGGTCGGCCATTATGCTAAGCCAACAAGAGAGCCAAGGGCCTCATCAGCGCCCGCGCTTTAAGTTATTCCTACCGGGTTAAGGTCTACAGGCACACTTAATCAGAGGTATGGTATATGTTTGCGTTTTATATGCAGTTCGAAGCTATCAATTTGAAACATGTATCATGGCAGTATAATCCGTCCGGTGGTAAACCGCCAGGACATCTTTTCGCATTGTTCATGCAGACACAGGTGATATAAGCTGTTAAAGCTTTGCAAACAGAAGATAAATTGGGAGTGCCAAATCAAAATAATACCATAACAGTGGGACAAAGGCAGTATCTCAACTATTCTATTACAAGGCACTTGCAGCCCCGAATGAATCAAAGTTTCTTGCAAATTATTCAGCAGCTAAAAATTAAACCGGGACTGTTTAGGATTCTTCTTCAGCACGCTACGAAGGCTGAGGGTCAGCTTGCTCCGGAGCTTCGTCGACTTCTGGCAGCTGCTGGAAATCAGGAGTGCTCCAGTCAATATTGGAGAGGGCACGGAAATACACTTCATCGTTTATAAGATCTGACGGATCAATGTCCCGAGCGAAGGTGTGCTTACGAACTGGTGGGATCAGATTTTCGGTGTCGTAAATCGGCCGCTCCACCCGCGCATTCTCTAGGTCGTAACCCGGATGATACCTTGTTAAACCCGCTTCGTTAGCAAGCTTACTGGCAAGAGGGCGCATGTCTTTGGTTAAAGAACGGAGATCTTCAGAAGAGAAGGCTGACCCATCGTCTTTCATGCTAGGGTAGCCATTCATGGCCTCCGCCGGATCAAAATCGGGGACCCATGCCTTGGCCCGGGTTAGCGCCATAAGAGAACCAGCTCGTGTAGCAGATTTCTTCACCTCAACGAGTCGAGCAGGCAAGACAGATAGCTTTTCCAGAGTGGCTACATGGCACTGATAGCCCTTTGAGCACCAGAGTAGAGCTGCTCCATCAGGGTATAAACAGCCTTGAGCTTCTTCCGAACATCATCTCCAAGATGAGTTATGCACCTCCCTATAAACAATTGACGAGTTAAACCGGAGCAGAATAAAGATTGCAAGGATGCAAACATACGAAGACAGGTACTCATCGAAGATAGCAGATGTCATGTTCTCTATTTGTTGTTTTAACCCGGATAGCTCCTGCGTAACCGGATTGAGAGCAGCGTCAGCATCCTTCGCTCTTTTTTCTAGAGCGTCCCTTTGCACCTCCCATGTGGACCGGTCCGATTCAAAATCTTTCTTGAGCTTTTCCATGTTAGCTAAAGCAAGAACAAGTACTTCCTTAGTTTTCGTTGAAGCAGTTTCATGGAAAGCCAAGCTATTCCGGAGTTCAGTTGCCTCCAAAGCTCTCCGGTTCAAGTCAGCCTGCACGAAAAGGAAAGTGTTAGAAGGACAGTTCAATCAAAGTCTCAAGCACATAACAAGTTATGCACTCGACACTTGGGGGCTAATGTAAGTTCATTCTCAGACATAAGAGAAGTCTCGGTTCACCTACAGTGAAGTAAACCGGCACTTGGGGGCTACTATGGCCTAAAGGTATAATTGAAAAGAATAAGCAGAAACGAAAGGCAAAAGGAAAGAAAGTTACCTCATATTTCTCCTTCATCATGTTGACTAAACCAGCCTCATAGTCGCGGCTGGTGAAGAGTCGGTTCAGATACCCAGAGTGGAGTTCTTGGGCACTAAGGTGGTTATAGCTTGACAGATCTGTACTCCATTTGCCTTTGTCTTGCTGGAGCTTTTTCTCCTTGGCGGTGTGTCTAGCCAAGACAACAGGTTCTGAGGGGGCGGAGAAGCCTATTCTAGTTATCTCAACGTCTTCGGTCGAGGCAGCGGTTGGCTGGAGTGGATTAGTAGTGTGCACCGGACTAACAGGAGCCGGGCTAGCCCGAGGAGGACTAACCCGGACAGGGCTTGCCGGTTCAGCCGTGTTCTCCATAACATCACCCCCAGAGCAGCAAGATCTTCATGATCCATAGGGGTGGGATCATCGTGCTGAACTTCAACAGTTTCCTCTGGAGGATTGGCCACTTCAGGGTCCTCGGCCGGTTTAGCAGTGGTGTGTTCGTCAGCCGGTTTATTTAATTTCGCCTTTTTGCTAGGCTTGGGCATACTGACAAAGGATAAAAGAGCAATGAGAATCACAAAGTCAAAACAGAAAGGTAAACCGGACGTTTGGAAAGATGACTTACCCATGAACGGTCTTAAGCACCAGGATTTGAGTGGCAGTAGACTCGCTGGAAGAAGACAGCGGAGCCTCCTGATAGTTGGGATCAGGCGGTTTAAGAGGTTTGCGAATAAGACCTGCTTTTGGATGAAGAAGGGTTGGAGTAAGCAAAACCTCGGAGCGGCGTCTGCGAGCTGGCGTGTGGGGTAATCCGGACGATTCTACTACGTGACCACTATGGTGTGTGGTCCGGCAAGCCTCATGCTGCTGTTTCTTCAAAAGAAAGTGGGGATCCAATTGAGCATAAGGGTGAGAAAATGGATATTTCCGGGATGCCCGGCGAATCTTGGGTGGCAACGGTTCTGAATCAGATGAGAGAGAAATTACCTCAACTTCATCCGCTTTACTTCCCTCTGCTAGATCCTGGGAAAAGACATTGTTGATATAAATATTAACAAGGAGAATTCAAAGGATGTGAGAATCAAGCGGTACCTCAGAAGCCGGATCATCTTCTTCATGGTTCGAACCGGAAGCGGCAGCGACTTTCTTCTTCTTTACGGCTAAGCTCTTCTTACGGGTTGGCTTCGCCGGTTTATCCTGCGCTTTCCTCTTCCAGAAGGGATCATTGGCCTGTGAAAAGGAACAAGAACGTGTTGAAGAAAAGTGATATGAACAGATTAAACCGAAAAGAAAGGGTCGGTAGAGTTTTACCGATGGCGGTTTGTTGGTTAAACAGAAAGGAGCTAAACTGGTCCGGCTGCACTCCTCCAGAGGGATGTTCAGCATCTTCTTGGCAGACTCAGTAACTTCATTGTCAGGAAGCACTATTTTTGTGTGGCGTTGAGGATCTTCCGGTTTGCCAGTATATTTGCACATTAAGCTTGAGCGCCGACTTAGTGGGAGAATTCTCCAAGAGAGCCAGCAGCGGACGAACTCAACTCCGGTCAAACCGTTAGCCACGAAAGCCTTGAGTTTGGAGTTGGGGGTATATCGAGCCCAATCTTGGGCGCTAAGCCACTGCGGGAAAGCATGACTCGGCGTCAAACGGTAAGCATGGTAACCCGACAGCGGGTTTTCTCCCTCTGGCGAAGTATCTTTGCAATAGAACCATGTCTAGTTCTAGTCCTTAGGGTGGCTGTGAAGAGTGGCACGAGGAAAGCTGACGTCCTTCCTTTTCTGGATGCTCACGCCGCCAAGTTCAGTGTGAGGCCCGTCAGAAAACTCAGTTCGGCAGTTCAGATGGAAGAAATCCCGGAATAGCTCCACAGATGGTTCTTCTTGTAAATATGCGTCCGAGAAGACTTGAAAGTTGCAGATGTTCGATACAGAATTCGGGCCTATATCTTGTGGATGAACTTGAAAATCGGCTAAAACATCCCGGAAGAATTTTGAACCGGGAGGGCTATTACCCCAGGCCATATGATCATAAAAGACTATGATCTCTCCCTCCTTAGGCTCGGGAGGACACTCGTTTCCAGGGGCCCACCAGTGCAGAACCTCCTTAGGGCCCAGAACACCAATTGAGGCCGCTTCTACTAAATCATATTTCGTAATCCGGGATGGAACCCAGTTGCAGGCAACAAATTGTTTCGCTCTGGAGGCCATTTTCTCCAATAAAGGAATACTGGAAAATATAATACAAGACCCGGTTTACCAATTGCTAGATATAAACCGGCGCTTTCTATGAAGATATGGATTTAATTGACGGTTTAAGCAAGGGACTAAGGGTACCCTCTAATCCGGGCAAGCATGAACGAGACAGCTACCGGTTTATGATGATAGACGGAGGAAATTAAACCGTTAATTGTGGAATGCAGATTTAAGTCTAAACCGTCAATACAGGTGTCTGAGGCGCAAGTCATAATTAAACTGGCAACATAAGCAGATAAGCTGCAGATCTAAAGTGTGAGAAACAACTTTCACATGAAGCAGAGGTAAAATATGGATCTACGGTGCAGGAAAAAGATAGAACAATTCAAGTCATATTCAGTGAAGGCAGCGGAAGTTTTCTACAGATTCAATCTAAGCTAGCAGTGCTGAAGAAACTAAAGTTATGACGATGGAGCGGAAGCGCACGAACGAAGGTTGACCTAACAAGTTTTACATATACAGCTAAAACCAACCTACGGCGATGAACTACGAAGAACGAGGGTTTGCGGCAAGCTACAGAAGAAACCCTAGAACTGAGATCTATGGGGAAGAAGACAGCGTACCCGAGGAAGCAAAGGACAGCGGTGAGTTTTCTAGACGCGTTCAGGTCGATGCAGCGGCCAGGCTTCCTGACGATGGCGAGCTCGAAGAACAGCGACGGAGGCTGGAGCGCTGGAGACGAAGGAGGACGAAGCAGATGGGGAAAAGAGATGGGCCTCAGCTGTATTTATTGGCCGAAGAGATAAAAACGACAAGCGCGGGAATCGAGGAGGCCGGAAATCGGATATAGATTGAGCAGTCGCCTCAATCTTCGGAGCGCTAATAAAGAAAGGTAACAAACAGATGCGGGCGTTAAATGCGCAGATGATGTCACGACAGATTGAAGTGATTCCAGGAGATGACGTCATGGCCGGTTTATTGAGCATACAAGAGTTGCAAACAGGGAAACTTGAACAAGACTTTGAAGACTGACATGAACAAGTTCAAATCAATCTGTGGCCTAATGTCAGGGATATTACTATCAGGTATAAACCGGCCAGGAGGGTCCGGATTACGCTGGTAAGATCATATTATCAAAATCCCAGTGGGGTATGTACTAGGAGGTTATAGCCCGCGGAGGTTCAGGGCCCATGTATAAGGCCCATGGTTTGTAAACCGACATGTTTCGTAACTTGGGATGTAAGATAGAAAGAGTAGAGACCGAGGCAGACACATTTATGAGCCGGCCTCGGGACTCTGTAAATCGGACCGGGCGTTGCCTCCTATATAAAGGGACAACCCGGCGACGGTTCAGGACAAGAAACAACAGCTCGAGACACAGGCAAAGCGGATTCGCTCGCTGGTCATCGAAGCCCAAGCAATACCACCTCAAACTAGACGTAGGCTTTTACCTTCATCGAAGGGGCCGAACTAGTATAAACTCCCTGTGTCCTTCGTCCGCTTTAACCCCTTTAAGCTAACCCGGGCTATGGCCTCACGACTAAGTCCTTTAGCCAGGAGATCTGCCGTGCTAAATCCACGACACCTCCGGTGTCAGTGAGTTGCATGATCCCATGGTCATAGGAACATATACTTGACATGCAGAAAACGATAGCAATAAACTAGACACGATCATATGCTATGTTCATAGTTTGTGTCTCATCCATCACATCATTCTCCTAATGATGTGATCCCGTTATAAAATGAAAACTCATGTCTATGGCTAGGAAATCATAGCCAGCTTTGATCAACGAGCTAGTCATGTAGAGGCTGACTAGGGACATCTTGTTGTCTATGTATCCACACATGTATTTGAGTTTCCGATCAATATAATGCTAGCATGGATAATAAACAATTATCCTGAACAATGAAATATGGTAATAACCAATTTATATTGCTTCTAGGGCTTATTTCCAACAGTCTCCCACTTGCACTAGAGTCAATAACCTAGTTGACATTGCCATGTGATTAACACTCATAGTTCACCTCGCCATGTGACTAACACCCAAATAGTTTACTAGAGTCAATAATCTAGTTCATCACCATGCGATTAACACTCAATGAGTTTTGGGGTTTGATCATGTCATGCTTGTGAGAGAGGTTTTAGTCAACGGGTCTACAACCTTTAGATTCGCATGTACTTCGAAAATCCCTATGTCATATTGTAGATGCTGCTACCACGCTCCACTTGGAGATATTCCAAATAGTTGCTCCATTATATGTATCCAGTTTGCTACTCAGAGTCATTTGGATGGGTGTTAAAGCTTGCATCGACGTACCCCTTTACGCCAAACTCTTTATAACTTCCATAATCGAGAAACATTTCCTTATTTCTAAAAGGACAATTTTGACCGCTGTCCAGTTATCCACTCCTAGGTCATTTTTGTACCCCCTTGTCAGACACGCGGCAAGGCACACCGTAGGTGTGATACACAGCATGGCATATCGTATAGATCTATGGCTAATGCATAGGGGATGACCTTCATCCTTTCAATCTTTTGTCGTGGTCGAGCTTTGAGTCTCACTCAACTTCAAACCTTACCACTCAGGCAAGAACTCCTTCTTTGACTAATCCATTTTGAACTCCTTCAAAATCATGTCAAGGTATGTGCTGTGTGAAAGTATTATCAGGCATCTTGATATATCTCTATAGATCTTGATGCCCAATATGTAAGGAGCTCTACCTAGGTCTTCCTGTGAAAAACTCCTTTCAAACAACCCTTTATGGTTTCCAGAAATTTTACATCATTTCCGGTCAACAATATGTCATCCACATATACTTATCAGAAATGTTGTAGCTCCCACTCACTTTCTTGTAAATACAAGTTTCTTGCAAACTTTTTATAAACCCAAAAGCTTTGATCGCCTCATCAAAGCATATATTCCAACTCCGAGATGCTTGCTCTAGTCCATTAGAAGGATCGCTTGAGCTTAGCATCCTTAGGATCGACAAAACCTTCTGGTTGTATCACATACAACCTTTCCTCATGAAAGCCGTCAAGAAAACTTTGTTTTGACTTCCATCTCATACAACAACGTATAACTCATCACGTCTTGACCATATCACATCACAACATGCCCTGCAAAAACAAGCTAGACGTCATCTACTTTGTTGTTGCAAGTTTTAGGTGGCTGCTACGGGCTTCTAGCAAGAACTGTTCTTACCTACGACACAAAACCACAACAGTGATTTATCAAGTTTGTTGTTTTAACCTTCAATAAGGACCGGCCGTAGTCAAATTCGATTCAACTAAAGTAGGAGAAACAGACACCCGCCAGCCACCTTTATGCAAAACAAGTTGTATGTCTATTGGTGGAACCGGTCTCATGTACGTGGACATGTAAGGTTAGTCCGGGCCGCTTCATCTTACAATGCCGCCGAAACAAATAAGATGTTGGTGGTAAGCAGTATGACGATCACCGCCCACAACTCTTTTTGTTTTACTCGTGCATATCATCTACGCATAGACCTGGCTCATGATACCACTGTTGGGAAACGTTGCATGGAAAAAAATATCTACGCACACACAATGTTCTATCCTTGGAGATGCATAGCAACGAGAGGGAGAGTGTGTCTACATACCCTCGTAGACCATAAGCGGAAGAATTTCACAACGCGGTTGATGTAGTCGAACTTCTTCGCGCTTCAACCGATCAAGTACCAAAGACACGGCACCTCCGAGTTCAGCACACGTTCAGCTCGGTGACGTCCCTCGCCTTCTTGATCCAGAAAGACGTCAAGGAAGTGATCTCCGCATGGCTTCCCCTAAGCACTACAAAAATATAACTGAGGGTGCAAACTTTGGAGGGGGGTGTAATGCCCAGGATGGGACTATATCTCCTACGTGTCGAGGCACGACTTAAAGATATAAGCCCATCCTAGAATGATCTCAAGTTTGGTATCTTTGCACGACTCATGAAAAAGAGGGATTAAAATGCAAAAGGAGATAGTTGGCTTACACTCGCCACTTCACACAATACAATACATAAGCAATACATCATTCGAAACATCACAACCCGACTACGGGTGAAGATCCAAAAGAAAGATACCAAAACAACATAACGCCATAGGTCAGGATCGAATCCTAGTAGAAACCACTACTGATCGTCGAAACGTAACAAGCATACGGCCAAACTCTTCATCGAGCTCCCGGTGAAGAACTGATCCAACTCCTGCATCAAACTCGGCTGAACCTGCATCTGGTGTGGTGAAGTAACTGTGAGCCACAGAGGACTCAGCAATCCCGTTCCTGGGTAACACGACTATTTAAGCCTTGGGTGAGGACAAGGCTGAAGAAAGAACAAGAGGTGAAGGAACAACAAGAGTCTGCAGCAGCAACTAGCACTAGCTTACGTAATAGAGAGCGAGAAGAGAAAAGCCTCGGTCGAGAGATGATCACGAAGTGATCCTAGCTAAAGCTGGTCAAACATAACCCCACCGTGTTCAACTCCCGAATCCCTATTCGGAAATTGACAGTCACGGTACACACGCTGGTAGTGTATTTGAATCATTGTGTTAAGTTATCTACAACCGGATATTAACAAGCTCCCATCTGCCACATAACCGCATGCACGGCTTTCGAAAGTTCAAACCCTGCAGGGGTGTTCCAACTTGACCCATGACAAGCCCACGATCCGCGGAGTCGCAACTCCAAAGGTGGGAAGACCCGAGTATTCTCGGAATCCCGTGCTCAAGATACTCCGAACTAAGGTAAGGCTAATCCAGCAAATCCTCCCGGCGTGTCGACACCTTGATAGTAGCCGCGCGTATCTAAGTCTCAGGACACGACCGGATGAGACATCCTACGGGTTTTTACCAGACCCCAAGTTTCCTTGAGGTGGCCCCGCAGTCCGCTCGTTTCGGACCAACACTCATGTGGAGCACTGGCCCGGGGGGTTGAATTAAAATAAAAGAGGGTTTGCAAGACCCTTATGCAAGTTTATTAGTTATTAGGCGAATATTACCAATGTTGGGATTTGCTGGAAAAGACTTAGCACTTAGCGGTTTATCAAGGGGGTCCCATACACCCCAACCGTGTTAGGAACGCATAATCAAGGAACATAACACCGGTTTATACGGTTCCTAACGGCATGAGTGGAACAAATCACCAAGCAAAAGGCTTAGCCTTCCACCCTTGCCAATATATAGATGATTTCATTTAAGCATTTATATAGTGTGATCTAACCCAACCAAACTTCAACATGAAGCAAGCATCTTCAATCTTCACCTGCAACTAACAATGCTATAAGAGGGGCTGAGCGAAGCGTACTTAGCCATTCAACGGTTTGCATAGGTAAGGTGGTTAGACAGGTTCATGGTTACAATAGGAGGCTGACAAGAAAACATGGGCATCGAGGCAATATACTAAAGAGCGAGACTACTAGCAATAGGCAAAGATAGTAATGGTATCCGGGTTCGGTCATCTTGCCTGGGATTCCACAAGGAAGAAGAACGGATCCACGAAGTAGACGGAGCAACACAGACGAGAGAAACCTCACAACTCCGGAACGAAACCGAAGCTAACAAGAGAAGCAACCGGAAAGAAGCAAAACAACATGGTAAACACACAAGCATAAACATGGCATACGATGCACATCCAAGTATGATGCATGTCCGGTTTAAATATGCAAGGCATGGCAAGGTGCACAAACAAAACTACAAGTTAAGTGGAGCTCAATATGCAACGAGTTGCATATTGACGAAACACCACATTTTAATTATTTAATTGACTCTAGTTATTACAAGACAAGATTAAGAGTTTGTTAACATGGCAAGAGGTGAAGCATAATAAAACTACACTATTTAGGCATTTTAAATGAGTCCGGAAAAATAACAACAACATATCCGGAAAATCCCCATGAGCATGTTTAGTGATCTTAAGCAAACAACAATTACACACATATTAAATGTTGTTAACATGATGCGGATGACATGAACAAGTTATATGCAATTATTAAAAGGTTGACTTAAAAGAGATATGAAGCATTTGTCGCCGTGGTGGAAAGAAAAGGGTGCCACGGCAACGATCCGAAAATGATGCAACGGCACCATATCGGTTCCGGTAACTCGTTGAGAGTCCGGTGCAAAAGGAAAGATGGCGGGAGGCGTGTCAAGCAAGAAGAAAGTGGGGAGATCCCGTCACCGGGTTCCCACGAGTCGGCGACGAGGCAACCGAGGAACAAGACAAACGGACGAAACGGCACGGAGCACACACGGGTAACATTTCATACAACACAACATAACATCTCACGGGGTCGTCTCGTTATACCTTTGAAGCGTGCGTTTCGGGGCGGTTCGGGACGTAGAGGAAGAAGGCGTTCAGGTGAGTCGTAGAGGAAGTAGCCGTTCCGTCGGCGGTAGTGGAAGTAGTTGTTCACGGGGTCTTCGATGGTCGACGGTAGTCGTTCGGGCGTCGAGTTCGTAGATGTACTAGCGGTCTCGGCGACGGTAGTGGTACACGACGACGGTAGTGGTACTCGTTCCGTAGTCGTACTTGAGGGTCTTCGGCGACGTAGTCGTTCACGGTTCATAGACGTACTTGCATCGGAGGGGTACTTGTCCATGAAGTCGTTCTCGTCCGTAGTTGTTCATGTCATCGATGTCGGGGTACTTGGTCGGGTCGCCGTGTACTCGTTCATGTAGTCATACTTGGCGCTTCCGGCGACGGTAATGAAAGTAGTGGTACATGTTCGTCTTTCCGTAGATGTTCGGGTCGTTGCGGTCTTTGGCGTGTAGGCGTACACGGTTCTCTGTCAAGGTCAACAACACAAGCAACACAAAACAAAACAAAACGGCAGCAGCAAAAGGGGCGACGAGGCCATGGCAGCGGCTAGCTGTGCGCCATGGCGAGGAGGTGTTGCTCGTGCTGCTTGGCGAGGAAGCGGCGAGGAGGCAGCACGGAGGCACGGCGCTGATGCGGGCTGAAGAGACGAGGCAGGGGCGCGCCGGCCTTGGCGACGGTAGGGGCGAGGGTGCGGCTCCAGCCGCGGGGCACCATTGCAGAAGAGGAGGGGGGCGCGGCGCTGGGGTGCTCGAGGAGGGGCCGCGCGGAGGGAGCCATGCTGGGGCGTCGCAGGGACTCGCGAGGAAGGTGCGCGGCGAGCTCCTGTCGCGGAAGGAGGGCTCGCGCTGCTGCGCCTTGGCGACGGAGAAGCGGCATCGCCCCGATCCGGCACGGAGGTAGGGTGATGGGCGAGGGGAACGGAAGATCGAGGGTTCGGCGAGAGGAGATCGACGGGAGAGATGGGATCGGGTGCGGTCGAGCGAGCGCTGGGGGACGAGAGAAACGGGGTGCTGCGAGGGGGAGAGCGAGGGGGTTTGGGACTCCTGGCGAGGGGGAACGAGGAGAGTGCGGCGGCGGCAGGGAAAGAGAGGGAGGGTCGAGCGATCGGGTGCCTGGGCGTCCAGCTAGGGTTACGGGGGGAGAAAAGGAGGCTGGGCCTCGGGCCTGAGAGAAGGAGGTTTGGGCCAGGGAGGCCTAGGGCGAAAAGAGGCCTGGCGGCCTGGGCCTTAGGGAGAAGGGAGGCTGCGGCTGGGCTCCCAAGGGAGGCCTGGCCTAGGAGGAGAGGAGAAGGGAGTTGGGGCCTCTCCCTCTTTAACTGATTTAAAAAAAACAGAAAAGAAAGAAGAAGAAAAGGGAAGAAAAGAAAAAGGTTAGGGAAGAGATTTAAACACGGAGTTAAATCTCTGGACTCACACAAAATGTAAGGAATTTAATAAAATTGTTGGAGGGTTTTTTGGAAGAACCTCGAAACAACAGACAGAATTATAGGCAAGGTTTAGAAGTAGAAACTTGAATTAAGAGGCATGGGGAATATTGCAAGTGTGTTATGGTGATCTCCAACAAATGGAATAATTATGATATAGCTCCCTAATATTTGGAGGATATGTTATAAAGAGAAGTCACCTTCCCTCGATTTAAATGGACCGAAGGTCCACACGATTTATTTAGGTTGAGATGCAAAGATTAATGACATGATGGCATGA
This sequence comes from Secale cereale, assembly GCA_902687465.1. Taxonomy (NCBI): domain Eukaryota; kingdom Viridiplantae; phylum Streptophyta; class Magnoliopsida; order Poales; family Poaceae; genus Secale; species Secale cereale. Next base: position 333,614,675 of record LR738715.1, read on the forward strand.
TGACATTATGCAAAAATAAATAACACAAACACAAAGAACACACGGGAGAACCCGGAACATCTGGAACTTCTGGAATCTTCTGGGACGTCGGTCTTCGGGCGTCACAGGGGGCGCCGCACACGGCTAACAATTGATGTCGTGTGCTTGTGAGGCAACCCCTCCCCGCATATATAGGTGAGAGGGGAGGGGAGGAAGCCAGGGCGCCCTAGGGCTTGGCCGCCGCCCCCTTGGGGCCTTGCCATGCCATGTGCCCCCTTTCCTTGTATATGGAAGGGGGAAGGAAAGAGGGGAGGGGGGAAGAAAGGGGGGATCCTATTCCCTCTCTTTCCTTTCCTCCTCACATTTCCTTCTCCACTTAGGCCGACCCATATGGGGGGCGCACCAGCTCCTTGTGGCTGGTGCGTTTCCCCACTTGGCCCATAAGGCCCATATCTTTTGTCGGGGTTGCCCGAAACTCCTTCTGGTGACTCGATGAGTACCCGATGTCCTCTGCAACACTTCCGGTGTACGAATACCATCGTCCTATATATCAATCTTTACCTCTCGACCATTTTGAGACTCCTCATCATGTCTGTGATCTCATTCGAGACTCCGAACAACATTCGTCACCAAATCACATAACTCATATAATACTAAATCATTAGTGAACATTAAGCGTACGGACCCTACGGGTTCGAGAACTATGTAGACCTGACCGAGACACCTCTCCGGTCAATAACCAATAGCGGAACTTGGATGCCCATATTGGTTCCTACATATTCTATGAAGATCTTTATCTATTGAACCGTTATGACAACAGACACCATTCCCTTTGTCCGTCAGTATGTTACTTGCCCGAGATTCGATCGTCGGTATCTCTATACCTAGTTCAATCTCATTACCGGCAAGTCTCTTTACTCGTTCCATAATACATCATCACGTGACTAACTCATTAGTCATTTGCTTGCAAGGCTTATTATGATGCGCATTACCGAGAGGGCCCAGAGATACCTCTCCGATACTCGGAGTGACAAATCCTAATCTCGATTCATGCCAACCCAACAAGACACCTTCGGAGATACATGTAGAGCATATTTATAGTCACCCAATTACGTTGTGATGGTTGATAGCACACAAGGCATTCCTCCCGTATCCGGGAGTTGCATGATCTCATAGTCACAAGAATATGTATTTGACATACATGAAACCAGTAGCAATAAACTGAACGATCAAATGCTAAGCTAACAGATGGGTCTTCTCCATCACATCATTCTTATATTTATGTGATCCCGTTATCGAATGACAACTCATGTCTATGGTTAGGAAACCTTAACCATCTTGGATTAACGAGCTAGTCCAGTAGAGGCTTACTAGGGACACGGTATTTGTTTATGTATTCACACATGTATTTAGGTTTACGGTCAATACAATTCTAGCATGAATAATAAAACTTTATCATGATTAAGGAAATATAATAATAACCATTTTATTATTGCCTCTAGGGCATATTTCCATCACATGCCTCAATGCAGGCACCCGATAACATTTATCTAGGTTCAACACTAATCTCGAAGGTAGAGAAAGCATGCTATGGTGATCACATCAACCTTGGAAACACTTCCAACACACATCGTCACCTCGCCCTTAGCTAGTCTCCATTTATTCTGCAGCTTTTGTTTTGAGTTACCAATATTAGCAACTGAACCAGTATCTCATACCCAGGTGCTACTAGGAGTACTAGTAAGGTACACATCAATAACACGTATATCAAATATACTTTTGTTGAAGTTGCTAACTTTCTTATCTACCAAGTATTTGGGGTGGTTCCGCTACTACTGACCGTCCCCCTTACAATAGAAGCACTTAGTCTTGGGTTTGGGTTCAACATTGGGTTTTTTCACTGGAGCGGCAACTGGCTTGCCATTCATGAAGTCTCCCTTCTTGCCCTTGCCCTTCTCGAAACCATTGGTCTTGTTAACCATCAACACTTGATGCTCCTTATTGATTTCCACCTTCGCGGCCTACCGCAAACAGCTCCGGGATCATCGCCATCCCTTTCAAGTTATAGTTCATCACGAAGTTCTATCAGCTTGGTGATAGTGACCGGAGAACTCTGTGAATCACTATCTTATCTGAAAGATTAACTCCCACGTCATTCAAGCGATTGTAGCACCCAGACATTCTGAGCACTTGCTAACTGGCTGAGCTATTCTCCTCCATCTTGTAGGTACAGAACTAATCGGAGGTCTCATACCTCTCGATACAGGCATTTTTCACAAAAATAAACTTCAATTCCTGGAACATCTCATATGATCCATGACATTCAAAACACCTTTGAAGTCCCGGTTCTAAGCCGTAAATCATGGCACACTAAACTATCAAGGAGTCATCAGAACATGTCTGACAGATGTTCCCAACATCCACAAATGATGCTTGAGGGGTTGGCACACCGAGCGGTGCATGAAGGACTTATGTCGCTTACAGCAATGTCGGTTTTTCCCCAAAGAGGAAGGAATGATGCATCACAGAGGCGGTAGGTATTTCCCTCAGATGTGAAACCAAGGTTATCGAACCAGTAGAAGAAACAAGCAACACAATGTAAACAACACCTGCACACAAATAACAACTTCTCGCAACCCGACGTGTTAAAGGGGTTGTCAATCCCTTTTGGGGTACGGCGCCTCAAGATAGGCAAAATGGACGTGAGGAATTTGTAGTAGATTGGTAGATTAAACACCAAATAAAACTAATAAGAATAAATTGCAGCGAGGTATTTTTGTATTTTTGGTTTAGTAGATCTGAAAATAAATGCAAGGAAAAAGTAGATCGCAAAGGCAAATATATGAGAAAGCAGACCCGGGGGCTATAGGTTTCACTAGTGGCTTCTCTCGAGAAAAATAGCAAAGGTGGGTAATCAAATTACTCTGGGTCAATTGATAGAACCTCAAATAATTATGACGATATCTAGGCCATGATCATTACATAGGCATCACGTCCAAGATTAGTAGATCGACTCCTGCCTGCATCTACTACTATTACTCCACACATCGACCGCTATCCAACATGCATCTAGTGTATTAAGTTCATGAAAAAATGGAGTAATGCGTTAAGAACGATGACATGATGGAGACAATATGCGTTTATCTATGGTGTTAGATATGGATCTCGTCGTTTTATCCTTAGTAGAAAAGATACATACGTGTCGGTTCCCTTTCCGTCACTGGGATCAAGCATCGTAAGATCGAACCCACTAACGGGCACCTCTTCCCATTGCAAGATAAATAGATCAAGTTCGCCAAACAAAACCCAAATATTGGAGAAGAAATACGAGGCTATAAGATATCATGTATATAAGAGATCAAAGAAACTCAAATAACTTTCATGGATATAAAAAGATAGATCTGATCATAAACTCAAAGTTCATCGGATCCCAACAAACACACTGCAAAAAGAGTTACATCATATAGATCTCCAAGAGACCATTGTACTGAGAATTAAAAGAGAGAGAGGAAGCCATCTAGCTACTAACTACGGACCCGTAGGTCTACAAGGAACAACTCACGCATCATCGGAGAGGCACCAATGAAAGTGGTGAACCCTTTCGTGATGGTGTCTAGATTCGATCTAGTGGTTCTGGACTCTGCGGCGGCTAGATCGATATTTCATTGACTCCTATAGGGTTTCTAGAATATAGTGGTATTTATAGAGCAAAGAGGCGATGCGGGAGGCCACCAAGGTGGGCACAACCCACCTGCGCGCGCTAGGGGGGCCTAGCGCGCCCTGGTGGGTTGTGCCCCCCTCGGGGCACCCCCCCAGGTGCTGCCTTGTCCCATCAGGTGTCTTCTGACCCATAAAAATTCTCCAAAAAGTGTCGCGGCATTTGGGCTCCGTTTGATATTGATTTCCTGCAATGTAAAAAACATGCAGAAAACAACAACTGGCACTTGGCACTATGTTAATAGGATTGTACCAAAAAATGATATAAAATGATTGTAAAACATCCAGGAATGATAATTTAATAGCATGGAACAATAAAAAAGTATAGATACGTTCGAGACGTATCAGCATCCCCAAGCTTAACTCCTGCTCATCCTCGAGTAGGTAAGTGATAAAAACAGAATTTTTGATGTGGAATGATGCATATCATGTCATATCATATTCTTTTCTTTATAGCATGGTCATTTGAACTTTTATATGGTTCAAAGCAATAGTCTAATTTTGACATAATGATTTAGATACTCAAGCATATCAATAAGCAATCATGTCTTTCAAAATGTCAATGTCAAAATAAGCTATCCATACAAAATCATATAGTCTTGTCATGCTCTGTCTTCCCCGCTCAAAGTATAAATCATGTACTACCCCAGTGTTAGCCAAGAAATTGATTCATACTTTTTAACGTGATTCAACATTTTCAACTCTTACACAATACGTGAGCGTAAGCCATGGATATAGCAATATAGGTGGAATAGAATGCGCTGGTAGTAGACAAAAGAAGGGAAGAAAGTCTCACATCAACTAGGCAAATTAATGGACTATGGAGATGTCCATCAATCAATATCAATGTGAGGAGTAGGGATTGCCATGCAATGGATGCACTACGAGCTATAAGTGCCCCATCTCTCTTTTCTTTTCTCTTTTTTTTTTCTTTTTTTTTTCTTTTTTTCTTTTTCTTTCTTTCTCCTTTTTTCCCTTTTTCCTCTTTTTTTTCTTTCTCTCATTGTCTGGAGTCTCATCCTGACTTGTGGGGGAATCATAGTTTCCATCATTCTTTCCTCAATGGGACATGCTCTAATAATGGATAATGATGATCATCACAATTCTATTTACTTATAACTCAAAAAGAGATAAAAATTACAACTCGAGACCTATGACATAGCATGACTCTATATGATGAAAATTAATGCTCAAGTCAACTACATCACGTAAGTGCATCGCAATATATCTCAGAATTGCTATGGAAATACCAAAATAGGTAGGTATGGTGGCTGTTTTGAGGAAGGTTTAATAAAGTTTATGCACCGGCGAAAGTTGCGTGGCACGAGAGAGGCTAGCAATTATGAAGGGGTGTGATTGCGTATAATCCATGGACTCACATTAGTCATAAAGAACTCACATACTTATTGCAAAAGTTTATTACCCCTCGAAGCAAAGTAATACTACGCATGCTCCTAGGGGGGAGGTTGGTAGGAGTTAACCATCGCGCGCCCCCGACCTTCACAAAAAGATAGGACAATCAAGGATAAATTGTGCTCAGACTTCCCGGCATAACGAGAGACCATACGTGCGTATTTCGAGAATCACAAACCATAACATGAATATTCTTACTACTACATAATTACTCATTAACACGACTCACATATCATATCATCATGTCTGAAAACTATTACAAGGAATCAAGTTTATTTTGTCCAATGATCTTCATGAAAGTTTTTATTATATCCTTCTTGGATATCAATCACTTTGGCACTAATTTTCATGTGTTGCTTTTGATAATCTCAAACAAATATAAGTGAAGATCATGAGCATAATTTTTCTTTCTTTCTTTCTCTCAAAATAATATAAGTGAAGCAAGAGATAATTTCTTTTAAAATTTTACTAACTCTCAAATAAATCTAAGTGAAGAAAGAGAGTATTTCTTCAAAAATACTAAGCACACCGTGCTCAAAAAGATATAAGTGAAGCACTAGAGCAAGTACTAGCTCATAAAGAATTTAAGTGAAGCGTAGAGAGCTATTCTAACAAGTCATGGCATAATTTTGGCTCTCTCAAATAGGTGTGTATCGCAAGGATTGATGACTTAAAAAGGAAAACAAAACAAGCAAACACTCATATCATACAAGACGCTCCAAGCAAAACACATATCATGTGATGAAAAAAATATAGTTTCGAGTGAAATACCGATAGTTGTTGGAAGAAAGCGGGGATGTCACTCGGGGGCATCCCCAAGATTAGTTGGTTGCTCCTTTTTGGATAATAGCTTGGGATGTCGGGGCATCCCCAAGCTTAGGCTCTTCCATCCTTCCTTCATCCATCGTAAGATAACCTAAAACTTGAAAACTTCAATCACACAAAACTTCAACAAAACCTTTGTGAGATCCGTTAGTATAAGAATGCAAACCACTACTATAAGTGTTGTGTCAAACCAATTCATATTTTGTTTTTATATTATATCTACTGTATTCCAACTTTTCTATGGGAAAAACTCATCAAAGAAAACTATAGAGCCATCAAAATAAGCACATAACACAAAGAAAACAGAATCTGAAAAAAAAAACTGAACAATTTGTAGTAATCTGGATGTTTCGAAAACTTCTAGAACTCAATAACTCTTGAAGCAAAAAGAGCCACATGGGAAATTTGAATGTTAATCTTCTGCAAAAAGAATCAACTAAAAAGCACTTTCTTGTTAAAAATGAGAATTTTTCTCGTGAGCGCAAAAGTTCTGTCTTTTTCAGCAAGACCAAACAACTATCACCCAAGAAGATCCTATCGGTTCTACTTGGTACAAACTCTAATTGAAACACAAAAAACACAACCATACCAGTAGCATGATTGTGTTAACACTCAAGAACAGAAAGCAAAAAGCAAAAATAAATTTTATTCATTGGGTTGCCTCCCAACAAGCGTTGTCGTTTATAGCCATTAAGATAGGCTTGGAATTTCAATGATGCTCGCATGAAAGACAAGAATTGAAACACAAAGAGAGCATCATAAAATATGTGACAAACACATTTAAGTCTAGCATACTTCCTATGCATAGGAATTTTATAATCAAACAAATTATCCAGACATGAAATGTCTAGCATATGCAAAGGAGAGGAATAAAACATTGAAAATCTCAACATAACGAGAGGTGATTTAGTAACATGAAAATTTCTAGAACCATATTTTCCTCTCTCATAATAATTACATGTAGGATCATAATCAAATTCAACAATATAAAATTTTATTTTCATGACCCACATGCGTAAAAGTCTTATAATCTTCCAAGATAGTGGGGCTAACATAAAATAAAGTCATGAGCTCTCCAAACCCACTTTCAATATTATCGCAAACATATTCATCATGAGGCTCAAATAAATTTTCAAGATCGTAACAAGAATCACCCCATTCATGATCATTGCAATAAGTAGAGGACATATCAAAATTAGCATCCCCAAGCTTGGGGTTTTGCATATTACTAGCATAATTGACATTAATAGAATTTAGTATAACACCTTTGCAATCATGATTTTCATACAAGGAGCTATCATGAATCACTTCATAAATTTCTTATTTTATCACTTCATCACAATTATCAGATTCATGAATCTCAAGCAAAACTGCATAAAAATAATCTAGTGCGCTCAATACACTAGCAATTGGTTCAACATAATTGGATCTTTTAAAAAGATTAGCAAGTGGATGAGGATCCATAAACGCTTTCCTTACGATTTCCAATAAAATACCAAATTATACCAAGCAACCAAGTAAGACATAAGGGCAAACGAAAACAGATCTGAGTAGAAAACGACAAACGAAAAAGAGGACGAATAAAAACGGCAAATTTTTGTGAAGTGGGGAAGATGAAAACGAGTGGCAAATGGCAAATAATGTAAATTGTGAGGAGATTAGATTTGTGATTAGGAACCTGGTATATGTTAAAGATCCTCCCCGGCAACGGCGCCAGAAATTCCTTTTGATGTCGCTTAAAGCTACGTCGGTTTTTCCCCAAAGAGGAAGGGATGATGCAGCACAGCGGCGGTAGGTATTTCCCTCAGATGTGAAACCAAGGTTATCAAACTAGTAGGAGAATCAAGCAACACAAAGTAAACAGCACCTGCACACAAATAACAACTTCTCGCAACCCGACATGTTAAAGGGGTTGTCAATCCCTTTCGGGGTACGACGCCTCAAGATAGGCAAAACAGACGTGAGGAATTTGTAGCGGATTGGTAGATCAAACACCAAATAAAACAAATAAGAATGAATTGAACAAAGGTATTTTTGTATTTTTGGTTTAGTATATCTGAAAATAAATGCAAGGAAAAAGTAGATCACAAAGGCAAATATATGAGAAAGAAGACCCGGGCGCCGTAGGTTTCACTAGTGGCTTCTCCTGAGAAAAATAGCAAATGGTGGGTAAACAAATTACTGTTGGGAAATTGATAGAACCTCAAATATTTATGATGATATCCAGGCAATGATCATTACATAGGCATCACGTCCAAGATTAGTAGACCGACTCCTACCTGCATCTACTACTATTACTCCACACATCGACCGCTATCTAGCATGCATCTAGTGTATTAAGTTCATGGGAAAACGGAGTAATGCATTAAGAACGATGACATGATGTAGACAAGATCCATTTTTCTGTGGCGTTAGATATGGATCTCGTCGTTTTATCCTTAGTAGCAATGATACATACGTGTCGGTTCCCTTTCTGTCACTGGGTTCAAGTACCGTAAGATCGAACCCACTACCGGGCACCTCTTCCAAGTGCAAGATAAATAGATTAAGTTCGCCAAACAAAACCCAAATATCAGAGAAGAAATGCGAGGCTATAAGAGATGAAAGAAACTCAAATAACTTTCATGGATATAAAAAGGTAGATCTAATCATAAACTCAAAGTTCATCGGATCCCAAGAAACACACCGCAAAAAGAGTTACATCATATGGATCTCCAAGAGACCATTGTAAGGAAGCCATCTAGCTACTAACTACGGACCTGTAGGTCTACAAGGAACTACTCACGCATCATCGGAGAGGCACCAATAAAAGTGGTGAACACCTCTGTGATGGTGTCTACATTGGATCTGGTGGTTCTGGACTCTGCGGCGGCTGGATGCATATTTTGTTGACTCCTTTAGGGTTTCTAAAATATTGTGGTATTTATAGAGAAAAGAGGCGGTGCGGGAGGCCACCAAGGTGGGCACAACCCACATGTGTGCACCAGGGGGGCCTGGTGCGACCAGGTGGGTAGTGCCACCCTCGAGGCACCCCCAGGTGCTGCCTTGGCCCATCAGGTGTCTTCTGGCCCATAAAAATTCTCCAAAAAAATTCGCTGTGTTTAGGCTCCGTTTGATATTGATTTCCTACAATGTAAAAAACATGTAGAAAACAACAACTGGCACTTGGCACTATGTCAATAGGTTAATACCAAAAATGATATAAAATGACTATAAGATGATTGTAAAACTTCCAAGAATGATAATATAACAGCATGGAACAATTAAAAATTATAGACACGTTGGAGACGTATCAAGGACATAAGCCTTCTGTGCAGTGATACGTCTCCAACGTATCTATATTTTTTTATTGTTACATGTTGTTATAGTATCATTCTTGGATGTTTTACAATCATTTTATAGCAACTTTATATCATTTTTTGGGACTAACCTATTGAGATAGTGCCCAGTGCCACTTGCTGTTATTTGCTTGTTTATTACATTGCAGAAAATCAATATCAAACGGAGTCCAAATGCAGCCAAGCTTTTTGGATATTTTTTAGGACCAGAAGACATCCAGTGGGTCAGAGAAGCACCTGGGGGACCAGGTGCGCCCAGGTGGGTTGTTCCCACCTCGGTGGGCTCCTACACCGCCTCTTCACTCTATAAATACCCAAATATTCCAAAAACCCTAGGGGAGTCGACGAAATTTTGTTCTAGCCGCCGCCAGTTCCAGAACCAGGAGATCCAATCTAGAGCCCTTCTCCGGCACTCCGCCGGAGGGGGAAATCATCACCAGTGGTCATCTTCATCATCCCGACGGCAACCATGTTGAGGAAGGAGTAGTCCACCCTCGGGGCTGAGGGTTTGTACCAGTGACTATGTGTTTAATCCCCCCTCTCTCTCTCTTGTTCTTGAGATGTCACGATCATGATGTATCGTGGCTTTGTTAATATAGTTGGATCATATGGTGTTTTCCCCTCTCTATCTTGTTGTGAATTGAGTTTTCCCTTTGACATTTCATTTTATCGGATTGAATACTTTTATGTATTTGAGAGCACTTGCTATGAATACCCATGGTGAAAATGGGGTATCATATTGATTCACTTGATATGTTCTTTGGCACTCAACTTGCAGATTCCCGAGGTGATATTGGGGTAATATTCAAGGAACACCCTAGCAACTAAGCTTGGGGATGCCCCGGAAGGCATCCCCTCTTTTGTCACAAACATTATCGGTAACCTCACTTGAAGCTATATTTTTACTTGTCACATGATATGAGTTTTGCTTAGAGCTTCATTTTATTTTGTTTTGATTTGGTTGCTAGTATTTATTGTATTTCAATAAAAATGTCAAGTATAGCCATTACCATGCTTATTTTGCAAGTCTACATGTTGCTGTTTGAAAACAGAAAGTTTTCTATCATTGTCTAAATTCTTCTAGATAGTCAAAACGTGATAATGTCATGAAATTTTTACAGAGTGAGCACTAATAAGTTATCTGCAATGTGGTAATGTTTCAGATTTTTTTGAGTTAGGGAAGTATGAGGAAAATTGCACTCTTTACAGACCGTCCTGTTTAGACATATTGCTGTTATGTTTGCATTGTTTGCATATGTTTGCGTGCTTAATGATTCTATTTGAGGATATGAGTACTAAATAGGTAGAGGCATTTAGTAAGCAATATTAAATAGTAATTTTAGTGATTTACTACCATAGAGAATGATAAGGTTTCTCATTGATTTATAGTAACTTATCTCACGAGTTCTTGTTGAGTTTTGTGTGGATGCAGTTTTTGAGATTTAGGAAACCGTGATATGAGAGGAATTAAGGAGAGACAAAAGCTCAAGCTTGGGAATGCCCAAGGCATCCCAAGATAATATTTCAAGAAGTCTCAAGCATCTAATCTTGGGGATGCCCGGGTAGGCATCCCACCTTTCTTCATCAACAATTATCGGTTAGTATCGGTTGAGCCTAAGTTTTTGCTCCTTCACATGAGTTGTGCTATTCTTGAAATGTCATTTTTTTTTGCTTGCTGTTTGAATAAAATACTTAGATATGAAAGTTTTTAAATAAAAGATAGTCTTCACATAGCTACCTATTTACAAAACTACTTGCTTGATCTTCACTTTATAGCAACTTTATATCATTTTTTAGGACTAACCTATTGACATAGCGCCCAGTGCCAGTTGTTGTTTTTTGCTTATTTTTTACATAGCAGAAAATCAATATCAAACGGAGTCCAAATGCAGCAAAACATTTTGGAGATTTTTTTGGACCAGAATACATTCAGTGGGACAAAGAAGCACCTGGGGGTGCCCCTAGGGGGCACAAACCACCAGGGCACGCCTGGGCGCCCAGGCATGCCCAGGTGGGTTGTTCCCACCTCGGTGGCCTCCCGCACCGCCTCTTTGCTCTATAAATGCCCATATATTCCAAAATCCCTAGGGGAGTCGAAGAAATTTTGTTCCAGCTGACGCTAGTTCTAGAACCGTGAGATCCAATCTAGAGCCCTTCTTCGGCACTCCGACCGAGGGGGAAATCATCACTGGTGGCCATCTTCATCATCCCGGCGGCCACCATGATGAGGAGGGAGTAGTCCACCCTCAGGAATGAGGGTTTGTACGAGTAGCTATGTGTTTAATCTCTCTCTCTCTCTCTCTCTCTCTCTCTCTCGTGTTCTTGAGATGTCACGATCTTTATGTATCGCGGAGTTAATATAGTTGGATCATATGGTGTTTTCCCCTCTCTATCTTGTTGTGAATTGAGTTTTCCCTTTGACATTTCATTTTATCAGATTGAATACTTTTATGGATTTGAGAACACTTGATGTATGTCTTGCTATGAATACCCGTGGTGACAATGGGGTATCATATTGATTCACTTGATATGTGTTTTGGCACTAAATTTGTGGATTCCTGAGGTGATATTGGGGTAATCTATGCATAGGGGTTGATGCACGTTCTCGTCTTTGTTTCTCCGGTAGAAATCTTGGGGCACTCTTTGAAGTTCTTTGTGTTGGACTGAATATTATGAATCTGAAATTGTTTGATGCATATCGTATAATTAACTCACGGACACTCGCGGTGACATTGGAGTATCCAGGTGACACTAGAGTTGGTTGATGTGTATCATATGGTGTTATTTTAGAATGGACTCTTGATAGATTGAAAGGAAAGGATAACTTGATGTTACTTTCGTGCGAACTCTTGATAGATCAATCAGAAATAATAACTTTGAGGTGGTTTCATACCCTACAAACAATTTATTCTTATGTTCTCCACTAGATAGGAACTTTGGAACGATTCTTCATCTCACATTGAGGGATGGTTATATGATCCAATTATATTAGCATTGTTGAGAGATTGCACTAGCGAAAGTACGGAGCCTATGCCTCATTTTCAAGCATTGCAATATCGTTTGCGCTCACTTTTGTTACTTGCTACCTTGCTATTTTTATTGTTACTATTACAAAAATCAATATCTACTAGCCATATTACACTTGTATCACCATCTCTTCGCCAAACTAGTGCACCTATACAATTTACCATTGTATTTGGTGTGTTGGGGACACAAGAGACTCTTTGTTATTTGGTTGCAGGGTTGTTTGAGAGAGACCATCTTTATCCTACGTCTCCCACTGATTGATAAACCTTAGGTCATCCACCTGAGGAAAAATTGCTACCATCCTACAAAACTCTTCCCTTGGAGGCCCAACACTAGTCTAGAAGAATAAAGTTGCATAGTAGACATCATGCAACATCGAGGACAATCCTCAGATTATAGACCTAGTCCTCATAATTTCTTACAATATCTTTCAACTTAGTCTTTCTCTAGGAACATATTAAAATAGGGAGCTACAACGCGAGCTTTTGATCTACAACATAACTTGCAAAGATTGTTTAGACTATTGTTCATGAAAGTGAGTTCAATTAAGCATATTACCTAAGAACTCCCACTCAAATCAACATCCCTCCGGATGTCCGAGTGCAACAAGATCCAAATTCACTTACCCAAGTCCGATCATCACGTGAGATGAGGTGGTTTCAATGGTGAACATCTCAATGTTGATCATATATATTATATGACTCGTGTTCGACCTTTCAGTCTCTTGTGTTCCGAGGCCATGTCTGTACATGCTAGGCTCGTCAAGTTTTACCCAAGTGTTCCACATGTGCAAAACTGGCTTGCACTGGTTGTATGTGAATGCAAACTCTATCACACCTGATCATCACGTGGTGCTTCAAAATGATGAACTTTCGCAACGGTGCACACTTGGGGAAAACACAATTTTATCTTGAAATTTTAGTGAGGGATCACCTTATAATGATGTTGTCGTCCTAAGCAAAATAAGATGCATAAAAGGATTAGCATCACATGCAAATCATAAGTGACACTAGATCATTGCTGGCGCGTGTTGCCGCGCCGTCTATTTTGATGGTAGAATTATATGAGTTGTCATCGATATATGAAGGCAAAAGCTAATCAAAACTAAAATGAAAACTGCGGGGAAACTAAAGTATGCTAAAATAACGAGTTCCACACATTTCCCCCCTTTTGTTTTGATATGAGTACTCCCATCAGTATTAAGATAAAATTATTTTTCTGAAAATGCCCAACACTTAAACTCTTTTCTATCAGTTTATACATGATGTAATACACTTATTAAGCATCTACCCAATCCTACATCTAGAGCACCGGTCAAAGGACGGGCAACTTTACCGTTGAATAAGACTTCTAGTTCATAATATATCAATAAATCATTTGTAGTTACAATGTGAAGAAGAGGATCTTCCATAGTATGTAGTATTTAGTAGTGACCATCAAATTTAGATATTAGAAGTTGCATAAATTGTGCACATGAATCTACAATGTGTCGTGATTTGGAGAGGGGCATGTGCTGCAAAATCTGAATATTAAAGATATTTGTGTGAAAGGATCTAGCTTTTCGTCCTCAAGGCTACTCATTCCAAAATCCTTTCTATAATTTTGTAGCCCGCGTAAATAAGAACAAGATTATTTCCAGGTGAGATTGATAAAATGAGACACAAAGATTACCATTAAACATGATGTAAGTAATTTATTATTTGTTATCATCCTACCTTCATGAGCTTGAGTGTTGGTTGCAGATCAGCCTTCTCATACCATAACTTCCAATGTGGAGAACATGGAAAACATAAAATACTGGAATTAAATGATATGTTAGTACGTTGCAAATTCCTCACACCATATATTATTTCATCCAAATGCAAACCAAGAGAAGTCACCTCATGGGATGGTCTCTGTTTGTGGGCAATCTGGCTAAGCGACAGAGTGATACACCCTTGCATGGCATTTCTGAAGTAAAGAACAATTAATCTCTGCTGATCAGATAAATGGAAATAAACAAACACATAAGAAATAGACAATTCACAAAAACATATGATAAAGAAAAACTCTCTTGATGTATATTTTATTATGAGAAAAGGTGTTATGGCTTGCATGAGAAACAGGTGAAAGGAATCACAGAATAAAAACATGAATAAAAAAGTAATGAGCATATATGGCGATTTCATTTGGATTGAAGGGATTTCAAATGGCATACCATGAGAAGCAAATGGTCTGATGGCTACAAATCATAACCAAGAATAGTTTGTTCAAACCCTATGATAGGAAATGGGAAAATAAATTTGAAGCCACCAAACATATCTTTTAGGGGGGTGGCGGAGTGAAAGGCATGTATAAACTGAAGCACATTGGTATGAATTTGGAACCTGGTTTCTGGTCACCAATGGCAAGGTTGCAACACGTAGAAATAACTAAATGGTTTAAGGCAAGTAATATACTTAGGATTTGAGTTAAACACAAGTACAAAAAGGGTATTTAGGCTTAAAGCATTAGGTATAAACAGAAAATTATTAGGTTTAGAGAGGAGAGTTGAATCAACAAAAATAATTGCCTCGGCACTAATATATTTAGTACTAACAAGTGTATAATGTAGGTACACACAAGATTAGTTTGGGGATTTTAGGGCAGCACAAAATAGTAACTTGGCTTGCAAAATATGTACGTAAAGTAGAGGAGAGGAAAGGTACTGGAAGTGATAGAGATCATGAACCAGCAATTGTACTGGAGCCGCTCCGCCGCGGCCACAAACTCATACTCCGGCTCCATCCAACTACTCAGCTGCGACCACGACCTACAATTCAAGAACCAGAGACCAAAATTAGGGGTGAATTAGGAAGTTAGACCATTAACTAGTGAGGAAATTAGAGGGATAGATCAAGGGCAGAGGAGAGGTCCAGGATCCATCAGCCATCATCCATCCATCATCGTTGGCGGCGCCTGGCCGCATCGGTTAGGTTAGGTCTGGATTGCGAGCAGGGGGAAATGCGGCTAGTCCTCTGTATTTTCTTCCAGCTCGGTGAAGCCCATTAGGCCCAAATTCACACCAGATGTCCAAAGTAGTCACCAGAGCAGCGACCCAGCACGAAAACGCTCAGTCCTAGTGAAAACAACGATTCGGGGCGAGACTAACAGTAAATCTGACGTTCGAAAACGTCCCAAAGTGATGATCCAAAGGCTGAAAATGCTAATAGCCTGAGAGGGCTGGAAAGATTCTCAGTTATAATATATCTAAATGATATGGCCATCATCTTGTGCTTTTGATCTCCATCTCCAAAGCACCGACATGATCTCCATTGTCACCGACACGACACCATCATCTCCATCATCGTGTCTCCATCGGGGTTGTCACGCCAACCATGTTCTACTACTATTGCTAATGCTTAGTGATAAAGTAAAGCATTACATAGCGCTTAATGATTGACACGCGTGGCATACAATAATTAAATACAACCCTATGGCTCCTGCCGATTACCGTATTCATCGACATGCAAGTCATGATAATCTATACAAAACATGATCATCTCATACATCAGATATATGTCATCGTGTCTTTGGCCATATCATATCACAACATACCCTGCAAAAACAAGTTAGACGTCCTCTAATTTGTTGTTGCATGTTTTACGTGGGTGCTATGGGTATCTAGCAAGAACGATTCTTACCTATGCAAAGCCACAACGGTGATATGCAAATTTTTATTCAACCTTCTACAAGGACCTCCTTTGTCGAATCCGATCTAACTAAGGTGGGAGAGACAGATAACTGCCAGCCGTCTTTATTCAATCAAGTTGCGTGTTTGTCCACGGAACCGGTCTCATGTACGTGGACATGTAAAGTTGGTCCAGGCCGCTACATCCCACAATATCGCTGAATCAAAATAAGACTAGGGAAGGAAGCAATCTGAATATCAACGCCCACAAACTCATTTGTCTTCTACTCGTGATGTCATCTACGCATAGACCTAGCTCATGATGCCACTGTTGGGGAATGTTGCATGGGAAACATATTTTTTTCCTACGAACACCCAAGAACCAATCTCGGAGATGACCATCTACGAGAGGAGAGATTGGATCTACATACCCTTCTAGATCGCTAAGTGGAAGCGTTAAGAAATGCGGTTGATGTAGTCGAACGTCTTCGCGATCCAATCACGACCCGTCCCCCGGATTCCGATCTAGTGGCGAAGGCATGGCACCTCCGCGTTCAACACGCGTATGGCTTGCTAACGCCTTCATCTCCTCGATCCAGCGAGAGATGGTGAAGTAGTAGCTCGAGTCCTCCGACAGCACGACGATGTGGTGGCGGTAGTGGTGGAGAAATCTCAGCAGGGCTTGATAACCCACAAGTATAGGGGATCGCAACAGTTTTCGAGGGTAGAGTATTCAACTCAAATTTATTTATTCGACACAAGGGGAGCCAAAGAATATTCTCAAGTATTAGCAGTTGAGTTTACAATTCAACCACACCTGAAAGACTTAATATCTACAGCAAAGTATTTAGTAGCAAAGTAGTATGGAAGTAACAGTAACGGTGGCAAAAGTAATAGTAGCAGTTTTTGTAGCAATCGTAACAGTGGCACCGAAAAAGTAACTAAGCAAAGATCAATATGTGAAAAGCTTGTAGGCAATGGATCAATGATGGATAATTATGTCGGATGCGATTCCTCATGCAACAGTTATAACATAGGGTGTGTCGGTACGAAACGACACCTATGGGATCACTGGAATCCCTTCTACGGTTGGCGGGCGCGAGGTTGTGCAAAGAGCGGTTCTAAGAGTCAGCACAGCGATCATTTACCCAGGTTCGGGCCGCGAGGATGCATAATACCCTAGTCCTTCTTTGGTGTATATTTGAGTGTTCTTGAGTTCTTGAGCTAGCTACGGTGCCTGTCTAGATTTTCAGGGTCCGAATCCTTCTCCAGTATGCCGCGTGCCTCCTTTTACAGTCCAAAGGGACTGCCACAGTGGCACACAAGAGGTGGAAAGGTGTACAGTGCATAGGCTTATCCCATGCCATTACGGGACAAGACACATTAAATGCGCTGCTTAGGTGTCTATTTGCTTTATTGGGGATGGAAAAGAAGCCCGTCCCGTCCATAGCCGCTCTGTCTGGTCGCGACGCGCGTCCAAGCCAGCGGGGCAGGCAGCTGAGGTGGCGTGGTGGTAGGTTCTTCACGAAGATCTGCATGCCACCACGCAGGTGCTTGATTAGCTGGACCAGGGACCATGTATCGCCATGTGGGTGCCTGCCTGGGCTAGCAGGTCGGCCGCCGAGCTGTGGTGACGATGGGGCAGCAAGGGCTTGCCGCAGTCTTGCGTCTGTCCCCGGGAAGGGTCTTGCCGGGGCCTCTGTGAGTGTCCCTCGGCAAGAGGCTTGCCGGGGTTCCGGGGTGTCTTCGGCAAGGAGCCTTGCCGGGGCCTCGTGGGCATCCTCGGCAAGGAGCCTCGCGATCGCCGTGTCTTCTGGTTCTTGTCTTGGGAGTCATGACCTTTGTAATGCCCCAGATGTAACACTTTCCCTATATGGCAATATATAAACTTTGGCTTCATTAATTCATTTTCGGGCTCTTCTTTCTTTTCGGGTTTCTCGTTTTGTCTTGTGCGTGTGTGCATTTCATCCATGTCATGTTGTCATGTGCATTGCATTGCATTTGTGTTGTCACTTGCATCCGGTCCCACTCGTCTCTTCCCGTTGTCCGTTTTGAGTTCCGACGCTCTCACACGTGCCTGTGGCATCCCCGAGTCCTTCTTTCGTGTGTGGTTGTGTAACGTTTCCAGAATGACGTGAGACTTGTCGTGCGATGTTGTTTTGGTACGTGTAGGCCACCTGTCAAGTTTCGTCGCGTTTGGAGTTCGTTTGGTACTCCAGCGGTTAACCTAGTGGGCTAAAAGAACCTCTTCTTTGAGGCCCAATACCCCCTCCACAACAGCCCATAAACCCAGCACAACCCTTCCCATCATCTCGGTCGTCGAATTGTGATCGCGTGGCCGAAAACCGCTCCCCATTTGGACTCTCCTAGCTCCTTGTGCCTATAAAAACGTCCACCCCCTCCATTTTGCATCCAAACCCTAGCTCCTCTCGTTTTTCCGTTTTTTCTCAGCGTTCCGCAGCCCCTCCGCGCGCCGAACGTGTCCCCCGGTGCT
The DNA here is from genome assembly GCA_902687465.1 of Secale cereale. Taxonomy (NCBI): domain Eukaryota; kingdom Viridiplantae; phylum Streptophyta; class Magnoliopsida; order Poales; family Poaceae; genus Secale; species Secale cereale. The sequence continues at coordinate 333,633,117 of LR738715.1, forward strand.
GGACACGTCTGCCGCCGCCCCCGCGTCAAATCCGCGGACGCCACGTCACCGCGGCTGCCCCACCTCCCACCGCGGCCCGCCGGCCCGCGCGCAGCCCTCCGGGCCCGTCGCGCCTCAGCGCCTCCACGCCCGCTCAGCGCCGCCGCCACCTTCGGCTCCGGCGGGCTCCTCGACGCCGTCCGCCGCCGGGAGCCGAGCTCCCTCGCCGCCGGGCCACGCCCCGCCGGATCTCCAGCCGCCGGTCGCCTTCAGCCCTCACCGCCGCGGCTCCTCCTCGCCGAGCCACCGGCCGGCCTCCTCCGGCCACCCCGGTCGCCGTGCCCCGCCGGCCGGCCGGAGCGCCGGTCCGCTCGTCGCCGCCGCCAGGATCGGCCCGATCCGCTCTGAGCCGCCGGGATCGGCCGTACCCTAACGGGTCCCGGCGCCCGTTCGCCCGCGACCTGCAACCGCTCCACGCCCGCGACCCGCGACCCGCGTTGACCGATCCGCAGGTTGACCCCTTTTTTTCCCTCTAAGTCATTTTGCATTTTGTTGTCTGATGGCTTCTTGTGATGGCAATAACTTTTGGTGTGTATGTCCGATTTGTGCATATGATATGTCAAAATGATAGTGGTGATGTGTACTACGTTTTGTTCCATTGTGTCATGCTTGTTTGAGTCCATCTAGATGTCTTAATCTTCGTGAAAAGAGTTCTACTTGTTATAAACTGCTGCTACTTGTTATTTTCATGCCATGTTTGAGATGTGATAACTTGTTGCATGTTTTTCCAAATGAAGCAAATGATATGTCAAAATGTTCATCATGAGATGCTCTACATGTTGGTTGCTATAGAATGCATGTTAGAGTTCATATTGCCATGTTTATCTCTGTTGCAAAAGTGCATGTGGCTGTTAGGTTTTGTAACTTGTTACGAGATGCCTAGTTGAGGAGCTCGTTGCTATTGATGTGTTTGCCCCCATGTCGCATGATCATATGTTTTAGATTCCCCATCATGTGTTCTTTGCTGTGGTGCAAACCTTTTGCCATGTCATGATTTAAGATGACTTAAACATGCTTGCAAACATGCCATGCCAACTTAACTGTTTTAACACTTAGTGAAATTTCACTAAGTCTGGAATCTGTCTTATCCTGATGCTATGTTTGCTCTATGTCCTAGGCAAATCCATGTTAGTTTTGGGGTGTCCATTGATCATTCCTTGTTGTATATATTGTTTTCCATCCATCCATGCCCTCACTTGCTCATTTGGGTTGCTGTAGTATATTTAATTCTTGCTCCCAAATTGCTATAAAATATTGCTGTCAGGTTTTTATTGTCATGATCAAAATGTTGTAGCTTGTTGCTATTGATCCATGCCTCTTATGGAGATGCTCCAATGGAGTTGTTTGCTGTAGGATATGTCTACTTCATGTCCATGCTTCTTATCCCCATGTTTGAGTGCTGTAGAGTATATATTTCTTGCTAAAAAGTTGCTATGTGGCTGTTAATTTCAGCTTTGCATTGTTTCTTGTTTCGGGTGTATCTTTTAGTCCGTTGCTCCGTTTTGAGCGTGTCCTACATGAAACTTGTGTGATTTTGCATGTAGAATCATATTTTCATCTTGTTTACATGTTTCGAGTATGTTTGCTTGATGTTTGGGTGCATCTTGCACCGTTGCCATGCTTAACTTGTTTTGATCATATCTTCTAGACCGTAGCTCCGTTTTAAACAAACTTTATATGAAACTTGACTAGAATTTCGTGTAGCTTATCATGGTGCATGTTAAATTGCTGGTTAACAACTTTAACTTAAGGTTTGTTTAGTTCTGGACTAATTTCAAACTATGCATATGAGGACTTACCGGATTTGTCTTAAGTAGTTTCCGGCCTCATTTAAACTTGTTGTTCTTATGTTGTTTCTATGTGCTTCCTACCTTGCCATGTTTTGCATCCTATATAGATCTGTCTTGCATCCTACTTGCTTGAGCATATTTTCTTGTTCTTGTGATTGTTCTGGTGTGCTTCCTATGTTGTCATGTAATGCATCCTAAGTGCATCCGCAGTGCATCCTAAGTGCATCATACGTGCATCCTGTAGATTGTGCTTTGCACCTTGTTTGATTTCGTGCCTCGTGTATTCTTGTGTTGAGTAGAGCCGGAAGCCGAGACCGACTACGAGAACGAGGTTACTACCGAGGTTGAGAACGAGGAGCCGTCTTACGATCCCATCGACGACTCGACAGGCAAGATGACCTGACCGAGATATCATTACTATCTTTGCCTATTGCTAGAAGTCTCTCTCTTTAGCTTATTGCCTCGATACCCATGTTTGTCTGTCAGCGTCCTATTGTACCCATGAATCTGCCTAACCACCCTACCTATGCAAACCTTTGATTGGCTACGTAGGCTTCGCTCAGCCCCTCTTATAGCATTGCTAGTTGCAGGAGAAGATTTGAAGATTCTTGCTTCATGTTGAAGTTTGTTGGGATATCGCACTATATAAACTCTTAACTAAATCATCTATATATTTGGTAATGGGTGGAAGGCTGAGCCTCTTGCTCGGTGTTTTGTTCCACTCATGCCGCCCTAGGAACCGTATAAACCGGTGTTATGTTCCTTGATTTTGCGTTCCTCACACGGTTGGGGTTATGGGACCCCCTTGATAAACCGCTTAGCGCTAAGTCTTTTCCAGCAAGTCCCAACATTGGTACTCCATTTGCCTAAACAACTAAAAACTTGCATAGGGAGTAATTAACCCTCTTCTTAATCAACAACCCCGGGCCAGTAATCCACATGAGTGTTGGTCCAAACTGGGGGTCCTGCGGGGCCACCTCAAGGAAACTCGAGGGCTGGTAAAAACCCGTAGCATCACCCATCTGGTCGTGGCCTGAGACGAGATACGCGCGGCTACTATCAGGGTGTCGACATGCCGGGAGGATTTGCTGGATTAGTCTTACCTTAGTCGGAGTATCTTGAGCACGGAATTCCAAGAATACTCGGGCCTTCCCACCTTGGAGTTGCGACTCCACCGATCGTGGGCTTGTAATGGACCAAGTTGGAACACCCCTGCAGGGTTTTGAACTTTCGAAAGCCGTGTCCGCGGTTATGTGGCAGATGGGAATTTTTTAATATCCGGTTGTAGAAAACTTGACACCATGTTCATAACACACTACCAGCATGAGTAACCATGACGGTCATTTTCTGAAAGGGGTTCGGGAAGTGAACACGGTGGGGTTATGTTTGACATGCTTAGATAGGATCACTTCATGATCACTTTGACGCTCGTGGCACATCTCTTCTCACTCTTAAGACGTAAGCTAGTGCTAGTGCAGCTGCAACCTTTTATCTTTCTTCAGCCTTGTTCCACACCCAAGGCTTAGATAGTTTTGCTACCCGGGAACAGGATTGCTGAGTCCTCCGTGGCTCACAGATTCTACACCACACTAGATGCAGGTACTATGGTGAACTACTCAGGTGACGGCACGGAGCTGTACTGGGAGTACGATGAAGAACGTAGTCGATACTATGTGCACTACCCCGATGATAAGTAGTGGTTTCTACTAGGGGCGATTCGAACATGTGGCTTTATGTTCTTTTGGTATCTTTCATTTGGATCTTCGCCCGTAGTCGGGTTGTGATGTTATTTGGATGATGATTTGCTATGTAATGAATTGTGTGACGTGGCGAGTGTAAGACAACTATCCTTTTGCAATTTCATCCCTATTTTTACATGAGTCGTGCAAAGATACCGAACTTGAGATCATTCCAGAATGGGCTTATACCTTTAAGTCGTGCCTCAACACGTAGGAGGTATAGTCCCATCCCGGGCATTACAACCTTTGTATTCACAAAGATCTGCATGCCATCACATGTGCGCTTCCCGAGCCTTGGTTCCGATGTTGTTGATGACGTTGGAGTTCTTAGGCTCAAGGGCGGCCGCGAAGGAGGCGTCCGGGTGAATCGCACCGGCAAGAGCTCTTGCCGGGGGTGCACAGGCTGCCCCGGCAAGTGTCCCTGTCGGGGGAAAGCATGTCACCTTGCTTGGTCTTCTTGTGTCACCGTCTTGGCGTTGTTCTGGCAACTCCACGTCTCTGGCTTCCCTCCTCTGCTCTATTATGTTTGGTCACAAGCGTGGCTCTGACTGCCCGTGCACAAGTAAGGGGTAAAAAAAGAGCGCCCCTATTTTTGTACACCGACAGGGTAACACAGAACTAGCTCCAGTTCATCAATGTAATGTAGGCATGTATTCCGAATATAGTCATACGTGCTTATGGAAAAGAACTTGCATGACATCTTTTGTCCTACCCTCCCGTGGCAGCGGGGTCCTATTGGAAACTAAGGGATATTAAGGCCTCCTTTTAATACAGTACCGAACCAAAGCATTAACACTTAGTGAATACATGAACTCCTCAAACTACAGTCATCACCGGGAGTGGTCCCAAGTATTGTCACTTCGGGGTTGCCAGATCGTAACACATAGTGGGTGACTATTGACTTGCAAGATAGGATCAAGAACTCACATATATTCATGAAAACATAATAGGTTCAGATCTTAAATCATGGCACTTGGGCCCTAGTGACAAGCATTAAGCATGGCAAAGTCATGCCAACTTCAATCTTAGGACATAATGGATACTAGGGATAAAACCCTAACAAAACTAACTCGATTACATGGTAAATCTCATCCAACCCATCACCCTCTAGCAAGCCTACGATGGGATTACTCACGCATGACGGTGAACATCATGAAATTGATGATGGACGATGGTTGATGATGACGATGGCGACGGATTCCCCTCTCCGGAGCCCCGAACGGACTCCAGATCAGCCCTCCCGAGGAAGATTAGGGCTTGACGGTGGCTCCGTATCGTAAAATGCGATGAATCATTCTCTCTGATTTTTTTCTCTCCGAAAGTGAATATATAGAGTTGGGGTTGAGGTCGATGGAGTCCCAGGGGGCCCACGAGGCAGGGGCGTGCCCCAGGGGGGGCGCCCTACACCCTTGTGGACTG
>LR738715.1:333638113-333656258 GCA_902687465.1 Secale cereale
CGTCTCTGGCTTCCCTCCTCTGCTCTATTATGTTTGGTCACAAGCGTGGCTCTGACTGCCCGTGCACAAGTAAGGGGTAAAAAAAGAGCGCCCCTATTTTTGTACACCGACAGGGTAACACAGAACTAGCTCCAGTTCATCAATGTAATGTAGGCATGTATTCCGAATATAGTCATACGTGCTTATGGAAATGAACTTGCATGACATCTTTTGTCCTACCCTCCCGTGGCAGCGGGGTCCTATTGGAAACTAAGGGATATTAAGGCCTCCTTTTAATACAGTACCGAACCAAAGCATTAACACTTAGTGAATACATGAACTCCTCAAACTACAGTCATCACCGGGAGTGGTCCCAAGTATTGTCACTTCGGGGTTGCCAGATCGTAACACATAGTGGGTGACTATTGACTTGCAAGATAGGATCAAGAACTCACATATATTCATGAAAACATAATAGGTTCAGATCTTAAATCATGGCACTTGGGCCCTAGTGACAAGCATTAAGCATGGCAAAGTCATGCCAACTTCAATCTTAGGACATAATGGATACTAGGGATAAAACCCTAACAAAACTAACTCGATTACATGGTAAATCTCATCCAATCCATCACCCTCTAGCAAGCCTACGATGGGATTACTCACGCATGACGGTGAACATCATGAAATTGATGATGGACGATGGTTGATGATGACGATGGCGACGGATTCCCCTCTCCGGAGCCCCGAACGGACTCTAGATCAGCCCTCCCGAGGAAGATTAGGGCTTGACGGTGGCTCCGTATCGTAAAATGCGATGAATCATTCTCTCTGATTTTTTTCTCTCCGAAAGTGAATATATAGAGTTGGGGTTGAGGTCGATGGAGTCCCAGGGGGCCCACGAGGCAGGGGCGTGCCCCAGGGGGGGCGCCCTACACCCTTGTGGACTGGGTGTGGGCCCCCTGATGCTGATTCTTTCGCCAGTATTTTTTATTATTTCCAAACCATGTCTCCGTGGATTTTCAGGTCATTCCGAGAACTTTTATTTCTGCACAAAAATAACACCATGGCAGTTCTGCTGAAAACAGCGTCAGTCTGGGTTAGTTCCATTCAAATCATGCAAGTTAGAGTCCAAAACAAGGGCAAGAGTGTTTGGAAAAGTAGATACGTTGGAGACGTATCAACTCCCCCAAGCTTAAACCTTTGCTTGTCCTCAAGCAATTCAGTTGACAAACTGAAAGTGATAAAGAAAAACTTTTACAATCTCTGTTTAACCTTGTTGTTGCAAATATGTAAAGCCAACATTCAAGTTTTCAGTAAAGATTATGAACTAACCATATTCACAATAACATTTAGGTCTTATGTTTACTCATATCAATGGCAGAATCAATTAGCGAGAAATAATAATAAATTTCGAATGGCAACACTTTCTCAAAACAATCATAACATGATATAACAAGATGGTATCCCGCTAGCCCTTTCTGAGACCGCAAAACATAAATGCAGAGCACCCCTGAAGATCAAGGACTGACTAGACATTGTAATTCATGGAAAAAGAGATCAAGTCATACTCAATGGAAATGCATGCAAATGACAGCGGTGCTCTCCAACTGTTGCTTTTTAATAAGAGGGTGATGACTCAACATAAAAGTAAATAGATAGGCCCTTCACAGAGGAAAGCAGGGATTTGCAGAGGTGCGAGAGCTCGAGTTTTGAAACAGAGATAAATAATATTTTGAGTGGCATGCTTTAATTATCTACATAACAACCAAGAGTTCTCGATATCATCCATGCTACACACATTATAGGCGGTTCCCAAACTGAATGGTAAAGTTTTACTCCCCCTCCACCATCAAACACACTCCACGGCTTATCCGAAACAACGAGTACCGTCCAAACCAACAACAGTCCTAGGGGAGCTTTGTTTAATTATTTGTGATTTGTTTTTGATCGTTTGATCATGGGACTGGGCATCCTGGTTACCGGCCATTTTCTTGTGAATGACAAGCGGAGATCCACTCATCGTGAGAATAACCCACCTAGCATGGAAGATATAGACAGCCCTAGCTGATACATGACCTATTCAAGCATACAAAACCGAATTTCATTTGAAGGTTTAGAGTTTGGCACATACAAAATTACTTGGAACGGCAGGTAAATATCGCATATAGGAAGGTATGGTGGACTCATATGGAATAACTTTGGGTTTATGGAAGTGGATGCACAAGCAGTATTCCCGCTTAGTACAAGTGAAGGCTAGAAAGATACTGGGAAGCGACCAACTAGAGAGCGACAATTGTCATTAACATGCATTAAGATTAATCAACAATGAGTGCAATCATGAGTAGCATATAAATCACCATGAACATAAATATCGTGGAGGCTATGTTGATTTTGTTTCAACTACACGCGTGAACATGTGCCAAGTCAAACCACTCGAATCGTTCAAAGGAGGATACCACCACCCTATCATACCACATCACAACCATTTTAATAGCATGTTGGAATGCAAGGTAAACCATTATAAACTCCTAGCTAATTAAGCATGGCATGAGCAACTATAATATCTAATTTTCATTGCAAACTTGTTTCATTCATAATAGGCTGAATCAGGAACGATGAACAAATCATATTTACAAAAACAAGATAGGTCGAGTTCATACCAGCTTCTCTCATCTTAATCAGTCCATCATATATCATCATTATTGCCTTTCACTCGCACGACCGAACGGTGTGGATAATAATAATAGTGCATGTGCATTTTAGTAAGCTGGAATCTGCAAGCATTTAATACAAGGGAGAAGACGATACAGGCTCTGGGTTAAATCAACAATAATGCATATGAGAGCCACTCAACATTTTCATCATGGTCTTCTCCTCTTGACCCCCAAAGAAAAGAAAAGAAATACAACTATTTACACGGGAAAGCTCCCAACAAGCAAAAGAAGAACGAGAATTCTTTTTGGGTTTTGTTTTAACTACTACTAATAATGCATGGAAAGTAAACTAGCTAAAAGCTACAACTAAGTTTTTTGGTTTTTCTTAAGTTTTTTCAGACACACAAGAAAAAGGCTTAGAAAAGAAAATAAACTAGCATGGATAGTACAATGAAAAAGTATGAGCACCAACAACTGGCTTGAGTGTGTGAACATGAATGTAATGTCGATGAGAAATACATACTCCCCAAGGCTTAGGCTTTTGGTCTAAGTTGGTTAATGCCCCTGGATCGAAGCTACTCTCTCCGGTGTACTGAGGACGGTCCTCAGGGAGCCACTGGTTGGCGATCTCTTCCGGATCCCACTGATAAACAGACTGTCGATAAGGGTCAAGTGGTCGCTCGGGCTCAGGCTCTGGGACTTGTGTCAGCTTCCAGTATGCATAAATGGCCTCGGGCAAGATGAGGTACGTGCCTGAAATTATGTTAAACAAAGAGGGTGCACACAAGGTAATAATCTCACAGTGAGTTTTATCAAATAACAAATTATACTTAAGCATCTTCTTATTTTAAGAATAAATTCATGTGCTACCATACTCTTATAATCAAGAAAAATAGGGGGCAGCAACTTTTTCTCTTCCTCATAATGCCTAATAGGTATCTCAAAGTGTTTAGCCAGGCGTGAAGCAAAGATGCCTCCGAAGATGGGGCCCTTTGTACGGTTCAGACATAATCGTTTAGCAACAATAACGCCTAAGCTGAAAGTTGTATCACGAAACAAAGCATGACACAAAATGACAAGATGAGGAGTACTAAGAGTTCCACTATTCCCGCGACCAATTAAGCATCTACTAGCAAATATCGCAAAGTGACGTAGAACAGGAAAATGTATACTAGTAATTCTTGCATCGGAAACTTTCCTTGTTTCCCCTACATCAATTCTATCATAAATCCATCCACATCACTACAATGTGGTTCCTCGATGCTGCCCACAAAGGGTATCTTGCAGACGCGACAAAAATCCTGGAGTGACATCTCCTTAACTTCATCATATAAGTGAAACTCCACTGAAGGTGGTGATTTCTTAACATGGAAATACAAAATTTGCACAAAAATATTAGTAAGTAGGAGATACTGTTCGCGCTGGTCATGGAGGAAGTCGGTGAGGCCTGCATTCTCAGCCAAGTAATAATAGTCATCATAAATTCCGATGGCTCTCAAGAACACATCACAAGTTCATTCGCATGGCTGAACCTCCGCAGTGCAAGGAAGATTGTATTTGGGCTTTTTATTCTCCTCATTCTGCTTATCCTTCGAGCTTCGGCTCGAAGAGACCCTCAACCATCTCTTCATCATTTTCTTTCTCTGAAAAATTTCTGAAATTTTAGAGACTCAAAATAAAAGTGGACCAAACTTAACAAGATTGATAGCAACTACTCCCATAAGTGCCTAGAGGCTATATCATGCATTAAAACTACTTTGGATCATATAAATTTCACATGCAAGCTCAAGAACAGGGTCACCTTAGCAGCAAAATTTTGAAATAAATAAAGCACTAGAACAAAAAATAATTGGACCATTAGAGGAGTCACATACCGAAGAACAATCCCCCAAAACAATTTTGTGAATGGAGATTTGAGCAAAGAGATCAAAAATGGCAGCAAGATGAGCTAGAACACGGGTTTGAGCTATGGGAGGATTTTTTTTCTAGAGGAAGATGAAGTGAGTGGGTGCTGGAATAAGTGGAGGGGGTCCACGTGGGGCCCACGAGGCAGGGGGTGTGCCCTACACCCTCGTGGCCAAATGGTGGGTCCCCCTGGTGTGTTCTCCAGTGCGAGAAATTCTTAAATATTCTACAAAAAATCATATTTCATTTTTAGGACATTTGGAGAACTTTTATTTTTGGGGTATTTTAATTGCAATCATAATTCAGAAAATAGAAAGAAAATATTATTTTTGCTTTATTTAACCTAAATAACAGAAAGTAGAAAGAGGGTAGAGAGAGTTGTTCTTTCTAACTTCATCCATCACATGCTCATCAAAAGGAATCCACTAACAAGGTTGATCAAGTCTTGTTAACAAACTCTTTCCGAATAACAAGAAACCGGTGAATTTTCAAAAAATCACTAGGTTACCTCCACGGGGATAGGCATGTCCCCAACAATAAGAATATCATATTTCTTCTTGACAGTAGGAAGAGGGAATTCAAAAACTCCAATAGTCGTTGAATTTTTTCCAATAGAATTAATACTTTGAACTTGAGGTTGTTTCCTCGGTAAGTGTACCGTATGCTCATCACCATTAAATGAAAAGTGACATTTCCTTTGTTGCAATCAATAACAGCCCCTGTAGTATTCAAAAAGGGTCTACCAAGGATAATCGACATACTATCGTCCTCGAAAATATCGAGAATAACAAAGTCCGTTAATATAGTAACGTTTGCAACCACAACAGGCACATCCTCACAAATACCGACATGTATAGCAGTTGATTTATCGACCATTTGCAAAGATATTTCAGTAGGTGTCAACTTATTCAAATCAATTCTACGATATAAAGAGAGAGGCATAACACTAACACCGGCTCCAATATCACATAAAGCACTTTTAACATAGTTTCTTTAATGGAGCATGGTATAGTTTGTACTCCTGGATCTCCTAGTTTCTTTGGTATTCCACCTTTAAAAGTATAATTGGCAAGCATGGTGGAAATTTCAACTTCCGGTATCTTTCTTTTATTTGTAACAATATCTTTCATATACTTAGCATAAGGATCCGTTTTAAGCATATCAGTCAAACGCATACGCAAAAAGATAGGTCTAATCATTTTAGCAAAGCGCTCAAAATCTTCATCATCCTTTTTCTTGGATGGTTTAGGAGGAAAAGGCATGGGTTTCTAAACCCATGGTTCTCTTTCTTTACCGTGCTTCCTAGCAACGAAGTCTCTGTTATCATAACGTAGATTCTTTGACGGTGGGTTATCAAGATCAACGGCAGGTTCAATCTCTACATCATTGTTATTGCTAGTTTGAGCATCAACATGAACATCATCATTATCACTAGGTTCATGTTCATTACCAGAATGTGTTTCAGCATCAAAAATAGAAATATCATTGGGATTCTCAGGCGTGTCAACAACAGGTTCTCTAAAAGCATGCAAAGTCCTATCATTTTTCTTTTTCTTCTTCTTAGAAGGACTAGGTGCATCAACATTAGTTCTCTGAGAATCTTGCTCAACACTCTTAGGGTGGCCCTCAGGATACAAAGGTTCCTGAGTCATTCTACCCCCTCTAGTCATAACTCTAACAACATTATCATTTTTCTTATTATATAATTCATTGAGCAAATCATTTTGTGCTTTAAGCACTTGTTCTACCAAAGTGGTAACCATAGAAGCACGTTTACTAATAAGTTTAAAGTCACTTTTAACTCTATACATATAATCACTCAAGTGTTCAACGATATAAGCATTATGTTTCAATTGTCTACCAACATAAGCATTGAAGTTTTTTGTTTAACAATAAAATTATCAAACTCATCCAAGCATTGGCTAGCAGACTTATTACGCGGAATATCACCTTCATCAAATCTATAGAGAGAATTTACCTTTACTACATGTGTCGGGTTGTTAAGACCATGTATTTCTTCAATAGGTGGTAAATTCTTAACATCTTCAGCATTAATACCCTTTTCTTTCATAGATTTCTTTTCCTCTTGCATATCTTCAGGACTGAGAAATAGAATACCCCTTTTCTAAGGAGTTGGCTTAGGAGTTGGTTCAGGAAGTGTCCAATCATTATCATTACTCAATATTTTATTCAATAGCAATTCAGCCCGCTCAACAGTTCTTTCCCTGAAAACACAACCAGCACAACTATCCAGGTGGTCTCGGGAAGCATCTGTTAGTCCATTATAAAAGATATCAAGTATTTCATTTTTCTTAAGAGGATGATCAGGCAAAGCATTAAGTAATCGGAGAAGCCTCCCCCAAGCTTGTCGGAGACTCTCTTCTTCAATTTGCACAAAATTATATATTTCCTTTAAGGCAGCTTGTTTCTTATGAGCGGGAAATATTTAGCAGAGAAGTACTAAATCATATCCTGGGGACTACGCACACAACCAGGAGCAAGAGAATTAAACCATGTTTTAGCATCACCATTTAATGAGAACGGAAATAACTTAAGGATATAGTAGTAACGAATTTTTTCCTCATAAGTGAATAGGGTGGCTATATCATTCAATTTAGTAAGATGTGCCACAACAGTTTTAGATTCATAACCATAAAAAGGATCAGATTCGACCAAAGTAATTAACTCAGGATCGACAGAGAAATCATAATCCTTATCGGAAATACATATAGGTGAAGTAGCAAAAGCAGGGTCATATTTCATTCTAGCATTCAAAGACTTCTTCTTCAAGCTTAGCTAACAGCTTCTTAAGATCATATCTATCTTTGCAAGCAAAAAGGTCTCTAGCAGTTTCTTCATCCATAACATAACCCTCAGGCACATCAGGCAATTCATATCTAGGAGGAGAATTTTCATCATCACTTTCATCAATATTATCTGTTTCAATAATTTCATTCTCTCTAGCCCTAGCAAGTTGTTCATCAAGAAATTCACCTAATGGCACAGTATTATCAAGCACAGAAGTAGTTTCATCATAAGCATCATGCATAGCAGAAGTGGCATCATCAATAACATGCGACATATCAGAATCAATAACAGGTGTAGGTGTCGCAAATTTACTCATAACAGATGGTGAATCAAGTGCAGAGCTAGATGGTAGTTCCTTACCTCCCCTCGTAGTTGAGGGAAAAATCTTGGTTCTTACATCTTTCAATTTCTTCATAGTGATCAACAGATATGAATCCCCAGTGACTCAAAGAATAGATCTATGCTCCCCGGCAACGGCGCGAGAAAATAGTCTCGATAACCAACAAGTATAAGTGATCGCAATAGTTTTGGAGGGTAGAGTATTCAACCCAAATTGATTTGACCCAAGGGGAGCCAGAGAATATTCTCAAGTATAAGCAGTTGAGTTGTCAATTCAACCACACCTAAAAGACTTAATATCTGCAGCAAAGTATTTAGTAGCAAAGTAGTATGGAAGTAACGGTAACGGTGGCAAAAGTAACGGTAGCAGTTTTGCAGCAATCGTAACAGTGGCAATGGAAAAGTAACTAAGCAAAGATTAATATGTGAATATCGCATAGGCAATGGATAGATGATGGATAATTATGTCGGATGCAATTCCTCATGTAACAGTTATAACATAGGGTGACACAGAACTAGCTCCAGTTCATCAATGTAATGTAGGCATGTATTCCGAATATAGTCATACGTGCTTATGGAAAAGAACTTGCATGACATCTTTTGTCCTACCCTCCCATGGCAGTGGGGTCCTATTGGAAACTAAGGGATATTAAGGCCTCCTTTTAATAGAGCACTGGACCAAAGCATTAACACTTAGTGAATACATGAACTCCTCAAACTACGGTTATCACCAGGAGTGGTCCCGATTATTGTCACTTCGGGGTTGCCGGATCATAACACATAGTAGGTGACTATTGACTTGCAAGATAGGATCAAGAACTCACATATATTCATGAAAATATAATAGGTTCAGATGTGAAATCATGGCACTTGGGCCCTAGTGACAAGCATTAAGCACAGCAAAGTCATGCCAACTTCAATCTTAGAACATAATGGATACTAGGGATAAAATCCTAACAAAACTAACTCGATTACATGGTAAATATCATCCAACCCATCATCGTCCAGCAAGCCTACGACAGGATTACTCACGCACAACGATGAGCATCATGAAATTGGTGATGGAGGATGGTTAATGATGACGATGGCGACGGATTCTCCTCTCCGGAGCCCCGAACAAACTCCAGATCAGCCCTCCCAAGAAAGATTAGGGCTTGACGGCGGCTCCGTATCGTAAAACTCCATGAATCCTTCTCTCTGATTTTTCTCTCCCTGAAAGTGAATATATAGAGTTGGAGTTGAGGTCGGTGGAGTCCTAGGGGGGCCACGAGGCAGGTGTCGCGCCCTAGGGGGGGCACCCTGCACCCTCGTGGACAGGGTGTGGGCCACCTGATGCTGATTCTTTCGTCAGCATTTTTTATTATTTCCTAAACGTGACTTCGTGGATTTTTAGGTCATTCTGAGAACTTTTATTTCTGCACAGTAATAACACCATGGCAGTTCTGTTGAAAACAACATCAGTCCGGGTTAGTTCCATTCAAATCATGCAAGTCAGAGTCAAAAACGATGTCAAAAGTGTTTGGAAAAGTAGATACGTTGGAGACGTATCAACTCCCACAAGCTTAAACCTTTGCTTGTCCTCAAGAAATTCAGTTGACAAACTGAAAGTGATAAAGAAAAACTTTTACAAACTCTGTTTGACCTTGTTGTTGCAAACATGTAAATCCAACATTCAAGTTTTCAGTAAAGATTATGAAATAACCATATTCACAATAACATTTAGGTCTCATGTTTACTCATATCAATGGCAGAATCAACTATCGAGCAACTATAATAAATCTTGGATGACAACACTTTCTCAAAACAATCATAACATGATATAACAAGATGGTATCTCACTAGCCCTTTCTGAGACCGCAAAACATAAATGCAGAGAACCCCTTAAGATCAACGATTGACTAGACATTGTAATTCATGGTAAAAGAGATCCAGTCATACTCGATGTAAATTAATAGCAATGCATGCGAATGACAATGGTGCTCTCCAACTGGTGCTTTTTAATAAGAGGATGATGACTCAACATAAAAGTAAATAGATAGGCCCTTCGCAGAGGGAAGTAGGGATTTCCAGAGGTGCCAGAGCTCGAGTTTTAAAACAGAGATAAATAATATTTTGAGTGGCATACTTTCATTGTCAACATAACAACCAAGAGTTCTCGATATCTTCCATACTACACAGATTATAGGCGGTTCCCAAACTGAATGGTAAAGTTTTACTCCCCCTCCACCATCAAACACACTCCACGGCTTATCTGAAACAACGGGTACCGTACAAACCAACAACAGTCCATGGGGAGCTTGTTTATTTATATTTTGATTTAAGCATGGGACTGGGCATCCCGATTACCAGCCATTTTCTCGCGAATGATGAGCGGAGTCCACTCATCGTGAGAATAACCCACCTAGCATGGAAGATATAGACAACCCTAGTTGATACATGAGCTATTCGAGCATATAAAATAGAATTTCATTTGAAGGTTTAGAGTTTGGCACATACAAATTTACTTGGAACGGCAGGTAAATACTGCGTATAGGAAGGTATGGTGGACTCATATGGAATAGCTTTGGGGTTTATGGAAGTGGATGCACAAGCAGTATTCCCGCTTAGTACAAGTGAAGGCTAGAAAGAGACTGGGAAGCGACTAACTAGAGAGCGACAACAGTCATGAACGTGCATTAAGATTAATCAACAATGAGTGCAATCGTGAGTAGGATATAAATCACAATGAACATAAATATCGTGAAGGCTATGTTGATTTTGTTTCAACTACATGCGCGAACATGTGCCAAGTCAAATCACTCGAATTGTTCAAAGGAGGATACCACCCTATCATACCACATCACAACCATTTAAATAGCATGTTGGCACGCAAGGAAAACCATTATAAGCTCCTAGCTAATTAAGCATGGCACAGCAACTATAATCTCTAATTGTCATTGCAAACATGTTCCATTCATAATAGACTGAATCAGGAACGATGAACTAATCATATTTACAAAAAAAAGATTGGTCGAGTTCATACCAGCTTCTCTCATCTCAATCAGTCCATCATATATCGTCATTATTGCCTTTCACTCGCACGACCGAACGGTGTGGATCATAATAATAGTGCACGTGAATTGGACTAAGCTAGAATCTGCCAGCATTTAATACAAGGGAGAAGACAAGGTAATATGGTCTCTTGGTTAAATGAACAATTATGCATATGAGAGCCACTCAACATTTTCATCATGGTCTTCTCCTCTCGACCCCCAAAGAAATAAAACTATTTACACGAGAAAGCTCCCAACAAGCAAGAGAAGAACGAGAAATCTTTTTGGGTTTTATTTTAATTACTACTACTACGGGCATGGAAAGTAAACTAGCTAAAAGCTACAACAAACTTTTTTGGTTTTTTTTCTTAAGGTTTTTCAGACACACAAGAAGAAGGCTTAGAAAAGAAAATAAACTAGCGTGGATAGTACAATGAAAAAGTATGAGCACCGACAACTGGCATGAGTGTGTGAACATGAATGTATTGTCGATGAGAATTATGTACTCCCCCAAGCTTAGTCTTTTGGCCTAAGTTGGTCTATGCCCACGGATCAAAGCTACTCTCTCTGGTGTACTGAGGAGGGTCCTCAGGGTGCCGCTGGTTGGCGATCTCCTCCGGATCCCATTGATAAATAGACTGTCGATAAGGGTCAAGTGGTGGCTCAGGCTCAGGTTCTGGGTCTTGTGTCGCATCCAGTATGCATAAATAGCCTCGGGAAAAATGAGGTACGTGCCTGAAAGTATGTTAAACAAAGAGGGGGCATGCAAGGTAATAATCTCACAGTGAGTTTTATCAAATATCACATTGTACTTAAGCACCTTCTTCTTATTTTTTTACAATAAATTCAGGTGCTACCATACTCTTATAATCTAGAAAAATAGGGGGCAGCAACTTTTCCTCTTCCTCATAATGCCTAATAGGTATCTCAAAGTGTTTATCAAGGCGTGAAGCAAAGATGCCTCCAAAGATGGGGCCCTTTGTACGGTTCAGACTTAATCGTTTAGCAACAATAGTGCCTAAGCTGAAGGTTGTATCATGAAACAAGGCATGCGCAAAATGACAAGATCAGGTGCACTAAGATTTCCACTGTTCCCACGACCAATTGAGCATCTACTAGCAAATATCGCAAAGTAACGTAGAACAGGAAAATGTATACTAGTAATTCTTGCATCGGAAGCTTTCCTCGTTTCCGCTACAGCAATTCTATCAATAATTCCATCCACATCACTACGATGTGGTTCCTCGATGCTGCCCACGAAGGGTATCTTGCAGACCCGACAAAAATCATGGAGTGACATCTCCTTAACTTCCTCATATAAGTTAAACTCCACTGAAGGTGGTGATTTCTTAGCATGGAAATAAAAAAATTGCATGAAAATATTAGTGAGTAGGAGATACTGTTTGTGCCAGTCGTGGAGGAAGTCGATGAGGACTGCATTCTTATCCAAGTAATAAAAGTCATCGTAAATCCCGGAGACTCTCAAGAATGCATCACAAGGCCATTCGCACGGCCGAACCTCCACAGCGCGAGGAAGATTGTATTTGGGCCCTTTATTTTCTTCATTCTGCTTATCCTTCGAGCTTCGGCTCGAAGAGCTCCTCAACCATCTCTTCATCATTTTCTTTCTCTGAAAAATTTCAAAAAATTTGGAGACTCAAAATAAAAGTGAACCAAACTCAACATGACTGATAGCAACTACTCCCGTAAGTGCCTAGAGGCCATATCATGCATTAAAACTACTTTGGTCCATATAAATTTGACATGCAAGCTCAAGAACAGGGTCACCTTAGCAGCAAAAATTTGCAATAAATAAAGCACTAGAACCAAAACTAATTGGACCATTGGAGGAGTCACATACCAAAGAACAATCCCCCAAAACAGTTTTGTGAATGGAGATTTGAGCAAGGAGGTCTAAAATGGCAGCAAGATGAGCTAGAACACGGGTTTGAGCTATGGTAGGATTTTTTCTGGAGGAAGATGAAGTGAGTGAGTGCTGGAATAAGTGGCGGGGGTCCACGTGGGGCTCTCGAGCAGGGGCGCACCCTAGGGGGGTGGGCGTGCCCTGCACCCTCGTGGCCAAATGGTGGGTCCCTCTGGTGTGTTCTCAGTGCCAGAAATTCTTAAATATTCTACAAAAAATCATATTTCGTTTTCAGGACATTTGGAGAACTTTAATTTTTGGGGTATTTTTATTGCAAGGATAATTCAGATAACAGACATAAATTATTATTTTTGCTTTATTTAATATAAATAACAGAAAGTAGAAAAGAGGGTACAGAGAGTTGTGCTTTCTAACTTCATCAATCTCATGCTCAACAAAAGGAATCCACCAACAAGGTTGATCAAGTCTTGTTAACAAACTCTTTCCGAATAACATGAGACCGGAGAATTTTCAAAAATCACTAGATTACCTCAACGGGGATATGCATGTCCCCAACAATAAGAATATCATATTTCTTCTTGACAGTAGGAAGAGGGAATTCAAATCCTCCAATAGTGATCGTTGAAATTTTTCTAATAGAATTGATACTGTGGAATTGAGGTTGTTTCCTCGGAAAGTGTACCGTATGCTAATTACCATTAACATGAAAAGTGACATTGACTATGTTGCAATCAATAACAGGCCCTGCAGTATTCAAAAAGGGTCTACCAAGGATAATCGAGTCCTCGGGAATATCAAGAATAACATGTATAGCAGTTGATTTATCGGTCATTTGCAAAGATATTTTAGTAGGTGTTAACTTATTCAAATGAAGTCTACGATATGAAGAGAGAGAGGCATAACACTAACACGGCTCCAAGATCACATAAAGCAGTTTTAACATAGTTTCATTTAATGGAGCATGGTATAGTTGGTATTCCTAGATCTCCTAGCTTCTTTGGTATTCCAGCTTTAAAAGTATAATTAGCAAGCATGGTGGAAATTTCAACTTCAGGTATTTTTCTTTTATTTGTAACAATATCTTTCATATACTTATCATAAGGATTCGTTTTAAGCATATCAGCCAAACGCATACGCAAAAAGATGGGTCTAATCATTTCAGCAAAGCGCTCAAAATCCTCATCATCCTTTTTCTTGGATGGTTTAGGAGGAAAAGGCATGGGTTTCTGAACCCATGCTTATCTTTCTTTACCGTGCTTCCTAGCAACGAAGTCTCTCATATCATAACGTTGATTCTTTGATTGTGGGTTATCAAGATCAATAGTAGGTTCAATCTCTACATCATCGTTATTGCTAGCACTAGTACGCATTGGTGCTATACAAATGGTTTTTAACCCCTTTCCGCGACGACATTTGGAACCGTCTCCAAGCGAGTGTGGGTGATAGGGGGGTCCTTCCCTCACGACCTAGAAATCATCGGGGATAGGCCCTCCTGGGACCCAGGCTAGGGTGCGATCGGGCGAGGCAACGAAACCCAATCATTTCCGTAGGTATGTACATCCCACACGGTAATCCGAGAAAATCATTTCCGTAGGTATGTACATCCCACACGGTGAATCCCAGAAAAACATTTCCGTAGGTATGTATATCACACACAGTCAATCCAATGAATATGTTTCCGTTCTTATGTACATCCCACACAGTCAATCCATGGAAACCGTTTCCGTTCGGACGTACATCCCACACAGTTTTATGTGTAGGCTCGTGTGTGAAAGGTGTAGCTATCACACACGGTCTGCCTTGGTTAACTGTTTGCTTTTATCAACTATATCACACTCGATTTGATGAAGAAAACTGTGTGGCATTGGCCTATCCATCGCAAGCGCTTTTACTGCTATAACCGTATGCAAAGGTCCATGACACATTTAGCAGGTTTATTAGTTTGCAATTAATAATTCCAATATTATGCAAATTCACATTTCATATCGAACAACTATTTGCCAATTTGATACCAGGCACATAATATATTATAATATCACAGTACGGTAGCTACATGAAAACAACACAGTACAACATATAGCTAGTTCAACTTCATAAGAACAATATATTCATTTCCCTAATCGAGATCATCCAGGCTCGTCTTATCCACCTCTGCTTTCAGTTCAGTAAGAACCCGTTTTGCACGGGCCAACTGGGAAAGTGCCTCCTCCTTCGCCACCACCATCTTAGCAAAGTCTGATTTAAAAAATCTGAGCTCATTCTCCACCTTCAAGTTTTTATCCCGCATCTTGAAATATGCTTCAGCGTTGACAACAATATCTCTAAGCCTACGTGTGTTCTCTTCCTCATACATGCTCCAGAGCTTCGATGGGCACATCTTCAAAGACCGTGGCCACTCTTGATCAACCCACTCCAAGTAAGAACACTTCCGTTCATCCTATAATATTTAAAACTAGATCAGTAACAATTGTGGGGGAAATGGGTTTATAGCAACATAGAAAATCACCAATGCTTATTTTGAAAAACTGGAGAAACATGTTAATTATGACATATCTTCTCAAAAAGATCAATGTGCAAATGAAATAATTGGTACTGAGACAACAACCAAATTTTGGAACATCAGAAGCTATAATTAACTACAACGACGGTACAAGTTCTTACTCATGTACAATAAATAACAAATTGAACATTTTATGAGGAAGGTAAATATAATCGCAACAGCGTAGCGACAGTACTTGGATGACAGCCAATTGATACTAACAGGTGTGTACATGCACAAATTTAGTAACATAGAACTAATAGCACTAAGGCCGTCCAATATGTATGCCAAAATTGGGGTAAAGACAACTGTCGCTACATCTCGCACCGGTGCCCTACACTGGCGAGCCGATGCAGGGAAAAAAATCAGGGACCCGGACTCCGGAGCACGTAGTTGCTCCGATGCCTAGTTCCTTCGTGCCATAAAGATTTAGTATTTTACTGCTTGGCTGCTCGGATGTGTGGACCAAAGTTGGCTGCACAAACTACTGAAGCGGTGCCAAATAATTTTCTAATGGCACCGCTGATGAGATGGCAACAATTTAAGATACTAGGTACAAACTGTGACACTGTCTTATGATACATTTGGTTGAAGGTGTGGTATGAATGGGTTGGGACCGTGAAAGTGTCTGAATCACATCTAACAAATGATTTGTAACAACGAAAGAGGGTCTAACCTTCTCTGCGCATGCCATAAACTTCCTCCCACTTTCCATAGAATCAAACACAACTAGCTTCACGCAAGGAGATTGATGGTGACAACGAGCAGATAGATCTTCAGCCACGCCACTCCATTCGTTGCCACTGATGGTCCTAGGGAGCTACAAGAGGAATAAATGACTCAAATCGATCGCTGGGTAAAAATCCTTCATTCCAAGTCATAGCCCGAGAGAGAGAAGAGAGGCATACCTGGGTGGTGAAGGAGTAGTCGCCGGAGGAGGAACCGCTGGAGAGGTCTTTGAAGAAGACCATGGCAACCCCGGCGGTAGGATGCGAGACGGCGAGAGCGAGGAAGCGGCTATAGCATACTAGCAAGCAAGGAAGGAGGAAACAGGGGAAATGTGACTTGTGGTCAGGGAGAAAAGGGGGTGGGGAAGGGGGGAAGGGGGCGGGGTAAATATTTTGGCGGTAGGCCAAAATTTTGGAAATGTGGAGGGAAACTTTGCGTGCGGTGTAGCCGGACCATTCACTTTGAACGATTGTGTGCATCGCAAATAATTCTTCTGCTTTACGCGCATGGGACAAGTTTGATAATTCAAATTTTGATGGTAATTTCCCCGGGTACGTCATTGCATAATTTAACATTACTTGCTAATTTGGGCGCACAAAAGAGCGTACAGCAGACAGACCACACTTACTGAATCGAGCAATTTTAGTAATTAAACAGAGCCAGTTGACCTAAACATTGCCCTAACAATAGACCAGCATTAAAAACATAGCCTAAGTACGCATAATTTTAACAAATCCGCCACCGCGCTGGCCTATGCAACGCCGGTGTGAGATGAGACGTCGATGACTTGTCCTGGCGACATGCCGCCATTGGTGGACTCCGCGTCCCCCCTGCTGAAGTCGACCGCATCCTGCTACCTCTTGAGCATGCATTGGTTTTCCCTTGAAGAGGAAAGGGTGATGCAGCAAAGTAGCGTAAGTATTTCCCTCAATTTTTGAGAACCAAGGTATCAATCTAGTGGGAGACTACACTCAAATCCCTTATACCTACACAAACAAATAAGAACCTTGAAACCAACGCGATAAAGGGGTTGTCAATCCATTCACGGCCACTTGCAAAAGTGAGATCTGATAGAGATAATAAGATAAATATTTTTGGTATTTTTGTTGTATAGATTGAAAAGTAAAGATTGCAAAATAAAAGATAGCTAGTTGAATGAAGATTAATATGATGGAAGATAGACCCGGGGGGGCATAAGTTTCACTAGTGGCTTCTCTCAAGATAGCATATTCTACGGTGGGCGAACATATTACTGTCGAGCAATTGATAGAAGAGTGCATAGTTATGAGAATATCTACGCATGATCATGTATATAGGCATCACGTCTGTGACAAGTAGACCGAAACGATTCTGCATCTACTACTATTACTCCACACATCGATCGCTATCCAGCATGCATCTAGAGTATTAAGTTCATAAGAACAGAGTAACGCCTTAAGAAAGATGACATGATGTAGAGGGATAAACTCATGCAATATGACATAAACCCCATCTTTTTATCCTCGATGGCAACAATACAATACGTTCCTAGCTGCCCCTGCTGTCACTGGGAAAGGACACCGCAAGATTGAACCCAAAGCTAAGCACTTCTCCCATTGCAAGAACGATCAATCTAGTAGGCCAAACCAAACTAATAATTCAAAGAGACCTGCAAAGATATTTTAATCATGCATATAAGAATTCAGAGAAGAACCAAATATTGTTCATAGATAATCTTGATCATAAACCCACAATTCATCGGATCTCGACAAACACACCGCAAAAAGTATTACATCAAATAGATCTCCAAGAAGATCGAGGAGAACTTTGTATTGAGATCCAAAGAGAGAGAAGAAGCCATCTAGCTAATAACTATGGACTCGAAGGTCTGTGGTACACTACTCACAACTCATCAGAGAGGCTATGGTGTTGATGTAGAAGCCCTCGGTGATTGATTCCCCCTCCGGTGGAGCTCCAAAAAAGGCCCCAAGATGGGATCTCACGGGTACAGAAGGTTGCGGCGGTGAAATAGGGTTTTGTGGTGCTCTCGGATGTTTTCAGGGTATATGAGTATATATAGGACGAAGAAGTATGTCGGTGGACCTACGAGGGTGGGGGGCGCGCCCTCCTGCCTTGTGGCCGCCTCGTGACTTCCCTGGCGTGTACTCCAAGTCTTCTAGGTTACGTTTGTTCCAAAAATGATCCTCGCGAAGGTTTCATTCCATTTGGACTCCGTTTGATATTCCTTTTCTGCGAAACACTGAAAGAGGCAAAAAACAGCAATTTGCACTGGGCC
>LR738715.1:333656268-333670075 GCA_902687465.1 Secale cereale
CTATGGTGTTGATGTAGAAGCCCTCGGTGATTGATTCCCCCTCCGGTGGAGCTCCAAAAAAGGCCCCAAGATGGGATCTCACGGGTACAGAAGGTTGCGGCGGTGAAATAGGGTTTTGTGGTGCTCTCGGATGTTTTCAGGGTATATGAGTATATATAGGACGAAGAAGTATGTCGGTGGACCTACGAGGGGCCCACGAGGGTGGGGGGCGCGCCCTCCTGCCTTGTGGCCGCCTCGTGACTTCCCTGGCGTGTACTCCAAGTCTTCTAGGTTACGTTTGTTCCAAAAATGATCCTCGCGAAGGTTTCATTCCATTTGGACTCCGTTTGATATTCCTTTTCTGCGAAACACTGAAAGAGGCAAAAAACAGCAATTTGCACTGGGCCTTGGGTTAGTAGGTTAGTCCCAAAAATAATATAAAAGTGCATAATAAAGCCCATTAAACATCCAAAACAGATAATATAATAGCATGGAACAATAAAAAATTATAGATACGTTGGAGACGTATCACGTCCTCGTCCTCGTCCTCGTCCTCGTCCTCGGCAACGCCCTCAAGGTTGTAGTACTCGTAGTAGTGCCTGCGCTAGAGCTCGCGTTGGTACTCCACCGCTGATTCTTCGACGGACAGACTCTTCTCTACCTCGACCTCAGCCACGCGCAACTCCTCCTCCCGGCGCTCCACGATCTCCACCGCCTCCTACATCTACAGCTCCCGCTCGACGATCTCATGAGGAAGCACGTGCTGCATGACCACCGCCGCCTTTTCAGACATGGGTTTGCATGCTAGAGTCCAAGGTGGCCTGGAATATCTTGGCGTGTGCATCCTCGATCTTGGCGTGGATGGCCTCGACCTGGGCCAGGGCGACATCAGCGGCATGGATGGCTGCTCGAGCGCTCTCGGCGTTTGCAGCCGCCATCGCAGGAACATCTGCTGAAGGAAATATGCCCTAGAGGCAATAATAAATTTGTTGTTTATATTTCCTTATATCATGATAAATGTATATTATTCAAGCTAGAATTGTATTAACCGGAAACTTACTACATGTGTGAATACATAGAACAAAACAGAGTGTCCCTAGTATGCCTCTACTAAACTAGCTCGTTAATCAAAGATGGTTATGTTTCCTAACCATAGACATGAGTTGTCATTTGATCAACGGGATCACATCATTAGGAGAATGATGTGATGGACAAGACCCATCTATTAGCTTAGCAACTTGATCGTTTAGTTTTACTGCTATTGCTTTCTTCATGACTTATACATGTTCCTATGACTATGAGATTATGCAACTCCCAAATACCGGAGGAAAACCTTGTGTGCTATCAAACGTCACAACATAACTAGGTGATTATAAAGATGCTCTGCAGGTGTCTCCGAAGGTGTTTGTGGTGTTGGCATAGATCGAGAATAGGATTTGTCACTCCGAGTATCGGAGAGGTATCTCTGGGCCCTCTCGGTAATACACATCGTAATAAGCCTTGCAAGCAAATGACTAATGAGTTAGTCATGAGATAATGAATTACGGAACGAGTAAAGAGACTTTCCAGTAACGAGTTTGAACTAGGTATGATGATATCGACGATCGAATCTCGGGCAAGTAACATACCGATGACAAAGGGAACAACGTATGTTGTTATGCAGTTTGACCGATAAAGATCTTCGTAGAATATGTAGGAGCCAATATGAGCATCCAGGTTCCGCTATTGGTTATTGACCGGAGATGTGTCTCGGTCATGTCTACATAGTTCTTGAACCCATAGGGTCCGCATGCTTAACGATCAATGACGATTTGTATTATGAGTTATGTGATTTGATGATCGACGTTTGTTCGGAGGCCCAGATGAGATCACGGACATGATGAACAGTCTCAAAATGGACGAGACGTAAAGATCGATATATTGGAAGGCTATATTCGGATATCGGAAATGTTTCGAGTGATTCGGATATTTTCCGGAGTACTGGAGAGTTACTAGAATTCGTATTGGGCTTTAATGGGCCATACGGGAAAGGAGAGAAAGACCTCAAGGGTGGCCGCGCCCCTTCCCCATGGACTGGTCTGAATTGGACTAGGGAAAGGGGGCACCCCCTTCCTTCCTTCTCCTTCTCCCTTCCCCTTTTCCTATTCCATGTGGGAGGTGGAATCCTACTTTGGCGCGCCCTATGAGGGCCGGCGTCCTCCTCCCTCCATCCTTTATATACGTGGCCAGGGGGCACCTCATGGACACACAAGTTAACATCAGTGTTAGCCGTGTGCGGTGCCCCCCTCCACAGATACACAGCGCCGGTAGCTTCATCATCCCCATCACCACGCCTCATGCTGACGAAACTCTCCCGTGACGCTCAACTTGATCAAGAGCTCATGGGATGTCATCGAGCTGAACGTGTGCTGAACGCAGAGGTGCCGTACATTCGGTGCTTGGATCGGTTGGATCGCAAAGACGTTCGACTACATCAACCGCGTCACTAGACGCTTCCACTTTCGGTCTACGAGGGTACATAGACGCACTCTCCCCTCTCGTTGCTATGCTTCTCCTAGATAGATCTTGCGCGGTCGTAGGAAATTTTTGAAATACTACGTTCCCCAACAGTGATATCAGAGCCAGGTCTATGCGTAGATGATATGCACGAGTAGAACACAATGAGTTGTGGGCGATAATAGTCATACTGCTTACCAGCATGTCATACTTTGATTCAGCAGTATTGTGAGATGAAGCGGCCCGGACCGACATTACGCGTACGCTTACGCGAGACTGGTTTCACCGTTACAAGCACTCGTTGCTTAAAGGTGACTGGCGGGTGTCTCTCTCTCTCACTTTAGTTGAATCGAGTGTTGCTATGCCCGGTCCTTGTGAAGGTTAAAACAGCACACTTGACAAAAAATCGTTGTGGTTTTTGTATGCGTAGGTAAGAATGGTTCTTGCTAAGCCTGTAGCAGCCACGTAAAACTTGCAACAACAAAGTAGAGGACGTCTAACTTGTTTTTGCAGGGCATGTTGTGATGTGATATGGTCAAGACGTGATGAGTTATACGTTATTGTATGAGATGATCATGTTTTGTTATGTTATCCGCAACCGGCAGGAGCCTTATGGTTGTCTCTTTATTGTATGAATTGAGAAAGCCATGTAATTGCTTTACTTTATCACTATGAGTTAGCGATAGTAGTAGTAGCAATAGTTGGCGAGACGACCACGACGCTATGATGAAGATCATGGTGTCAAGCCGGTGACGATAGAGATCATGACGATGCTTTGGAGATGGAGATCAAAAGCATAAGATGATGATGGCCATATCATGTCACATATTTTGATTGCATGTGATGTTTATCTTATTATGCTCCTTGTTTTGCTTAGTACGACGGTAGCATTATAAGATGATCCCTTACAAAATTTTAGGGTACAAGTGTTCTCCCTGAGTATGCACCGTTGCAAAAGTTCTTTGTGCTGAGACACCACGTGATGATCGGGTGTGATAGGTTCTACATTCACATACAACGGGTGCAAGACAGTTTTGCACATGCGGAATACTCGGGTTAAACTTGACGAGCCTAGCATGTACAGACATGGCCTCTGAAAACTGGAGATCGAAAGGTCGAGCATGAATCATATAGTAGATCTGATCAACATAAGATGTTCAGCATTGAAAACTACTCCATCTCACGTGATGATCGGACATGGTTTAGTTGATTTGGATCACGTGATCATTTAGATGACTAGAGGGATGTCTATCTAAGTGGGAGTTCTTTAGTAATATGATCAATTGAACTTTATTTTATCATGAATTTAGTCCTGGTAGTATTAACATATCTATGTTGTAGATCAATAGCTCGCGATGTAGCTCCTCGTTTATTTTTATATGTTCCTAGAGAAATATAAGTTGAAATATGATAGTACCAATGATGCGGACTTGTTCCATGATCTAAGGGTTTTCCTCATTGCTGCACAGAAGAATTATGTCCTTGATGCACCGCTAGGTGGCATAACTATTGCAGGAGCAGATGCAGACATTATGAACGTTTTGACAAAAGCTCGGTATGATGACTACTTAATAGTTTAGTGCACCATGCTTTACGGCTTAGAACGGGGACTTCAAAAACGTTTTGAATGCCACAGAGCATATAAGATGTTCCAAGAGTTGAAATTAGCATTTCATACTCATGCTGTAATGCCCAGGATGCGACTATAGCTCCTACATGTCGAGGCACGAGTTCGAGACATAATCGCATTCTGGAATGATCGCAAGCATGGTATCTTTGCACAACTCATGTAATGAACAGGGATAACATAGATAAATAGTTGGCTTACACTCGCCACGTCACACAAGTAATTCAACATTCATGCATTCAACCAAATAACACAGGGTTCGACTACGGACAAAATCAAACGAGAAAAGATACCACAACCACAAGTATTGGTCGCCCCTAGTAGGAACCACTACTAATCGTCGGGATACGTCACATACAAACGACCATGATCTTCATCGAACTCCCAGTGAAGTTCTTGTCCATCTCCCGTGTCGTACTCAGTTGTACCTGCATCTGGTGTGTGTTGTAATCTGTGAGTCACAAGGACTCAGCAATCCCATTCCCTGGTATCAAAACTAACAAAGCCTTTTAGGTGTGGAGAGGTAATAAAGTGGATGCAGCAAGCACTAAGCAACTAGCTTACGAATTTAGAGCGAGATGAGGAAAGTGCCAACGGTCGCCAAAGATGATCAATAAGTGATCCTAGATACTCACGTTCGTGCATAACCCCACCATGTTCACTTTCCAAAGCCCTTCGAAAAGAGACCATCGCGGTTACTCACACAGGTAGTGTATTCTTAAGGATATGGTGTCAAGATATCTACAACCAGATATTAACAAATTCACATCTGCCACATAACCACGGGCACGGCTTTCGAAAGTTCATAACCCTGCAGGGGTGTCCCAACTTAGCCCATCACAAGCTCACGATACGCGGAGTCGCAACTCCATGTTGGGAAGACCCGAGTATTCTCGGAATCCCGTGCTCAAGATATTTCGACAATGGTTAAACTAATCCAGCAAGACCACCCGACGTGCCGACACCCTGATAGTAGCCGCGCGTATCTCGTCTCAGGCCACGACCGGATAGGCCAGCCTACATGTATATACCAGCCCTCGGGTTTCCCCAAGGTGGCCCCACAGACCGCCTAGTTTGGACCAACACTCATGAGGAGCACTGGCCTGGGTTGTAGATTAAGAACTCGGGTTAATTACTCCCTATGCAAGTTTTAGTTGTTAGGCAAATGTAGTACCAAAGTTGGGCCTTTCTGGAAAAGCTTTAAGCAGTGCAAATTATCGAGGGGGGCCCATAAACCCCAACCGTGTTAGGAACGCAAAATCAAGGAACATAACACTGGTTTATCGGGTCCTAAGGCGGCATGAGTGGAACAAAACACCAAGCAGAAGGCCAATCCTTCCGCCCATTACCAATATATATGTGCATTAATTAATTAATATATATATTGTGTTATCCCAATAAATAAGTCCAAACATGGAGCAATCTTCCAACTTCACCTACAACTAACAACGCTATAAGAGGGGCTGAGCAAAAGCGTACTTAGCCAATCAACGGTTTGCTAGGAAGGCGGTTAGAGTGTTTCATGGCAACATAGGAGGCTGACAAGACAAGAATAGGCATCGAGGCATAACTATAGAGCGAGACAACTAGCAAAGCAAAGATAGAGGTGATATCAGGGAACGGTCATCTTGCCTGAAATCCCGGAAGGAAGAAGAATGAGTCCATGAAGAAGACAAACGGTCGTAGTCGAACGTATCCTCACAACTCCAGAACAAAACCAAAGCTAACGAGAGAAGCAACCGGAAAGAAGCAAACAACAGGGTAAACACACAAGCATAAATATGGCATGATGCACAAACAAGTATGATGCATGTCCGGTTTGAATATGCATGGCATGGCAAAGTTCTCAAACAACACTACAAATTAAGTTGACATGAAGACGATATGGAGTATTTCGTCACCGTGGTGGAAAGAAAGGGTGCCACGGCGGCGATAACCGAAATGGTGCCACGGTAACAAATCGGTTTCGGTAACTCGTTGAGATGCCGGCGCAAAAGAAATGGTGGCGTGTGCGAGTCATGCAAGAGATAGGTGGGGTGATCCCCCGGTAACCTGGTTCCCATGGGTCGATGGCATGGCAAACGAGGAACGTACAAGGATAACTCGGACACGGTGCAACAAGTGGAACATCTCATACAACACATGCATTCGTTCACGGGGTCATCGGCTCGACGATTATACCTTTGAAGCATGCGTTTTCGGGGCGGGACGAGTTCGTTGAGGGAAGTAGTGGTACACGGGTCGTAGTGGATGTAGCCGTACGCGGCAATGGTAGTGGAAGTAGTTGTACCCATTCGTAGATGTTTGAGGTCAAGGCGAGGCCCTCAACGTCGACGGGGTATTCGAGGGTCGACGGTAGTGGTACACACGACGGTAGTGGAACTTGGGCATAGTGGTACACGAACTTGGCGTATTGCAGGTCTCCGGTGGTCGTCGTGGTACTTGGCGGGTCGTGTGTAGAGGTACTTGGCTCGGTCGATGAACTTGAAAAAATCTTCAACGATGGAACTTGGTGAAAACCTCGGAGGCGCTGCTCGTTGGACTTGGCGATCCGGAGACGTGCACGGGTCGCGATTTTACTTGGCAAGATCCTGGAGATGGCCTCGGCGTTCTTGGTCTTGAAGAGGTCTTCGAAAGAGAACACACACGGGGTTACAGCCTCGAGCAGCAGCTCGAGAAGCAGAACAATGGCTTGGAAGCAAAGGAACCTTGGCCGGAGCAGGAGGCGGGGCAGGGAGCTTGCAACGGTGCAAGATCCGCCGGAGATGAAGAGGGTGGCCACGGGACGGGCGGATCTGGCAGGGGCATCCAACCTGGCCATGGCGGGATGAGGGAGCAGATACTTGGCAAGCTTGAGGCCATGGCTGCGGGCTGGTGAGCATGTCATGCACGGCAACGGCAGGGGCCAAGGAGACGAGCTTGAAGGCCGGCGGCGCAGGGCGATGCACAGGCAAGGTCACCGGAGCGGGTGGTGGCCGGACACGGGGCAAGGTGAGGAGGAGGCCGGAGGGGATGTGACGAGGCACGCAGGGACTAAGGCGGTGGCGACGAGGAGCTCGGAGCGGCTGCTCCTCTCCCGCTTGGGTGCTGGCTGCAGCTAGCGAGGGGGGCCGCGGTTGGTGGAGGTTGGGCACGGCGCGAAGCACCAAGGGTAGCCATGGTGTTGTCGGGTGCCTTGGGTGTGACAACGCCAGGAGGAAGAAGGGGATCGAGGAGAGTAGCTAGGGTTCGACTAGGAGCGAGGGGATAAGGAGGGGGCGGCTGGGCCTTGGGGCAAATGGGCCGGTCTGGCTGCAGGTGGCCTAGGGCGTGGAGCAGGTACGTGGGCTCTCTTCTCTCTCTCTCTTCTTCTGTTTACCAGAACAGAAAATGGAGTAACAAGAGAAGGGCAGAAAAGAAATAGCAAAAGGGCTTGGCAAAAATATTCAACATTCTTATGGGACTAACTGGAGCAAAACCAAGCCAAGAAAGACAGTTCCAACAATTCGAAAATGTTTAAATTCAATATGATTGAATTTAAACCAAATGAGTTAGAAGTGGATGTAGGAGTTAGAAGTGTCCAAAATGACAAAAATTTGGCGGATCTTGGAAAGGTGACAAAAGAATTTATAGCAAGGTTGGAGGCCAGGAATTGAGAAAGAAAAGGCATGCAACTTAAGCTATAAATGTGTTATACTCAATTCCAATTTAATGGAATATTTTACTATAGCTCCCTAGTAATATTGGGAGGGTATGTTATAAAGAGAAATCACTAGTGAATTCCCTCGGTTTAAATAGATCAAAAGATCTATGCAGTTTATTTAGTTGAGTTTTTAATATTAAATGACATGATGGCATGATGACATGATGCATAGCAAAAGCAAATAAAACACATGGCGGAACCCGGAATAGCTGGAAGTCTTCTGGAGCGTCGATCTTGGGGCGTCACAACTCTCCCACAATAACAGAGGTTCTCGAACCGAGATCCTGGAGATGGCACCGGAGAGAAACGGAAAAAGAAGAGGTAAAACAAAGTTGCTTCTTTGACAAACGAGTGAAACCACGAACTTTGAGAGGTTGAACAAATTGTAAGAAAGAATACAATAGAGAAGAACAAAGATGAAAACACTCTGTTAGAAAAGGAGGAACGAGGAACACCACGAGAATTTGAAGGTTGCAAAGACATAAACGAAGAGCTCAAGGATCATGGAAGAATTTAAAACCACTCCAGTTAAATAAAGGTAGAGAAGGAGCAAGAATGAAATAATTCGAACAGCACTCTGACTGAAAATGGAAGGAATTAGAATCATGAACTTGGTATGATACTTGATGAAATTAACAACACACTGCCTCCGAAACTATTGAACGAATGGCACAAGGGGTAAGAAAGGCTTCAGACAGCACTCCGGTTGAAAAGAGCGGAAAAACTTGATAGGATGAGAGAACTTGAACGGAGGACACAACACTCCAGTTGAATGGATAAGCAAAGGAAAGAACATGATCTCGATAAAATGAGACGATGGTTTGGAGAGAGCAACATCACAATGCCTCCGGAATGAAAGAATAGATGCTAGATCATTGGAAAGAAAAGAACAGAGAAGAAAATGACAACTTCTACCACAAATGAATTTGAAAATCATCCTTACGAAGAAGGGTTGAACAGAGTTGTTGAAACTAATCAACCACAAAAGAATAAGCTTGTTGTGGGCTTATGGAAAACATCTCAAAATTATGAGGTGACAACCGGCCACTAACGGAAACCAATTGTTGCTAGAGATCAACGAAGAGATGAAAACTTCTTTCACCGAGAGGATAAATGAAGAATTTGGGTCATTTATGATCACCACAGTAGAAACAATCCTTAGGGAAAGCTTTTAGGTGAAATACAACCCAAGATTACTGCAACGAATAAATTGAAGGGTTGGAAAGATCTCCTGAACAAATAAAATGATGGGTTTAAATATCTCATTCCTGACAACTTGTGAATCATGAAACATGAAGGGAAATTGTCAAAAATGACATAACACCACCTCAAAGATAAGGGAGAAAATATTTGCACTTCGAAGTGCAAAGAGAAGAATAGTTGAGCTCCTCCAGTAAGAATATTGAAGAACACTTCGAGGATGAATTAAATCATGATGGACCACCATGAAGAACTCCGGTAACAAAAGGATGAGAAATGAAGGATGAAAAGAATAAGATTGAAGCCTTGCAATGATTAGATGGAGATTTAAAATGATATAATTGAAATAACTTGGAGCTTTGGAAAACAAGATGAACAACTTGGAACCGAGAATATGATATGATGAACAAGCTCCGGAAAAAGAGATTAATCACTTCGAGGAAATAAGAATAAGATTTACTGTATGCTTATCCTTCATCAAATTAAATTGATGACAAGCAACGGATTTGGCCTACTACTTATTCTTCTTGAAAAGGATTGGAGAGATGTATGTCACAATTCAACGGACCACCGATAGGATTTGGAAAGAATGAATGAGATGATATGATAATAAAAGAAGAGGAAATCTTAAACGAACCATCGTGAGATTTCAAAATGAACGAAGAAAAGAGAACGAATCACTCGGAAGAATTCGAATACAAATGAAGAAAAAGAACGAAGAGATCGCGAACGGACTACAGAATGCTTGACCGAAGCACCGGAAGAATATGGAGACGAACAAAGAGGCATCAATTGAGAATAGTTAGAGGACGAAGTTGAAAACTGAGAACGAAGAAATCTTTTGAAATGATGTCCTTCGAAGGATCAAAATGGAAAACAATTCCTGAAATACTCCGGATGGGTAAGGATAAGAATTTCTGACAAACAAAATAGTTCAAGAGGATAACATAAATCTAGAACCACGAATCTTCAAGAGAACGGGCCAAGATTTAAGAGAAACTCTTCTTCGGTATTCAAATGCTGAGAATGACAACAAGAACCACCGTGAAGAATTTGAGATACTCCAAAAGAATGAAACTATAAAGGTTGAAGCAACAATGAATGAAAGTGATCTTGGAGAAGGCATATGACTGATGAAAATTCATACTTACGTCACACTTTGAAAAAAAAAAGTTGAGAATAACTCCGGGAAATAGAAGAGTCAGGTAAGATCCTGGGAAAAGACCTGTGGGTTAGGGCCCACTCAAAAGAAACATCATTGAAATGATTACTTGAAAGAGAGATTGCACCGGCTGAATTTAATGACTTGAATGAGATAACAGCCTCAAAATAGCTTGAACGGATTAAGAATGGAAACACGGATCTTCCGAGATATCTTCAGCACTCCGGAGAAAAATTAGAGGGAGTTGAATAAACAGGAGAGACTTTGGATAAGAAATTTCAACATGTGGAAACATGTGAAACAAGAGGAAGGATATAATCAACACCAAAGCTTGAATTAAATCCACCGGAGAAGAAACGAGAACGGAGAATGATAAACTTGAAGCTCCTGAGCATCTTCCTGAGAAATCACCGGATAACGAAATTGAAAGAAAAGAATGAAGAAACATCACATGAATAAAAGGATACTTGATTTGAGATTTCTGACTCCGAGAAGAAGAAGGGTGGGAGGGTGGGGAAAAACAACGACAACTTGGTACGAACGAAACAGACACTATTGAGAAAAACCAAGAATTGGTCTTGCACATATTGAAAGGATCGGTTAACTTGAAGAGAAGCAAACCGGTTGAAAAGAATTTAACATGAAATCTCGATGATCAAGAAGGATTAGCAGTCCCATAGAAATATGAGAACACCGATTGGGAAAGGTATGGACTCAACACTTGACTTCAAAGCAACTCAAACACCACAATCAAATAAAAAACAAAGAATAGATATGTTGCAACATAATCTTCACAATATCATCCGAACAGAGAATTGAACGAATGAATTCCGTAAGCTTAATGATACATCAAGTTGTCGAGAAGCCACTTGAGAGAATGATAGAATAAACCAACAATGTAACAGATGGAACAAATACATAATAGAGGTTTCGTCCCACATGTTCGTGCTGACGCCCCATGGCACGTGTTACAAAGGGCCTTGCAATCCCCGAGTCAGCATAGCCAAGGACTCTTTAAGATGCAACCCCCAGTGTAACAACGACCATGATAACCTCTCCACTAGATGTTGAACCCCAACCTCATATCATGCACCCATTGGAAGATTACCTAAGAGCTACTTGAATTCCACCTATTAATTCCCGAAGCTTTTCGGTTATGCAATCTGGTGTTGGGGTTACAGGGGAAGAACCATATCTCACCCAACTAGCAATACCTACATCCAGCTGGATCCATCCATCAACACATAACCAGGCACCTTCGGAAACCGTTTACCTCGGACCTTCGAAACGCATCCGCTATACTAGCTGTGGAAATACGCCCGAACTATCCCCCCCCCCCCAGTATTGGGTGACGTCATGGTTATCTCACCACCAGACACGCATAGAAGAGTTTTTTATGTCGGCCGCCTCTGGTATTCTAGAACTATAACGATACAAAATGGGATGACAATACCTCAGAGCTCAACTCCCCGGGACTCGGCCTAAACAGACGGGAGGCACCAAGACAGAATTCTCATCACAAAGATATCAGAACAATCCAAACAATACATGCATGATCCTAAAAAAATTTGGTGAAAATTGAAGATAGTGATGTTAAAATAACGTCAGGAGTCCTCACCAGAGTGAGGAAGGGGATGGGGAGTAAAAATAAATCCTACTCTCCGGGATCAGCATAATATTCTGATCACAACCTGAACTGCCTGAGTAACGCGCCTGAACTTCCCTCTATACAAACCCGTACTTCGGGCTATCTTCGCAACCGTGGCTTCCCCCGCGAATTATTCCGGTCGGTAGTGTTGTGTGGGATGTGACTGTAATCCAGATACTCATACCTGCATCTAAATGCTCTTTTTGATTTGTAATTTTGCATTTTGGCGGATTCACTCTCGGGGCGGATGAACTCGTGTCTGTTTATAAGTTTAATGCATTCAGTGGATGTTCTGGAACCTCTAACATGATGGTAATTTGGTTTAAGTACGAGTTTCATGGGCAATTTGTCGTTAATTTCAACGGATTTGATTTGAGGCTCTGTGTTCTTCCTCCGCGAGAGTGGTTCCGCTGCTTCTGTAGATTTGTTTTTTTTATTTGAGTATAGAGGGCGGATTTGATTGCAATAGTGAGATTGGACCAGTCATGCGTTGTTAATTCCATCGGGAAGGCGAATACACCACTGAAATCGGGCGATTGGATCTCGTGTCCGCCCGTGCTTGTTTTTGGTTCTTCAATGACACAGCTTGGTTGATTTATCGTTTTGATGTCAGGGCGCAATAGGATATCGTTCGAGGTCGCGGCCTGACAAGGTGTAGTCACCCAAGTGCTTAAATCTGAAAAGCAAATTCGATAATGCATTTTTTTCAGTGATTCTACTGTCTGTGTTACGGAGTTGGACTTTTGCACCTTTTGTGCTTGAACTTCCCTCGTTTTAATGCATGTTTTTTGGTTGATGCTGCAATACGATCTGTTCGGTTGGTGTTGTTATAAAAAAATTGTGTACGTTTTTTTGTTTTTCAGAGTACTCATATACGTAAATGTGGAGGTGGTCCATAGATACACAAATCATCCTTTTTATATTTATTCTCACTTCGGGGCTAGATTTTTGGATCATCCACATTCTATGGTAGTAATTGGACTTCTATGCTACCAGCGATTGAACTTCCTGATTTCCACATTGCAAGGTGGTGCAACATCGCGCTCTATTTTTTTTGTAATTTTCAATTTTCTAATTTGGGTTTTAGTTTGTTCCGTGGCAACTATGGGATTATTCCCAAATATGCATGCATACCTTACTTTTTTTTGTAACAACATGTAATACGTTTGCATACTTCAACCAGTGGTAGAACTTTAGTTTGTGTTTAACGTGAACTTACAAGATTTTTGCTTCTTTGTAATTTGTCTTTTCTACATGTTCATTCGATGTTTTTTCCAAACTTTGAACTTCTGTGTTTTTACAACTTGAACTTACCTTTATTTAGAACATTTTATTAGTTAACTTACGCCTTGTGCATTTTGTTTCTTCGACACTAAACATTATTATTCCTCAGGTGCTTCTTTCTTGGTTTTTTATGTCACAGCAAAAAATTTCTTGAATGCAGGTTCGTCTTTTTGACATTGATATTCCAGGACAGATTACATTCCAGAAATCAAAAACCCTTAGTGGATTTCTTCTGCAATTTGTTGTAACTAGTGTGTAAGTGTGGAGCTGGATCACAAGCACTATCTTCAGTAGGATCTGGACTTCTTTTCTATTAATGGTTGAACTTCTGGTTTTGGAGATTTGCACTCCACATTGGAAGGCGAACATGCATGATGCTCTATATTTTGTTTGTTTGGTTTTCTTTGTAATTTTTAATTCTCCAGATGTTCTTTTTAGACTTTTGTCTCGTGATTAAACATGGGATTAGCCCAAGTATGGGCCGAGACAGGAACGAGCTGGAGCAGGCGACGACGCGGCGTGCCGCGTCGTCGCATGCGGAGGCGAGTCCGTCACATCCGTGACCCCACTATCTATCTTAGGGTTTTTAGGGTTTAGGGTGCGTGCAGTGGGGGTGGAAACAGAATAACCGCATTGCGTCCTGTCAAATCATAGCGCGCAGCAATGCGGTAGCGCGAGGCCGAGCAGGGGGGGGTCGGGACCCCCCCTCCCCTCCCCCTACGAGGCCGA
>LR738715.1:333670349-333698185 GCA_902687465.1 Secale cereale
AAGACAGGAACGAGCCGGAGCAGGCGACGACGCGGCGTGCCGCGTCGTCGCTTGCGGAGGCGAGTCCGTCACATCCGTGACCCCACTATCTATCTTAGGGTTTTTAGGGTTTAGGGTGCGTGCGGTGGGGTGGAAACAGAATAACCGCATTGCGTCCTGTCAAATCCTAGAGCGCAGCAATGCGGTAGCGCGAGGCCGAGCAGGGGGGAGGGAGGACGGGACCCCCCCCCCCTCCGCTCCCCCTGCGATGCCGAGACAGGAACGAGTCGGAGCAGGCGACGACGCGGCGTGCCGCGTCGTCGCTTGCGGAGGCGAGTCCGTCACATCCGTGACCCCACTATCTATCTTATGGTTTTTAGGGTTTAGGGTGAACTTCATCTGTTTTTGTAGTTAAACTTCTTATTTTTGTTTCTTTATGGTTTATTTATTCTTATTCCTTTACTTCTTTTATTAGGGTACTTGAACTTCTGTTCTTTATTTGTTGAACTTCTTTTCTCTTGTTTTTTAGGGGCATATTTATGTATGTATGTTTTTCCTTTAGTATTGTATTTGCCATCTATTTTTGGTTTTGAGGATATCAGTTGTGCTGTTTTGTGATCTTATCTCATTATAATAGATGCATTCAAATGGTGCATTTATTTATCTACACATGTATTTACTATTTTAGCTGTTGGGGGTAAAAGTGTAAATTCAGTGGCACTACAAGTCCCACGACAGAGAGGCAAGTGACCATCTCCCTCGCGACCACCTGTCAGAAAACTCATCTCCCCTTATCGCTCACTCTATCCCCCTTCTCCGTTGCTCCGCTGCCTTCCTCTCCTCCAACTCCCCCCGATTTCTCCGCCCTTGTCCCCTGCCCTCGTGCTGGAGTAACCAGTGCACGCCCCCGCTCCTATTTCTCCCCCACGCCCCGCTCTCTCTCGCCCAACCCGTTCTCTTCTGCTCTGAAGCGAGGGCGGCAACTGCCTGCACGGTTGCAAGGTGCGTGTGGTGTCGTGGGGAGTGGAAGAACCGTCATGGATTCGTGCATGCGGGAGTCGTCTGGAGAGGTACAAGTGCTGCCCCCCCCCTCCTAGTGCTTGCTTCTAGTTTCGCCAGATCTGTTGAGGCCTGC
This sequence comes from Secale cereale, assembly GCA_902687465.1. Lineage (NCBI taxonomy): Eukaryota > Viridiplantae > Streptophyta > Magnoliopsida > Poales > Poaceae > Secale > Secale cereale. Next base: position 333,671,464 of record LR738715.1, read on the forward strand.
CTATTTCTTCTGTGTACTCTCACGTCTGCCTCCCTTTGTCCATTCATACTTGTGTGGATTTCATTTCCCCTTTGTTGATTTTAGCAGTCAGATGAATGTAAGAGAGGGTGTGGTGTGATGGATGGTTTTTTTTTGACTATATACTGCAAGCCAAAAGCCTCACATCCCACTTTATTAAAAAAGGTAAAAAAAATACAAAGTATCAGTACAACTAGAGTTAGAAATACTTACATGAGAAAGTAACTATACAAAAAAGTCTAAGGAAGGTTAGCTAGCCAATCCCTGTAGCTATCATTGTATTTAATTGCATTAGTGTTGTGGATTTCTTAGTCTAGATTATGTCTGTGACATTGTATTTAGTTTATGGATACATTTTTTTGTTGTTCTTGCCTAGATGTGCTATTGTTCATCCTTTGTTGGTATGTTCTGGTTGTTTCATCCTAGGGTTTGATTTAGTTTCTTTTTGTATTTTGTTGTATGATTTTGTACTTGCTAACTATATGCAATCAATCCCCTGTTTTTAGCATGTTGTTCTAGTGTTCAAGGCGGTTGTGTTGTCATGGCTTCAAAACCTTCTCCTGGTATCTTAATGTAGTTGTATCTTGTATTTTAAATAGCATTATTCTCATATATGTCTGCCCATATCTTCACTTAGTATTCATGTTGGACTGCCATTCTTAATAGTGTGAACTTCTAGTAATGGTTATGTGTATGCTTTTTACCATTAGTTTGAGTTAGTAGGGTGTTTGCTTACTTTGTAGTTGATAATTTTGCAGGTGAAACTTTGTCACCAAGTTTTGTTGGACATCCCAGATGTTTCATTTTTGTAGTTTATATCTTTGTTTTTTTTGTTATCATGTTGAATGCATTGATATTTAGTTTGCCTGTGAAATACTGTTTGTGGTCATGCTACATCTTTTTTATGTGCTACTTGCTTGGGTCACATAGTTGAACTTCTGGTTTTAATTATTGTTTTTGATTGTAATGAAATTTGGTTGAACTTCTGTTATGCACATTTTACTTTACTGCTTTGTTATGTATCGTTGAACTTCTGGACATTCATGATATATGTAGTAGCCCCTCTGCTGTAGATTGTTTTTATATTTAGTTTGTATATTTTTAGTTTGTTTTTTGTGTTTACTGCTTTGTTAGGTATTGTTGAACTTCTGGGTATTGGACATTGTTGTAAAAGTAGATGTCCCTTTGGTGTAGGATTGCGGATTAGAACTCAGCTGCCTTTTTACTTGCATTTTTTGTAGTTGGTGATGAGTTGAATAGTTCTGAAAAAAATGCCTGCGATGAAGTTGGAGCTTTAGAGGTTAATACTGATGCTCCAATATCTGATGCAGGTAAATCACCCATTATCCCTTTGACTGTGATTGCCGAGGTTGCTTTGAGCCTTGAGAATTTTTCAAGCCTTGAGGATCTTGCTTCTGCAGCTCTTGCTTCACCTAGTATGTGAAACCCCTTTTCTTTTCATTTTAAAGTTTTGAGCCATGTTTATTTAGCTTGTTCTTGTCGTTTGTTTTTGTTTTTGTTCCTGACTTTTTTTATTTTTTGCTTCGATGTTTTGTGTTCTTTGCAGATGTGTCCACAGAGGAGGAAGCTGTGAACACCATCAACGATGTTTTATCTGAGTTTGGTTTATCAGAACCCCTGCTGCTACTGAGGAGGTGGCTCCGTCAGTCAAAGGTTGTGATTCCGTTCCGGATCCTTTGTGCTCTCTTCAGATGTCAAAGACGCAGTCACAGTCTGTTGATGGCACTGAACCTGTCACGCAACCCAAGGATGTGCCTCTTCAGCTTCTCCTGGAGGACCAACGTAAGAGGAAGAAGGAAGAAGATTTTGCCAAGAAGAGGGCGGCCCGCCTTGAGAAAGGTTCTGATGTTCCTGGATCTGTTCATGTGGCTTAGCTCACTGTTGAGGAAGACTTGTCGTGTGGTAGTGATGGCACGGTTGTCCCTGTTAAGAAGAAAATCAAGAAGACTACTGCGAGGAAGCTAGTAGTTGGTGAAGTTACTCCTCGGAGGAGCCCGCGTGTTTCAAGGCATGCACAAGTTGTTGAAGATGAAGGGTTAGGCCTTGGTGGTACGCCACGCCATAGTCCTCGTGTGCTTGCCACTGCCACGCCTACACCTTCTCTGCTTGGTGCTGGTGCATCTGGTAAGGGGAAGAAATGCGGCGTGAAGCGCAAGGTTCCACCTACAAAGGTCAACAAGGATGTGAAGAAGCGTTCTCGTGTTAATCCAGAGGACAAGGATGATGCCGATTTCGATGCTGATGATGAGGACGACGTCGATGATGATGCTACCGCTAATCAGGTATGAATGTCTCATGTTTACTGTTTTTAGAGCATTTGTCGTTGTTGTTGTAGTTTTATTGTTTTTAGCACTGCCTTAGCGTACATAGCTGACCTTCTGCTCCATCTCAATATAGACGAAATTACTCGACGTGCTTTGCTTTTATGGTATTACTGCCTTTGTGTACATAGTTGGACTTCTGGGTATATACATGAAGAAATTAGCTCAACTTGTTTGTATACATGTTTGATTACTGCCTTAGTGTATATGGTTGAACTTCTGCTTTTTAAATTTCCAACATTTTTGAAAGCATGTTAACTAGTGTTCATACATGGTTGTACTGCCTATGTAGACATAGTTGGACTTCTGAGATACATGTTTGATTACTGCCATGGTATACATGGTTGAACTTCTGCTTTTGAAAGCATGTTAACTTCTGGTCATACATGGTTGTACTGCCTATGTAGACATAGTTGGACTTCTGAGATACATGTTTGATTACTGCCATGGTATACATGGTTGAACTTCTGCTTTTGTAAATTTCCAACATTTTTGAAAGCATGTTAACTTCTGGTCATACATGGTTGTACTGCCTATGTAGACATAGTTGGACTTCTGAGATGTGGTGCGTATGTAGGAATTAGTGGAATTTTGGTGAAGCTTGTGTGTCTCATTGTTCTGCCTTTTTTCCTTGTCAATGTATTTTTTCAGTATCAGCTTGTGCAGCGGCCTGAGAGGAGGAAGAGACGAGGCAAAGCGCCCGAAGAAGGTGGCCAAGGAGGAGTTGAGGCGAAACGTTTTAACAAGACGGTTCGCTGCTCACTAGGAGAGGTCAAGACATGTGCGAAAATGCTACAAGCTAGACACAAGACGAGGCTTATCAAGGCTGGTTTTGGTTGTCTGTTTGACGTGAAGGTTGATTCCAACATTTCTCGTCCTTTGATGGGAAACATCTACACGAGGATTGACCCTTCAACCATGATTTTGGACATGGGTGAGGCGAACAAGCTTCTACGTATTACAAGTGATGCTATTCACTATCTCTTTGGGTTCCCTCAAGGTAATCGTACCCCCCCCTAGGCGCTCGAATGATGGTTTCGATGATGCTGTTATGAGGTTGAAGGGCAAGCTTGGGTATGCTAGGAGTGACGACATCAAGACAAAGGATTTGCGGAATATCCTCGCTAAACTTGTGAAGGATGAGACGAAGGATGATCTTGCTCTGCACGTGTTCTACCTTATTGTTTTCATGAAGGTGGTTATCCCTGGAACGTCTACACGAGTGTCCAGGGAGGCAGCAATGGCCGAGAACCTTGTGTTTGAGGACATGGCACACATGGACTACTGCCAGTTGGTTGTTGATGATATTCGGAGTGCTGTTATTAGGTATCAGCAAGGTACTAGCAGAGGAAAAGCTGTCACAGGTTGTGCCATCGCGTCGCTGCTTATGTATCTGGACAGCCTTATCATTGGCCAGACGCCTAATTTTGACTTGAGGACCCCTCGCATCAATTTCATGGATCAGGCCAAGCTTCTTGAGCTTGCTGCGGCTGACTTGGTCATGAAGGGTGATGATGACCCAGCCAACTGGTTGTTTGGGAGATTGCGTGTGAGTGTTTCTATGCATTATTATTTCATGTGTAGTTTAACTTGAACTTCTGGTATTGTCTTCTATATTTTTTGTTCCCATGTTCCTTCATTTGTTTTCTGACGCGTTGACTTTTGTTTTTGTATGCAGTGGAAGACACAGGCTGAGGTTGTGTTCTTTAGGGTTATTGAACGTCCTGTTCTAACTATGCCTCGTTCTTCCGTCCTAGGGAGTGGAACTTCCCCAAGATTTGAATTCTCCCGGGATGTTAATACCGGTGCCCCCCTGTAGATCAAGGAGGTTCTTCTACCCGTGTGAGTGCTGCAGGTGGCGTTTCTTCCGAGAATTTGTTTGAAGCTGCCAATGTTTCTCTGGTTAGGATTGACAGTTTTCTTGAAACTGTTTGTGGGGAGTTGGCTCGTGTTCCTTCAACTGCTGAGCGTCTTAGTCGCATTGATGGGATTCTTCCTCCCAGACACGGATTAGATGATGAGTCTTCGAAGGGGGTCTTATCTATTGAAGCTAAATTTCTTGAAGAGCTTCGCCATAGCACTTCCAACCTCCAGAGTAGCGTTGGGCAGGAAATGCAAGATGCTCATTGCAAGCCTTTTGAAGATGAGGCAAGTTTTGTTGTGAGACAGATTCAGAGGCAGGTTTCTGTTCATTCGGGTCGTGAAGGAGGCCACGTGGAGCGTACCAAAGAGGTTTGTTTATGTTGTCTTTTGATATTTCTTTGCAATAATGTTCAGTGTTAGCTTTCAGTTATTACTGTTTGTAGTCATAGGCGACCGTTATTGATTTCATGTGTCGTAAACCGTTTTTTTAGCACAAGTGTTCCTATGTGACCTTCTCTGTTTATAGAACCTGAACTTCAACTGCTACAGCACCTGAACTTCCATGACTGGCCCTTTTTTGTTCCCTTTTGTATCTTAGAGTAGTTTGATATCTGACCTGCTATGTTTACTATATTTGGACTTCCATTATATGTCAGTTGTCATAACTGACCTTCACTGATTATGCAATCTGAACTTCTGCCCTTTTTTGTTCCCTTTTGTATCTTAGAGTAGTTTGATATCTGACCTTCTATGTTTACTGTATTTGGACTTCCATTATATGTCAGTTGTGATAGCTGACCTTCACTGATTATGCAATCTGAACTTCTTCCCTTTTTTGTTCCCTTTTGTATCTTAGAGTAGTTTGATATCTGACCTGCTATGTTTACTGTATTTGGACTTCCATTATATGTCAGTTGTGATAGCTGACCTTCACTGATTATGCAATCTGAACTTCTGCTGATTAGGTATTTTGTTTTCTACATGATTTATTTTTGTAGTCTATTGATGATGATGCTAGGGTTGAGGAGGATGTTTTACCTGCGCATGAAGCTGCTCCTGTGCATGAGGCTGCCCCTGTGCATGAACCTGCTCCTGCTAGTGGCATAATAGTTGATGAGGTTCATGGCAGTGAAAATAAGGTACCATTTTTTCTTGTCCATTTGTCTTGTTTGCCCGTGAGACGGACTTGTTGCCCTTGTGCATGAGGTTCAGTCAGCCCTTTGTAATGACTTTTTGTTTCCTTTTTGCAGCAGCAGAATGATGATGTTAGTGTTGCTCCAGAGAAGGTTGTAGACATGTCCGTCTCAGGCACCGGCTGCTCCGATGGGGTGGTCCTGACTAAACCTTTTTCTTCCATTGGCGCTGAGGTTTTTGATGCTGAGCAGGGCAAGAAAAATGGAGACATCATTTTGGAGAAAGATCATGTTGAGTCTGCTGTACAAACTGGTGGTAGTGCTGCTGCAAGCCCGGAGAAGTCTCCTGCAGCAGAGCCATCAGTTGTTGTTGATGCTGTACAGGCACAACCAAATGTTTTTCTTGTTTCAGATTCTCCAGTTCCTCCAGCTGCTGCTGGTGTCCTTCCCGATGACGCTGCAACATCTACTGGAGACGATGATGAAGATACCGAAAGCGATAGCTATGGAGAGGAGGTTGATCATTCTAGTGCTGCCACTGGTCTAGGCAAGGATCCATGAAGAGAGGAGCATGCTTCTCTCTTCTTTCCCCATCCCCTTCCCTCTTTGTTGTTTGGTTTAGTCCATGATATCCCCTGTGAACTACCTGTGTGGTCTAAGTTAAACTTCTGGTTTTGTTGTTTGTCGTGTGGGTTGTAAAGAATGTTAAGTGAACCTGTTTTCTATGTGGGTAGAGGTTTGTAATGCAAGGGTTGTGATGTCTATGATGCTGTGGTTTTATCTTTTCTGATGTAGCAGCTGAGATGTGCTTATGTTTTGAATGTTTGTGCTTGAATGTTGGTCTTAATTGAAACTGTCGTGAATCTATGTGCTTTGAGTGTTGTTGTTAATTGCTATTTTCTTTTTGGTGAGCAGATAGCGACCTTGCTGTCGTGCGAAAGAAGGTTGATGACTTTTATTATAGTGTAACTAGGCTTAGGAATGACCGTTCCAAGAGGTGAGTGCAGCTGCTCAATTTTTACATCATCCATGTACCCCATGTAGAACTGCATGTGGTTTCATACCTGAACTTCTCAACTCTATGTACCTAAACTTCTTGTTTTTTTTGCTTTCTTGGCACTGAACTTCTGGCCTCTTTTGTACTGTACTGCCTATTGTGATATAGCTGAGCTGATGTGCTAACATGTGTTATGAACTTCCTGAGTTCCTGCTGCTGAACTTGTTTTACTTTCTATTCGCTTGTTTTAGATCAATGATTATGTTCCGAAACAAGGAGTGTGAAGCTTCTGTTCAAGAAGTCGCAATATCTTTTGGTCCTCGCGGAATGCTTTCATCTAATGTGGCTGCGTGTGCACTCTACTGTCTACGTGCGGAGTACCAGGGATCGGATAAACTCATCCTATCGTATTGGGTCACTGTAAGTCAACCTTATAGTGATTTCTTTTCTGTTTTGTTCCTTACCATTTTAGTTTAAACTTGTTCGTCTCATTTTTGTATTTTTTCATATGTTGGTGTTGTCTGCATTAATTTAGGACAAGATTTTCAGAGGTCAATTTGATTCCCGTGTGAGGAAGTACTTCATGGCGAGTGGTCCAGATAGCATGGATGCACATGATTTGGTATGCAATATCTTGTTCTTTGCCTCTGTATTAGTTTTGTAGTGCGATCCACTGTGTTAATATTTGTTTTATTTTTCTTTTGTACCGTTCTGATATTAATTCTTATTTTTTAATGATTCGTGTGTTTATTATGCTTCAGGTTGTTTTCCCTACTTTTGACCCGCCTGAGCTTCCTGCTTCCATGGGTGGTGTCGGTATTCCTTGACCTGAAGAATTCGAGGTTCCAGCTTCTCGATTCCTACTATGGACCAAAAGATGAAAGTGCGGTACGCCTGTTTCGACGGATGTCCGACAACATCAAGAGTCTTTGGAAGGATGCCAGCAACGACAGGGAGACACCCTTCAGTCCTATTAGCATCGACAAATTCTCTCTGGATTGGATTGATGTCCCCCAGCAAACAAGTATGAGTTCGAATTTTTCTCTTTATCACATCTGTTTAACTGTAGTTGTACTTAAGCTGCGACGTGTTTAATTCGTTGGCTTTCTTTTTCTGTCCTAACACTATTTCTTTTACTTCTTTTGATGGCAGCATCGACTGCGGATTCTTCATGCTTACGAATGTTAATTCGTATCATGATGGGGTTCTTGCAAATTATTCCCATGAGAATATCGGGGATATCAGGAAGACGTGGCTGTACTCAATCGCTTCTTCTAACCTATTTGAGACATACTTCCAAGCTCTGTTTGGCTACTACACATGTAAGTATTTTGGAACTTGTACTGCTTTCCTGCACTACATCTTTTATTCTACCTGAACTTCATATTTTTCTCTGAACTTGGACTTCTGCTTGAGGTTTGGCTGGGCTGCTGGTTTCGGAAGGAGAGGAGCATTTTCTTTGTACATGAACTTCATTTCTATCTTTTTTAATTTTGCTTGTGTGTTTTGTTTCAGTAATTTATGTCCTTCCATTGCTTAAATGGACATGAGCATTTTCTTTTCTAATTGAACTTCAGAGATGATGATTTCCAGTTCATCGGTTTATCTTGAACTGTGCCTCTGGTTGTGCCTGAACTTCATTTAGTTTTTTACTGCAACTAATTTTTTTAGGTCAGCTTGAGTAGTAACCATGTCATCTTTATTAGTTGGACTGCACATTGTGATGTTCCTAAACTTCAGTTGTATTTTTAATGGTGATGTTTTCTCTTCCTTTTTTCTTTGACAGTGGATCCGTTGGAGTTGACTGATTACCACTACTCATTCCTCAGGTCACAAGAATACCAGCCTAGGGAGGAACCGATAAGTACAGCTCCGATAGAAGATGATAGACCTCGGACCCTTATTCCTTCCAAGTTGGGGAAGCACGCTGGTGGTATTTGTGGTACTCCAAAAACCCCTTGCTACATGAAGGTTGATGCAGTCGAAGCAGCCGAAGCAGAAGTGATTTCGTCCGATGATGATTTTGAGAAGATTGCTTACCCGAAGAATGTTAAATGTGCTGCTGGTACTGTTGCTGGTTGAGGTGGGAAGAACGTTGTGATTACTAGGAGGAAACCGGGAGTTGAGTCTGGGAACATAACTTCCTCCAAGAGAGCATCAAGATTGCCCTTGAAGTGGCGTTCTCCTGTCGCTCCCCTAAAAAAATACAGTTACCCTCATCTATCAGAGGCCCGGAAGTTGAAACAGTACGTGCTGAGTAAAGACAGTCTGGAGAAGTATTCTGAGTGAGTTACCCTCATCTGTCGCTCCCTTTCCTTGGAGTTGTAGTGTCTGAACTTCTGTTGTTCTATTGTCTGAACTGCCGTTGTTGTAGTATCTGAACTTCTGTTTTATGTTTCCTCTTGCCTTTTGAGTTAGAGTGTCTGGACTTCTATTTGTTGTTGTATCTGAACTTCTAATATATATTTTACCATCCTTTTGTATTCTGCAGGACAAGCTACTGCATGTTTACCATCCCTGGGAATGTGATTGACCTCATTGGACGTGTCCTTTATACGCTTTTCGATGAAGGGCAGCAGATGGAAGGAGACATAATGGATTATCTCATAAATTTGTGGAAGGATAAGCCGGAGACCTCTGAGATATTCACTAATGCTGACAAGGTTGTACTTAGTCCCTACTTCATACATGTTTTAGTTCTTTGCACCCCTATCTCCTTCTTTTTGCCTTAATTTTATTGTAGTGGCATCTGGGAGGTGTTTTAATTGTGTTTTGGTCAATGCACAGTACTGCCTGGAGTATGATTTCTACGCCGCAACAGTTCCAAAGTTTGATGTAAAAAAAAGCTGCTGGTCTCCTCCCAATGTTTGGTCGCAAGGAAGAAGACCTTCTCAACGCAAAGTTGATTAGTTTTTCATAACTCTTGCTTTTTTTAAATTTCATGTGCATCCTTTTGCTGAGTTTGCCAAGAAGTTTTTGTTCATGTCGGTTCTTCAGTACATATGCTTTATAGTTTGTGTTCACCGGTCCTTTCATTCTTTGCAGGTTTTCTTGATTCTATTCAAGCCAATTGGCAAAATGGCGCACTACAGTGTGTATGTGGTGAATAGATATCGTGGGAGCATTGACATCCTTGATTCACTTTCTTACGATAATATGCAAACGTCGCGATCGAGTTTCCACGGGGACTGCCAAAATATCGTGAGTGTTTCTTAGCCGGAACCTCCTTTCACATTCTCTTGTTTGACACGAAGTTTATTATGCCTTGTGTTGACAAAATATGTTTTTGTCTCTGTTTTGGTAATACTGCTTGAACTGACTGTCATTTAGAAGTTGAACTTTTGCTATTTTTGTTTAGGTGGATCTTATGCAAGTGTCGCTTTTTTATGTACCTGAACTTAACTATTTTGGTTAACATGTTTTTTACTTCATCTAATTTTGTTATTTCCGGCAGATTAAGAGATTTGTTGGGTTGCTCGAGGAGGTGTACGGCAAGGCTGCATACAAGGCGAGCAAGCAGCCTAACTCGGTGACTATTGCAAAGAGGCCAACTTTCATCGATGTTCCGAAGCAGAAGAGTAATGATTGTGGTTTCTTTGCCGTGAAGTTCAGCTCTTCGTATGATGGCGATGAGATTGTTGAAGATTTTGGTGATGTGGAAGTATGTTCTGTCTTTGTTCTTGTCTCATCATCCTTTGATTATTCTTGTGTGTTTTTGCTGAGATGCTCCTGCTGTAGTTTTAGATATCCATTACTAAACCATCGTTTTCACCTTTCTTTGTTTGCAGGCTGCTGCAGATGACTGGAAGGCTGAGTTCATGCACACTCTGATTTTTAGCGAGAAGAATAAAGTCGTGCGTTCAGAGCTCCCTAAAGAGATCCAGTCCTTTGGCCCATGAATTTGAAGCATTAGTTTCATTGTAGATTTGATTTCGTACAGATTTTTAGGTTCGATAATGGTTGGAACAATTCCGTAAAGATTTGGTTGTAAGAATGTTTTTAGTGATTTATGTATCTATAGGTGCAGCACTATTACTTATGATATTGTGGACAAATGCATTTGGTGTGAAGAATGATTTGGCTTTGTGAATTTCAATGTAGTGCGTCGTTTTTCAGTATCCATGTGTTGAATGTTTTTGCCCCAACAGATGTACCTGAACTTCTGCCTCGGTTTTGGTTGAACTGCTTGACTTTTTTTGTTGTTGTTTATTTTCGGGCTCCCAACATATGATCGTAGACTTGAACTTCTGCTTTGAGATGTGGCTGGGCTGCTGGTTTTAGATGGAGAGGATATTTTGTGTTGTGTAATGTATTGGTAATGTTCAACCCAACCAATATGTATGCTTTTGCGTAGAATCTATATTTGTTTTTTTGTGTTTTTTCAAGTGCGAACGTATTTCATATGTAAATCTGTGCAAAAATATTGTTGACGTTTCTTTATCTTTGTTGCATTGTACATGAACTTCTGCACGTATCCAAGCAGAACTTCACATTTGAACGTGTTGTCTTAGGCTTGCTAACCTTAGTTTATGCGACGAAACTTTATTTTTTAAGCATATTCTTTTCCTACATCGATTTTACATACCAAAACTTCTTCTGTAAGCTGACATGAACTTCAAAACTGTATGATTATTTTGCTGGTTGCTCTTTCATGCAATACAACACGAGCACCTCCTGCCATAACATACCAGGACTTCTGCAGTAAGCTTACTTGAACTTCACAGTATATTTTTTCAAGTTTGTTCTTGCTTACACTTTCACGCAGTACATCACCAGCACATCACTTCATCTCATAACATACCAGGACTTCTGCAGTAAGCTTACTTGAACTTCACAATATATGTTTTTCATTTTATTACTGCTTGCTCTTTCATGTAGTACATCACCAGCACATCACTTCATCTCATAACATACCAGGACTTCTGCAGTAATACTACTTGAACTTCACAGTGTATGTTACCGGGACTTCTTTGAAAGTTCAACAATAAAAGGGGATGACATAATATTCTGGACATTGACATGACATAAGTTTGCATTGTGTTAATTGACCTATTCTAATTGTTCATCAGCCTTGCGCTCCTCCTAGGCTTTGGTTGTATAGGTTTTTGCTTGACATGTACCTCTTCCTCTTCATCTTCCTCTTCATCGTCCTCTTCCTCTTCCTCTTCATCATCCTCTTCCTCTTTCTCTTCATCTTTCTCTTCCTCTTCGTCTTCCTCTTCTTCGACTGTGTCTTCGTCTTCGTCTTCGTCTTCCTCTTCCTCTTCCACCTCTTTCTTGTTGCTGGCTCTAGGTTTTGCTTTCTGTTTCTTCTCTGGCTTTTTGCTTGACTTTTCAGCATCTACTCACTTCGGGCATGTTCTTGCATTATCTGGTTCATACTCCTTGCATATGCTACAAAGTCTGGTGCTTGCTTTCTGTGGGTCTGGTCCCTTCTTTTGTTCCATAACTTTGGGTTGCTGTTTTTGAGATTTGGGTTGCTTGACCTCCTCAGCATTGTTTCTTTCCAAGAGTGTTGGACAGGTCATCTTGTTGTGTCCCGCAACCTGGTTGCACACACTACATTTCCTGTGTCCAAGTGGCACTCCATTCTCATCGAGCACCACGACTCTTCCTGGAGGTGGTGCCTTTATTTGCGCTCTCTTGTCACTTTTCTTTGTTGCAGTAATTTTCTTCCTACCCTTTGTTTCAGAATACAGCGGCAGTTTCATCGTCTCATACTGTCGCTGCTCCATTGATTGTCCATCACCCTGCTTGCATTGGTTGGCTTCAGCGGCGGCGTTGAGCATTTCAGCTGCATAATAGTGAAGGTCATCTTCAATTTCAGCATCCTCTTCAGCCATCCTTTTGTCAGCATCCGCTTGATTTGCTGAATGTATTGCATCAAGCTCTTCCACGAGCCTCTTGAGAACATAGTAGGCTCTGTCATACTGTTGGTCACATCTCATCGCTTTCTTGTTAACCATCAAGTTCAGCTGCAGCAAGATGTCTTGCTTCGATAGCCTTGAGATGCCATCCGATGCGGTTGTGTTGTAGTCCCTTGTATCAAAGGTTGGGTGTGATTTTGCAGTCTTTGTGTACCGTTTGAGGATATACTTGTTTGGAAATTTGTCAGGCTTCAGGTAGTCCAGTATGTTCATGATGTGAAGGTAGAACAGGCCTGCATTTTGTGATGAATGCAGAATACATAGTTTGTGAGCCAGCAATGAGTTTCATAAATTTTGATATGATACTACTAGTCTAGCTATTTAATGAGTTTGTTTTCCTGCTCACCTGTGTGTGTCCAGAGCTTGCATTCACACTCGTATATTTCATTGTCTGGGTCAGCTACAACCTGGAATTCATGCTTTGACCAGGAAAATCTTTCTTCATCATCATGGCCAGGCTTGTTGTGGTAGTACACAAGGTACTTAGTGGACTCTGTTGTACGCTTTGCGCGAAATAGCGTGGCCTTTCTCATCCTATTCCTCATCTCGGTGTACACGGCTCTCGTGTACTTGATAGACATGTCTTCCTCGTAGCCGTAAGTTGTCTTTGTCACAGGATTGGTCTGCACATGTCAAAAAGTAAGATATTAGTCGAAGCAGAATCATGGGTTTCATTTTTTAAAATTCAAAGTGCACATGTTGAAGGTAAACAGAACATGATGGTGGTATTTTGTACTTGTCATCATACCATGCTAGTCATTGTTTTCTCGTTCTCCTTCTGCATCCGAGTTTGTATGCAAGCATTGACCTGCCTAGCAAACTTGTGTAGGTTCTGGGTCCCCTTGACAAACCCTTTCTTTAGCACGTGGTTCATGCTCTCGCTTCGTTGTGTGGAAGTCATTCTAGCACAGAAAATGTTCTTGTAATATGCTGAAATCCACATCTTCCTATCACTCCAGAGCTGCATCATCATCTGGTCGGTCTCCAGGTGGTACTTGTGCACGAGTTCAGCCCAGGCATCTTCAAACTCCGTTGGCATCAGCGGCCAGTTTAATATAGTTGTGAACTCCTCTTTGAATGTTTTATACTTTTTGTACAGCAACGCGAGGTATTCCTTGTACTTATTCAATATGTGCCAACGACATAGCTTGTGGACGGTGTTTGGAAATGATTGTGGTATAGCTTTCGCCATCGATGGGCACTGGTCTGCATGAATTAAAAAAAAATGAAACTTGATACTTTTTTGTACTGATGGTGAACTTATGTTGCACAAGTAATTGAACTTCACATCTAGTAGTATGGCTATCTAAGAATGTCACATGTATTTTTTTCTTACAGCAGTGTTGCTGAACTTCTTTGGTATCAGTGCTTGAACTTAACAGTTAGTAGTAGGACAAACTAGTAGTGTCGCAATCAAAAATTTTCTGAAAGCATTGTTGTTGAACTTCTGTGGTGGCAGTGCTTGAACTTCACGTAAATAACTATATTTTTCTGAACATGCTACATATATTTATCTTACAGATTTGTCCTTGAACTTCTATGATTCATGTATTTGAACTTCACATTCATAACTAATTTTTTTCTAAACATGTGACAAATAATTTTGCTTTCTTGTACTGATAGTTGGACTTCTGTGCTTACAGTGGTTGAACTGCATTCTTAACATTATTTTCAGACAAAACCAATGTACCCAACCAACACAGACCCATAAACTAAAAAGATGATGAAACTTGAGGAGGTTTTTTTTTGAACTCACATGTTAGAATGCAAGTTGGGTGCTTGTTGTTCATGCACCGTAGAAATGTATCGAACAACCACTTGAATGACTTTGCATCTTCATCTCTTATCAGGGCAACAGCAAATATCGTTGACTGCAAGTGATGGTTTGTTCCAACAAACACTCCCAGGGGCATATGAAATCTGTTGGTCTTGTAAGTCGTGTCGAATGTTATGCAATCGCCGAAGTCTTGATAGGCTCCTCGGCAGCTTGCATTAGACCAGAAAATGTTTTTAATTGACTTGTCCTTGTCCACTTGGATGTCATAGAAAAACTCATCATTTATTGCCTTCATGTCTTTGAAGAATGAAACAAGTTTCAATACATCATCCAAATCATCTTTCCTTGCATTCATGGCTTTCCTGCAAATCACATGCAAACATGCATTTGTTTATTTTTTGCTAGCAAAGGGTTGTGAGCTAGGATGCTATTTTACATTACAGTATGTGGGTGTTTGAATACTTACTGGTTTAGCAGGTCTCGTCCGGTCATGCTTAGGAAGTAGCTTCCATCTTCATTTTCAGATAGCATGGACATGATTGTTATGTGCTTGACATCATGGTACTGCAGGAGCTTTACGTACTCCAAAATAGTGGGGTCATAATTCTTGTGTAAGTGCAAAAATACCAGCATGTCATCAGTTTGCATGAGCTCATGATTATGATTGTACTCAATGTCCACTTCCACGCTTGTGCCATCCTCCTGCACCTTCACCCTCATTCTTGCATTGCAGCCCGTCCTCTGCGATGTTTTGTTTCGCTTCCTGTTGGCCTCTGAAACAGAAGATGTGTGTATCCCTTGGAAGGCGCAAACAAAATACTTGTGGTTGTCATTTCCACCCGTCTTCCTGATTCCAAAACCAGCGTGTCTGGCGTATCTGTTATAAAATTCCCTTGCTTTCTCTACATCTTGGAATCACATCTTTAGTCTTGGTATTAGATAATGCGGTAGATCTGGCGTCTGTAGAAAAAGAAAAAAAATCCAAGCAGCACCTTAAAATGTAGTTTATGAACTTGTTATCCTGGAGGGAGCAGAAAATGTGCAGATAATACAAGATGCGTATATAAATATTTTTTGTTTCACTTACGTGCGTGTATGATCGCAACTCCGCCGGTGTCGGCTGTTGTCCCTCTGGGATGGGGCATGGCGGAGTAATCATAGTAGGATGCAGCAGTGGATCACGAGGAGGAAGGAGGGCTGAAGATGGCCTCTCTCTTGTTTGCATCCTTTTTGCTTGAGGTGGTTGTGGAGGTATTGCGATACTGGTCTTGGTTTGCTCTTTTGTTTTGTGAAGCAATCCATCTACCTTATGCCCCGTAGAATTCTGACTTGTAGCAGCAGCAGGAGGATCGAACGGTGGTAGTGTGCAGATCACTCTCCTCCATGTGTGTGTGTTGCTGTTGGATTTGTCCTCGGATCCGGTTTAGTTGCTTTGCTTGGGCATTGATGAGGCACACCAGGATAACCTCCAGAGTTACACGCATGACTTGAGCCAACCCCCTCCTCCATCGGCGTGCTTGGGACTCTGCTGGTGGATACAAAGAATCCGCGGGGGATTTCCGACATCACCCAATTAGGTGGAGGCCCAAACCTGTGCAGATAGGGCTGTGACCCAGCATCTTGGAAGTATCTGTGTGTTTCGGTTGTCATCCATGTTTTGGTCTGGAGCAGGTTGGTAATGTTATTGGTGTGTTTGAGGTGTGACCCATTGAGGGGGTGGTGCAACGCGTACAGGCTTTGGATTGTGTACTTGCTGCTGGGAACTTCTAAGCTTCTTCATGCGTCTCTCGTCTTGCTGACATAAAAGAAAAAAATGTCTATTAGCACACAAGTTATATCTGCATATACCTTTGTAACTGAACTTAGCATTATTCACAGCCTGAACTTCTCATATAAAAGTGGTGAGAGCCATCACACTATGCACGGAGCTGAGCATCTGCCAATGCCTTTTGTACCTAAACTGAGCACCCTTCACAGAATGAACTTCACATCATGTTTTTAATTCTACAATATTTGATTACTTATATGTACATGAACTGAGCACTCTCCACAACTTGAACTTCTTGTTTTGCAAAGGGGAAATACTGTCTGCAGTTAAAAAACCTGAACCTTCATGAGTTTTTGAATGGTTGGACTGCTAGTGCATACCAACCTGACCTTCATGTCACATCACATGCATGTTCTATTTTCCTTTTTTTGCATAGAACCAGACACATACAAACCTGAACTCTAGCACACTTACTAGTTGAACTTCACATGGCTTTTTCACACGTGAATGTGAATGCAGGCAGATTTTATAATGTTTGTAGCCTGGACTGAGGCTCACATACTACCTGAACTTCACATGCCTGTAAGCAGGCAGTTTTAAAAAAGCTATTGTAGCCTGGATTGATACTCACACACCACCTGAACTTCACATAGTTGTAAGCAAATAACAAACCAAAGGAAGGAAGAAGTTCAACCATACCATGGCTAGAAGTTCGGCCAGCCTTTTTCCAGCAGTAGATAGGACACCTTGAGAGCAATTTGTCGGTGAGGTAGGAGAGGAATTGCATGGCAATCCTTGTCTTAGACTCAACATCTTGTGTGATGTCCTATATAGCTGTTCACCTTGAGTGTTGTCCTATATGACTCAAAACATTTTGTGTGTGTGCCTAGACTCAACATCGGCAGCGGTTCGATCAATCAGGGGGCACCTAGGTCGGAGAAGGCTCTGATACCAACTTGTAATACCCAGGATGCGACTATAGCTCCTACATGTCGACGCATGAGTTGGACACATAATCGCATTCTGGAATGATCGCAAGCGTGGTATCTTTGGACAACTCATGTAATGCACAGGGATAACAGAGATAAATAGTTGGCTTACACTCGCCACATCGCACAATTAATTCAACATTCATCCAAATAACACAGGGTACGACTATGGACGAAATCAAACGAGAAAAGATACCACAACCACAAGTCATGATCGCCCCTAGTAGGAACCATTACTGATCGTCGGGATACGTCACATACATACGACCGCGCTCTTCATTGAACTCCCAGTGAAGATCTTGTCCATCTCCCGCGTCGTACTCAGTTGTACCTGCATCTGGTGTGTGTTGTAATCTGTGAGTCACAAGGACTCAGCAATCCCATTCCCGGCTATCAATACTAACAAAGCCTTTTAGGTGTGGAGAGGTAATAAAGTGGCTGCAGCAAGCACTAAGCAACTAGTTTACGAAGTCAGATAGAGATGAGAAAGTGCCAACAGTCACCAAAGATGATCAATAAGTGATCCTAGCTACTCACGTTCATGCATAACCCCACCGTGTTCACTTTCTGAAGCCCTTCGAAAAGAGACCATCACGGTTACTCACACAGGTAGTGTATTCTTAAGGATATGGTGTCAAGTTATCCACAACCAGATATTAACAAATTCCTATCTGCCACATAACCGCGGGCACGGCTTTCGAAAGTTCATAACCCTGCAGGGGTGTCCCAACTTAGCCCATCACAAGCTCACCATCCGCGGAGTCGCAACTCCATGTTGGGAAGACCCGAGTATTCTCGGAATCCCGTGCTCAAGATATTTCGACAAAGGTAATACTAATCCGGCAAGACCTCCCGCGTGCCGACACCCTGATAGTAGCCGCGCGTATCTCGTCTCACGCCACGACCCGATAGGTCAGCCTACAGGTATATACCATCCCTCGGGTTTAGGTGGCCCGGCAGTCCGCCCAGTTTGGACCAACACTCATGAGGAGCACTGGCCCGGATTGTTGATTAAGAAATCAGGTTAATTACTCCCTATGCAAGTTTTAGTTGATAGGCAAATGTAGTACCAAAGTTGGGCCTTGCTGGAAAAGCTTTAAGCAGTGCGAATTATCGAGGGGCCCCATAAACCCCAACCGTGTTAGGAACGCAAAATCAAGGAACATAACACCGGTTTATCGGGTCCTAAGGCGGCATGAGTGGAACAAAACACCAAGCAGAAGGCCAAGCCTTCCACCCATTACCAATATATATGTGCATTAATTAATTAAGATATATATTGTGTTATCCCAATAAAGAAGTCCAAACATGGAGCAATCTTCTAACTTCACCTGAAACTTTTAACGCTATAAGAGGGGTTGAGCAAAAGCGTACTTAGCCAATCAACGGTTTGCTAGGAAGGCAGTTAGAGTGTTTCATGGCAACATAGGAGGCTGACAAGACAAGAATAGGCATCGAGGCATAACTATAGAGCGAGACAACTAGCAAAGCAAAGATAGAGGTGATATCGAGGAACGGTCATCTTGCCTGAAATCCCGGAAGGAAGAAGAACGAGTCCATGAAGAAGACAAACGGTCGTAGTCGAACGAATCCTCACAACTCCGGAACGAAACCGAAGCTAACAGGAGAAGCAACCGGAAAGAAGCAAACAACAAGGTAAACACACAAGCTTAAATATGGCATGATGCACAAACACGTATGATGCATGTCCGGTTTAAGTATGCATGGCATGACAAAGTTCTCAAACAACACTACAAATTAAGTGGAGCTCAATATGCAACGAGTTGCATATTGACAAAACACCACATTCACATATTTAGTTTGATCTTGTTTATTTCCAAGACAGGACTAAATGTTGGTTAACATGGTAAGAGGTGAAGCGTAAGTAATCTATACTATTTAGGCAATTTAAATTGGGCCAAAAAAACAAACAACAATTCTGGTAAAACCCCATGTGCATATTTGGCCATTATTAAAGCAAACAACAATTTAAACATTTTAATATTGTTATCATGATGCGGATGACAAATGCAAGTTTTAAGTCAACATTTCATAAAATTGCTTAAAACTTGCCCCCGACTCCAACACCTCCTATATATACTAAAACCTCCGGAAAATAACCTAGATCGGGAGTTCCGCCGCTGAAAGCCTCTGTTGCCACCTAAAACCAATCTAGACCCCGTTCCGGCACCCTGCCGGAGGGGGAATCCCTCTCCGGTGGCCATCTTCATCATCCCGGTGCTCTCCATGACGAGGAGGGAGTAGTCCACCCTCGGGGCTGAGGGTATGTACCAGTAGCTATGTGTTTGATCTCTCTCTCTCTCGTGTTCTTGACATGGCACGATCTTGATGTATCGCGAGCTTTGCTATTATAGTTGGATCTTATGATGTTTCTCCCCCTCTACTCTCTTTGGATGAATTGAGTTTTCCCTTTGAAGATATCTTATCGGATTGAGTCTTTAAGGATTTGAGAACACTTGATGTATGTATTGCATGTGCTTATCTGTGGTGACAATGGGATATGATGTGATCTAATTGATGTATGTTTTGGTGATCAACTTGCGGGTTCCGTGACCTTGGGAATCTATGCATAGGGGCCGGCACACGTTTTCATCTTGACTCTCCGTTAGAAACTTTGGGGCACTCTTTGAAGTTCTTTGTGTTGGTTGAATAGATGAATCTGAGATTGTGTGATGCATATCGTATAATCATGCCCACGGATACTTGATGTGACAATGGAGTATCTAGGTGACATTAGGGTTTTGGTTGATTTGTATCTTAAGGTGTTATTCTAGTATGAACTCTAAGATAGATCGAACGGGAAGAATAGCTTCGTGCTATTTTACTACGGACTCTTGAATAGATGGATCTAAAAGATTAACTTGAGGTGGTTTCGTACCCTACCATAATCTCTTCGTTTGTTTTCCGCTATTAGTTACTTTGGAGTGACTCTTTGTTGCATGTTGAGGGATAGTTATATGATCCAGTTATGTTATTATTGTTGAGAGAACTTGCACTAGTGAAAGTATGAACCCTAGGCCTGGTTTCCTAGCATTGCACTACCATTTATGCTCACTTTTATCACTTGCTACCGTGCTGTTTTTATATTTTCAGATTACAAAAACCAATATCTACCATCCATATTGCACTTGTATCACCATCTCTTCGCCGAACTAGTGCACCTATACAATTTGTCGTTGTATTGGGTGTGTTGGGGACACAAGAGACTCTTTGTTATTTGGTTGCAGGGTTTTTTGAGAGAGACCATCTTCATCCTACGCCTCCCATGGATTGATAAACCTTAGGTCATCCACTTGAGGGAAATTTTCTACTGTCCTAAAAACCTCTGCACTTGGAGGCCCAACAACGTCTACACGAAGAAGGTTACGTAGTAGACATCAAGCTCTTTTCTGGCGCCGTCGCCGGGGAGGTGAGTGCTTGAAGGTATATCTTTAGATCTTGCAATCGAATCATTTAGTTTCTTGTTTTATCACTGGTTTAGTTTATAAAAGAAAACTACAAAAAATGGAATTAAGGTTACCTCATATGCTCCATCTTTTTAATATCTTTCGTGAAAATGATGGGAAGGAAAATTGTGCTCAAGTACTAGAAGAAGAATTACATAGAATGATTGGCATAAAATATGTGCATGATGAGCATGATTGCAATGTTGTTAGTATGAATTCATTGAATACCCATGATGCTAATGATATGCAAAGCCACAAGCTTGGGCATGCTATGTTTGATGAACATGGTATGTTTAGTTCCCCAAGTTTTGATGAGCAAATTTATTATGATGAAAGCATGCCTCCTATCTACGATGATTATTGTGATGACTTGTATGCAGTCTATGATAACCATGAAACTTGTCATCATGATTGTAATTTTCAATTGGATTATGCTTCACATGATAGCTATTTTTTTAAATTTGATCCTCCCACTACTATGAATGAGAAGAATTTTGCTTATGATGGGAGTAGTAAAATTTCTATGCAAGTAGATCATGAAAAGAATGATTTTATGAGCTGGTTATATGGTTGAATTCATTCATGATGCTACTGAAAATTATTATGAGAGAGGATCATATGCTTCTACATATTGCAATAATACCAAGTTTCCTATCTATGTGCTTAAATTCTTGGAGTTATGCTCGTTTTCCCTTCCTTTGCAAGTTGATTATCGTTCCCATAAGTTGTTTGCTCACAAAATCCTTATGCATAGGAAGTGGGTTAGACTAAAATGTGCTAGTTATATGCTTCATGATGCTCTCTTTATGTTTCAATTCTTATCTTTTATGCGAACATCATTGAAATCTTTGTGCCTAGCTAGGGGCATTAAATGATAGCGCTTGTTGGGAGGCAACACAATTTCATTTTATTTGCTTTTGATTCTGTCTAGGAATAAATATTGCATATAGCTTCTGTTTAGATGTGGTTTTGTGTTTTAATTAGTGTTTGTGCCAAGTAGAACCTTTGGGAAGACTTGTGTGAAGTTTATGCGATCATGCTGTAAAAAATAGAAACTTTAGCACTCACGAGATTAGCTACCATTTTTTACTGGAGAGTGCTCTTTAGTTGAATCTTTTTGCAGATGATTAATAGACAAATTCCTCATGCCCAACAATTTATTTCAGAATTTTTAGAGTTACATAAGTATTCGAAAATTACAGATTGCTACACACTGTTCTGTTTTTGACGGATTCTGTTTTCTATGTGTTGTTTGCTTATTTTGATGAATCTATGAGTAGTATCGGAGGGTATGAACCATAGAGAAGTTGGAATACAGTATATATTTCACCAATATGAATTTAGAATGAGTTCATAACAGTACCTAAGTGGTGGCTTTATTTTCTTATACTAACGGAGCTTGCGAGTTTTCTGTTGAGTTCTGTGTTGTGAAGTTTTCAAGTTTTGGGTAAAGATTCGATGGACTATGGAATAAGGAGTGGCAAGACCCTAAGCTTGGGGATGCCCAAGGAACCCCAAGGAAATATTCAAGTACAACCAAGAGCCTAAGCTTGGGGATGCCCCGGAAGGCATCCCCTCTTTCGTCTTCGTCTATCGGTAACTTTACTCGATGCTATATTTTTATTCACCACATGATATGTGTTTTGCTTGGAGCGTCAATCTATTTTATTTTGCTTTGCTTGCTGTTTGAATAATATCCCAAGATCTGAAATTCTTATATTTTAGAGAGTATTCACATAGTTACATAATTATTCAACTACTCATTGATCTTCACTTATATCGTTTGGAGTAGTTTGTCTTTTGCTCTAGTGCTTCACTTACATCTTTTAGAGTACGACGGTGGTTTATTTTGAAGAAATAGATGAACTCTCATGCTTCACTTATATTATTTTGAGGGTCTTAAACAGCATGGTAATTTTCTTAGGTTATGAATTTGTCCTAATATGATAGGCATCCAAGTTGGCAATAGTAAAAACTTTCATATAAAGTGCATTGAATATTATGAGAAGTTTGATACTTGATGATTGTTTTGAGATATGAGGATGGTGATATTAGAGTCATGCTAATAGAGTAGTTGTGAATTTGAGAAATACTTGTGTTGAGGTTTGCAAGTCCCGTAGCATGCACATATGGTAACCGTTGTGTGACAAATTTGAAACATGAGGTATTTCATTGAGTGTCATCCTTTGTGTGGAGGTCGGGATCGTGCGATGGTTAACTCCTACCAACCCTTCCCCTAGGAGCATGCGTGTAGTACTTTGTTTTGATGACTTGTAGATTTTTGCAATAAGTATGTGAGTTCTTTATGACTAATGTTGAGTCCATGGATTATACGCACTCTTACCCTTCCACCATTGCTAGCCTCTCTTGTACCGCGCAACTTTCGCCGGTACCATATACCCACCATATACCTTCCTCAAAACAGCCACCATACCTACCTATCATGGCATTTCCATAGCCATTCCGAGATATATTGCCATGCAACTTTCCACCATCCTGTTTGTTATGACACGCTTCATAATTGTCATATTCACATGCATGATCATGTAGTTGACATCGTATTTGTGGCTAGGCCACCATGCATAATTTTTCATACATGTCACTCTTGATTCATTGCACATCCCGGTACACCGCCAGAGGCATTCATATAGAGTCATACTTTGTTCTAGTATCGAGTTGTAATATCGAGTTATAAATCAATATAAGTGTGATGATCATCATTATTAGAGCATTGTGCCTAATAAAATTAAAAAAAGGGAAAAAGAAGAAGAAGAAAGGCCAAAGAAAAAAAGAAAGGCCCAAAAAAAGGAAAAAGAAAAAGAAAAGAAAAGAAAAAAAAGGAAAAAAGAAAAGAAGGGACAATGCTACTATCTTTTCCACACTTGTGCTTCAAAGTAGCACCATGATCTTCATGATAGAGAGTCTCTTGTTTAGTCACTTTCATATACTAGTGAGAATTTTCATTATAGAACTTGGCTTGTATATTCCAACGATGGGCTTCCTCAAATGCCCTAGGCCTTCGTGAGCAAGCAAGTTGGATGCACAGCCACTTAGTTTCTTTTGTTGAGCTTTCATACATTTATAGCTCTAGTGCATCCGTTGCATGGCAATCCCTACTCACTCACATTGATATCTATTGATGGGCATCTCCATAGCCCATTGATACGCCTAGTTGATGTGAGACCATCTTCCTCTTTTATCTTCTGCACAACCAACACTCTATTCCACCTATAGTGCTATATCCATGGCTCGCGCTCATGTATTACGTGAAAGTTGAAAAGGTTTGAAAAAATTAAAGTATGAAAAAATTGCTTGGCTGAAACTCGGGTTGTGCATGATTTGAATATTTTGTGTGACGAAGATGGAGCATAGCCAAACTATATGATTTTGTAGGGATGAACTTTCTTTGGCCATGTTATTTTGAGAAGACATGATTGCTTTGTTATTATGCTTGAAGTATTATTATTCTTATGTCAATATAGACTTTTGTCTTGAATCTTTTGGATCTGAACATTCATGCCACAATAAATAGAATTACATTGAGAATTATGTTGGTTAGCATTCCACATCAAAAATTCTGTTTTTATCATTTACCTACTCGGGGACGAGCAGGAATTAAGCTTGGGGATGCTTCAGACGTCTCCAACGTATCTATAATTTTTTATTGTTCCATGCTATTATATATTCTGTTTTGGATGTTTAATGGGCTTTATTATACACTTTTATATGATTTTTGGGACTAACCTATTAACCCAGAGCCCAGTGCCAGTTGTTGTTTTTCCCTTGTTTTTGTGTATCGCAGAAAAGGAATATCAAATGGAGCCCAATTGACGTGAAACTCAACGGAGGACGTTTTTGGACCAGAAGAACACCACAGAGTACCGGAGGAGGACCAGAAGGTCCACGGGCTGCCCACAAGGGTGGGGGCGCCCTCCCCCCTGGGGGCGCCACCCTGCCCCGTGGACAGCCCGGAGACCCCTTTTTTTGCCCTCGACTCCAACACCTCCTATATATACTGAAACCTCCTAAAAATAACCTAGATCGGGAGTTCCGCTGCCGAAAGCCTCTGTTGCCACCGAAAACCAATCTAGACCCCGTTCCGGCACCCTTCCGGAGGGGGAATCCCTCTCCGGTGGCCATCTTCATCATCCCGGCGCTATCCATGACGAGGAGGGAGTAGTCCACCCTCGAGGCTGAGGGTATGTACAGTAGCTATGTGTTCAATTTCTCTCTCTTGTGTTCTTGAGATGGCACGATCTTGATGTATCGCGAGCTTTGCTATTATAGTTGGATCTTATGATGTTTCTCCCCCTCTACTCTCTTATGATGAATTGAGTTTTCCCTTTGAAGTTATCTTATTGGATTGAGTCTTTAAGGATTTGAGAACACTTGATGTATGTCTTGCATGTGCTTATCTGTGGTGATAATGGGATATCACGTGATCTACTTGATGTATGTTTTGGTGAACAATTTGCGGGTTCCGTGACCTTGGGAATCTATGCATAGGGGTTGGCACACGTTTTCATCTTGACTCTTCGGTAGAAACTTTGGGGCACTCTTTGAAGAACTTTGCTTGGTTGAATAGATAAATCTGAGATTGTGTGATGCATATCATATAATCATGCCCACGGATACTTGAGGTGACAATGGAGTATCTATGTGACATTAGGGTTTTGGTTGATTTATATCTTAAGGTGTTATTCTACTACTAACTCTAAGATAGATCGAACGGAAATAATAGCTTCATGCTATTTTACTACGGACTCTTGAATAGATGGATCAGAAAGAATAACTTTGAATTGGTTTGGTACCCTACCATAATCTCTTTGTTTGTTCTCCGCTATTAGTTACATTGGAGTGACTCTTTGTTGCATGTTGAGGGATAGTTATATGATCCAGTTATGTTATTATTGTTGAGAGAACTTGCACTAGTGAAAGTATGAACCCTAGGCCTTGTTTCCTAGCATTGCACTACCGTTTATGCTAACTTTTATCACTTCCTACCTTGCTGTTTTTATATTTTCAGATTACAAAAACCTATATCAACCATCCATATTGCACTTGTATCACCATATCTTCGCCGAACTAGTGCACCTATACAATTTTCCATTGTATTGGGTGTGTTGAGGACACAAGAGACTCTTTGTTATTTGGTTGCAGGGTTATTTGAGAGAGACCATCTTCATCCTACGCCTCCCACGGATTGATAAACCTTAGGTCATCCACTTGAGGGAAACTTGCTACTGTCCCACAAACCTCTGCACTTGGAGGCCCAACAACGTCTACAAGAAGAAGGTTGCATAGTAGACATCAAGCTCTTTTCTGACGTCGTTGCCGGGGAGGTGAGTGCTTGAAGGTATATCTTTAGATCTTGCAATCGAATCTTTTAGTTTCGTGTTTTATCACTAATTTAGTTTATAAAAGAAAACTACAAAAAATGGAATTAAGGTTACCTCACATGCTTCATCTTTTTAATATCTTTCGTGAAAATGATGGGAAGGAAAATTGTGCTCAAGTACTAGAAGAAGATTTACATAGAATGCTTGGCATAAAATATGTGCATGATGAGCATGATTGCAATGTTGTTAGTATGAATTTATTGAATACCCATGATGCTAATGATATGAAAGCCACAAGCTTGGGGATGCTATGTTTGATGAAGATGATATGTTTAGTTCCCCGAGTTTTGATGAGCAAATATGTTATGATGAAAGCATGCCTCATATCTATGATGATTATTGTGATGACTTGTATGCTATCTATGATAACCATGAAACTTGTCATCATGATTGTAATTTTCAATTGGATTATGCTTCACATGATAGCTATTTTGTTAAATTTGCTCCTCCCACTACTATGAATGAGAAGAATTTTGCTTATGATGGGACTAGTAAAATTTCTATGCAAGTAGATCATGAAAGAATGCTTTATGTGCTGGTTATATGGTTGAATGCATTCATGATGCTACTGAAAATTATTATGAGAGAGGATCATATGCTTCTACATATTGCAATAATACCAAGTTTCCTCTCTATGTGCTTAAAATCTTGGAGTTATGCTCGTTTTCCCTTCGTATGCTAGTTGATTATCGTTCACATAAGTTGTTTGATCACAAAATCCCTATTCATAGGAAGTGGGTTAGACTTAAATGTGCTAGTTATATGCTTCATGATGCTCTCTTTATGTTTCAATTCTTATCTTTTATGCGAGCATCATTGAAATCTTTGTGCCTAGCTAGGGGCGTTAAACGATAGCCCTTGTTGGGAGGCAACCCAATTTCATTTTCTTTGCTTTTGCTTCTGTTTAGGAATAAATATTGCATCTAGCTTCTGTTTAGATGTGGCTTTGTGTTTTAATTAGTGTTTGTGCCAAGTAGAACCTTTGGGAAGACTTGTGTGAAATTTATGCAATCATGCTGTAAAAAACAGAAACTTTAGCGCT
>LR738715.1:333698195-333724094 GCA_902687465.1 Secale cereale
GCAAGTAGATCATGAAAGAATGCTTTATGTGCTGGTTATATGGTTGAATGCATTCATGATGCTACTGAAAATTATTATGAGAGAGGATCATATGCTTCTACATATTGCAATAATACCAAGTTTCCTCTCTATGTGCTTAAAATCTTGGAGTTATGCTCGTTTTCCCTTCGTATGCTAGTTGATTATCGTTCCCATAAGTTGTTTGATCACAAAATCCCTATTCATAGGAAGTGGGTTAGACTTAAATGTGCTAGTTATATGCTTCATGATGCTCTCTTTATGTTTCAATTCTTATCTTTTATGCGAGCATCATTGAAATCTTTGTGCCTAGCTAGGGGCGTTAAACAATAGCCCTTGTTGGGAGGCAACCCAATTTCATTTTCTTTGCTTTTGCTTCTGTTTAGGAATAAATATTGCATCTAGCTTCTGTTTAGATGTGGCTTTGTGTTTTAATTAGTGTTTGTGCCAAGTAGAACCTTTGGGAAGACTTGTGTGAAATTTATGCAATCATGCTGTAAAAAACAGAAACTTTAGCGCTCACGAGATTAGCTACCATTTTTTACTGGAGAGTGCTTTTTAGTTGATTCTTTTTGTAGATGATTAATAGACAAATTCCTCACGTCCAACAATTTATTTCAGAATTTTTGGAGTTACATAAGTATTCGAAAGTTACAGATTGCTACAGATTGTTCTGTTTTTGACAAATTCTGTTTTCTATGTGTTGTTTGCTTATTTTGATGAATATGTGAGTGGTATCGGAGGGTATGAACCATAGAGAAGTTGGACTACATTATATATTACACCAATATGAATTTAGAATGAGTTCATAACATTACCTAAGTGGTGGTTTTATTTTCTTATACTAACGGAGCTTACGAGTTTTCTGTTGAGTTTTGGGTTGTGATGCTTTCAAGTTTTGGGTAAAGATTAGATGGACTATGGAACAAGGAGTGGAAAGACCCTAAGCTTGGGGATGCCCAACGCACAACAAGGTAATATTCAAGAACAACCAAGAGCCTAAGCTTGGGGATGCCCCGGAAGGCATCCCCTCTTTCGTCTTCGTCTATCGGTAACTTTACTCGATGCTATATTTTTATTCACCACATGATAAGTGTTTTGCTTGGAGCGTCAATCTATTTTATTTTGTTTTGCTTGTTGTTTGAATAATATCCCAAGATCTGAAATTCTTAAATGTTATAGAGTCTTCACATAGTTACATAATTATTCAACTACTCCTTGATCTTCACTTATATCGTTTGGAGTAGTTTGTCTTTTGCTCTAGTGCTTCACTTACATCTTTTAGAGTACGGCGGTGGTTTATTTTGAAGAAATAGATGAACTCTCATGCTTCACTTATATTATTTTGAGAGTCATAAACATCATGGTAATTTTCTTAGGTTATGAATTAGTCCTAATATGATAGGCATCCAAGTTGGTAATAGTAAAAACTTTCATATAAAGTGCATTGAATATTATGAGAAGTTTGATACTTGATGATTGTTTTGAGATATGAGGATGGTGATATTAGAGTCATGCTAATAGAGTAGTTGTGAATTTGAGAAATACTTGTGTTGAGGTTTGCAAGTCCCGTAGCATGCACGTATGATAACCGTTGTGTGACAAATTTGAAACATGAGGTATTTCATTGAGTGTCATCCTTTGTGTGGAGGTCGGGATCGTGCGATGGTTAACTCCTACCAACCCTTCCCCTAGGAGCATGCGTGTAGTACTTTGTTTTGATGACTTGTAGATTTTTGCAATAAGTATGTGAGTTCTTTATGACTAATGTTGAGTCCATGGATTATACGCACTCTCACACTTCCACCATTGCTAGCCTCTCTTGTACCGTGCAACTTTCGTCGGTACCATACACCTACCATATACCTTCCTCAAAACAGCCACCATACCTACCTATCATGGCATTTCCATAGTCATTCCGAGATATATTGCCATGCAACTTTCCACCATTCCGTTTGTTATGACACGCTTCATAATTGTCATATTGCCATGCATGATCATGTAGTTGACATCGTATTTGTGGCTAGGCCACCATGCATAATTTTTCATACATGTCACTCTTTATTCATTGCACATCCCGGTACACCGCCGGAGGCATTCATATAGAGTCATACTTTGTTCTAGTATCAAGTTGTAATATCGAGTTGTAAATCAATGGAAGTGTGATGATCGTCATTATTAGAGCATTGTCCCAAATAAACTTAAAAAAGGGAAAAGAGGAAGAAGAAAGGCCAAATAAAAAAGAAAGGCCCAAAAAAATAAAAAAGAAAAAGAAAAAAAAGGAAAAAAAAAAGGAAAGAAGGGACAATGCTACTATCTTTTTCCACACTTGTGCTTCAAAGTAGCACCATGATCTTCATGATAGAGAGTCTCTTGTTTAGTCACTTTCATATACTAGTGGGAATTTTCATTATAGAACTTGGCTTGTATATTCCAACGATGGGCTTCCTCAAATGCCCTAGGTCTTCGTGAGCAAGCAAGTTGGATACACACCCACTTAGTTTCTTTTGTTGAGCTTTCATACATTTATAGCTCTAGTGCATCCGTTGCATGGCAATCCCTACTCACTCACATTGATATCTATTGCTGGGCATCTCCATAGCCCATTGATACGCCTAGTTGATGTGAGACCATCTTCCTCTTTTATTTTGTCCACAACCACCACTCTATTCCACCTATAGTGCTATATCCATGGCTCACGCTCATGTATTGCGTGAAAGTTGAAAAAGTTTGAAAAAATTAAAGTATGAAACAATTGCTTGGTTGAAACCGGGGTTCTGCATGATTTGAATATTTTGTGTGATGAAGATGGAGCATAGCCAAACTATATGATTTTGTAGGGATGAACTTTCTTTGGCCATGTTATTTTGAGAAGACATGATTGCTTTGTTAGTATGCTTGAAGTATTATTATTCTTATGTCAACATAGACTTTTGTCTTGAATCTTTTGGATCAGAACATTCATTCCACAATAAAGAGAATTACATTGAGAATTATGTTGGTTAGCATTCCACATCAAAAATTCTGTTTTTATCATTTACCTACTCGAGGACGAGCAGGAATTTAGCTTGGGGGTGCTTCATACGTCTCCAACATATCTATAATTTTTGATTGTTCCATGCTATTATATATTATGTTTTGGATGTTTAATGGGATTTATTATACACTTTTATAAGATTTTTGGGACTAGCCTATTAACCCAGAGCCCAGTGCCAGTTGCTGTTTTTCCCTTGTTTTTTAGTATCGCAGAAAAGGAATATCAAACGGAGCTCAGTTGACCTGAAACTCAACAGAGGACGTTTTTGGACCAGAAGAAGACCACAGAGTACTGGAGGAGGACCAGAAGGTCCACGGGCTGCCAACGAGGGTGGGGGGCGCGCCCTCCCCCATGGGCGCGCCACCCTGCCTCGTGGACAGCCCAGAGACCCCTTGAGAACACTTGATGTATGTCTTGCATGTGCTTATGTGTGGTGACAATGGGATGTCATGTGATCTACTTGATGTATGTTTTGGTGATCAACTTGCCGGTTCCGTGACCTTGGGAATCTATGCATAGGGGTTGGCACACGTTTTCATCTAGACTCTCTGGTAGAAACTTTGGGGCACTCTTTGAAGTTCTTTCTGTTGGTTGAATAGATGAATCTGAGATTGTGTGATGCATGTCATATAATCATGCCCACGGATACTTGAGGTGACAATAGAGTATCTAGGTGACATTAGGGTTTTGGTTGATTTGTATCTTAAGGTATTATTCTAGTACGAACTCTAAGATAGATCGAACAGAAAGAATAGCTTCGTGCTATTTTACTACGGACTCTTGAATAGATGGATCAGACAGAATAATTTTGAGGTGGTTTCGTACCCTACCATAATCTCTTCGTTTGTTCTCCGCTATTAGTTATTTTGGAGTGACTCTTTGTTGCATGTTGAGGGATAGTTATATGATCCAGTTATGTAATTATTGTTGAGAGAACTTGCACTAGTGAAAGTATGAACCCTATGCCTTGTTTCCTAGCATTGCACTACCATTTATGCTCACTTTTATCACTTGCTACCTTGCTGGTTTTATATTTTCAGATTACAAAAATCTATATCTACCATCCATATTGCACTTGTATCACCATCTCTTTGCCGAACTAGTGCACCTATACAATTTGCCATTGTATTGGGTGTGTTGGGGACACAGGAGACTCTTTGTTATTTGATTGCAGGGTTATTTGAGAGAGACCATCTTCATCCTACGCCTCCCACGGATTGATAAACCTTAGGTCATCCACTTGAGGGAAATTTGCTACTGTCCTACAAACCTCTGCACTTGGAGGCCCAACAACATCTACAAGAAGAAGGTTGTGTAGTAGACATAATAGTGGTACACGGGTCATAGTGGAAGTAGTCGTACGCGAGGAACTCGACGTCCACGGGGTCTTTGAGGGTCGACGGTAGTCGTACACACGATGGTAGTGGAACTTGGGCGTAGTGGTACACGAACTTGGCGTATTGCAGGTCTCTGGTGGTCGTCGTGGTACTTGGCGGGTCGTGTGTAGAGGTACTTGGCTCGGTCGATGAACTTGACGAAATCTTCAACGTGGGAACTTGGTGAAAACCTCGGAGGCGCTGCTCGTTGGACTTGGCGATCCGGAGACATGCACGGGTCGCGATGGTACTTGGGAAGATCCCGGAGATGGCCTCGGCGTTCTTGGTTTTGAAGAGGTCTCCGAAAGAGAACACACACGGGGTTACAGCCTCGAGCGACAGATCGAGAAGCAGAACAGCGGCTTGGAGGCGAAGGAACCTTGGTCGTTGCAGGAGGTGGGGCAGGGAGCTTGCAGCGGCGCAAGATCCGCCGGAGGTGAAGAGGGTGGCCATGGGACGGGCGGGTCCGGCAGGGGGCATCCAACCTGGCCATGGCAGTATGAGGGAGCAGCGACTTGGCAAGCTTGAGGCCATGGCTATGGGCTGGTGAGCATGGCATGCACGGCAATGGCAGGGGCTGAGGAGACGAGCTTGAGGGCCGGCGACGCAGGACGATGCAGAGGCGAGGTCGCCGGAGTGGGTGGTGGCCGGACGCGGGGCAAGGTGAGGAGGAGGCCAGAGGGGACCGGACGAGGCACGCAGGGACTAAGGCAGCGGCGACGAGGAGCTCGGAGCGGCTGCTCCTCTCCTGTTTGGGTGTTGGCTGCAGCTAGCGAGGGGGCCGCGGTTGGTGGAGGACGGGCACGGCGCGAAGCACCAAGGGCAGCCATGGTACTGTCGGGTGCAAAGGGCGTGAGAGTGGTCGATGGAGAGGGAGGGGCTTGGAATCGATGCGAGGGTGCGTGGGAGTGGTGGCGACACCAGGAGGAAGAAGGGGATCGAGGTGAGTAGCTAGGGTTTGACCGGGAGCGAGGGGATAAGGAGGGGACGGCTGGGCCTTGGGGCAAATGGGCCGGCCTGGCTGCAGGTGGCCTAGGGCACGGAGTAGGTAAGTGGGCTCTCTTCTCTCTCTCTCTCTCTCTCTCTCTCTCTCTCTCTCTCTCTCTCTCTTCTTCTTCTATTTACCCAAACAGAAAAAGGAGTAATAAGAGAAGGGCAGAAAAGAAATAGCAAAAGGGCTTGGCAAAAATATGCAACATTTTTATGGGACTTACTTGAGCAAAACCAAGCCAATAAAGACAGATCCAACAATTCGAAAATGTTTAAATTCAATATGATTGCAAACCAAATTAGTTAGAAGTGGATGTAGGAGTTAGAAGTGTCCAAAATGATGAAAATTTGGCGGAGCATGGAAAGGTGACAAAAGAATTTATAGCAAGGTTGGAGGCCAGGAATTGAGAAAGCAAAAGCATGGAACTTAAGTTGTAAATGTGTTATACTCAATTCCAATTTAATGGAATATTTTACTATAGCTCCCTAGTAATATTGGGAGGGTATGTTATAAACAGAAATCACTAGTGAATTCCCTCGGTTTAAATAGATCAAAATATCTATGCAATTTATTTAGTTGAGTTTTTAAAATTAAATGACATGATGGCATGATGACAGGAGGCATAGGAAAAGCAAATAAAACACACGGCGGAACCCGGAATAGCTGGAAGTCTTCTGGAGCGTCAGTCTTTGGGCATCACACATGCCCTTGTCGAGAGGTATGAGACCTCTGACAGTACTTTGCTTACAAGATGGAGGAGAATAGCTCAACCAGTGAGCATGTGCTCAAATTGTCTGGGTACTACAATTGCTTGAATCAAGTGGGAGTTAATCTTCCAGATAAGATAGTAATTGACAAAGTTCTCTAGTCACTATCACCAAGTTAGTAGAACTTCGTGATGAACTATAATGTGCAAGGGATGACGAAAGTAATTCCCGAGCTCTTCACGATGCTGAAATCGGCGAAGGTAGAAATAAAAAAGGAGCATCAAGTGTTGATGGTTAACAAGACCACTTGTTTCAAGTAAAGGGCAAAGGGATAGAAGGGGAACTTCAAGAAGAATGACAAGCAAGTTGTCACTCCCGTGAAGAAACCCAAAGCTAAACTCAAGCCTGAAACAAAGTGCTTCTACTGCAAAGGAAATGTTCACTGGAAGTGGAACTACCCTAGATTCTTGGCGGATAAGAAGGATGGCAAAGTGAACAAAGGTATATTTGATATACAGATTATTGATGTGTGCTTTACTAGTGTTCATAGCAACCCCTGGGTATTTGATACCGGTTCAGTTGCTAAAATTAGTAACTTGAAACGAGAGTTGTAGAATGAACAGAGACTAGTTAAAGGTGAAGTGACGATGTGTGTTGGAAGTGGTTCCAAGATTGATATGATCATCATCGCACACTCCCTATACTTTCGGGATTAGTGTAGAACCTAAATAAATGTTATTTGGCATTTGCGTTGAGCATGAATATGATTTGATCATGTTGTTTTCAATACGGTTATTCATTTAAAGTCATAGAATAATTGTTATTCTATTTACATGAATAAAACCTTTGATGGTCATACACCCAATGAAAATAGTTTGTTGGATCTCGATCGTAGTAATACACATATTCATAATATTGAAGCCAAAAGATGCAAAGTTGATAATGATAGTGCAACTTATTTGTGGCACTACCGTTTAGGTCATATTGGTGTAAAGCGCATGAAGAAACTCCATGCTGATGGACTTTTGGAATCACTTGATTATGAATCACTTGGTGCTTGCGAACCATGCCTCATGGGCAAGATGACTAAAACTCCGTTCTCCGGAACAATGGAGCGAGCAACTGATTTGTTGTAAATCATACATATCGATGTATGTGGATTGATGAGTGTTGAGGCTCACCTCGGGTATCGTTATTTTCCGACCTTCACTGATGATTTGAGCAGATATGGGTATATCTACTTGATGAAGCACAAGTCTGAAACATTTGAAAAGTTCAAAGAATTTCGGAGTGAAGTAGAGAATCATCGTAACAAGAAAATTAAGTTTCCACGATCTGATCACGGAGGCGAATATTTGAGTTACGAGTTTGGTCTTCATTTAAAACAATGTGGAATAGTTTCACAGCTCACGTCACCTGGAACACCACAGCGTAATGGTGTGTCCGAACGTCGTAACCGTAGTTTATTAGATATGGTGCGATCTATGATGTCTCTTACTGATTTACCACTGTCGTTTTGGGTTATGCATTAGAGACAGCTGCATTAACGTTAAATAAGGACACCATCTAAATCCGTTGAGACGACGCCTTATGAACTGTGGTTTGGCAAGAAACCTTCTTAAAGTTTGGGGCTGCGATTCTTATGTGAAAAAGCTTCAACCTGATAAGCTCGAACCCTAGTCGGATAAATGTGTCTTCATAGGATGCCCAAAGGAAACTGTTGGGTACACCTTCTATCATAGATCCGAAGGCAAGATAACCGTTCCTAAGAATGGATCCTTTCTAGAGAAGGAGTTTCTCTCAAAAGAAGTGAGTGGGAGGAAAGTGGAACTTAATGAGGTAATTGTACCTTCTCCCGAATTGGAAAGTAGTACATCACAGAAACTAGTTCCAGTGATTCCTACACCAATCAGCGAGGAAGCTAATGATGATGATCATGAAACTTCAGATCAAGTCACTACTGAACCTCGTAGGTCAACCAGAATGCGTTCCGCACCAGAGTGGTATAGTAACACGGTTCTGGAAGTCATGTTAGTAGACCATGATGAACCTACGAACGATGATGAGCCCAGATTCTGCAAAATGGCTTGAGGCCATGAAATTTGAGATGGGATCCATGCATGGGAACAAAGTGTGGACTTTGGTTGACTTGCCCGATGATCGGCAAGCCATTGAAAATAAATGGATCTTTAAGAGGAAGACTGACGCCGATGGTTATGTTACTGTCTACAAAGCTCGACTTGTTGCGAAAGGTTTTTGACAAGTTCAAGGTGTTGACTACGATGAGATTTTCTCACTCGTAGCGATGCTTAAAGTCTGTCCGAATCATGTTAGTAATTGCCGCATTTTATGAAATCTAGCAAATGAATAACCAAACTGTGTTCATAATGGATTTATTAAATAAGAGTTGTATATGATGCGACCAGAAGGTTTTGTCAATCCTAAAAGTTCTAACAAAATGTGCAAGCTCCAGTGATCCATCTATGGACTGGTGCAAGCATCTCGGAGTTGGAATATAGGCTTTGATAAGTTGATCAAAGCATATAGTTTTATACAGACTTGCGGTGAAGCCTATATTTACAAGAAAGTGAGTGGGAGCACTACAGCCTTTCTGATGAGTATATGTGAATGACATATTGTCGATCAGAAATGATGTAGAATTTTCTAGAAAGCATAAAGGAGTATTTGAAAGGAGTTTTTTCAAAGAAAGACCTCAGTGAAGCTGCTTACATATTGAGCATCAAGATCTATAGCGGTAGATCAAGACGCTTGATAAGTTTTTTCAATGAGTATATACCTTGACAAGTTTTTGAAGTAGTTCAAAATGGAACAGTCAAAGAAAGAGTTCTTGCCTCTGTTGCAAGGTGTGAAAGTGAGTAAGACTCAAAGCCCGACCACAACAAAAGATAGAGAGAGAATGAAAGTCATTCCCTATTCCTCAGCCATAGGTTCTATAAAGTATGCCATGCTGTATACCAGACCTATTGTATGCCCTGCCCTGAGTTTCGCAAGGGAGTACAATTTTGATCTAGAAGTAGATCACTGACAGCGGTCAAAATTATCCTTAGAGGACTAAGGAAATATTTCTCGGTTATGGAGGTGATAAAGAGTTCGTCGTAAAGAGTTACGTTGATGCAAGCTTTGACACCGATCTGGATGACTCTGAGTCTCGATCTGGATACATATTGAAAGTAGGAGCATTTAGCTAGAGTAGCTCCGTGCAGAGCATTGTAGACATGGAAATTTGCAAAATACATACGGATCTGAATGTAACAGACCCGCTGACTAAACTTCTCTCATGAAGCAAAACATGATCACACCTTAGTACTCTTTGGGTGTTAATCACATGGCGATGTGAACTAGATTATTGACTCTATTAAACCCTTTGGGTGTTGGTCACATGGCGATGTGAACTGTGGGTGTTATACACATAATGATGTGAACTATAGATATTAAATCACATAGCGATGAACTAGATTATTGACTCTAGTGCCAGTGGGAGACTGAAGGAAATATGCCCTAGAGGCAATAATAAAGTTGTTATTTATATTTACTTATATCATGATAAATGTTTATTATTCAAGCTAGAATTGTATTAACCGGAAACTTAGTACATGTGTGAATACATAGACCAAAACAGAGTGTCCCCAGTATGCCTCTACTAGACTAGCTCGTTAATCAAAGATGGTTATGTTTCCTAACCATAGACATGAGTTGTCATTTGATCAACGGGATCACATCATTAGGAGAATGATTTGATGGACAAGACCCATCCGTTAGCTTAGCACCTTGATCGTTTAGTTTTACTGCTATTGCTTTCTTCATGACTTATACATGTTCTTACGACTATGAGATTATGCAACTCCCGAATACCGGAAGAACACCTTGTGTGCTATCAAACGTCACAACGTAAATGGGTGATTATAAAGATGCTCTACAGGTGTCTCCGAAGGTGTTTGTGGTGTTGGCATAGATCGAGAATAGTATTTGTCACTCCGAGTGTCGAAGAGGTATCTCTGGGCCCTCTCGGTAATACACATCATAATAAGCCTTGCGGGCAAATGACTAATGAGTTAGTCATGAGATAATGTATTACGGAACGAGTAAAGAGACTTGCCGGTAACGAGATTGAACTAGGTATGATGATACCGACGATCAAATCTCGGGCAAGTAACATACCGATGACAAAGGGAACAACGTATGTTGTTATGCGATTTGACCGATAAAGATCTTCGTAGAATATGTAGGAGCCTGTATGAGCATCCAGGTTCCGCTATTGGTCATTGACCGGAGATGTGTCTTGGTCTTGTCTACATAGTTCTCGAACCCCTAGGGTTCACATGCTTAACGTTCGATGACGATTTGTATTATGAGTTATGTGATTTGATGACTGACGTTTGTTCGGGTCCCAGATAAGATCACGGACATGACCGACAGTCTTGAAATGGTCGAGACGTAAAGATCGATATATTCGAAGGCTATATTCGGACATCAGAAATGTTCCGAGTGATTCGGGTATTTTTCGGAGTACCGGAGAGTTACGGGAATTCGTATTGGGCCTTAATGTGCCATACAGGAAAGGAGAGAGAGGCCACAAGGGTGGCCGCGCCCCTTCCCCATGGACTGGTCCGAATTGGACTAGGGAAAGGGGGCGCCCCCTTCCTTCCTTCTCCTTCTCCCTTCCCCTTTTCCTATTCCATGTGGGAGGAGGAATCCTACTAGGACTAGGGAGTCCTAGTAAGACTCCACACTTCGGGCGCGCCCTATGAGGGCAGGTCTCCTCCTCCCTCCATCCTTTATATATGTGGCCAGGGGGCACCCCATAGACACATAAGTTGATTTTAGCCGTGTGCGGTGCCCCTCTCCACATATACACACCTCGGGCATATCGTTGCAGTGCTTAGGCGAAGCCCTGCACCGGTAGCTTCATCATCACCGTCACCACGCCGTCGTGCTGACGAAACTCTCCCGTGACGCTCAACTGGATCAAGAGCTCGTGGGACGTCATCGAGCTGAACACGGAGATGCCGTACGTTCAGTGCTTGGATCGGTTGAATCGCGAAGACGTTCGACTACATCAACCGCCTCACTAGACGCTTCCGCTTCCGGTCTACGAGGGTACACAGACACACTCTCCCCTCTCTGTCGCTGTACTAAGATAGGGGTACCTTAATACCCCAACTTGTGCACGGGCAGTAGCAGCTTCCCGCGGCTGGGCTTACCACGTGCTCGCCAAGAACCTTTCCTGTCCCTATGAAGCCATTCAAAAACAAAGTATACAAGACAGAAGATCAAGGCCCCGGCAAGAGGAGCTTGTCGGGAAGGCCGCACCAGGCTCAAGGTTATCACTTTAGCGCAAGACCCTGGCAAGAGGAGCTTGCTAGGAAGGCCAAGGAACACTTACCTCAAGAGATGCCTCGGCGCATCATGCGCCCCGGCAGGACCCGGAGAGCGACAAGCTTCCGGGCCCGGCAAGATCACTACCCCGGCAAGGTGCTTGCCGGGGAAACCTACGCTGTGTGCCCGCGCTCCAGCTCATCGGCCCACGAGTCGCCCTGGGGCCCTTCCAGGGGCACGTGGCAGATGGCTGTGCAGCTTGGGGCACACGGTGGCGAGCCACGGTGACGAGGCTACCGCCGTGGCGAACGGAGAAGCATGGACGGACACTTTTGGGGTCGACGGCGACGGGCATTTAAGGCCCTTGTCCCCCACTGTCAAAGTTAGGTGAAGACCACTGTTCATGCACTATTCACGCACTGTTGCAACTACCACCAAAATTACGCTTTTACCCTCCTCTACGTTGACACCTGTCGGTGACCCCTTTGAGCTATAAAAGGAGGCCCATGCACAACGTAGAGGGGGTTCGAAACCTAGACAACTCTCTCGCTCGGTGTAGCTAATACTGTCGCTCTTCAAGCTCCCGAGCTCGAGAACTCAATACAACCTAAGGCAGGAGTAGGGTTTTACGCGTCCGCGCGGCCCGAACCTGGGTAAAACTGCCCGCGTGCGTTCCTCGATCTGCTCTCCGTGCTCCCTCCGCTCCCTTACCGCAACGTAGAAGGGGCTCCGGTCCCATAGGTGTTCTTGGGAGGACAGTTTCCCCCGACATCTTTGGCACGCCAGGTAGGGGGCGTCGAGGTTGTGCGAACCTGATCCGGCGCTCACACGGGCGCATTCTTCATCAACCTCTCCAGCTTCATCAACTTCATCAGCTACAACGACATGCCTCCGAAGAAGAAGACTTCGGAGGTCGGAGGCCCGTTTGCGTCGATTCCACCGCCACCAGAACCAACGGTTGGTGGAGGAGGCGCCGGTGGAAGGGTGGTCGCCGGCGAGGAAACTCACGGCGCCACCAAGTCCAAGGACAAGACGGACGACCGGGCGAATTCCAAAGCCTCGGTGTCCGTGGACGCACCACGTCTCTCTCAGGAGGTACAAGACCCGCAGTGGCGTGGTACTGGAGGTACCATACGCTTGCTGGGGCGTGGCCAAGCCGGAGGATCGCGGGATGCTCAAGGCCAGCGTGCTGGCACAACCAAGGCGCGGTCGTCGGGGCGGGAACATGCTCCTTCTAACGCGGTTAGAAGTCCGAGCGTGTCCCGCTCCTCGCACCGCTCGCCGCCGTTCCCCTCTTCTCCAGCAGAAGCTCTAGCAAGAGCACAGCTGCTCCTCGATTTCCCTCCAGCGGCAGACAAGGCCGAAGACTGGAGGGCGACGATTCAGAGCCTCATCGCCTTCGCCAACAACGACGCGCCACAGCAGCCGGCAACCTCACGGCTGCGGCAAGTCGATCAAGCGAAGGCCGATGGCGACAAGACCGCCGGGGGTGCAACTACCGTGCACTCCCCGTCGCGGAAGCAGAAATCGCCATCCCGCCGGATCAACATCGACGACGACTCCACGGCGTCGTCGGATCCGCGGGCTCGCCGCGATCAGCGCCAAGTCCTAGACGACAGGCGGCAGGAAGACGCTTGGACTCGCATCGAGCGTCGACGAGAAGCCCGAAGACAGTCAGATCAGCGCGCTGGGACCGCTGTCGACGCGCACGCGCCCGGTGAACCAGGCGACTTGCCGTACGCGGCAGGTTGCCCTGCGTTCACCCGTGAGCTGCGGCAAGTCCAGTGGCCCAGCATGAAGAATTTCAAGCCCGACGTACCCGAGAAGTACGACGGCAAGACACACCCCTCGGAATTCCTTAGCATCTACACCATCGCGGTGCAGGCTGCCGGGGGACGCGACGAGAAGATCCTAGCCAACTACTTCCCGCTAGTGCTTAAGCCAAACATCCGGTCTTGGCTTATGCACTTGACGGAGAACTCCATCTCTTCGTGGGCGGATCTGTGCCACCAGTTTGTTGGCGCCTTCACGGGCGGCCACAAACCCCACGGCCAGGAGAGCGATCTCCACATCCTAGCCCAGAAGGAGGGAGAGTCCCTGCGCAAGTATATCCAGAGATTCAGCCGCGTGCAACACAACATTCCCGATGTCCACCCTGCCGCGGTTATCAGCGCGTTCCACCAGAACATGCGTAACCGCCGGATGAGGGAGGAGATGGCCATGACCAAGATCCGGGATGTCAGCGAGCTCTACGCTCTGGCTGACAAGTGCGCGCGCGCCGAAGAGGGGAGGAAACTCCCCGGAGAGGATACTGGCGCAGGAGGAAGCGACAGCGAGGATGCCGCCCCGGCAAGGAAGAGCCGGCGGCGGAACAACAGAAAGAAGAAGAGCAAGGAGGTGCTGGTTGTCGAGCAGTCCGGCAAGGAGGCTCCCGCCAAGAAGGCACAGGCTGGTGGTTCCGGCAAGGAGCCCGCCCCTGTAGCGGCAGCCGACAAGCAGGACGGCTCCGACAAGCAGTACTGCAAGATCCACCGCACCAAGGGCCACGATCTTCAGAACTGCAAAAGAGTCGAGTACCTCGTAGAACAGCAGAAGGCTGAATACGAGCATCGCGACAAGGAGAAGGCCCAAGGAGGCGGAGGAGAACCCAGCAAGAAGCGGCCGTTCAATGGCCGGGGAGGACGCCGCGGCAAGGCCAAGCAGCGGCAAGGTGATAGACCTCCCTGGGGCCGCGACAAGGATGAGGATGAAGACGACGATGATGACATGGAAGAAGGAGACAACAGCGAACAGGAGTTCCAGAAGGCCACAGAGGTTCTGTGTGTCGACGGAGGTGCCTCTCTGCACACTTCCCACCGCCAGCTCAAGCAGTGGGTGCGAGAAGTGAATGCAGCTGAGCCGCCCGTCGAGTCACGCAGGCTGCTGAAGTGGTCCGGCACGCCCATCATCTTTGACCTTGAGGACCACCCTGACCGCACCACTACGGTCGGGTGCTTGCCGATGTTGGTCTCACCAACTATCCGCAACCTCAAGGTCACCAAGATGTTGGTTGACGACGGGGCCGGCCTGAACTTGATCTCCTCAGCTGTGATCAAGAAGCTACAGATCCCAGACGGCGATCTCGAAGAAACCGGGTCGTTCCAAGGGATCAACCCGGGAAGGATCAAGCCGAAGGGGAAGATTACGCTGCCAGTGACCTTTGGCGGGGAGCTCAACTTCAGGACAGAGAGGATCACGTTTGACGTTGCCGATATCCCATTACCATATAATGGGATACTTGGCCGTCCTGCCCTCGCCAAGTTCATGGCAGCTTCCCACTATGCCTACAACGTACTCAAGATGCCGGGGCCGATAAGCGTCATCTCTGTCCCCGGCGACAAGAAGGACGCACTTATCTGCGCCGA
The DNA here is from genome assembly GCA_902687465.1 of Secale cereale. Classification (NCBI taxonomy): domain Eukaryota; kingdom Viridiplantae; phylum Streptophyta; class Magnoliopsida; order Poales; family Poaceae; genus Secale; species Secale cereale. The sequence goes on from LR738715.1 coordinate 333,713,066, forward strand.
CAAGATCTACCGGGATGCAGCAGCCGCAGCAGAAAGCAACACACTTGCCGCTGAAGCTCCCGGGGGGAAGACCAAGACCAAGTCCGGCAAGAGCTCTGGGGCCCACTCCGGCAAACGCACCTCTTCGGAGTGCTGCGCTGCCGTCGAGGACGCACCATCGAGCTCCACCGGCAAGTGCAATAAGGGAATGGCAGCTCCACCGGCAACCAAGAAGGTGTCCGCCAAGGAGGACGGCACTGGTGGTACCTTCACCATCAGTGCTACGCTCGACAACAAATAGGAAAGCGCGCTCGTTGCCTTCCTGCGGGCGAATGTCGATGTGTTTGCATGGCAACCATCTGACATCCCCGGCGTTCCCAGGAAGGTAATTGAGCATAAGCTTGCTGTTTGTCCTCATGCGCGGCCCGTCAAGCATAAGGTCAGAAAGCAAGCCGTGGAGCGCCAAGAATTCATCGCCGAAGAGATAAAGAAGTTGGAAGCAGCAGGCCTGGTTAGAGGCGTAATCCATCCTACGTGGTTAGCCAATCCAGTTGTCGTGCGCAAGGCCAATGGGAAGTGGAGACTTTGTATAGACTTCACTGATGTTAATAAAGCGTGTCCCAAGGATCCATTTCCCTTGCCGCGTATTGACCAGATTGTTGACTCCACCGCCGGATGTGAGCTGCTTTCCTTCCTTGATGCATACTCAGGTTACCACCAGATTTTCATGGCCAAGGAAGACGAAGAGAAGACTGCATTCATTACTCCATGCGGCACATATTGCTTCATACACATGCCCTTTGGATTGAAGAATGCAGGCTCGACATTTGCAAGGGTGGTGCACACTGCTTTTGAGCCACAGATACACAGAAATGTAGAAGCCTACATGGATGATATAGTGGTCAAGAGCAAGAGCAAAGATACCCTGATCCAAGAATTAGAGGAAACCTTTGAGAATCTGCGCAAGATCCAACTCAAGCTGAACCCCGAGAAGTGCGTCTTCGGAGTCCCCTCCGGCAAGCTTCTCGGGTTCTTTGTGTCCCAGAGGGGGATTGAAGCCAATCCCGACAAGATAAAAGCCATCGAGCAGATTGAAGCCCCGAAGCGCGTCAAGGATGTAAGAAGACTTGCTGGTTGTGTGGCTGCCCTCAGTAGGTTCATTTCAAAGTCTGCAGAACGCGCCCGGCCTTTCTTCAAAATCTTGAAAAAGGCAGGTCCTATGAAATGGACTCCGGAAGCGGAGGCAGCGCTGCAAGACTTGAAAGGATACCTGTCCTCTACTCCGATACTTGTCGCACCTAGGCCACAAGAGAAGTTGTTGCTGTACCTAGCGGAAACCAATCAAGTGGTTAGTGCTGCGTTGGTAGCGGAGAGGGAGGCGGATGAGGAACCCACATCCCCGGCAAGCGAACCCAGCGACAAGCAGGGGGCTTCCCCGACAAGCTCTGGCCCCGACAAGGACAAGTCTGCGCAGGAACAAGGTGAAGTGCGAAAGAAGATGGTGCAGCGCCCAGTGTATTTCGTAAGTTCCCTCTTGCAGGGGGCTAGATCAAGATACTCTGGGGTGCAGAAGTTGCTTTTCGGCCTCCTCATGGCCTCAAGGAAGCTGCGCCATTACTTCCAAGCACACGAGTTAACGGTGGTCACTCGCTTTCCGTTGAAGAGGATACTGCAAAATCCAGAAGCAACAGGCAGGATCGTCGAGTGGGCACTAGAGCTGTCAAGCTTTGGTCTCAAGTTTGAGAGTACTTCAACCATACAGAGCAGAGCTTTGGCAGAATTCATAGCGGAATGGACCAAAACACCAGATGAAGAAGTCCCAGAGACAAGCGTCCCCGTCCAAGAAGCGAGCAGCGAATGGATAATGTACTTTGATGGTGCTTTCTCGCTGCAAGGCGCCGGTGCCGGCGTGGTACTCATAGCGCCCACCGGAGAGCACCTCAAGTACGTTGTCCAGATGCACTTTCCCAAGGAACAAGCGACAAACAATACTGCTGAGTATGAAGGTTTGCTTGCCGGCCTCAGAATTGCGTTCGAGCTTGGGATCAAGAAGTTGATTGTGCGGGGAGATTCACAGTTGGTGGTCCGACAAGTGAATAAGAGTTACCAGAGCCCTTTGATGGAAGCTTATGTTGATGAAGTGAGGGAGCTTGAAGAGCACTTTGAAGGTCTGCAAATGGAGCACGTCCCAAGAGCTCAGAATGATATTGCAGATGGCCTCTCAAAGTGTGCTGCAATGAAGTTACCTGTGGAGCCAGGGACCTTCCTGCTCAAGCTAACTCAGCCATCCGTTACACCGTCAGTTGGGCAAAACAAGAAGAGAAAGTTGGTCTCCGGCGACTACTTGCCGGCGGATCTTCCAGAAGCCGCCACCAAGGTCCCCAAGATCAACAGCCAAGATGCTGAGGAACAATTTGCTCCGGCGGATCCAAGGATCTGTACAGTTGAAGCAGGCGTTCCCGACAAGCCTCGCCCCGGCAGGCTTGCCGGGGGACCATCAGCTCCGGCAGAGCCGCAGGTTCTTGCCGTGGAAGCTGAGGTTCCCGCAGCAGCCCTCATGCCTTTAGTCCTTGTTGTTGAGCCTCGGGCTCCAGCATGGGCACAGTAAATCGTCCGCTTTCTGCAAACTGGAGAACTTCCCGACGAGCCAGAAGAGATAGAGAAAATAACCACGTAGTCAAGTATGTACCAGTTCGTTGGCAATGAACTGTACAGAAGAAGACTCAACGGTGTCAGGTTGAAGTGCATTTCCAGGGAAGATGGACAGAAGCTGTTGGCAGAAATACATGGAGGCATATGTGGCCACCACATTGGCGCAAGGGCACTTGCCGGGAAGGCGTTCCGGCAAGGGTTCTTCTGGCCAGAAGCCCTCCAAGATGCAACTGCACAAGTAACCAAGTGTGAAGCATGCCAGTTCCATGCCAAGCAAATTCACCAGCCAGCTCAAGCTCTCCAGACGATCCCTTTGTCCTGGCCCTTCTCGGTCTGGGGGCTCGATATCCTCGGCCCCTTTCCCCGCGCTGCCGGGGGCTTTGAGTACTTGTACGTAGCGATCGACAAGTTCACAAAGTGGCCAGAAGTGGAACCGGTGAGAAAGGTGACAGCACAGTCAGCAGTCAGGTTCTTCAGATCGATTGTTTGCCGTTTCGGAATCTCTAACAGGATCATCACCGACAACGGCACACAGTTTACCAGTCGAACCTTCATGCAGTACGTCCAAGACCTTGGCGCCAAGGTCTGCTTCGTTTCTGTTGCTCACCCGAGGAGCAACGGTCAAGCGGAGAGGGCCAATGCTGAAGTGCTGCGCGGACTCAAGACAAGAACCTTCGACAGGCTGCGCAAGTGCGGAAGAAACTGGATAGAGGAATTGCCGGTGGCTCTTTGGTCAATCAGGACGACACCAAATCGAGCCACCGGACAGACACCATTTGCTCTTGTCTATGGAGCAGAGGCAGTTCTCCCCACGGAACTCGTATACGGATCTCCTCGAGTGCTCGCTTATGATGAGCTCGAGCAAGAGCAACTGCGACAAGATGACGCATTGCTCCTTGAGGAGGAATGTCTCCAGGCTGCTGTACGAGCTGCTCGATACCAGCAAGCCTTGCGTCGCTACCATAGCCGCAAGGTCAAGGCCAGGAGTCTCGAGGAAGGCGACCTTGTTCTTCGGCGTGTTCAGTCCGCCAAGAATTCCAACAAGTTGACGCCGAAGTGGGAAGGCCCTTATCGGGTGAGACAAGTCACAAGGCCCGGCGCTGTCCGCCTTGAGACCGAAGAAGGCTTACCGGTGAGCAACTCCTGGGACATAGAGCATCTTCGCAAGTTTCACCCGTAAGGCGCGGTTGCCGTGATCCGCTCCGGCAACCACCTTTTGTACAAGTCTTGCCGCTGTTGCATATAAACCTTTGTACAAAGCCGGGCGCAGATCCCGTGCATCAGTAAAGCTTTTGTGCTTCGCACTATTTGTCATTTCCATGCTTTTCTTTGTTATTTGCATGCATCGTTTGGCACCTTGTGCAACGCACATCCCCGGTAAGCAATAGCAAGCCGTGAGGCCCTATACTTGTTTTTCCTCCTCTTTTTCTTTCCCTCTTAAGCAGAAGGAATATTCCTCGCGCACAAGTTTTCCGGGGGGAAGGAGATGGAGGTTGAACCAAGTGTTGTTCAAGAAAGAGAAGCCTTGTCGGGGAGCAAACAATATATGAAAGCTAAGTTACCAAAGTTTGAGTAATTCAAACCTTTTTAAATTTTAGTTATCTTCCTTGAACAACCACACTTCGTATGGAAAACCTGTGCGCGGAGGAACCTACCCGTGGCTAGCCGCACCCTTGCTTTGTTTCGAGCACGCTCAACGACTTAAGTGAGCTGCGACAAGTGTCGCGCCCTTACTTTGTTTTCGAGTTCGCTCAGCAATGTAAGTGTGCTGCGACTAGCTGCGGTGAGGTTTCTTGCCGGCGAGGGCATTGCCAGCAGGCTGCTCAGAGTCCAGCACTCAGCGCTCGCGGCGAGGGCCCCTTGCCGGCGAGTTCCCTAAAAGCGTAGGGTAAAAAGCATACAAAGTAAAGGACCAAAGCAAGGGAGATAACACTGCATTGGTTGCTCAAAATAAGATTGTATATTACAAAGATAGCTTGCCGCTGTTCTAATCAACTACTGCCTATGACTTAATTGGCAGCGGCTAAGGAAGCAGAAAGAAAGGGATCTAATCTACGCGGTCGCCTTCACGCCTCGTGATCTTGCCCACCCTGGCGACGATGTGGGCAACCTGCGCCTTCAACGCCTCTTGATCAGCTTCGGGCGGCAAGGTGCGGAGGACGTTGACGAGGTTGATGCCGGGGTTGCGGTAGACGATCTTCGACAAGACCCGCTCCAGGGTGCCCATGCAGAGCCGACGCGCCTCGTCGGCCAGCTGCACGGGGATTTTCTCCCGCAGCCGCGCAAGCGCCGGCGCAATTCCCCTGAAGAATAGACTCAACTTGGCGCTGTGGGGGAGACTCTCGTCCGGAGAGTACACGAGATGCTCCGCCTTCAGCGCCATCATCTCCGCGTCAATATTGGCGGTGGAGGTGACCAGCTCCTCAGTCCACTGCTCCACTTCCTGGTTGAAGTTGTTCGCCGAGACGGTGGCGCTCTCCACCAAGGCCCTTTCCTTGCGGAGTTCGTCCTTCAGCTTCGTCTCGCGGTCCCGGGCGGCGTCGAGCGAGTCAGTCAGGGTGGAGACCTTCAGCTCTAAGTCAGCAATGGAATACTTGGCGGCAGTGAGCTCTGTGCCCTTCTCGGAGAGACGTACCTGCAGCTCAGAGTTGGTGTGGGCATCTTTCTCCCGCTCCACGTTGAGCGCAGTGACTCTGTCCTCGCTCGCCTTCAGGAACAACTCCAGCTGCTCCACCTTGGCCTCCAGGTCCTTCTTGGCGGTCTCTGCGGCGGCTGCAGCGCTCCTCGCCTCCTTCAGAGCCCCGCCGATGGCCTGCTCCCAGGTGGCGAGGTCGTCCTCGTGGGCATCGAGGTCGACCTTCCGCTGGTTGAGTACTCCTTCTCGCCGGGACAGCTCCTCGGCGGCCAACCGCTGCTGCTCCTCGGCCTCAGCTTTTTCAAGGAGGAAGGCTTGCTGCGCCCTGGCAAGCTCTTCATGCTCCTCCGCCAAGTTGCGGAGGGCTGCCTAGTTGGCGGCGCGGAGCTCCACGGTGCGCTTCTCCAAGTCAGCTCCAGCCTTGGCGGCGAGAGCCTCCTGAGACTCCAACTTCGCCTGCCTGGCCCGGTACAAGGCCAGGAGCCGACGAAGGAGTCTCTCCTCTTCGGGCTCGTCGCTGCTGCCGGGCGCTTCAACGACCTTCAATCCGGCGGAGGCGAGGACCTCTCCGTCAAAGGTCTCTCCCTCCGCGGGTGCTCGAGACGAGGACGCCCACGAGACTTGTATGAAGACCCCGTTGGCGGCCTCCAGGTAGACGCCCTGCCCAGCCGTGGAGGCGGAAGGGTCGGCGGCCGGTGCAGCGTCCGGCGCTCCTGCGGCCTCCGGGCCGGCAGTGCGGTCGCCGGTCCCTTCCCCAGCCGCGGTGTCTGCGGTCGGGGCGGTCTCTTCAGCGGCAGGCTCGTCGGCTCCGGCCCTTCCCTCGGTGGCAGTGGCGTTGCCGCCGTCGCCGTGCACCTCCTCCTCAGCGGTGGCCTCCATCGCCATCGGCTCTGGGGCGGGAGGGTCTAGCAGAAGAAAAAGAAAAGAAAGAATCAAGCAAATATCCAAAAAGACAAATCCAAGGAGAAAAAGTTACAAGGTTTACCTTCACGGACTTCTTCAACGACGGGGTCCCTCGCTGGGGAATTCTCCCTTGGCGGCGGAGTAGTGGCCCCTGCTGGCGGAGGGCCGCCTGCGCCCTCCCTTGGCGGGCTGCTCACCCTTGTCGGGCTGCTCACCCTTGGCGGGGTACTCGCCCTTGGCGGAGTGCCCGTCCTTGGCGGAGCGTTCTCCCTTGCCGGGGAGTTCATCCTTGGCGGGGAGGGTGGAGCAAGTGGCTCGTCGGGGGCGACCTCCTGGCGCTCCTGCGGCTGCGGCTCCACTTCTGCACAAGACAACAAGACGTCAGTACAAGCAACAACCTCGAGCGCGCCCGTCAAGCAGAAAAACGAGTCCCAGACTTACGCTGGGGGCTGCTCCTCGGAGCAGTAGGCTGATCCAGCAAGCTCGTCGCCGGCGCGTCGCTTGTCGCCGCGACGGGCTCGTCGTCCTCAACATTGACCACAGGGATCCTGGCCCTCTTCGCCATCCGCTGGGTCAGGGTCCTGTGAAGCAAAACAAAAGCAAGATCAGAACCAGCAAGGAAAATCAAGACAAAATCAAAGGAACTAAGAGAATTGCAAGAACTTACTCCTCTTCCTCTTCGTCGGAGCTGAGGGCGGAGAAGTCAAACTCCGCTAGGTGTGTTCCCGCGCGAGGAGCTGGAGGAGAAGGCTCCCTCGGGCGCTTGGCGGTCTCCGGGGCTGTGGGCTGTGAAGACCCGGCCCCCGTTGTCGCCGAGGACCGAGGGGCAGAAGGAGCACCCGTTCTGCTCCGGGAAGATCCCCCTCCGCTTGGCGCTCGAGCGCGGGGCACCTCCTTGACGACCTCGCTCATCTTGGTGGCACGCGTCGCACGGCGCGCCGGCTGCTTTCGAGACGCCTGTGGCCTCGCCTCCTCAGCTGCCTTGCGGAGGCGCTTCTTCGGTTGCTGCGTGGGGCTTGGCGGAGGCGGAGAATTCTCCGAGGACGAGGAGGCATCGTCGTCAAGATTCAGAGATCCACCAGAATCTTCGTCGGATTCTCCAGCCTCGGCGTGTTCCTCCTCCTCGGCAGGCCCGCTGGACTCAGCGCCATGCCCGGCGGCCTCGCTCCCCCCGGCAACCTCGCTCGTCCCGGCAAACTTCACGGAAGGCTCCCCGGCAAACTCCTCGGGCGCAATCTTCAGCAGCTTGAGGATTTCCGCCTCCTCTGCTTGACTCACTGCGTCCGCGGCCTGCGCCTCTTCCACAGTATATCCAAAGTCGCCCGCAGCCGCAGCTGCGGCGGCCTCCTCCATCCTGGTGGCGATGTAAGTTATATCCTACTCGGTAGTAGCCCGGGTAAGGCCCTTGTTCTCCTCGGTGTTGCGGGGCTTCTCGACCAAGTTGTTGAAGAAGGTCAGCACGGTCTCCGGTGGAGGCTCCAGCCAAGTGGGGACGACGCCGTGGGAGTCGCATTCGGGCATCATCGCGCGTAGGGAATCGCGGGCAGTGTTGTTGCACAGCGGCACCACTCCCCGGGAAGGTTTGAACCACTCCGGGTGGGCCGGGTCGTGCTTGAAGAGCTCCCGGACCATCCCCTTCAACTCCAAGGCAGTGAAGTTGTAGTTCAATCCAGGGCGCAGCCTCATGATGTCTGCCGCATTGCCGAATTCCCAAGCGGGCCTTTTCCTTTCTTGTAAAGGGGCGATGCGGCGGCGGAGGAAATCTGCTCCAACTTCTCCGATAGTCAGATTGGCGACCCAGAGACGAATGATCCTAATGAGGGCGATATTAAGCTTGCTGTCCTCCGGGGCCAATTCACTCCAATCCCTGCCGCGCACTATGGCAGTCTGGCGCGGCGAGGTAAAGGGCTCTGGCTTATCTTCCAGCACCCAGCACCAATCGGCTCTCCACTCCTCCCACTTGCCGCGAAGCTCTCCCTTCAGGTACGAGTCCTTCTTGTTCAGCCTAAAGATCCAGGAGATGCCGCCGGAGAGGAGGGCACCTGACTCTACTCTAGGCATGAAAAAGTGGCGGAAAAGAGCTACATTTGGATGAACCCCAACAAAGTTTTCGCACAGATGTACAAAAACGGCCATCGTAAGGATGGCGTTGGGGGTGAAATCTAGGAGGTGGAGGCCATATGTGTTCATTACATCACAAAAGAACTCCGAGAACGGGGGGCACAGACCACAATGGAAGAATGCAGCAAAGAAAAAGTACCCGCCGGGGAACATATCCTTGGCGACGGCGGGGAAGACTTGGGTGCGGGGATGAGCTTTGGTCTCCCTCGCCCAGAACAAATAGTACTTGTCCCACAGCTCCCTCGCGCCAAGCCTCGGCGCGAAGACCACACACTTCTTCCGCAGGGCTGCCAGCTTCGCCGCCTGCTCGGACTTCTCCTTCTTGGCCTTGTCGCTCTTCGCCTTGTCGCTCTTCGGAGCCATGGTGGGGGCGGCGAGGAAAGAGGCGAGGGGGTCGACGGTGCCGCGGATGCGGGAGACGGCGGAGGAAGAAAGGGGCTTGGCTCTCTGTCGACCTTTGGGAGGCGGAGGGCGACGGGGGTTTCTGGAGAATCAAGACGCAATGAAGACGATGGAGGGGAACTGCCCCTGCTTCCTTTGCTTTTAAGGGGGAAGTGGGGGACGTTCCGCATTTCCCATTAAAGAACAGGCCACGGTCTCTCCCACGACGCCGCAATCGACGCGTGCCGTTAGGGAGGGATGCGGCGGATACGGAAGGGGATACGGCTTGCCGTGGGCCGCGTGTGCCCGTGCACTGTTTTGGGCCTGGCCCAACAGCGCTCGGCACCGTGTGTGGCCCAGGCCCGGGGGCTCCTGTCGGTGTACTAAGATAGGGGTACCTTAATACCCCAACTTGTGCACGGGCAGTAGCAGCTTCCCGCGGCTGGGCTTACCACGTGCTCGCCAAGAACCTTTCCTGTCCCTATGAAGCCATTCAAAAACAAAGTATACAAGACAGAAGATCAAGGCCCCGGCAAGAGGAGCTTGTCGGGAAGGCCGCACCAGGCTCAAGGTTATCACTTTAGCGCAAGACCCTGGCAAGAGGAGCTTGCCAGGAAGGCCAAGGAACACTTACCTCAAGAGATGCCTCGGCGCATCATGCGCCCCGGCAGGACCCGGAGAGCGACAAGCTTCCGGGCCCGGCAAGATCACTACCCCGGCAAGGTGCTTGCCAGGGAAACCTACGCTGTGTGCCCGCGCTCCAGCTCATCGGCCCACGCATCGCCCTGGGGCCCTTCCAGGGGCACGTGGCAGATGGCTGTGCAGCTTGGGGCACACGGTGGCGAGCCACGGTGACGAGGCTACCGCCGTGGCGAACGGAGAAGCATGGACGGACACTTTTGGGGTCGACGGCGATGGGCATTTAAGGCCCTTGTCCCCCACTGTCAAAGTTAGGTGAAGACCACCGTTCATCCACTGTTCATGCACTATTCACGCACTGTTGCAACTACCACCAAAATTACGCTTTGACCCTCCTCTACGTTGACACCTGTCGGTGACCCCTTTGAGCTATAAAAGGAGGCCCATGCACAACGTAGAGGGGGTTCGAAACCTAGACAACTCTCTCGCTCGGTGTAGCTAATATTGTCGCTCTTCAAGCTCCCGAGCTCGAGAACTCAATACAACCTAAGGCAGGAGTAGGGTTTTACGCGTCCGCGCGGCCCGAACCTGGGTAAAACTGCCCGCGTGCGTTCCTCGATCTGCTCTCCATGCTCCCTCCGCTCCCTTACCGCAACATAGAAGGGGCTCCGGTCCCATAGGTGTTCGTGGGAGGACAGTTTCCCCCGACACTCTCGTGGCTATGCTTCTCCAAGATAGATCTTGCATGATCGTAGGAAAATTTTCAAATACTACGTTCCCCAACAGCTGCAGCCGTCTTGGTTGTTGCTGCTGTCATGTCGGCTGCCGCAGACGCCCTCTCGGCAGAAGCGGCCGTGCTCAATGCGGATGCGGCGGCACTCTCGGCGTACGCGGCCGCTGTCGGCGCACGCGGCAGCGCTCGGGATGGGGGACGCGGCCATCGTACGGGCCTTCACGAATCGTTTCCATGGCGTCATCTATGCAAGAAGGGGTGCAGGAATGGGGATCGGTATTCGTGGATTCGGGGCTTGCCGGCACTAAAGCAGACGAGTTGGCGAAGCTTTAGGAGGGAGACTTAAATAGACCCAGATATTTTCATCACAAACGGTTCCTAGAAAACAACTCTGTGATGTTGTAGATATTTTTTATTAAAATCTAACCTTTTTGATGCACCCGTCATCGCAAACGTTTTGCACCTTTTTGACAGTTTTTTTACACCACCGTTTGCGATTATGGCATCGGACACAGTTTCGTCGAAGGGTCTATGATCGTAGTGTGTGCACTTCATGTACAAAATGGACAATCTTTTTCCAAGTATTAGGGTTTCATACGAAAACTCATCTGTTACAAAGGTATTTCATATTTGTGAACTTATTTGAACTCCATACTTTTTGTGTGTTCAAAATGCACCATTCAAAGCCCCGTCATCAATTTTCAACCCTTTCTGACTTCATTTGGTATTTTTCATGCATTTACTGATTTTTTAAAAGCTAAATGACCCTGAAATTGAAAAGCACTACAAATGAACTCTGAAAAGGTTGAAAGTTGGCATGGTATCATCATTTCACCCACACAGCATGTGCTAAAAAGTTGAGAGGGTTATGGCTAAAACGGGATGCACTTCGTGTATAAAATGGACAATCTCTTTCGAAGTATTAGGGTTTCATACGAAAACTCATCTGTTACAAAGGGATTTCATTTTTTAACTTATTTGACCTC
>LR738715.1:333724367-333746028 GCA_902687465.1 Secale cereale
ATTTCACCCACATAGCATGTGCTAAAATGTTGAGAGGGTTACGGCAAAAACTGGATGCACTTCGTATATAAAATGGACAATCTCTTTCGAAGTATTAGGGTTTCATACGAAAACTCATCTGTTACAAAGGGATTTCATTTTTAGAGCTTATTTGAACTCCAGACTTTTTGTGTATTCAAAACGCACCATTCAAAGCCACATCATCAATTTTCAACCCTTTCCGACTTCATTTGGTATTTTTCATGCATTTACTGATTTTTTTCAGCTAAATGACCCTGAAATTGAAAAGCATGACAAATGAACTCTGAAAAGGTTGAAAGTTGGCATGGTATCATCATTTCACCCACATAGCATGTGCTAAAAAGTTGAGAGGGTTACGGGAAAAATTTGGTGGACTTCGTGTACAAAATGGACAATCTCTTTCGAAGTATGAGGGTTTCGCACGAAAACTCATCTCGTACAAAGGGATTTCATTTTTTTTAACTTATTTGAACTCCAGACTTTTTGTGTGTTCAAAAAGCACCATTCAAAGCCACATCATCAATTTTCAACCCTCTTTAACTTCATTTGGTATTTTTCATGCATTTACTGATTTTTCAGCTAAATGACCCTGAAAATTGAAAAGCATGACAAATGAACTCTGAAAAGGTTGAAAGTTGGCATGGTATCATCATTTCACCCACATAGTATGTGCGAAAAGTTGAGAGGGTTATAGCAAAAACTGGATGCACTTCGTGTACAAAATGGACAATCTCTTTATCAGGGTTTCGTACGAAAACTCATCTTTTACAAAGATATTTCATTTTTTTAACTTATTTGAACTCCAGACATTTTGTGTGTTCAAAACGCACCTTTCAAAGCCACATCATCAACCCTCTCCGACTTCATTTGGTACTTTCATGCATTTAGTGAATTTTTTAAGCTAAATGACCCTGAAATTGAAAAGCACTACAAATGAACTTTGAAAAGGTTGAAAGTTGGCATGGTATCATCATATCACCCACATAGCATATGCTAAAAAGTTGAGAGGGTTACGGAAAAAACTGGACAAACTTCGTGTACAAAATGGACAACCTCTTTCGAAGTATCAGGGTTTCGAACGAACACTCATCTGTTACAAAGGGATTTCATTTATTTGAACTCCAGAATTTTTGTGTGTTCAAAATGCACAATTCAAAGCCACATAATCAAATTTCAACCCTCTCTGACTTCATTTGACCTTATAAAGACATTTAAGTGATTTTCTAGCCATTTAATGACCATAATTCAAATTTGAACTACATCTACATGCAACGTCTAACCATAATGGTTTTGAAAAATCATATTTTTGTGTACTTGTGTGCGAGTTAAAAAATCTTCAAACCATGTAAATATCTGGTGTTCAAAAAATAAAATGTAAAGATCTGGCAAGACAACCGGCCCCCACATGATTGGCATTCTTCGCGCGTTGAGGTTTGGAAGGTGAATGGCGGGGGTTATTAATCAGAAACGGTTCTGTATTGGAAACCGTTAGCAATCGTGTGTAATTCAAACTACAGTACGCGTAAACACCGCCTCGAGGTTCGGAAGGTGAACTAATGAACAATTAATATATATACAAAATGGAAAGCGTATATACACACATTGAAACAGAACATATAAGAATGGAAAACAGAGTACATGCATTGAAACAGAGGAATAAACAGAGCAATACTATGATTGCTGTGAATACATAGCTATCCACGTCGAAACGACTCAACAAAATAAAACGCGTCCATGAGACCATGACCAGCAGCCCTTGCCTAGGGTAGCTCTTGGCTCTGCCTGAACTCGTGCAAGCGTTCGTCCAAGTGGTCGACACGCTCGCGGTACATCTAAAGCGCGATATCGAGCTCCAAGTTGGCTATTTTATCGGAGATCACCATCTCGAGGATGCGACGGCCAAGTTCCTCTACTGCACCCTAGTGGACACCTGGGCCAAGGAGGCGGTCGAGCCTATGGACCAGCGCGTTGGCATCCAGCGGGCCGCAGACAAGGCGACCAGCCGCACCCATGCAAACGATGCGGCGGGCGTCCGGTACAAGTATGGCATGGCCGACCTCTGGTGCAAGTACGGCGCTGAGGGCCTCTGCCCACTCCTGGCGAGGTATGGGAGTACTGACGGGACGTGTACCCAGCTGCGACGCCGTGTCGACAGCAGGCAAGCGCTGATGGATCCGCTCTTGCTGTGCGACGCGCCGCGCCTCTCGCTCTACGGCGAGCCGCATCCTATCGGTGCAGACGTGCCTAGCTTGCTCTATGGCGCGCCATCGATCATGTTGTGCGGCGAGTTGCAGCTTGTCGGTGCTGACATGCCTATCTTGATCCGCGGCGGTCAAGCGCCATGCGCCAGAGGTCTGGTTAACCCTGGCGATGATGCGCATCACGGTGTCGTCCATCGTGTTGCCAGGGAGCGCCTCGGCCTCGATGGGTCGTGGCACCTGCTCGTTTTCCTCGTCGACAAGGTTGATGGCAGCGACGGCGCTTTGGTGGGTTGGCATGCTTGGAAAAGGTGGATGTGCTACAGGCTGTGCTTGTCGCCTCAGTGCGTCATGCGCCGCCTATGCGCAATATAGCAGGGTGGCGGGAAACAGGTGAGGAAATGGCGGGAAACGGTGGCGTGTTCATAAAACGCCATCAATTAATGGAAACTTAGCATAGAAGGAACATCGAGCTAGCACAAGAAGTAGATGATGATCAGTTGAACACGGACCACACTAGGGAACCCGTCGGTGATGATTTCATCAATCCCAAATGGTTGAATACTAGCAAGCGTTTACCCACAACACACACGGCCTATTCCATCAAAAATAGGTCGGATGGATCAACTGTATGCCACGTATCGCACATTATCAAAAAGTAATGCGGTAGACCTTCTTTAACATGTGTTAAAAATAAAAAATAAGGATCTCGAGGTTAGATTAGCTAAGGCAATGGGGCATTTCGGTCATTTGACCGAAATGACCCATCCTATCAGTTAATTTAACATCAACACAACTTCCCATCCAGTCACTCATTTGATGGCTGCTCCAGCCTGAGCACACTTAACTTGATAGTTTTCTTACATGAGCTACTGGTGGAACAGCTAGTCCTTGCCGATAGGAATGCCTCTTCGCATCCTTATGGCATATCCGGATGACCGTCCATCCCATAATGGCCAATAGATGTTGTGTAGACATAGCATATCACATGCGTCTTATTAGAAGCAATCGTCTGTGTTATTATCGGTCTTCGCACACATTTCTTATTACATGCATGTTTGTCGCGTATCACACACATCTTGTTATATTGAACCATTTATGTTCTCTTGCCTAATCACAAATAGTTCATCCGAGTGAACCGTATGTTGTACATCGCACACACCTTGATCGGGCTGACCGTTTATTTTGTGTTGCCTAATCACAAATAGTTCATCCAAGTGAACCGTATGTTGTATATCACACACACCTCCATCTGGCTGCCCGTTTCTTTTGTTCCTCCTTATCGCAAACAGTTAACAGAGCTGAACCGTATGCCCTGCATCACACACAAAACTAAAATCTGAACCATGTTTGATGCATCCGTCTTCACAAACGTATTACAATTTTTTGACGGTTTTCACACACCACCGTTTGCGATGATTGCATTGCACACAGTTTCTCGAAGGGTCTCTGATCGTAGTGTCACGTTAGCAGCAACCTAAAGTAGTATAGGTTGAGCATCAACATGAACATCATCATTATCACTAGGTTCATGTTCATTACCAGATTGTGTTTCAGCATCAGAAATAGAAATAGCATTGGGATTCTCAGGTGTGTCAACAACACGTTCACTAGAGGCATGCAAAGTCCTATCATTTTTCTTCTTCTTCTTCTTAGAAGGACTAGGTGCATCAACATTAGTTCTTTGAGAATCTTTCTCAACTCTCTTAGGGTGGCATTCAGGATACAAAGGTTCCTGAGTCATTCTACCCCCTCTAGTCATAACACTGGTATGCGTCGGTGCTATACAAATGGTTTTTAACCCCTTCCCGCGATGGCATTTGGAACCGTCGCCAAGTGAGTGTGTGCGATAGGGGGTCCTTCCCACATGACGCAGAAACCGTCGCGGATATGCCCTCCTGGCACACACGCTCGGCAAAATGAAGTCGTGTGTGACCAGCGAGCGCTCAAATACGGAAATACGTACGATAGAGCTAAAAGTACAATTATATGGTGAAATTGTTTCCGATCGCAAGTACATCCCACACAGTCGGTCCCCGGTAAACGTTTCCGTTCGTATGTACATCCCACACAGTCGCTCCAAGGAAAACGTTTCCGTTCACAGGTACATCACACAATTTTTTTTCCATTAAATCGTTTGCGTTATTGAATGTATCATGCATGGTCCATAGAAGAAACTGTGTGTCAAAGGTTGTCCATCACACACAGTTTTTATGTGGTAAACATTTGTGCAAGGTGGCCTAAGGCAAACAATTTTCAAGAGAAAGTCATGTGTGATTGTTCATTGATCCAACACGGTTTATTCCTAGAAATTGTCTGCGTTGCCTGAGGTCATCGCCCACGGTATTTTTTTCAATAACTGTTTGCAATATCGAAACCCAATTAGTAGGCTAATTTCCCTATTATTAATAATCCATTTATTAATCTAATTGACATTCATATTAAGCACACAATATATTTCATTTCCATATTAAGGAAGTAGAATTTCATAATTGAAATACATCAGAGTACAACATGATATAGCTTCAGCACTCAGCTACCCCATTACACAGCTGCACTAGCACCAAGTTCCACATGCAACATGTAGAACCTTTCGAAATTAGCATCATAGATGGTATATAGACAGATGTATCTCATCTGGAAAACTGCTGAAGCGGAAGGCAAATATTGAGCCTTCATTCATATTGAAGGTCTTTGCAACTTTAGGCCAGTGCCTGTGGATGATTGACCGTCCGTCCTTCCTCCTCTTCGGGAACACTTCAATATTGAACCGTGGGTGTTGTACGAAAACCTTCCGCGACTCCTGACCATAGAGGTGGTTTGAGAGGTAATCATCAGTGTACTGCTTTGGAAAGGCCTGAAAACAAGGATGTGCATAAATATCTTCTCTATATTGGAAATGGGGGAAATGAATTAAAAAAGGCAAGGTATAATAGTTAGTACCATCTTGTAGTGAACTGATGTCTTCTTCATTGTGAAGACAAAGATCTTGTTGTTTTTTGTCACTAATTTATTTATCCTAACAATCTTTTTGAGTATCTTGATTTGATTGATATTCATGGACAACTCATTTCCCCATATGCAAAAAGGGTCAAACAGTGGGTCAAAACCTCTGACAGCAGGACCTGCATGTGCAAGACCAAATTATTAAAAAAAAAATAGAATGGTTCCTGCAATTGCACAATAATGTGCTATTAGAGAACGGACCATGCACGTGCTAACCTCGATTGTAAACATCAGTGCTTCCCATTGTTTCTCTGCAACACATATAAGGTAGTTAGTCATCAGGTTAAGTAAGGGTTCGCATGTTATCAGTAAAATATGTTGATGAAAAATAAGAACATTGCAGATTCATCAGATTAATTCAAGTCACACGGAAAACCATTTATCCAAACCAAGCATAATTAAGAGATAGGAAATATAGCACTTGTATATGTTTCTCATGTATTAAGTGCATCCAAATTCGATTTATTCCTCACATGCACAACAATACAAAATTCTACCCACGACAATTGGACATCGCATTGCAGAATTGAACCAAGCAGTTAACTAAACACCACAACAAATGAACCAAACATTAACTGAGCACCACATTGCACAATATAACATACACCTAATAGAAGATCAGACAGTTAACCAAATAGTTAACCACAACCAATTGTAGCAATTGTATTTGTTTGTCATGTATTTACTACAGCCAAATTCAATTTATTCCTCACATGGTATACAATAACATAATGCACCCACAACTATTGAACATCATATTGCAGAATTGAACCAAACTGTTAACTAAACACCACAACACAAATGAACCAAACGTTAACTGAGCACCACATTGCACAATGTATAACCAAACCAAGCATGTGACACCTTGGAAATATAGCAATTGTATTCGTTTATCATGTATTTTGTAAAGATAAATTCAATTTATTTCTCACATGGAAGACAATACAAAATTGCAGCCTGAAGAATTGAACATCACATTTGCAGAATTGAACCAAACAGTTAACTGAAGACGACAACTAATTAACAAAACAGTTAATAAGTGAGCACCACACTGCACGACATATAGAACATATAGACTAGAGCAACAGATTGCATGGTAAAATTAGATAGCACAATTCACTAGAATTTGTGAAGCAAAGGCAGGAGCAACACACGCAACGGGTAAACCAAGCATGCTTAACCGGTGTAGCTAGTAAATGTCAAGGTGCTCCTCCAAGATCTGGGGGTCGGCATGAATGGCAGCCATCGCGACCTCATCCGCGCGTGCGGCCGTGATTTGCTTCTCCACTGCCAAATGCTCCTTGAGATCCTGGCTATACTGCGTGCACCATGGCTTAGGGCGGCACTTATTTGGTGGAGGGGTCGGTGATTTAGGTGGAAGGTGTCACGCTCGCGCCGGCGGTCGGGGCATGTGGGATGTGGAAGGAGGAGGAGGATGGGGGTCGGGTGTGGATTACCTGCCTGGATAGACGAGGCCGAGCAGCATGAAGGAGGGTCGCCGACGAGGAGGCGGCACTGCAAGCAAGGAGTGAAGGTTTCAACTTGGAAAGGAAGGCGGAAAGAGGGGAAATGTGGCTTTTGGTAAGGGGGAGGGGGGAGGTAGATATTTCTGCGGAAGCCAAAAATTTGGAAACACTTCAACCAAAAAACTGGCGCGCAAAGTGTCATCAGACACGGTCCCTTATTCAGAACTGTGTATGATATGTGAACATCACAAACGATTCAGATAGCTTCACCCGTGTGTGATGAGTTTGAACGTCAAAAGTTTTGGTTCGAATTTCCGTGGTTACAGTGGTCATCCACGTCATTACATAATTTGGGTACAGAAAGGAGACTACAACACACCAACACTTCTTAATCGAGCAAGTTCAGCAATTAAACAGAGCTAGCTGACCTAAACATTACTCTAACAAATTAAAGATCGGCGCTCTTAATTAAAAAAACAAAGAGTACTACTACGGCTGGTGCTCGTCGAGCTCCGCCGCCGCCTCCATGTTCAGCTCGTGCCCGACGGTCTCCTGGGGAAGGGGCACCATGGCATCCATCGCACCATACTCGACAAGCATCTCGCCATCCGCGTCCGCCATCTCTTTGGAAAAGGCCGCCATGAGCTGGGCGTGGGCGGACGCGATCTGGGCTTGGACGGGCTCCGTCGTCGCAAGGTATGCAGCGGAGGAACGACCGGCTGCTCGAACGCTCTCGGTGATTGCCAGCTCTTCGGCCGTGGGTTGCCGACTGTTGTCGGAGAAGCTTCGTTCGATTTGTGCGGTGATCGCTGGGAGAGCTTCGTTTGATTTGTGCGGTGACCGCCAGGAGCTGGGCGTGGGAGGCCTCAACATGGTCGTGGGCGGCCTCCATCAGGGGTAAGGCCGCCGCTATGGAATAGACAGCTGTTGTTCCACTCTCGCCAGTTGCTATCCCCGAGGTAGATGTTGCTGCCACCACCTTAGAAGCAACAGTGGCCGTTTGGGCTGCCTTTGCCGCCTGGTCGCAGATTGTGGCCCCGTTCATGCACCTTGTCAGCATGCGCATGGCGGCTGCGGTCGCGCTCTCCCCGGAGTGGGCCACCGAAGTTGCCCTCACGATGCGGGTCCACGTGCCCATCTTTCACCAGTGACGGTTGACCACGGAAATGATATTTGGGGAGCAAGCTGGTGTGCTTGAGATGCCGGTTGTGGACTGTAGCCGACGCACCTTCTCGCGTAAGCCATAGGCGTACTATACACCGACGATGCTCCAGGATATTTTGTGTTGCATCTCACATGGTTGGTGATAATAAACTGTGTGTGATCTACTTGAGTTTTCATCTTGATTTGAATTACATAATGGGGTCACAGTGGCAATGGACGGTGTTTGAATTACTAGACCTTTTATCCGGAGTGAACATGCAACTATATGTGTGTCGTAAAAGAATTGGAATTATTCAGGTTTTTTTGAACATTTTATACATTAAATTGGTTTTCTAGCCATTTCAGGTGCACAATTCAAAATTAAACTACATGCACATGCTCCGGTGCACCAACATGGGTTGTAAAATCATATATGTGTCCATGGGTTTATCCTTATCTCCCATGCAAGAAATGGGGATGAAATTCGAACACCACGGCACCGTGGCTCTCCGGCAAACGCCGACGTACTTGCTTTTGTAATTCTAGTAAATCCAAAATTCGTCCAAAATTCATGAAACTTGGCACGCTATCATTGAGGGGCATCAACATGTTGTGGTAAAAATTATGTCCAACTTGGGGCAGGTTTGGGTATAAGCTTCTCATAAACCAGAGCTTCTCACAACAAGTGTGATGGTTTCGGTAGGGAATGTTTCACCTTTCTAGACGAAACGACATCCGTTGCCTCTTCTCGATTTCAATTTTTTCCCTAGTGTCAACATAGAACAACAGGAGTGTTGTGTCAATTTTTGGGATTTTTCGGTGTTCGCTTGGACATTTTATACATTAACTAAGTTTTATATGCATTCATTTGCATAATTCAAATTTGAACTACATGCACATGCTCCAATGCATATAAATTAGTTGAAAATTCAAACCGTGTCCTTGGTTGCCTAATTAGGTCCCATGCAAGAAATGGGAATGAATGTCAAACACCCTGCCACCGTCACTCGGCCGCAAACATTGTGATACCAAGTTTTTAAATTCTAGTAAATCCAAAACTCGTCTGAAATTCATGAAACTTGGCATGCTATTATGGTGCGGCATCAACATGCCGTGGTAAATTTTTTGTCCCATTTGGGAAAGGTTTGGGTATATGCTTCTCACAAACCAGAGCTTCTCACAACAAGCATGGTGGTTTCGGTAGGGAACGTCCCACCTTTGGGGACGAAACGATATCCATTGCCTCTTATTGCTTCCAAAAAATTTCTCGTTTCAACAAAGAACAAGAGGAGTGTTGTGTCAATCTTTGTGATTTTTCGGGGTTCGTTTGGACATATTTATTCATTAACTGAGTTTTCAATACATTTATGTGCATAATTCAAATTTGAACTTCATGCACATGCTCCAGTGCATATAAATTGGTTGAAAAAACAAAAATGTGTCCTTGGGCGCATGCTTAGGTCCCATGCAAGAAATGGGAATTAATTTCAAACATTAGGGCATCGTTGATTGCCGGCAAAACATTGAGATGCCTGGTTTTTAAATTCTAGTAAATCCAAAACTCGTCTGAAATTCATGAAACTTGACATGCTATCATGGAGCGGCATCAACAGGCCGTGGTAAAACTTTTGTCCCATTTGGGGCAAGTTTGGGTATATGCTTCTCACAAACCAGAGTTTCTCACAACAAGCATGATGGTTTCGGTAGGGAACGTCCCACCTTTGGGGACGAAACGAAATCCATTGCCTCTTATTGCTTTCAATTTTTTTCTCGCGTCAACATAGAACAACAGGAGTGGTGTGTCAATCTTTCTGATTTTTTGGGTTCGTTTGGACATTTTTATGCATTAACTGAGTTTTCAATGCATTTATGTGCAAATTTCAAATTTGAACTACATGCACATGCTCCAGTGCATATAAATTGGTTGAAAATCAAAATTGTGTCCTTGGGTGCATGCTTAGGCCCCATGCAAGAAATGTGAATGAATTTCAAACACAAGTGCACCGTTGATTGCCGGCAAAACATTGAGATGCCTGGTTTTAAAATTCTAGTAAATCCAAAATAACGTCTGAAATTCATGAAACTTGGCATGCTATCATGGAGCGACATGAACATGCCATGGTAAAAAAAATGTCCCATTTGGGGCAGGTTTGGGTATATGCTTCTCACAAACCAGAGTTTTTCACAACAAGCATGATGGTTTCGGTAGGGAACGTCCCACCTTTGGGGACGAAACGATATCCATTACCTCTTGTTGCTTTCAGTTTTTTTCTCGTGTCAACATAGAACAACAGGAGTGTTGTGTCAATCTTTGTGATTTTTTGGGGTTCGTTTGGACATTTTTATGCATTAACTGAGTTTTCAATGCATTTATGTGCAAAATTAAAATTTGAACTACATGCACATGCTCTAGTGCATATAAATTGGTTGAAAATCAAATCTGCTACTTTTATATCTCAAACGTTTGTATAATTCATACCGTGTGTGTTCTGTTAACCATTAACGTGACACCACGTGTCTTGGTTTTAATGGCTGTAGGAGGTGTCGTGCGGACAGCTGCTTGACCTTGACTGAACGGGAGGCGTGCGAGCGCCGTCCGATGCGCAGGCTAACCGAGAGGCGTGCAAGCTGTCCTCGAATGCGCAGGCTCACCGGGAAGCATGCGAGCTGTACGCTGCGCGGACTCACTGCGAAGCGATCCCTTTGACTTCCATGGTCGCCCGCCTTGCTGGCATCCTCTCCATTAATGGTTCCCAAGCCGTAGTTTAATTCGGTTTTTAGATATAAAACACTCATCGCAAACGTTTTAGTTAGAACACCCATATGCAAACCGACAGCTTCTCCAGGAAGCCAAGAGAAAATGTGCCGAGCAGGATTTCTGCAGCTCTTGATCGCAAATGTTTTAGATAGAACACCCATATGCAAAGCGAGAGCAGCGCAAGATTTGTGCATCCCTTTAACGCAAACGGTTGTCTGGATGACCCGTGTGCAACCACGTACAAACAATTTTGTAAGATTTGTCAATCCTTGTAACACTGTGATTTGTCAAAATATGAAGCTAAAGATCACTAGCAATATCTAATTTTTGCAACTAAAATTCAGTAATTAAGCATAGATTTCATTCATAGATTAAGAAGTCGTTCTTAATTTAGACAAACAGTTCAACTCGACAGCTGAACCGACCAAACTTTTCCCCAATTGTTGCCAACCACGTACTGAAATAGCTAGTTCAACTATATATACTAGCTAATTTTAAGTACATTGTACAGTTCCACCACATCTATAGTCATATGAACTGAACAAAAATTCCCCTAAATACTACTACTATTACTACTGCGGAGGGGCTTTGTACTAGTTCCGGCTGCCTCTCCTCTGCCGAGCACGCTCAGTAAGAGGCAGAGGAGGAGGAGCCTACCGACGAGCTGGGCAACCGCAGTACGGTGCCTGCCGCTGTTGCAGCTTCAGCGACGCTCACCTCGAACGCCCTCTGCCACTCCAAACGACCCCTCTCAAAGTGGTAGTTCTCCTTGAAGATCTCATGATTCCTCGCCTCTGAGGTGGCATGTGCCGCGTCCACGGCGGCGGTAAGGCTCTTTGCATGCTCGACAAGGCGCTCCTCCTCCTCCCGCAGGAACTCGGTGTAGCGCGCAAGGTCGCTGATGCACGTGCGGGCATCCACCTCCGCCTCCCGCCTTCGGCCGGCGGTGGCGGAGCGGGTGATGACCCCGGCGGTCGATGGTGGGCTAGCGGCCATGGCGAGCGACGACGGGGTGGCGGCCACGACCACCACCTCCCGCCTTCGGGCCACGGTGGCGGAGCGGGTGATGGCCACAGTGGCCGACATTAGGGTTGTGGCCACGACATCCACCTCCCGCCTTCGGGCCGCGGAGGCGGAGCGGGCGATGGCCCTGGCTTTCGACAATGGTGTGGCAGCAACGGCGACTGGCAACAGCTGCCGACGGACAGCGGCGGCGGAGCGTGTGGTGGGTGTTCCACGCACACCCAACAGGGACGCCACGCGCACTACACTATGCCGGGGACTGCGCCGCCGCCGCGGTGTAGCCTCCCAGCTGGAGCTGTCCTCTGATGAAGGCGGAGTGGCTGAGCGACGACGACGGACTGGTGTCGTTGGCAATTGTGGGAGAAGCAGACGAGATAAGCTACAGGGAGGGAGGGGAAAATGCGATGCAGGACTCACCGGCCGTGGGGTTTTTTATAGCAGGCCGGTAAGTATTGGGATTTTGGGGGATTTCACCAAGTCGGGTGAGAAGCTTGCGCGGGAACCTGTGAGGTTGCGTGGGCCACCGACGATTCATTGGCGCCACCATTTGGCCAAAAGAACGCCCCCGCGCGCTGCGCAAGCTTGCGCTGTAAGCCGTCTGCGGCAGCGGAGTGACAAGACGTGCGAGAGGAGGACGAAAGGCCACGTACACATATGGTTAATAAAAAAACGTTTGCGATTTAATTACCTACGATACCACCGTCCTGGTTTATAAGTATGATTTAACTAATAAAATACGAATGCATGTCGCCTAAGATTATATAGTTGGATTTGTATTTGAACATAGTTTCCAATTATATAATTTTTAAAACATGCATTAACATTTTGTTGGTTAAATTTGAGGGAAAAGTATGGCACATAATATAAAGGAGACTATATAGACTAGACGGAGGTGGTAGCACACGGCCGCTCTCTACGCAGCAATGCAACTGTCAGCCGGCTTGTAGGCGACCATTTCATGCGTGTTCAACTGCTCTATGCGTGTGGTTGCTTGCGGTTCAGGCAGCCGCGGCGCGCTCTGCTCGTGTCCCGCTGCGCGCGCTCTGCTCTCGCGTCCCTCCAGGTGATCTTCCTCGTCCCTCCACGCGCACTTCCAGTGTTTGGGGCCGGCGCACAATCACACACGTTCCTGTGCAAGTGGTTGCACCGGGCATGGTGCGACGATGCAGTTACCCGCTGCAAAAACTGCCATGCGGACGCGCCGAGAATCCACGCCGCCCGGCCCACTTTTATTCCTGCGGCCATTTACCTTCATCTCTCATATCACACGACACAATAAGCACACCCACGAGGACACATACAGAGAGGATATCTGGCAGTTCCAATGGCGCTCCCCGTGGCTCCAATGGCGCTCCAGCGGCCGACGACGACAAAGGCGGGCGGTTCACCACGGATCACGCAGTGGACACCCATGTGAGGGCGAAGGCCCTCTCGGTGGTGTACACGAATGATCCGGTCTTGGTGGAGAGCTCCATCCAAACTATGGAGCAGTTCCTTGCCGAGGACAAGTACCAAGTGGTTGGCTTTGACCTCGAGTACACCATGGGTCGTGTCGGGCAAGATCAGAAGGTTGCCGTCGCCCAGTTGTGCGTGCGACATGACGTCCTCGTCTACCACTACCACCTTTCTACAAGGCCTTGTGAGCGTTTCTCCAGGTTTATCAACAGCTCCGACTACAGTTTAGCTACGGTGGACACCACCAACGATCTAAAAGCGCTCAAGGTTTCAGACTTGAAATGCCCGAATCTTGTCAACATCGAGCACCACTACAAGGTCTGGGGCAGCAACAAGAACAAACTGAACTCCATGGTTGACCTCGCCTCACCATCATCGACCCCTACTACGCGAAGATGAAGGAAGTGAGCAATAAGGACAAGAACGCCTGGCACTGTGTGTGGCATGAGAGACTGTATGAACAACATGTCATGTACGTGGCCATGGACGCATACACAAGCTACGAGATGTACAGGCGGATCATTGACATGAGAGTGTCTTCTTCCTGACCTAGACGAGGGATCGAGCCACATAGAAGTGACGGGGGCGTCACAAGAAGTAGATGACTAGACGATTGTTTCTCCTACTTTAGAATGCATGCAATTGTTTATTGAGGTGTGTGCAAATGATCTGTATAGTCACTTATGTAATTGGATGTTTATTTCAGTTATATATATACACATGTTATTCTACTATAGACAGAGCAATTCACATGGCTTATTAGCAGCAATCATCTGTGTTATTATTGGTCTTCGCACACATTTCTGATTACGGACCTGTTCGCCGCGTATCACACACATCTTGTTCAGTTGAACCGTTTCCATTGTGTTGCTTAATCAAAGACAGTTCATCCTAGTGAACCGTATGATGTATATCGCACACACCTTCATCTGGACGCCTGTTTCTTTTGTTCCTTCCCATCGGAAACAGTTAATTGAACTGAATTGTATGCCATTCATCACACACGCATCAAAAATCTGAACCATGTTTGATGCATCCATCATCGCAAACGTTTTGCACCTTTTTGGACAGTTTTTACACCCCTGTTTGCGATTATGGCATCACACACAGTTTCGTTGAAGGGTCTCTGATCGTAGTGTCGCGTTACCACCATCCTGTAGTAGTGTAACTCTAACAGCATTATCATTTTTCTTATTATTTTATTCATTGAGAAAATCATTTTGTGCTTTAAGCACTTGTTCCACCTGAGTGGTAACCATAGAAGCATGTTTACTAATAAGTTTGAGGTAACCTTTAACTCTATACATATAATCACTCAAGTGTTCAACCATATAAGCATTACGTTTCAATTGTCTACCAACATAAGCATTGAAGTTTTCTTGTTTAACAATAAAATCATCAAACTCATCCAAGCATTGGCTATAAAACTTATTATGAGGGATATCACCTTCATCAAATCTATAGAGAGAATTTAGCTTTACTACCTGTGTCGGGTTATTAAGACCATGTATTTCATCAATAGGTGGTAAATTCTTAACATCTTTAGCTTTAATACCCTTTTCTTTCATAGATTTCTTTGCCTCTTGCATATCTTCAGGACTGATAAATAGAATACCCCTTTTCTTCGGAGTTGTCTTAGGAGTTGGTTAAGGAAGTGTCCAATCATTATCATTACTCAATATATTATTCAATAGCAATTCAGCTTGCTCAACAGATCTTTCCCTGAAAACACAACCAACACAACTATCCAGGTGGTCTCTGGAAGCATCAGTTAGTCCATTATAAAAGATATCAAGTATTTCATTTTTCTTGAGAGGATGATCAGGCAAAAGCATTAAGTAATCGGAGAAGCCTCCCCCAAGCTTATGGGAGACTCATTTCTTCAATTTGCACAAAGTTATAATTTCCCTTAAGGCAACTTGTTTCTTATGAGCGGGAAATATTTAGCGGAGAAGTAATAAATCATATCCTGGGGACTGCGCACACAACCAGGAGCAAGAGAATTAAACCATGTTTTAGCATCACCCTTTAACGAGAACGGGAATAACTTAAGGATATAGTACTAACGAATTTTTTCCTCATGAGTGAATAGGGTGGCTATATCATTCAATTTAGTAAAATGTGCCACAACAGTTTCAGATTTATAGCCATAAAAAGGATCAGATTCAACCAAAGTAATTAGCTCGAGATCGACAAAGAAATCATGATCCTTATCATAAATACAGATAGGTGAAGTAGCAAAAGCAGGGTCATATTTCGTTCTAGCATTCAAAGACTTTCCTTTCAGCTTAGCTAATAGTTTCTTAAGATCATATCTATTATTGCAAGCAAAAAGGTCTCTAGTAGTTTCTTCATCCATAACATAACCCTCAGGCACATCAGGCAATTCATATCTAGGGGGAGAATCTTCATCATCACTTTCATCAACATTATTTGTTTCAATAATTTCATTCTCTCTAACCCTAGCAAGTTGTTCATCAAGAAATTCACCTAATGGCACATAATTATCAAGCATAGAAGTATTTTCATCATAAGCATCATGCATAGCAGAAGTGTCATCATCAATAGTATGCGACATATCAGAATCAATAACATGTGTAGGGGTCGCAAATTTACTCATAACAGAGGGTGAATCAACTGCAGAGCTAGATGGAAGTTCCTTACCTTCCCTCGTAGTTGAGGGAAAAATCTTGGTTCTTTCATCTTTCAAGTTCTTCATAGTTATCAATAGATATAAATCCCAAGTGACTCAAAGAATAGAGCTATGCTCCCCGGCAACGGCGCCAGAAAATGGTCTTGATAACCCACAAGTATAGGGGATCGCAACAGTTTTCGAGGGTAGAGTATTCCACCCAAATTTATTGATTTGACACAAGGGGAGCCAAAGAATATTCTCAAGTATTAGCTGTAGAGTTGTCAATGCAACCACACCTGGAAGACTTAATATCTGCAACAAAGTATTTAGTAGCAAGGTAGTATGGAAGTAACGGTAACGGTGGCAAAATTAACAGTAGCAGTTTTTGTAGCAATCGTAACAGTGGCAATGGAAAAGTAACTAAGCAAAGATCAATATGTGAAAATCTCGTAGGCAATGGATCGATGATGGATAATTATGTTGGATGCAATTCCTCGTGCAACAGTTATAACATAGGGTGACACATAAATAGCTCCAGTTCATCAATGTAATGTAGGCATGTATTCCAAATATAGTCATACATGCTTATGGAAAAGAACTTGCATGACATCTTTTGTCCTATCCTCCCGTGGCAGCGGTGTCCTATTGGAAACTAAGGGATATTAAGGCCTCCTTTTAATAGAGTACCGGAACAAAGCATTAACACTTAGTGAGTACATGAACTCCTCAAACTACGGTCATCACCGGGAGTTGTCCCAATTATTGTCACTTCGGGGTTGCCGGATCATAACACATAGTAGATGACTATTGACTTGCAAGATAGGATCAAGAACTCACATATATTCATGAAAACATAATAGGTTCATATCTGAAATCATGGCACTCGGGCCCTAGTGACAAGCATTAAGCATGGCAAAGTCATAGCAACATCAATCTTAGAACATAATGGATACTAGGGATCAAACCCTGAACAAACTAACTCGATTACATGGTAAATCTCATCCAACCCATCACCGTCCAACAATCCTACGATGGATTACTCACGCACGGCGGTGAGCATCATGAAATTGGTGATGAAGGATGGTTGATGATGATGATGGCGACGGATTCCCCTCTCCGAAGCCCCGAACGGACTCCAAATTAGCCCTCCCGGGGAAGATTAGGGCTTGACAGCGGCTCTGTATCATAAAACGCGATGAATCCTTCTCTCTGAATTTTTTCTCCCCGAAAGTGAATATATAGAGTTGGAGTTGAGGTCGGTGGAGTCCCAGGGGGCCCACGAGGCAGGGGGCGCGCCCAGGTGGGCGCCCTACACCCTCGTGGACAGGGTGTGGGCCCCCTGATGCTGATTCTTTCGCCAGTATTTTTTATTATTTCCAAAACGTGTCTCCGTGGATTTTTAGGTCATTCCGAGAACTTTTATTTTTGCACAAAAATAACACCATGACAGTTCTGCTGAAAACAGCGTCAGTCCGGGTAAGTTCCATTCAAATCATGCAAGTCAGAGTCCAAAACAAGGTCAAAAGTGTTTGGAAAAATAGATA
Organism: Secale cereale; assembly: GCA_902687465.1. Taxonomy (NCBI): domain Eukaryota; kingdom Viridiplantae; phylum Streptophyta; class Magnoliopsida; order Poales; family Poaceae; genus Secale; species Secale cereale. Next base: position 333,741,617 of record LR738715.1, read on the forward strand.
CTTTGGAGACGTATCAATGCTTCATGTCCTTCAGTTATATCATTTGAAGTTTGGATTGCCTGTTTCTCTTCACATGGAAAACCGATGTTCATAGAATGCTCTCCTGCTTCACTTATATTTGCTAGAGCATGATCTTTTGTAGAAAGAATTAAACTCTCTTGCTTCACTTATATCTATTTAGAGAGTCAACAGGAATTGGTCAATTGCATGGTTAGTCATAAAATCCTACATAAAACTTATGGATCACTGAATATGGTATGTTTAATTCCTTGCAATAGTTTTGCGATGTAGAGATGATAATATGTGGGAGGTACTAGTGGATGATTATGTTTTAGTAAGATATTGGTGTTAAGGTTTGTGATTCCTGAAGCATGCACGTATTGTCTCTCGTTATGCCGGGAAGTTGGAGCACAATTTATCCTTGATTGTCCTATCTTTATGTGAAGGTCGGGCGCGCGAGATGGTTAACTCCAACCAGCCTCCCCCCTAGGAGCATGCGTAGTATTACTTTGCTTCGAGGGCTAATAAACTTTTGCAATAAGTATATGAGTTCTTTATGACTAATGTGAGTGCATGGATTATACGCACTCACCCTTTCATAATTGCTAGCCTCTCTCATGCCGTGCAACTTTCACCGGTGCATAAACTTTATGATACCTTCCTCAAAACAGCCACCATACCTACCTATTATGGCATTTCCATAGCCATTCCGAGATAGATTGCCATGCACTTCCATCATGTAGATGACTTGAGCATTCATTTTTATATTGCCTTGCATGATCCTAAGACATCTAGCACGATATTTTCATGGCTTGTCCTTTTTTGGTATCTTTGCTATGCTAGATCATTGCACATCCTGATACACTGCCAGAGACATTCATTTAGAGTCATACTATGTCATAGGTATCGAGTTGTAATTTTTATTTCTTTTGAGTTATAAGTAAATAGAAGTGTGATGATCATCATTATCCATTATTAGAGCATTCCCCATGACGAAAAGGATGATCGAGACAATGATTCCCCCACAAGTCGGGATGAGACTCCGGATTTTAAAAATAATGAAAGAGGCCAAAGAAGCCCAAATAAAAAAGAGAGGCCAAAGAAGCCCACCAAAAACAAAAATATATAAAAACAGAGAGAAACAAAAAATGAAAGGAAAAGAAAAGGGGCATGCAAATACCACGCTTGTGCTTCAAAGTAGCACCATGTTTTTCATGTAGAGAGTCTCCTATGATTTCACTTTCATATACTAGTGGGAATTTTTCATAGTAGTTTGATGCATACCCACTTAGTTTCATATTGAGCTTTCATACACATATAGCTCTTAGTTGCATCTGTTGCATGGCAATCCCTACTCCTCATATTGATATTGATTTATGGACATTTCCATAGTCCATTAGTTCGCCTAGTTGATGTGATACTTTCTTCCCTTCTTTTGTCTACTACCACCACATTCTATTCCACCTATATTTCTATATCCATGGCTTGCGCTCATGTATTGCGTGAGAGTTGAAAATGCTGAGGCGCGTTAAAAAGTATGGACCAATTGCTTGGCTGACACCAGGGTAGTACATGATTTATACTTTGAGCTGGGAAGACAGAGCATGACAAGACTATATGATTTTGTAGGGATAACGTTCTTTAGCATTTGATATTCTGAAAGACATGATTGTTTGTTGGGATGCCCGAGTATTGATGTATTTATGTCAAATTATAGACTATTGCTTTGAATCACTCATGTCTTAATATTCATGCCTTGACTAGATATATGATCAAGTTTATGTTAGGTAGCATTCCACATCAAAAATTATCTTTTTTATCATTTACCTACTCAAGGACGAACAGGAATTAAGCTTGGGGATGCTGATACGTCTGTGTCGTATCTATAATTTTTGATTGTTTCATGCCAATATTATACAAGTTTTACATACTTTTGGCAACTTTTTATATGATTTATTGGACTAACCTATTGATCCAGTGCCAAGTGCTAGTTCATGTTTTCTACATGTTTTTCGTATCGCGGAGTATCCATATCAAACGAAGTCCAAATGCAATAAAATTTCACAGAGAATTATTTTGGAATATATGTGATTTTTGGGAGGTGGAAGCTACGTAAACGGGGGCCCGTAGGCCCCACAACCCACCAGGGCGCGCCAGAGGTGCCTGGCGCGCCTAGGTGTCTTATGCCCACTTGGAACGTCGGTTGGAGCTGTACTTCAGGCGCAAGGAAGCTTATATCTAGAAAAAATCATGTAAAAATCTCAGCGCAAATCAGAGTTACGGATCTCCGAGAATATAAGAAACGGTTTTCGGCCAGATTTGGGGGCGCGAAACAGAGAGAGACAGAGAGACAGATCCAATCTCGGAGGGGCTCTCGCCCCTCGCATGCCATGGAGACCAAGGACCAGAGGGGAAACCCTTCTCCCACCTAGGGTGGAGGCTAAGGAAGAAGAAGGAGGGGGCTCTCTCCCCCTCGCTTCCGGTGGCGCCAGAATGCCATCGGGGCAACGATCGGGACGGTGATCTACATCAACAATCTTGCTACCATCCACACCAACTCTCTCCCCTCATCGCAGTGTTGTAACACATCTTTCCCCCTGCTGTAATCTCTACTTAAACATGGTGCTCAACTCCATATATTATTTCCCAATGATCTACGGTTATCCTATGATGTTTGAGTAGATCCGCTTTGTCCTGTGGGTTAATCGTGATCTTGGTTGGTATGATTGTATATTTTATTTATGGTCCTGTCCTACAGTGCCCTCCGTTCTCACGCAAATGTGAGGGCCCCCTGCTATAGGGTGTTGCAATATGTTCATGGTTTGCTTATTGTCAGTGTTGCAGGGGATGACAGTAGCCCAAACGCGGATAAGTGGGGTATGACGTATTGGAGTAAAGAGGACTTGATACTTAATGCTTTGGTTGGGTTTCACGACCTTAATGATCTTTAGTAGTTGCGGATGCTTGCTAGGGGTCCAATCATAAGTGTATATGATCCAAGTAGAGAAAGTATGTTAGCTCATGCCTCTCCCTCATATAAAATTGCAAGAATGATTACCGGTACTTGTTATCGATTACCTAGGGACAAATAACTTTCTTGTTGACAGAAGCTATCCACTTTTATTATCTTGCGAAGTACTTCTAGTTTTATTCTTGCAAAGTAGTTCTAGCATCACACCTACAAAATAGTTTCACATTTGTTTCCGGTAAAGCAAACGTTAAGCGTGCGTAGAGTTATATCGATGGTTGATAGAACTTGAGGGAATATTTGTTCTACCTTTAGATCCTCGTTGGGTTCGATACTCTTACTTATCGAAAAAGGCTACAAACGATCCCCTATACTTGTGGGTTATCATACTCAACCTAGGTGGTGTCCTCCAGGTTTAACTAAGACCATGAAAAGAAGATCACAACGCATGAGGAACCACGAGAAGGTAGAACACAAAGAAGATAAGTAAAGGGACAAATTCTTCAATGAAATTCGGCCCGTGGCACTCACCAAACAAGTCTAGAGGCCTAAACAAAAAGAAAACACATATGCATCTATATTAGCTACAGCGACACCTACACCACCAAAATAGGATGATGCGGCCCTTACTACATCATCCACACCACCTGAAACACCCCCTTCATTTGAGGAAACTTCAAATTCAATATACACGTTGGGAGATGAAGATGAGATGGTGGATTATGAACCTACGCCAGTTCGGTAAGGTATGGATATTAATATGGTGTATTACTTGCCTATCGAATTTCGTGCTATGGGTGAAGAACTGGAGGCGGCCCAGCTAGATTTTGGTCCTTAGAACGCTACTTCGAGAAGCCAAAAAAATTGGTGAAAGACTTGAAGCCATTGTACCTCAAAGGTCATATTAACGGGTTGCCGGTTGTTAGGATGCTTGCCGATGGCAGTGTTGTGGTAAATCTTATGCCCTATTCGATCTTCAAGAAGTTGGGGTTACATGATGATGCACCGATGAAGACCAATATGGTACTTAACGGATATGAGGGTAAAGAAAAGACAGAGGCCAAAGGTGTGATGTGCATGGAACTCACTGTGGGAAGCAAAACTTTGGCCACTGCATTCTTCATCGCTGAGGTGCAAGGTTACTGTAAAGTTATATTAGGCCGCGATTGGGTTGATGCTAACCAATGCATGCTATCTACCATGCATCAATTCTTGATACAACGGGTCGACGATGAGGTATAAATCATTCACGCGGATAATTTGGCTTGTGTTGCTTTGGCTGATGCATTAGTGGATTGGAATCATCTCGATGTTACTTTCTTAATAGGGTGTGACCTCTTGGAGTTTGATTTATGTAGTGTCACAAGAAACAGGTTCATTCCCATCTCTTTAAAGCGGATTGGTGATAATTGATGTCTACTACGCAACCTTCCTCTTGTAGACG
>LR738715.1:333746038-333758581 GCA_902687465.1 Secale cereale
CAAAGGTGTGATGTGCATGGAACTCACTGTGGGAAGCAAAACTTTGGCCACTGCATTCTTCATCGCTGAGGTGCAAGGTTACTGTAAAGTTATATTAGGCCGCGATTGGGTTGATGCTAACCAATGCATGCTATCTACCATGCATCAATTCTTGATACAACGGGTCGACGATGAGGTATAAATCATTCACGTGGATAATTTGGCTTGTGTTGCTTTGGCTGATGCATTAGTGGATTGGAATCATCTCGATGTTACTTTCTTAATAGGGTGTGACCTCTTGGAGTTTGATTTATGTAGTGTCACAAGAAACAGGTTCATTCCCATCTCTTTAAAGCGGATTGGTGATAATTGATGTCTACTACGCAACCTTCCTCTTGTAGACGTTGTTGGGCCTCCAAGTGCAGAGGTTTGTAGGACAGTAGCAAATTTCCCTCAACTGGATGACCTAAGGTTTATCAATCTGTGGGAGGCGTAGGATGAAGATGGTCTCTCTCAAACAACCCTGCAACCAAATAACAAAGAGTCTCTTGTGTCCCCAACACACCCAATACAATGGTAAATTGTATAGGTGCACTAGTTCGGCGAAGAGATGGTGATACAAGTGCAATATGGATGGTACATATAGGTTTTTGTAATAAGAAAATATAAAAACAGCAAGGTAGCAAGTGGTAAACGTGAGCATAAACGGTGTTGCAATGATAGGAAACAAGGCCTAGGGTTCATACTTTCACTAGTGCAAGTTCTCTCAACAATAATAACATAACTGAATCATATAACTATCCCTCAACATGCAACAAAGAGTCACTACTAGCAGAGAACAAACGAAGAGATTATGGTAGGGTACGAAACCACCTCAAAGTTATTCTTTCTGATCGATCTATTCAAGAGTCTGTAGTAAAATAACATGAAGCTATTCTTTCCGTTCAATCTATCATGGAGTTCGTACTAGAATAACACCTTAAGACACAAATCAACCAAAACCCTAATGTCACCTAGATACTCCATTGTCACCTCAAGTATCCGTGGGCATGATTATACGATATGCATCACACAATCTCAGATTTATCTATTCAACCAACACAAAGTACTTCAAAGAGTGCCCCAAAGTTTCTACCGGAGAGTCAAGATGAAAACATGTGCCAACCCCTATGCATAGATTCCCAAGGTCACGGAACCCGCAAGTTGATCACCAAAACATCCATCAAGTGGATCACATGATATACCATTGTCACCATAGATAAACACGTGCAAGACATACATCAAGTGTTCTCAAATCCTTAAAGACTCAATCCGATAAGATAACTTCAAAGGGAAACCTCAATCCATTACAAGAGAGTAGAGGGGGAGAAATATCATAAGATCCAACTATAATAGCAAAGCTCACGATACATCAAGATCGTGCCATCTCAAGAACACGAGAGAGAGAGAGAGAGATCAAACACATAGCTACTGGTACATACCCTCAGCCCCGAGGGTGGACTACTCCCTCCTCATCATGGAGAGCGCCGGGATGATGAAGATGGCCACTGGTGAGGGTTCCCCCCTCCGGCAGGGTGCCGGAACGGGGTCTAGATTGGTTTTTGGTGGTAACAGAGGTTTTCGGCGGCGGAACTCCCGATCTAGGTTATTTTCTGGAGGTTTCAGTATATATAGGACGTGTTGGAGTCGGGGCCAAGCAAAGGGGGTCTACGGGCTGTCCACGAGGCAGGGGGCACGCCCAGTAGGGGGGGCACGCCCCCCACCCTCGTGGGCAGCCCGTGGGTCCTCTCGTCCCCCGCCGGCACTTCCTGGGCTTCTTTAGGTCCAAAAACTTCCTCCCTTGAGTTTCAGGTCAATTGGCTTCCGTTTGACATTCCTTTTCTGCGAAACCCTAAAACAGGAGAAAAACAGAAACCGGCACTGAGCTCTGGGTTAATAGGTTAGTCCCAAAAATAATATAAAAGTGTATAACAAAGGCCATTAAACATCCAAAACATCATAAATAATAGCATGGAACAATAAAAATTATAGATACGTTGGAGACGTATCAATAATCAGTTCCAAGGTATGATGCAAATAAGAATTTAAAATCAATGGCTGATATAGAATTATCGCCCTAAGCATGAACATGGACGATATAGAATTATCGCCCTAAGAACATATACATGGTTGATGGAGTGTTGACATCGTCCTTAGAACAAACACGGTACAACTTATTTTTCTGCACGGTAGCTTTGCTGAAAAACAGGGGGGCATGTGTTGACGCTCAAAAGTGGCGCAATTGTAAATGTTGGTTAAATCTATGTCAAGATTAATTCAAATTTATGATTAGAAGCCACCATGGAATGGCTCGCTTCGAGAAGATTCGGATTGTCGGCGTTCTGGGAACGGTGGTACCTAGACTTGCCTGCCTGCGGCCCGTGACGTGGCTCCATCGGCGGCCTGGTACGTCCCAGCTTCAGCAACCACAGCTCAAGACCCTCACGAGGGGCCAAGCCTTTGATAACCCACAAGTGTAGGGGATCGCAACAGTTTTCGAGGGTAAAGTATTCAACCCAAATTTATTGATTCGACACAAGGGGAGCCAAAGAATACTCTTAAGTATTAGCAGCTGAGTTGTCAATTCAACCACACCTGGAAACTTAGTATCTGCAGCAAGGTAGTTTAGTAGCAAAGTAATATGGAGATAGTGATAACAGCAATAAAAGTAATGATGGTGTTTTTGTAGTTTTTGTAATAGTAGCAGCGGAAAAGTAAATAGGCAACAAGCAATATGTGAAAAGCTCATAGGCATTGGATCGATCATGGGGAATTATGTCGGATGCGATTCATCATGTAAGAGTTATAACCTAGGGTGACACAGAACTAGCTCCAGTTCATCAATGTAATGTAGGCATGTATTCCGAATATAGTCATACGTGCTTATGGAAAAGAACTTGCATGACATCTTTTGTCCTACCCTCCCGTGGCAGCGGGGTCCTATGGGAAACTAAGGGATATTATGGCCTCCTTTTAATATAATACGGACCAAAGCATTAACACATAGTGAATACATGAACTCCTCAAACTAAGGTCATCACCGGGAGTGGTCCCGATTATAACACATAGTATGTGACTATAGACTAGCAAGATAGGATCAAGAACACACATATATTCATGAAAACATAATAGGTTCAGATCTAAAATCATGGCACTCGGGCCCTAGTGACAAGCATTAAGCATAGCAAAGTCATAGCAACATCAATCTCAGAACATAGTGGATACTAGGGATCAAACCCTAACAAAACTAACTCAATTACATGGTAAATCTCATCCAACCCATCACCGTCCAGCAAGCCTACGATGGAATTACTCACGCACGGCGATGAGCATCATGGAATTGGTGATGGAGGAAGGTTGATGATGACGATGGCGATGATCTCCACTCTCCGGAGCCCCAAACGGAGTCCAGATCAGCCCTCCCGAGAGAGATTAGGGCTTGGCGGCGGCTCCGTATCGTAAAACGCGATAATTCTTCCTCTCTAATTTTTTTCTCCTCGAAAGTGAATATATGGGGTCCGGAGATACGTCGGTGGAGCGTCAGGGGGCGCGCCCAGGGGGAGGGGGCGCGCCCCCCACCCTCGTGGACAGGGTATGGGCCCCTGAGGTAGATCTTTCTGCAGGTATTTTTTATATATTCCAAAATAATTCTCCATGGATTTTTAGGTCATTCCGAGAACTTTTTATTTCTTCACAAAAACAACACCATGGCAATTCTGCTGAAAACAGCGTCAATCCGGGTTAGTTCCATTCAAATCATGCAAGTTAGAGTCCAAAACAAGGGCAAAAGTGTTTGGAAAAGTAGATATGTTGGAGACGTATCAGCCTCGCGAGGCGGACGACGGCAATACCTCCCTGGGGGCAGCCTCTCTAGGCTCGCTCCCGAGGAGCAGAGATATCTATGCAAGATGAACCTTGCGAGGTTCACGTGACGTGAGCCATGACGTCCAAGGCCAGGCGGGCGCCAGCGGGCACAGTGTGCCAGTTTCCCTTTGGTGCTAAGGGGGCAAGCACAGGCGCGAAGTCCCGAGGAATCAAGCAAAGGTTTCCATATCGGTGCAACAAGACCAAGGACCGTCAGGACGACAGAATGAAGGTCATCATGGAGCCCGGCGCGGCATCACCACCAGAGCTTTTGGCAGGCGAAGACCACTTTTGTCAGGATAGCTTGTACTAGTTGTTCCCCTTCAAATTTGGCCGTTGTGGGATCCCTTCCTGCCAATATTTGGGAAGAGGACCAAGGCCACTATAAATGGGACCTAGCCACTACCATATAGAGGGGGATCTCTCGACTCATCTGGTTTGGAGGGAAGGACATCCATTCCGCCCTTCATACATCACAAGCTCATCCGAGCCCAAGAACACCTCTCCTCCGGAGGTTGTTCATCCCTTTTACTAGTTCATCCTCAGCCCCACGAGGCAATCCACCACACACACTGGAGTAGGGTATTACACCGCAAGGTGGCCTGAACTAGTATAATCCTCTGTGTCCCTTGTTCTTTGAGTTCATCGAGCTAGGCTATGGAATTGTAGGGCGAGCGCGCTGGGCAGAGATTGTTCTTCGTGCGCACCCTAGAGTTCGAACCTCTCAAGGGTTTGCGGAACCCGAAATCCGACAAGGATGTATATGAAGATGGTATAAGACAGAGCTCAGATGCAAAAGTTATGACAAGTTCAGAGATGCTCATGTTGGCACCAGATTAAAGAATGACATTAAACTCAATTAAGATGACATCTGATGGAAAATGTTTCAACATAAAAGTTGTGCGTCTCGTCGAAATGATTGATTTTTATATAAAAATCATATTAATCTGAGTTTGTATGCAACCCTTGGAGCCAAAACAAGGTCTAAAACAGAATCTGCACAGTCATTTCGAACTGACCGAGTTGATTTGACTCGGTGATACCGAGTTGATCGAGAAAATTACAAAAGGTTATAGAAGGTTTGCAACGTTCACTCGGTGGGACCGAAGCAAACTACTCGGTGGCTCCGAGTTGATCCGAATGTTTTCCAAAGATTCATGTCTGAATTGGGTTAGGTTTTTTTATGTTTTGGACGGAATTTTTAGTCCTATTCTTGTACGGGAAGTCCAGTCGTCTCATAAATAGATGAGAGGTGATGGCCGATTGAACAACACAATATCGACAAACCAATATACAACTGTTTACTCTACTTTTTACATATATCGCTTGTTCTTTCTCTCTCATTCTTTGTTTGTTCTTCTTATTGAAAGGCAGTGATCCTTGAGGCTCGAGGGGCGAGCAAATCGACCTAGGGCAGCCCATAGTCGTCGTGCGTCCAGACCGGGTCCCTTCCGGGCGCATGGGATTTCAGGTGCTCAGAAGTGCTTGCCGAATTGCTTGTGTACCGCGCTTTCGGACGGATCTCCTTTGACGTGAGCTGTGGTGCATCACCCTCGGCATTGGAGACACATGATGACGCGTTCGTGTGCAAACATGTGCGCCATCGTTGCTTGCACTAGAGCCGTCGGTGTTGCGTTGGACCTGTGCCGGTGCTGAAATGGAGCATCATTGGTGTCGCCGGTGTGCTCGTCGATGTTGTGATGCAGCATCGACCGAGATCGTGGAGATGATACAACGAGGAGGGGCAAAGTAAGGGTAAATCCTCGTGCATGTGTGGCTAGAGGACGAAGATGGGTTGCAAAGCCTATGATCGAAGGCCCCGTGCCCTAATCAGACGGCTCATGAGACAGATTATTTTTGCAAACATTGTCAAGATAATTTGTAGTAGCGGCTCCAGGCCAAAATCACCATTCTAACCATATCAAGAAATTTTAGCACCAAACAAACTCCTCTAAAATTTATTTCACAATCTGACCTTTTCCAGAAACTCCACAAACCATGACGTTTCTGTCCTACATAGAAACGTGGAACCATCCCGCGTTGCTGGCCTGCCGACATGGCAGTCCTAAACGCCAAGCTCTACCGCGTTTCCACAAATGACATGGCTCATGGCTTTACTGAAGCAACCACTACTCTACCATATACCGAAAAAGGCTTTCGTCTCGCTTTATAAATAAAGCAAACCACCACAGCCAAACGGTACACAAAAGTTCACCCACACACAGTCACACGAGCATAGAGTACGCATAGGTTCTGCTGAGGGCACAACTCAACAAGCCCCTAAAAAACAAAAAATGATGGCGGGACAACCGCATCATCACGAAGGAGCTAATATGGCTTAGGCGGTGGGGGAGGGAGTGGCGGCGCCAAGCGGAGAGCCGTCGCGTGAAGGTCGGAGATGATGGTGGTCATGGCGTCTCGGTCCTGGTGACGGCTAAGCGGCCGCCAGAGCTGCAAATAACCACACAATTTGAACATAGCATCAGTAGCGCGTCAGAGAGGAACCCGCTGAATGACAAGCTTATTACGCACAGTCTAAATCGTCCACCCAAGTGCCTCAATGAGCAGCCACCTAATGTGGCGACTCATTATGGGGGTGGCCTGAATCTCGGCCAGGAGGTCAGGGAAGTTGGTGTTACACCAAACCCAACCAATCACCTCGCGGAGGCAGACCCAAAGGAACTGGGTCGACACGCACGAGAAGAAGATGTGATTCGAGGTTTCTTCCGTCCCACATAGGGGGCACATACCGTCAGCCGGACCATGGAGTTCAATCACCTCCACGCTAGAGGGAAGATGACCACAGATCCATTGCCACACGAAAATTCTGATCTTGAGTGGCAGACGGATGGTCCAAATATACTCAAAGACAGTCGGGCTAGAAAAGGGGGCAATGGCGCGGTACAGGGACTTTGTAGAGAAGTGGCCTGAAGGCTCAAGGCGCCAAGACAGCCGGTCAAGTGTCTGTGACAGGTCAGGCTCATGAAGAGCCACGGCATCAAGGAGATCATGCCAAAAAGGCAACTTCCGGGGGCCCAAAAGGTCGTCGGAACGCGAGACACCTTAAGTCAGTAAGGGTCATCGCAATGGAAATCCTTGAGTCAACGGCGATGGAGAAGAGGTCAGGAAACCTCGCAGCGAAGGGGAGATCCCCAGCCCAGCGGTCCAGCCAAAACAGCGTGGATGACCCAGTTCCGATCAAGATGGATGTCCCAATGCGGAGGACCGGTAGAAGCTGAATGACAGACTGCCAGAACTGGGACCCTCCGATCCGAACGCAAAAGGCGAGGGGTCGTCCACACAGGTATTTACGGCGCACGATCTGCAACCACGGGCCTCCATTGCCATTCGCAATGCGCCAGAGCCAACGAGTGAGGAGAACCAGGTTCATGCGCTTGGATGACATGATACCAAGACCGCCTTGGTCTCGGGGCTTGCAGATTTCGGACCAGCCACATGGTACTTCTTCTTGTCACCCTCGCTCGCCCAATAGAACCGGACTTGGACCGAACTAATCTCATGGTGGAGAGTCTCGGGGAAGCTATAGAAGCTCATCATGAATAGGAGGAGGCTGGAGAGGGACGAGTTGATGAGGATCGTACGGGCCGCCTTAGAGTGCCATCGGCTCTGCCACGGCTCGATGCGGTGTTGGAGCTTGAGCATCGAGGGCCGCAGGTCGGCCACAAACAAGCGGGAATCACTAATGGGAACCCCAAGGTAGGTAGTAGGGAATGTCCCCAACCGACAGTTAAGTCGGTTAGCGATACTCTAGCTCTCAGCGGGCGAATAACCCAGAATCATCACCTCGCTTTTATCAAAGTTTATTTTGAGGCCCGGCAGGTGTTAAAAACACAGTAGTAGGAATTTTAGGTTTGAGATCTCGGGCGTTGAGCCTTGCACCATGATGATGGTGTCATCGACGTATTGGAGAAGGGATACACCTCCTCCCTCCACCAAGTGCGGGCCGATGCCTAGAATGTGGTCGGCGGCCTTGGCCTTATCCAGGATCGAGGCCAGGGCATCAACCACCATATTGAACAGAAACGGGGAAAGGGGGTCACCCTGTCTAACCCCACAAGAGGTGGGGAAGTAGGGGCCGATTTCCCCATTGATGTTCAGCGCGGTGCAACCTGACGACACCATCTACATGACCCGGGAAACCCAGCGATCGTCGAACCCTTTTCTAACCAGCACTTCCCAAAGGAAGGGCCAACTAACTGTGTCGTACGCCTTCTGGAAGTCGATCTTCAGGAAAACTGCCTTGAGGTTTTTGGAGCGCACCTCATGCAGGACTTCGTGGAAGACCAGAACCCCATCCAAGATATATCGGCCCTGAATGAAGGCGGATTGATCCGGGTGGGTTATTCGGTCAGCTAAAGGGGCCACCCTATTGGCGTACCCCTTGGCAAGGATGCGGAAGATCACATTGATCACCGTGATAGGTCGGAACTAGCGGATATCAGATGCACCCGGGACCTTGGGAATTAGAGTGATAATCCCGTAGTTAAGGTGCTTGAGGTCGATGGAGCCGACATAAAACTCCTCGAAGATGGCCATGACCTCCTGCTTGATGGCGGGCCAGAAGGTCTAAAAGAACTTGACCGGCAAGCCGTCGGGTCCCGGGGCGGACGATGGGTTCATCCCTTTAATCGCGAGCCACACTTCCTCCTCAGAGAACGGGACCGTGAGGACCGCATTATCTGCGGCCGAGACACACTGCGGTCCGACCCAGAAGTGTGGCGCAAGAGCAAAGCCCCCCTATGGGGGCTGCAAACAGGGCTCGATAAAAGCCGTCAACATGGGCACGAATGTCAACGGGCCGCTGGAGGAGGGTCTCGCCATCTCACAGAAGGGGAATGGTATTACAACGCCGCCGACCATTGGCGATCGCCTGGAAGTAGGCCGTATTCGCGTAACCCTGGAGAACCCAGTTTTGGGTACCTCGAAGGCGCCAATACGCCTCCTCGTCGGTGTATATGACCATAAGCTGGTCTTCAAGGTCATATCGCTGCATCCACTCATCAGGAGAGAGGCCCACCGAGTCAGCCCGAAGGTCCAGGGCCTAAATGGAGTCTAGGAGGGCCTTCTTGCAGAGACGGAGGTCCCTCCCAAGGTTCGCGCCCCAGCCCTTCATGAATTGGTGAGCGCGCTTGGCGCAGAAGTGCCAGTCGTCCACCACAGAGATGGATCTATGGGACACAAGGCGGGCCTCCAGCCAGCGGCCGTGCACGGCCTCAGCGAAATCGTACTGGTTAAGCCAGAACATCCCGAAGCGAAATCTAGGGGCAGTGGGGGGGCGTTCATCCTGAGAGGATAGAAGAAGAGGAACGTGGTCCGAACCAATACGCGTGATAGCGCGGAGGGAGGCTAGGGGGCACCTCAGCTCCCACTCAGGAGAGATCAAGACCCGATCCAGCAGAGAGCGCGTTGGGTCGGCCTGGCGATTGGTCGAGGTGAACCTGGCACCAATCCTATCTAATTCCCGCAAACCGAGATCTACAATACAGTCATTGAATAGCTGCATGCACGGGAAGTTAACTAAGGCGTTATTCTTGTCCTCTGCAGATCGGAGAAGGTTGAAGTCGCCACCGACGATGACCGGGAGGCGGGCTGCGGATACCCTCCTCGTGAGCTCGTCGAGAAAGGACACCGAGCGACTGTGGTCGGCAGGGCTATAGACTATAATGATCTCCCACTTAAAGTTCAGTGCGCGTTTGAAGATTCCATGCTCACGAAGAACTCACCCCTATCCATGCTCCCAACCTCAAAGGTGGCATCCTTGACACCTAATAGGATGCCCCAGAGTGTCCGGCGATCCCACTAGAAGGGAGCCAATGCCAGGCAAACAGGTGAGTGCTCAAGCGCTCAAGCTTGGCCAGGGTGAAGTCAGTTTGCATGGTCAATTGGAATGCCACAATGTCAATATGCTCGTCATGCATGTATTCGATGAGTTGGCGGCGTCGACCATCCTGGACGAACCCGCGGATGTTCCAAAAGAGAGTCTGCATCAGACCGCCATTGAGGGGCTGCTTGACCCCAGGACAAGGGAGGCACTTTGCGCACGAAGGGCGGCGATGCGGGACCGAGTGCAGCCCCGAATCTCCAGGGGGGCAGGAGCAGCCTGGCGGGACAGCTAGGGGTCCGGAAGGGGGCCGCTAGCCTCCGAGGAGGAGGAAGCCAGGCGGGCACGGGTCTCGGCCAGCCGGCCATCCAGGACTTCCCGGGCGCGGATGGCCGTAATCTGGACTAAGGGTGGAGCTACTTCCCTCTGAACACTATATCGGAGTTGGCCGCAACCTTGGCAAGATGTCCAAGTGGGACCGACTCCAATGCAGGGAAATAGCATGTAGCAGCAGAAGCGGGGATGACCGGGGTACCTGGCTCGAGGTTACGTGCCGCAGCCCGGAGCTCATCCCGCGCCAAGATGGGGAGGGCGGGGCTGCCATCCGGGCGAGCAGCGTCGATCCGGGCACTACGCCGCAAAGAAGTCACCGGTGTCGACGTCGACCGGCCGCGTCTGGCATAGGCCATGGACCATGGTGGGTGTGGGAGGGCCACCAGGGGAGTAGTCAGGGCGGAGGCACCCGCACACCCAGCGGTAGGCACCGGCGGGGTGAGACAGCTCAGGCGAGGCGAAGAAGGCGCGGAAGCGGCCGCCAGCACCACGTCCACACGGACCGCACTAGCAGCACCAGGGGAGGTTGGGGGTGAGGCCATCTGGACTTGTGGTGGCAGTGTCGGAACCCCTACAAAGGTCACAGCCGGAGATGCGGACGGGGGCACCAGGGCGGGTGCATCGGGAGCCGCGAGAGAGGGAGCGGGTCCCGAGGGGTGGAACGAAGCCGGCGGCGACGACTCCGGCTGGACAGGAGGGGAGTCCGAGGTGGGAGAGGTGGCCGCCAGGCCAGATGGTGGGGGCGCGTCCAACGCATTAGGACAGCGAGGCGAGGATGTCGGGATGACGATGAGCCTGACGCTGGATGTGTCGCTGGACTGGGGCTCCTCGACAGGAGACGAGGGCAGGAGCGGAGGGAGCCCCTCAGGCAGTGTCGCAAGGGATCGGCCGGCCGGTCGTCCACCCTGGGTCGAGGAAGAGGGTGGGGGCGCCGGCGAAGGAGAGTGGGAGGGGCTATCCTCTGATCCGTCCTCGTCATCGGAGCGGTGGGAGCGGGGGTGGTGGCTACCGTGATAGTCGTCTTGAGGGCCCGGGCGACCACCAGGAGGGCCGTCGTCAGTGAAGCAGGGGCGCCCCACATGTTTGGGCAGCTCGGGAGCAATGCAGAGGTCGAAGCCTTGGTCGTTGAAGAAGACCCGAACGATGGACCGCAGCTTGTTGGAGTCAAGGCATTTGACCTTAACCCGCACCTCCTACTCCTTGCGGAGGGAAAGCTCATCGACGACGATCACCTTGCCAAGAATCCGAGACATCTGACGAATGACACGCTCAGAGCGCGCGATGTCGGGAAGACCAGCAATAAGGATCCAGGCCGTGTCGAGAACGGTCACCGTCTTCGGGTCAAGAATCGGCTCAGAGATGTCGACGACGAGCTTGTTGAGGGCAAGTGTGATCTGGTCGCTGCGAGTGGCGTAGCCGTGGCTGACGGTGCCGGGGAAGACCACAGAGAACTTGGTGCCGGAGATGGGAGTGACCGCCCAATCCCACTGACGGTGGTATAGGTGGTTGAGCTCCGCCTCGATCTTCTCAGGGGAGGCCACACCGTCAATCACTGTGACCACCGCCTGGAGGGATGGGGTGGGGGCGAGATGTCGGGGACCTCAATGTGGAAGAACCCCAACCCCTCGATCCCATGCCCGTACATCATTAGCTTGTCGGGGATCGGCCTATCCAGGCATAAGATGACGGGGTGTCCGGGGTCCTTGCAGATGTAGCAGGAAGCGGGGTTGGCGCAGTTGACTTGAGTGTGGCCCTCGATTCCACAGTTGAAGCAAGGCGGACCAGGGAGGCCGGACACCGGACCCAGGAGCGGAGAGGAGCCTGGGACGGGGGGATTGTGGCCGGCCGGGTTTTGCGCAGACCGTGTAACTCCCCGAGTGTCAAGCTACAGTAACCTCACCCTAATGATGCCAGGTCACCATGCTTACTGAGCTAATGTTCACTTGATGAAAAATCGAAGTAGATTCATTTTCATATTACAAGTGAAATAAAGAATTTATGAAACATGATCACAAAAATGTTCATCATGTTGGAAATAATTCCTAGGTAATTAAGTTGAGGAAAACAACATCACCCAACTTCCTAAAATGCCCTGACATCCACAACAGTAGTAAAACATGCCCCAATTTAAATCATTCCCTTTCAAAGAAAATTCAGATGAGTTTATCTTGCCTCAAAACCATTTTATAAAAGTGGAAAATATTGCATTGTAATATTGGACCTAGTTACATAATTTATAAAACTATTTTACAATTAAAAGTAATGTCAAACAGGAAACAAATAAAAGAATAACAAAAAACATGGTTTAATATATAAAAAGGAAAAGAAGGTAATGCACACTGTGCACCTTGGCCCGTTTAACTACAGTACAGCCCAGCCCAACAAACCCCCTTCTTCAACCCCTGTTCATCACGGGCGGGCGGGCTGCCTCTCGACCGCACACGACACCGATGGCCACGGGGCAGTCATCCGGTGCGCCTGGCGTC
>LR738715.1:333792645-333816092 GCA_902687465.1 Secale cereale
GAAAAGAAAAAAAAACAACATAAAAATATATATATAATAAAATTAAATAAATGAATAAGAATTAATTAATGCATTAATTAGAATAATTAATTAACTTAATTAACCTGCGTTAGTTAACCTATTTAGTTAACTAAACTAATAGGAACTGTTTATTTAAAACGAGGCAATGACATGTGGGTCCCACACACGCTATTCACACCTTTGACCAGTCAACAGTTGACTTGGTCAACTGGGTCCCATGGCCCCACATGTCGTTGACTGTGGCTAGCCCCTGCTGTGTATAAAAGGAATATTCTGTTTTTAATACGACTTAATAATAAACCAAATAATTTCAAAAATTGAATAAAACTTTAAAAATTAATATAAAATCAACCGTAACTCGGATGAAAATACTTTGTACATGAAAGTTGCTCAGAACGACGAGACGAATCCGAATTCGCGGTCCGTTCGTCCGCCACACATCTCTATCATACCGAACATGCAACATTTCCCCTCCGTTTCATTTGCCCGAAAATGCCTAACACCGGGAATACTTTCCCGGATGTTTTTCATCCTTGCCAGTATCACCTCCTATTGCGTTAGGTCACACGTAGCACCGCGTATTTCCATGTTATGCTTTGTGATGCTATTGTTTGCTCTGTTATTTATTTGTTTCCCCTTCGTTGCTTATTTTCGGTAGACTCCGATACTGTGATAGACCCCCGAGACTATTGATGCTTCGGTGTTCGACTACGGCTACGATTCCGAAGATTCCTTTTGTCTGCAGAGCTTCCAGGCAAGCCCCCCCTTTGATCACCAGATATCGCCTATTATTCTTTCTACTGCTTGCATTAGAGTAGTGTAGCATGTTACTGTTCGGTTACTCCTATTCTGCTGCATAGCCTGTCGTTGTTGCTACAACTGTTGATACTTTACCTGCCATCCTAATGCTTAGTATAGGATGCTAGTATTCCATCAGTGGCCCTTCATTCTTGTCCGTCTGCCATGCTATACTATCGAGCCGTGATCACTCGGGTGGTGATCACGGGTATATACTATATACATACTTTACATACACATGATGATGATTCGGATATGGGGGCTGAAGGGGCAGGTGGTTCCACCCAGGTAGTGGTGGGCCTGGGTTCCCGACAGTCCCCTGATGGTTACTTTGTGGCGGAGCGACAGGGCGGGTTGCGACCACCTAGGAGACAGGTGGGCCTGGCCCTGGTCGTTGTCCGCGGTTACTTCATAATAACACGTTTAACGGGATCTTGGTATTTGATCTGAGTCTGGCCATTTGGTCTATACGCACTAACCAGCTGCGTGGGAACAGTTATGGGCACTCGACATCGTGGTATCAGCCGAAGCCTTCTTGACGTCAGCGACTTAGCGGCGCGCGCCGGATTGGACTGGAAAGCCTACTCTGGTATTAGGAGAGGCTAGGTCTGCTTACCGGCCGCGTACGCAACGTGCAGGTGTGCGTTTGGCGATGGGCCCGGACCCCTGCGCGCTTAGGACTTAGACCGGCGTGCTGACCTCTCTGCTGTGCTTAGGTAGGGCTGCGACGTGTTGATCTTCCGAGGCCGGGCATGACCCTGGAAAGTGTGTCCGGCCAAAGGGGATCAAGCGTGCTGGGTTATGTGGTGCACCCCTCCAGGGAAGTTAATCTATTCGAATAGCCGTGTCCCTCGGTAAAAGGACGACCCGGAGTTGTACTCTGACCTCATGACAACTAGAACCGGATACTTAATAAAACACACCCTTACAAGTGCCAGATATAACTCGGTGGTTGCTCTCTCACAGGGTGACGAGGGGAGGATCACCGGGTAGGTTTATGCTATGCGTTGTTACTTGGTGAACTTACCATCTATTTCCCTTCTACTGCTTCAAGACGGAGGCTGCGAGACGCGAGGATACTTGTTACTTCCTTATACTCTCTTCTACTGCTGCAAGATGGAGGTGGACAGAAGCGTAGTCTTCGATTGGATTAGCTATCCCCCTCTTATTCTGCTTTCTGCAGTTCAGTCCACATACATTACCCCCCCCCCTTTACATTTATACCTTTGCATTTGTAGTGTAGATCCTTGCTTGCGAGTACTTTGGATGAGTACTCACGGTTGCTTTTCTCCCCCTTTTCCCCCTCTTGTTCCTTCTTCTCGGATGATGCAACCAGATTGATGGAGTCCAGGAGCCAGAAGATCCCGAGGATGTTTCTACGTGGAGTTCGGCTTCGAGGAGTAGTTAGGAGGTCCCAGGCAGGAGGCCTTGCCTTTTCGATCGTGTTGTTTTTGTGCTAGCCTTCTTAAGGCAAACTTGTTTAACTTATGTCTATACTCGGATATTGTTGCTTCCGCCAACTCTTGTGTTTTCGAGCATTTGCATTCGAGCCCTCGAGGCCCCTGGCTTGTAATATAAAGCTTGTATTATTTTAATTTGTGTCTAGAGTTGTGTTGTGATATCTTCCAGTGAGTCCTTGATCTTGGCCGTACACATTTGCGTGCATGATTAGTGTACGGTCAAATCGGGGGCGTCACATGTAGATTCATATCCATCACGGGACAGGTATGATACAAGGGCACATTCTCCATCTTATTTTAAACCATCTCACCAATATTATGCAGCTCCGAGAAGATCAATATTTGAATAATCACATGTTAAAGACCGTTTCAATCATAAGGAATCGGTCCAAAGCTCAAGGAAGAAGGAAGAGGTGGTCAACCAAGTTTACCGTGTTAAAGAGATGGTTGTAAGAGTGCATCTCCATATTTGATCTCAAATGAAAAAGAGCCAATTAAAGTGTTGACATTGGCTACTAAAGGCAATGAGACAAAGCAACCAATTATCGAGAGTCAAAATGCCAAATCGTAAGAAAATAAATTGAGAGTGCACAATGCCAAAAAGGAATTGCCATTGGTCAAAACAGAATCACAGCCGAGATGCCCGCTCGGCTTATCGTATTGGCAAAAGAAGAAATTACAAAATCTTAGTGCACAAGAGCTGAGAAAGAAGAACATGGCATCGGTTCCCAAGAGGATCAATCAAAACAAAAATGATGTGCATGGTTCTATTGCAACAAGTGTTACAAAAGTGAATAAAGAGAAGGATGTGAGCCAAAAACAATTAAGCTGAAAGTTTGCATTGCCCCATCAAAATCTTCGGTTAGCACATCATCCATATTCTTCAACCATGCCATTGATGCCTATGCCATGGAATTCTTCATCGGGTATGATTGGTAACCCTCAATGGGCTTGTTTTAATCCATGGATGCAATAATTTCTTAGGTCATAAAAGGGTATTACCAAGTCACTATGCATTTGATTAGCTGCAGATCCAAAGGGTCGAAATACTTGATTTGTCATTTCATTTGTTTAATTCAGCTATATGTGCTTTGAATGAAGTTTACATGGTAATGGACGATATTTATCTATCGTCCTAAGAGTATGTCAATGCATGGCCGGTGTAGTATTCTAACATCGTCCTTAGTTCGACCGGGGAGCAAGACAAGGTACCTGCTCATGGAAATTTATATGTATGCCTATATTATGATTGAATGGAGTTGAGACATTATGACCGATGTCATTGAATATATGCTGCATAGACCAATTCATAGTTGCAGAATTGGCTAGTGGGCTTATACTTTGTTTGAATATGATTTGGCTTATGCATCTCTGAGATCTATAAGAGGCCAAATCATAACAGATTTTATTACTAAACATCGGATTAATGACATGCATAATATTGATGTTAGCCTTGTCTCTCTAGTACCATGGAGATTATGGTTCAATTCGTAGCAATAGCTAAAGTGTTGGTGTTGTTGATATATCTCCTTGTGGTACTATTTTTTGAAGCCTCATGCATAATATTTTTATGCATGATTACTCAAAGGCGAATATGCATTGTTATTCGGATTGACTCTTTTACTTGCTATAGGCGCTATACATATTGAGGCTTTCAGTGATTCGTTATGAATAGTGCAACAAATATCCAAGGGTTATCAATGTTTTGACGAATCACTTATAGTTTATCTTGGGGCATGTCTAGATGAAAAATTTATCTCGGGTTGCATTAAAATTGTTAATATATTTAGACATGACAATACGAAAGATTTGGCACAACAAGCATCCGGCTAATATGTTAATCATTGTGTATTGCATTTCTCTCAATAGCCGATGCTTCTTCTTGTCAACATAGATAAGGCCGAACCGAAGTCCACAGCTTCGGTCACTAATAAAACTTTTATGCAGGCGAATTAAGGATTGGGGGAAGTTCATTCTTGACTATATGCAAAACCCTAGAAAAAGGGTGAACAATATGGTTCGGAGGATGGTTTTGATCTATGGAACGTTATCACCGAATTGTTATAGAAGTTGAGAAGTTTTCACCCAAGTTTGCATCAAGAGGTTCAAACAAGCAACTGTCGATATATACTTATCGTCCTAATAACAGGCAAAATGGCCGATGGAGTGTTGACATCGTCCTTAGAACAAGCTATGTGCAAATTATTTTTCGGCATCCAAGTTTTGTCGAAAAACAGGGGGGCATGTGTTGACACCACATTTTGGCACGGTCAATAACTTAATTAATATGACCTCAAATGGAGAAGTGATCTACATAAAATATTTTCGTATTGTCCATATGAACATCTTTGAAGTTTGGGCCATCATCATCCAATCTCATCTCGAAGGCCGAAATTGTGTTCGAAATACTGAGATTTTGTATTCAGAACACTAATCAGTTGATTACTCCCCCAAGACAGCCTCTTATGGAAAAACTTTTTACATGAATTATCTTCGCCTCGTCGAAATGGTTGATTTTGATATAAAAATCGTCCCAATCCAAGTTCGTATGCAAAAGTTAGAGCTATCGGAGTGCAGCCCTGTCATGAGGCGAGATGTGGCGCGCCCCACCAGACCTATGTCTGATCGGTAGCGCGAGCGAACAGGTGTTTTGCGTGACCGTTTTGGCCCACGGGATAGCTTCAAATCGAAAAACGTTCAACATGAAAGTTGTTCGTCTCATCGAAACGTTCAAGATTGCTTTTGGGCTCTTTTCCATCCGAGGTCATTTACCACCTCAAAAATTACCTGCAAGGTGCAGCCAGTTTAAACCGAACAGTTTTGGAAAGTTCGGACAAAACCAATCCGAATTTGGCTAGGGTTTTGGACGTGAATCCAAGCCTTTTCCTTGCACGGGAAGTCCAGCCGCCTCTTATATACCTAAGGGGTGACGGCCGATTGAAAAACACACAATCGATCAATTCATCTACCACTTTTTATCTTTTCTCCTTAACCCTAGTTCTTCTTCTTCTCGTTCTTCGCTCGTTCTTCATTTGCAGGGCGACGAACCTCGAGGCCCTAGGGGCGGTCAGGCCAACCTAGGACAGCCCATAGCCACCGTGCGTCCATACGGGGTCCCTCCCAGGCGCGTGGGGTTTTGGGTCTACAAAAGTGCCCGCCGAATTGCTTGCGTACCGCGCTTCCGGCCGGGCCGCCTTCGATGTGAGCTACGGTGCATCACCCTCGGCGTTGGAGGTACACGGTGACGTGTTCGGGTGCGAGCAAGTGGGCTGAGCGAGGGAGTGTGAGAGACGAAGAGGAAGTCATAGAGATGGTGTGTGTGTGTGTGAGAAAGAGATAGAGTGGGAGAGAGATTAGAGAGAGAAAAGGAGGGAGAAAGAGTCATGATGAGAAAGTGTGTGTCTATGTGAAAATAGAGCGGGAAACCTAAAGAGAGGAGGTGTGTGAGGAGATAATGTGTCCCAATGATACGTATCTCGTGTGTGCATGAGAAGAGAGATAGAAACAAAGAGGGAGGATCATAGTACAAATAATCCAAGAGATAGACATAGAAGGTCGAAGACAATGGAGTGATGGTTCATTCATTTATGTATGAGTGACACAGAGAGAGGTGGAGGCAGAGAGAGAGAGAGAGAGAGAGAGAGAGAGTCTCAGAGAGAAAGTGATATGCTTGGTGTGTGTGAGGGAGACGTGGAGAAAGACGCAAGGGAGACATGTCGAGTGTTTGTATGGGAGAGATGACACTACAAAAAAAAGCACTTCCGCGATGATACGTCTTCGTTATAGTAGGCCACGTTTTCTATCATGCATGTACATCTATGACAATTTTATAACAGAATCAAGATAGTCATACATGTGCTGTCTTAGAAGTGTTCCATGACAATTCTAAAATTATCATCACAGAAGTGTCCACTTCCATGACGATAAATATCACATCATGGAACTGCTTTCGTCAAGGGCGACAGACACGTGGCATCCACCGTAGCGGGACGCCGTTAAGCTATCAAGTCCGGTTTTGGTTCCGATAACTCGTTAATAGCACCGACCAATGGCGATTTTTCACGTGTAAAATTCTTATTGGCCGAAGAAACCACGTGTCAGCTCCGAGTCAGGACAGATGTCATCCGGCAAATGGACGGGGCGCGCCTATGATACGTCGACACGTGTCTCGACCCAACAGGGCCCATTTAGGTTAAAAAGGCCGACCCGTTTGACTTGGTCAAAAGTTAATGGGCCAGCCCATCGAAAGCCTGTTAACGGCCTGCTCACATATAGCCCGTTCATGGCCCATTATGGCCTTTCCGAACTCGGCCTAGTAGCGTCATGTGGGCCGTCCAATATAATTCCAGTTCATTGTCACTTTCAGCTCATGTATGGCCCATGACGTCTTCGAGCCCGTATGAGGCATTTTCTATCATTGGGCCCTTTAATGGCCCGTGGAGAAATTGTCCCATAATGAACAGTAAGTTGCTTTATACCCATTAACATCCCATTAGTCAGTTGGTCTGTTTCTAGACTGTACTATCTTTCGGCCTTCTAAGGGCCCATTTATTCTTGGGCTCATTTCTAGCCCTTGATTACATATGGTCCATTACTAGCCTATTACTATGATGAGCCAAATTCAGTTTGTGGTCACACTCGGCCCGTCTGTGGCCCGTCAACAAATTGGGCCTTATTCATCCCGTCATGTATTACTGCTCATTAACGACCCGTTATGACTGTCGATAGAATTAGGCATGTGCTGTCTTTTGGGCTGTTACCGGCCCATTATGACCTGATCCCACAAACATTTGATTCTGATTCTAGCATGTTTACGACCGAAATGGTGTTCCAACTTTGATCCACGATCGATATGACCCATATCATACGGCCCGTAAGAGGCCCATGGGTCATAAGGCCCGTAAGAGGCCCATTTATCATAAGGCTCATAGGAGGTCTATGGATTGTACGGCCCGTAGGAGGGCTATGGTTACAATGGCACATATGTGGACCATTGTTATTGCAACCAGTAGGAAACCGAGAAAAAAATTACAATACTGCAAGCAAACAAATAAACAAGACTAAGAAAATAAATAAGCAATAAACTAACGCTAGGATATTATGGCGATTACATAGATTACAACCACTGGGCATCAAAGTTCACCACCAGTGCAAATATAGGGAACAAAGCAGCATATTACATACACTGGGCATCAAAGTTGGCCACCAGTGTAAATAAACGTCGCAACAAAACAAGTCTAGAACTGAAACCACTTCAGAAGAGCTCAAGAAACTATATCCTTGGTACCCACCATGCTGGCAAGAAGCTTAGCAAGCTTATTAGCTTTCTCTTGTTTGGCGATTAAATCCTCCAGCTCTTATGTTGCGCCATAAAGTATGCATCTGAATTCTGCAGGGACTTCCTCAGTCCTTTAGCTTATTCTCACAGTACAACTGATAGATGTCTTTCAATTTGTGGTTGAGATTCAAGAAGCCGGACTGATTCAGGCAACAAGTTCGAAGAGCTGGTGCCAACAGTAGTGGCCAGCAACTCGAACACTACATCAAGACATGACTTTGGGGTTGTCTCATTGTCGTCAAGAGAGTTTTTATCAGCTTTCTTGGAGACTAACAGGGATGTCTCACTATCTTGAACATTATCTGCATTACTTCTTTTACCGTTCCATAATGGTGTACTCACGTCCAATATTTTCTCGGCATTCTAAAAGAGAAACAAGCAGACACGTCACATGTTAAGCATGTTGTATATGAAACTTATTTTGGTAAACCAGCTCACTTGTAAAGTGGACATGATAACAACATGAAACAAACATATATCTATGTAGTATGGTCATTGTATGGTCTATATCATTCTAATTTATGTTGGCAAATCAAGATAGAGACATAGTTCAAATCATATATGTTTAAGGCAAAGCGGTATAGACACAATATAAGTGTGGGAAACTACACGGAGATAACAACACTTTTAATGTGCATGCCATGAGAACATAACTGTTTATACAATTGAAACTGAAATCAACATAGAGCAAGTTACAACATCAAACCAGTTAAAGAAACAGGTTTAAAACATACCTGTTGCGCCATTGGATTTTCAATTGGATCTTTCAAAATTGAAATTAGTTGGTATGAGTAAATAAAGTGATGCAAGAGGAAAGGAGTATGAATTATAGCTACAGAACCTGACCTGAAAACAATTCTTCATATGCTTTAAGTGTTGAGTTGGGTTTCGAAGTGGTGGACATCATGCTTTGGGCACTGCAGTGGCCTTACTAACTGCTCATGTTTGGGTGCTCTGTGGTGGAGACGGTGCTGTGTCAACTGAAACTAGGTTACTATCTGCCGGGGTTGGGTGTTAGGAGGGTGTAGTTGGTTCTCTGTCCAACTGGGTAGGGTTACAATCTGCACGAGTCTGGGTTATGTGTGGTGGGGCTGGTTCTTGGGGCAAGTACAACCATGGTTGTATCTGCATCGATGGGTAGCACTGTCTTTTCTGAAGACCGTGTTTTTACTCCCTTAGATTCTGCCATCACCCCCTCCAATTAAAATGGTTGATAAAGAAGAAAAGTAATTAAATGTATAGACATTGTATGATAGACATGTGCAATTGATAGTGGGGAATAAAAGAGGGCATGAAATAATTCACACTTATGTTGTCTAACCAAACAGGATAGCATGACACAATTTCACATATATGATGGCTAAATAAACATGATAGCATGACACAATTTCACATATATGATGGCTAACTAAACATCATAGAAAGACATAATTCAACATATGATGACTGTAAAAAGGATGACAGGATATAACTATATGATGTGTTTATTAAATAGGTTGGCATGACGTAATTCACATACTTGTTGTCTATGGAAACATGATGACATGATATAATTCACGGATGAAATAAAAAAATCAAAATATGATGACTATGTAAACAAGATGAGATGATATAACTATATGATGTCTTTATTAAATAGGTTGGCACGTCATAATTCAGATACACGTTGTCTATGTAAACATGATGGCATGACATAATTCAAATATATGATTTATATACTAAGCAAGTAAGCAGATGACAATCGCATACATGATGTCTAAAGTAAGCAAATGGCATTCAATATTGTCTATATGATGTAAAAACTAAGCAATGCAAGACAACATATGCATGATATGAGTAATATAACCCTGCCAAGTTTGAGCATACACCTGATACGTCCAAAATGTATCTATAATTTCTGCTTGCTCCATGCCTCTTTTGGGTGATATTGCTATGATATTTATACACTTCCATACACTTTTGATCATATTTGGACTAACCTATTAACTCAGTGCACCCCAGTGCCAGTTTCTGTTTTCTGCTGTTTTTGTATTTCAGGTTTTCCCATTACGTAAACTGCCAGAAAAATCCCGGAAAAATTATATAAAAAATCAGCATTCCGGAAGCTTCCACACGGCCGAAGTAGGGCCGGAGGGGGGCCACCAGGGCTCCAGGCGCCCTGGTGGTGCGGCCCCCCTCCTGGCCGCGCCCGGGGGGCGCCTGGGCCCCCCAGGTCTCCGCTGATGCTCCCCTTTGGCATATATTTACACCACGTCCCGAAACCCTCGAGGACGGAACCCTTTTTCGGGATCTCATCTCTGTTCCGCCGCCGCTGCGGTTCCAAGATCGGGAGCGCCAGGAGAACTCTTCCCGGCACCCTGCCGGAGGGGAGAACCACCACCGGGAGCCTCTCCACCACCATGGACGCCCCCCGGATGAGTTGTGAGTAGTCTCCCTTGGACCATGGGTCCATGACCAGTAGATATGTGATGTTCTCCTCCCCTCTTTGTGCTTCACTAATTAGACCTCATGAGCTGCCCTACATGATCGAGGCACATATGTAATCCTTATGCTGTTGCTATGTTGAGTTTGCTGGGATCCGATGGATTGTGAGATTATGTTCAAATTGTGTGTGAGTAATATATTTGATTTACCTCTTTTATATTTATGTTCTTGAGTAATTCTTGCATGTTCTCCGTTGCTGTTTATTGCTTTGGCCAAGTAGTAGGTAGTAACTCCAAGAGGGAACGTTATGCTTGATTGTGGGTTCATGCCCCTCGATGACTAGCTTGAGTGACAGAAACATGAGTCTAGGGGATGTGCTGTTGCCACAAGGGGGAAAACAACGGTGCTTGTACTCGCGGGTGCAAGGATTGTTTACTTTACGCAAAGTTCTTTTCATGCAGTTGTCTGTTGCTTTGAGTTTACACTATGGGTGGGACTCGCAACTTAATACCAGCGAGATGTTCTGGATAGATATCTAAAGGTGGATGATTAGTAGTAGATGCAGATGGATTTCGGTCTACTTACCTTGGCGTACCGCCCATGCTTTTGAGCCTCAACCTTTCTTGCAGCATAGTTAGCATTGGTTTGCGCACATAATTCTGTCAATTGCCCAGCTGTAATTCGTTTACCTCACATAGCTGTTTTATCGTCTTTTGGGAGAGAGACATCACTAGTGAACATCATGGGACCCCGGTCCATATTACCATCACTGATCACATCCGCTATTTACTTTCTGCTTTTACTTACTAGTTGCAGCAATATCTATCACTATTATCTCTTGCGTTTGATCCTTTGTAAACAACAAGGCTGGAGGGATTGACAACCTCTCTGTACTCGTTGGGAGCAAAGTTATTTGTATCTGTGTGCAGGTCCAAGTTGATTGCTAAGTATCTGGCGCCGTTAGCAGTTGACACCTTCTTGTTGAACCTTGGAGTCTCAGGGGAATTCGATCCTTGGTATCTTTGCCAAGGGAAAACTTCCGCTACACTGCATCTCAAACCTTCCACTTGGGGTAATCAACGAGGGGCGAGAAGCCATCAAGCAAAGTTTTCTGGCGCCGTTGCTGGGGACTCCACTCTTCAAGATAGGGGAGTTGCACACTATCTTTTACCTTTGCTTTTTAGTCTTGTTAGTTTACCTTTCAGTTTTTGCTTTAGTATCTTTTATCGAAAATCACAAAAATAGTTATCTTGCTTGCTTGCTGCTATGGGTTCCACCGAGAACACCAAGTTGTGTGACTTCACTAGTCATAACAACGATGACTTTATTTGCACGCCTATCACTACACCTGCCACTTCAGCACCTTCGTATGAAATTAAACCTGCTTTACTGAATCTAGTTATGAAAGATCAATTCTCCGGTGCTGGAGGTGATGCTGCTTTACACTTAAACAATTTTGTTGAACTCTGTGATATGCAAAAGTACCAAGAAATAGATGGTAATATTGTTAAGCTTAAGCCTTTTCCTTTCTCCTTGAGAGGAGGAGCTAAAATTTGGTTTCAATCCTTGCCTAGAAATAGCATAGATTCTTGGGACAAGTGCAAGGATGCTTTTATTGGAAAGTACTATCCACCTGCTAAAATTATCCAACTAAGAAGTAACATAATGAATTTTAAACAAATGGATAATGAACAAGTTGCCCAAGCTTGGGAACGCATGAAATCTCTTGTCAAGAACTGCCCTACTCATGGTTTGACTACTTGGATGGTTATCCAAACTTTTTATGCAGGCTTGAACTTTACCTCGCGGAACTTGTTAGATTCGGCCGCGGGAGGAACCTTTATGTCAACTACACTTGGTGCTGCCACGAAGCTTCTCGATGAGATGATGACCAATTATTCCCAATGGCACACCGAACGCGCTCCAACAGGTAGGAAGGTAAACTCTGTCGAGGAGATTTCCTCCCTAAATGAAAAAGTTGACTTGATCATGTCTCTACTTTCGAAGCAATCTTCTATTGATCCTCGTGATGTTCCTTTAAATTCTTTGATTGCTCAAGAACAAGTAGATGTGAACTTTATCTCTAGAAACAATTTCAACAACAATGCTTATATGAGTAACTTTGGTAGCAATCCTAGACCGTTCCCCTCTAATTCCTATGGGAACAACAATGCTTATCCTAGCACCAAGAACTCCACCCAAGGAGATAGAGACATGCCTGGTTATGAGAAACTTCTAGAAATAGAGAAGGCCACTAAGAACTACATGCACACCCAATATGAACAAAACAAAACCTTCTCGAGGCAATTAAATGAGCATACTGCTATCTTGCAAAACATTGGTAGACAACTAGAGAGCCTAAATATTGAGATTTCTAACCTCCAGACTAGGCTCACCATTAATGAGACCCAAGTTTCCAATATGTCCCACACACAAGCCACTTTGATAAACCAAATGGCAGCTAAACCCGAAGTAGTTGCACCCCTAAAGGAGGAAGAAGATAGAATTAAGAGCCTTCCTACCCACCACACTGTTGCTACTATCCAAGTTGTTGAGGATATTCAAACTCTTAGCACCCAATGCACTCCTGGTCCCATTGGACCTATTAATGGTGATGCTATGACCATAGAAACTACCAAACAAGTGAGCCTAAAGGACACCACTACCACTTTACTTGATAGTAGTGACCTTGATTTTGATAATTGCACCCTTACCGAAGTTATTGATTTCCTTCAGAAGATGTCTAGAGATCCCCGCACTAGCACGCTTAATCTTGCCTTCACCGAGCATATCACTAATGCTCTCATCAAAGCTAGGGAGGAGAAACTTAGAGTAGAAGCCTCCATACCTAGAAAGCTAGAAGATGGTTGGGATCCTATGATTAAAATTAAGTTGAATAACTTCTCTTGCTATGCATTATGTGATGTTGGAGCTGGTACCTCCGTTATGCCCAAAAGAATATATGATATGCTTAAATTGAAACCTTTTGATTCTTGTTCTTTTGGTGTTCGTCTTGTTGATTCTTCCATAAAGAAACCTTTGGGGAGGATCGACGATGTTCTTATCATTGTCAATGACAACTACGTTCCCGTTGATTTTACTATTATGGATATTGAATGTGAACCTTCTTGTCCAATTATTTTGGGACGTCCTTTTCTTCGCACCGTTGGTGCCATCATTGACATGAAAGAGGGGAATATAAAATTCCAATTTCCTCTCAAGAAAGGGATGGAACACTTCCCTAGAAAGAAGATTAAGTTACCTTTTGAGTCCGTCATACGGGCTAGCTATTCTTTTACTCTTGATAAAACTTGATCTCTATGCATTATGCCTATCTTAAAGGCATAAAAGAAAGCGCTTTTGGGAGGCAGCCCACATGAATAAAATTTTATTTTGCTTTTGTTGTGTCTTGATGTTGTTACTACAGTAGCATCATCATTGTATCTTTACTTTTCAGCTTTGTGCCAAGTTTAGCCTCTGATTGCAAGAAAGTTCAAAAGTTGTGACGTGCTGTCCAGGAAACAGATTCTGTCCTTGGATAGAAAAAATCGTATAAAATCACCAGATCATCTTTTTGGTCTGAATGTTTTCGACAGTGTGATCTATACAATTGTCTTTCGGGTGTCTGTTCTGAGTTTTTTGATTAGAGTTGCAGAAGTGCCCCGAAAAAATCGTTTACTACCTGCTGGTCTGTTTTTCACAGATTCTGTCCTATTTTGCCTTTCCTTCATTTTGCAAACCTTGAGCTTGCTTTTTCTTTGCAAAAACCTTTTGGCAATCTTGAGAAACAGTAGACCTTCAAGAATATCCTTATTTCCAGTAAGGAACAATTATTTTATTATGGGTACTAACCTCGCTAATCAGATTATGATGAGTTATGTATGAAGGGAGTTTTCAAGTGTGCGAGGAAAGATGATAAAAAGATTTAGGAGTGTCAAACGCTCAAGCTTGGGGATGCCCCCATGCACCCCCAAGAAATATTCAAGAAGACTCAAGCGTCTAAGCTTGGGGATGCCCCCGTGCATCCCCTTCTCCATCAACATTATCAGTTCGTCTTTCGTTCCACTATATTTTTATCACTTCATGTGTTATGTGCTATGCTTGGAGCGTCTTGCTTTTAGTTTCCTTTTTAGTTTTCTTTAGCTTTGCTTGCTTTTCATAACGAGTTGGAACTCAGCTTTCTTTGTGTGGGAGAGAAACACGCTCCACTTCAACCTAGAACATAACATAGAATTTTCATGTCTATCTTTGCTGTGTGTGTTCTTTGTCTTTCAATAGCTACCATCATGTTTAGCTCTTAGTTTTCATGCTTATCTTTTTAAAGAGCTTTTGTTTAGTTGGTCGCTGGAACTCTCTTTATTTATCATGCTTATCTTATTAAGAGAGTTGGCTTCTGTTGCACTGGTCGATATGTCTATGATAAAATGCTATGTGCATAATGATGCTTAGTAGTTCATGTTTTCTTATGGTTAGTCTCAAATAGCTGGGGGGTTCTCAATGTGTTATTGAGGTACCAACATGATTTGTTTGCCTATGATGTGGTATGGTTTAGTGATATCTTCCTTCAAGAATTTATTTTGATTGACTTGGCGTATGCTCACGCATATTTAAGACTGTAAAGAAAGTCTATCAAGCCTTGATGATCTTTAGTTTCTGAGTAGCGATATAACTTCCATGCCTGATTCAATGTTGCTTTGTCGCTCTGCATGATTATGACCGTCATTGCTCTTTTAGTTGGTCGCTCCCAGTCTTTTGCTAACCTTCGCCTGTACTAAGCGGACTGACTGCTTGTGCATCCAAATTCTTTTAAACCAGTTATGCCATATGAGTTCACCATACCTTCCTATACATGGTATTTACCTGCCATTCCTAACGATGACTTTCATGTACCATCTCGAAATTATTCAAAAAAGCATTTCTCTTTTGTGCCTCTATTTTAGTTCATGAGGAAGTAGTAGTTAATTCATGATCTTTTTAAGTTGGACAAGCTTCACCCCGGGATTGCATGTCTAATGTGCAAACCCATAATACGAGAAGGAACTGGCAAAGAGTGCGCCCGGCTCAAAAATAATATAACAAACAAACCCTCCTTCACGCTTTGTTCATGAGAAATCAGAAAACTTTGGCAGTGATAAACAAAGGAGATTAAGAGGATGTGATCGTCCTCATTCGGGAGCCGTTCCTCGAAACTTGTCCATCTCAAGAAGTGATTGAGTTATCTGCTAGCATTCGTTGACGGAACATGCATAATCTAAAAATAATAATTATTACCTCTGTTTTTAAAACCAAGAGCTCTGGTACATGTTTAGTTTTTGTTTCCGACCACGGGTTTTCAACCTTGCCAACAAAAGCCACGGTTCGAGAGTCTCCACCTTCTTTTAAAGCACCAACTATTAAGAGCATGATTGTCATTCTGAGTGTAATGTGCATTGTCCCAAAGTAGCATTGTCTTTTGCATGATTGTGATATCGTTTATTCTGAAATCATTGTATCTAGTCATCACTTAAACCTTGGAGGTGCCCCTGCATTTATGTTTTGCTTCACTAAAGGGGGCAAGCGAGATATCACTTTGTCATATTTGCACACCATGCTCATTGCAAATCTTTTGAGTATTTCAGTATCATATTGTTAAACTTTCAGTTCTTTGTGATTTTCTCATGAGGCAACTTAATTACTACAGATTCATTGTCTCAGTAAGCACTTGTCATGTGACTGTGAAAAGTTCCTATATGGTTAATAGCATGTCACCACAGAAATTATGCTTGTTATCATTTACCTACTCGAGGACGAGCAGGAATTAAGCTTGGGGATGTTGATACGTCCAAAACGTATCTATAATTTCTGCTTGCTCCATGCCTCTTTTGGGTGATATTGCTATGATATTTATACACTTCCATACACTTTTGATCATATTTGGACTAACCTATTAACTCAGTGCACCCCAGTGCCAGTTTTTGTTTTCTGCTGTTTTTGTATTTCAGGTTTTCCCATTATGTAAACTGCCAGAAAAATCCCGAAAAAATTATATAAAAAATCAGCGTTCCGGAAGCTTCCACACGGCCGAAGTAGGGCCGGAGGGGGCCACCAGGGCTCCAGGCGCCCTGGTGGCGCGGCCCCCCTCCTGGTCGCGCCGGGGGGCGCCTGGGCCCCCCAGGTCTCCGCAGATGCCCCCCTTTGGCATATATTTACACCGCGTCCCGAAACCCTCGAGGACGGAACCCTTTTTCGCGATCTCATCTCTGTTCCGCCGCCGCCGCGCTTCCAAGATCGGGAGCGCCAGGAGAACTCTTCCCGGCACCCTGCCGGAGGGGAGAACCACCACCGGGAGCCTCTCCACCACCATGGACGCCTCCCGGATGAGTTGTGAGTAGTCTCCCTTGGACCATGGGTCCATGACCAGTAGCTATGTGATGTTCTCCTCCCCTCTTTGTGCTTCACTAATTAGACCTCGTGAGCTGCCCTACATGATCGAGGCACATATGTAATCCTTATGCTGTTGCTATGTTGAGTTTGCTGGGATCCGATGGATTGTGAGATTATGTTCAGATTGTGTGTGAGTAATATATTTGATTTACCTCTTTTATATTTATGTTCTTGAGTAATTCTTGCATGTTCTCCGTTGCTGTTTATTGCTTTGGCCAAGTAGTAGGTAGTAACTCCAAGAGGGAACGTTATGCTTGATTGTGGGTTCATGCCCCTCGATGACTAGCTTGAGTGACAGAAACATGAGTCTAGGGGATGTGCTGTTGCTACAAGGGGGAAAACAACGGTGCTTGTACTCACGGGTGCAAGGATTGTTTACTTTACGCAAAGTTCTTTTAATGCAGTTGTGTGTTGCTTTGAGTTTACACTATGGGTGGGACTCGCAACTTAATACCAGCGAGATGTTTTGGATAGATATCTCAAGGTGGATGATTAGTAGTAGATGCAGATGGATTTCGGTCTACTTACCTTGGCGTACCGCCTATGCTTTTGAGCCTCAACCTTTCTTGCAGCATAATTAGCATTGGTTTGCGCACATAATTCTGTCAATTGCCCAGCTGTAATTCGTTTACCTCACATAGCTGTTTTATCGTCTTTTGGGAGAGAGACATCACTAGTGAACATCATGGGACCCCGGTCCATATTACCATCACTGATCACATCTTCTATTTACTTTCTGCTTTTACTTACTAGTTGCAGCAATATCTATCACTATTATCTCTTGCGTTTGATCCTTTGTAAACAACAAGGCCGGAGGGATTGACAACCTCTCTGTACTCGTTGGGAGCAAAGTTATTTGTATCTGTGTGCAGGTCCAAGTTGATTGCTAAGTATCTGGCGCCGTTAGCAGTTGACACCTTCTTGTTGAACCTTGGAGTCTCAGGGGAATTCGATCCTTGGTATCTTTGCCAAGGGAAAACTTCCGCTACACTGCATCTCAAACCTTCCACTTGGGGTAACCAACGAGGGGCGAGAAGCCATCAACACCTCAGGGGGGAAATACGACTGGCCATCTGTCTCTGAATCCTCCTCTGAGGAGCTATCTGTAACTAGCAAGATATCTGCTTCAGCAGGTAGCATTGTCTGCTCTGAAGACCTTGTTTTCACTCCAAATTTTTCCATCATCGATTCAAATGGCTGATGCATAGGAAGAGTAGTTGAATATACAAATGATACGTCTCCGTTGTATCTATAATTTTTGATTGTTTCATGCCAATGTTATTCAACTTTTACATACTTTTGGCAATAATTTATATGATTTATCTGGACTAATTTACTGATCTAGTGCCCAGTGCCAGTTCCTGTTTGTTGCATGTTTTTGTTTCGCAGAAAATCCATATCAAACGAAGTCCAAACACGATAAAAATTTACGGAGAATTATTTTAAAATATATGTGATTTGGGAGGTGGAATCAACGCAAACGGGGGCTCACAGTGCCGACAACCCACCAGTGTGCACCACCAAGGCCCAGGCATGCCCTGGTGTCTTGTGCCCTACTCGAATGTCCGTTGCAATCCTTCTTCTGGTGCAGGAAAGATAATTTATGGAAAAAATCGTGTTAAAATATCAGAGCAATCGGAGTTACGGATCTCCTGGAATTTAAGAAACGGTGAAGGGTCAGATCTGGGGAACGCGAAAGAGAAGAGGACAGAGAGACATATCCAATCTAGGAGGGTCTCTCGCCCCTCCCATGCCATGGAAGCCAAGGACCAGAGGGGAAACCCTTCTCCCACCTAGGGAGGAGGCCAAGGAAGAAGAAGAAGGAGGGGGGCTCTCTCCCCCTCGCTTCCGATGGCGCCGGAGTGCCACCGGGGCAACGATTGGGACGGTGATCTACATCAACAATCTTGCTACCGTCAACACCAACTCTCTCCCCCTCTATGCAGTGGTGTAACACCTCTTCTCCCCGCTGTAATCTCTACTTAAACATGGTGCCCAAGTCCATATATTACTTCCAAATGATCTGTGGTTATCCTATGATGTTTGAGTAGATCCGTTTTGTCCTGTGGGTTAATTGTGATCTTGGTTGGTATGATTGTATATTTTATTTATGGTGTTGTCCTATGGTGCCCTCCGTTCTCGCGCAAACGTGAGGGGCCCCCGTTGTAGGGTGTTGCAATATGTTCATGGTTCGCTTATGGTGGGTTGTGAGAGTGACAGAAGCTTAAACCCGAGAAAGTGGGGTATGACGTATGGGAGTAAAGAGGACTTGATACTTAATGCTATGGTTGGGTTTCATGACCTTAATGATCTTTAGTAGTTGCGGATGCCTGCTAGGGGTCCAATCATAAGTGCATATGATCCAAGTAGAGAAAGTATGTTACCTCATGCCTCTCCCTCATATAAAATTGCAAGAATGATTACTGGTACTTATTATTGATTACCTAGGGACAAATGACCTTCTTGTTAACAAAAGCTATCCACTTTTATTATCTTGCAAAGTACTTCTAGTTTTATTCTTGCAAAGTAGTTCTAGCATCACACATACAAAATAGTTATATACTTGTTTTCGGTAAAGCAAACGTCAAGTGTGCGTAGAGTTGTATCGGTGGTCGATAGAACTTGAGGGAATATTTGTTCTGCCTTTAGCTCCTCGTTGGGTTATGAAACTGCAACTAATACTCGGGTGGTTTTGGTAATTCCTAACAACATATAGCTCATTGAACTAATGCTCTTTCAAGATGATTATTTCAGAAAGTTCAATGGTTGGCATGGCATGGATGAGGAATGTGGACCCCTCAAAATGCTAAGGACACATATTGGCTCAAGCTCAAGACTCTACATTTTCTATTTTAGTGATCCAAGATCACATTGAGTCCATAGGAAATCCAATACTATTAAAAGGGGATGAGGTGTTGCTTAATGGGTTTCTTGCTCAAAATTCTTAGTGATATGCTCCAAACCCTCAACCACTTTCTCACATCCACATATGTCCCAAACCAAAAGTCAAACTTGGCCCCACCGAAACATTATATCCAGCGCCACCGAGTTCATTTGACATAATCACTGCTACAGAACCCTAGTCACTTCGGTCTCACCGAAAGGGATGTCGGTCTCACCGAGAAGGGATTGCAAACTCTCTGTTTCCCTTCGTAACATTTTGGTCCCACCGAGATGAGCGATCGGTCCCACCAAGTTCGCAATGCAAACTCTTTGTTTCCCCTTCGTAATGTTTCGGTCCAACCGAAACGAGCGAATCGGTCCCATCGAGTTTGCCTGACCAACTCTCTGTAAGCTTATTACCAAAATCGGTCCTACTGAATTTGTGTAATCGGTCTCACCGAGATTATGCTATGCCCTAACCCTAATGAAACCGGTCCCACCGAGTTGATCATATTGGTCCCACCGAAATGCCTAACGGTCACATTATGAACTAAACCGGTCTGACCGAGTTCTCTGAATCGGTCCCACCAAGTTTGGTAAATTGTGTATAACAGTTAGATTATGTGTGGAGGCTATATCTACCCCTGCACCCACTCTTCATTTGTGGAGAGAGCCATTAGAACATACCTACATTTCCAACATACATTATCTGAGAGAGAACCACCTACTCAAGTGTTGAGATCAAGATATTCCATTCCTACCACATAAATCTTGTTCTCTAGCCTTCCCCAAGTTGCTTTCCACTCAAATCATTCTTCCACCATATCCAAATCTGCGAGGAGCTGTTTGAGTGTTGGTTAAACCATCATTTGAAGCATTTGAGCAAGGAGATCATCATCAACACACCGTCTATTACCTTTTGGAGAGTGGTGTCTCCTAGATTGGTTAGGTGTCACTTGGGAGCCTCCGACAAGATTGTGGAGTTGAACCAAGGAGTTTGAATGGGCAAGGAGATCGCCTACTTCGTGAAGATCTACCCTAGTGAGGCAAGTCCTTCGTGGGCGATGGCCATGGTGGGATAGACAAGGTTGCTTCTTCGTGGACCCTTCGTGGATGGAGCCCTCCGTAGACTCGCGGAGCCGTTACCCTTCGTGGGTTGAAGTCTCCATCAACGTGGATGTACGATAGCACCACCTATCGGAACCACGACAAAAACATCCGTGTCTACACTTGAGTTTTCCCCTCCAAACTCCTCCCTTTACCTTCATATGCAATTGTTTTACATTCCACTGCTATACTCTTAGAATTGCATGTGTAGGTTGTTTGCTTGACTTGTGCTAAGTTGCTAAAATCCGCCAAGAATTAAAATTGGGAAAAGGGTAGATTTTTATTTGGTCAAGTAGTCTAATCACCCTCTCTAGACATACTTTTGATCCTACAGGTTCGACACTCTTATTTATTGAAGAAGGCTACAAACAAGCCCCTGTACTTGTGGGTTATCAAGACCTTTTTCTGGAGCCATTGTCGGGGAGTTATAGCGTGGGGTGAATATTCTCGTGTGTCCTTGTTTGCTTTATCACTAAGTAATTTTTATTTTCTGTTATAAGTTGTTCTCTATCTTTAGTCATGGATATGGAACACGAAACACCAAACAATTAGTGGTACTTGCTGCTCATGGAGATGGGGAACCTCCTAAAACCCTCGATGCTCGTTATGTGAAAGATATTATGCACTACTTTGATAATCCTGAGAAAACCCCATTCAACGATATAATGGGAGTAACGTTGGATCAACGTGAATACTTTAGGTATTATCGCTTGACTCATAAAGGGAAATTGTTATGGGATCAAATTCATATGTTGCATTGGTATGCTTATAATCTATGCTTGAGATATGATTATACTTGTTGCTCTAGGATGAATGCTTCACATCTTCCCTTTTCATGTGAATTCAATGATAATAAAACGTTGGCTTCTTATGCTAATGGTATATATGATTATTATGATGTGGAACAAATAGAAGAATTTGTTGCTTTTAAGGGTGCTTATGAAATTGAATGTCTGTTTCAAGAGTATGCAGATTGTGATGACGCTATTTGTAGATCTCAAAATTTTGCTATATTTGAATATTGTTATGAGAACTATGAATATAATGCCGATATTGGTGCATTTCTTGAGAAAGTCTCCGCTGTCTAAGAAGAGACTAATATTTTTGCAAGACTCTATGGAAGAAGAAATTAATGACATTGTGAGCTCATTGGATGAAAAACATGAGGAGGAGAGCAAAGAACAAAAGGAGGAAGAGCGTATTGATCACCCGTTCCCACCTTCTAATGAGAGTAACTCTTTATCCCATGCATTGTTTAATTTCCCTTTGAATTTACCGAAGGATGAATGCAATGATGATTGCTATGATCCCGTTGATTCTTTTGAAATATCCCTTTTTGATGATGCTTGCTATGCTTGTGGCCAAGATGCCAATATGAATTATGCTTATGGAGATGAACTTGCTATGGTTCCTTATATTAAGAATGAAATTGTTGCTATTGCACCCACGCATGATAGTCCTATTATCTTTTTGAATTCTCCCGACTACACTATATCGGAGAAGTTTGCACTTATTAAGGATTATATTGATGGGTTGCCTTTTACCGTTGCACATGATGATTTGGATGAATATAATATGCTTGTGCTTGCTGCTCATACTTGCAATTATTATGAGAGAGGAACTACATCACTGCCTCTCTATGTTTCCAATACGATAAAATTGCAAGAAACTGCTTATGCTATGTATTGGCCTTTACTTGATGTGCATGAATTGTTCTTGTATGGCATGCCTATGCATAGGTAGAGAGTTAGACTTCCTTGTTACATGACACATATCACTTTGTGCTCACTAATAAATGCCAAATCATTGCTAGTTAAAATTGGCTTTGACATACCTTGGGATCCGGGTGGATTCATTACATGAGCACTTTATGCCTAGCTTAATGGCTTTAAAGAAAGAGCTGCCAGGGAGACAATCCGGAAGTTAAAAAAAGAGTCATTTACTTATGTTGAGTGCTTTTATAAAGTTTTAAAAAAATAGGGGAACCTAAAACTTTTTCAAAAAGAGAAGCGATTGAAAGGTGATGCATTGCGGAAATGGGGGTTGCCTTGAACACTTGTGTTCATGCTTATGGAAACAATGTAGATTTTTTCATGAAAGTTCTCACAAATATAATTATCCCCTTGTACAATTCCATTGTATTATAAAAATAATGTGCCAAGAGTTTCCTTTAGGATGATTAAATTGCTTGTTGCTTTGTGCAGTGCAAAAACAGAAACTTTGGCTGTAGTGCGAGATTTTACATTTTTTACCAGAACGTCAAATGGTTCTGAAACTTTTTGCATAGTCTTTCTATAAAAATTGTTTATTTTTTCCTAATTTTGCAGAATTTTTAGAGTTACAAAAGTATGGTGGATGTTCAAATCTTTACAGACTTTCTTGTTTTCATAGATTCCTGTTATAGCTTCATTATTTGCATATGTTTGAATTCTTGTTGAAGCCTCCTTGACTTGGGGCCATAGAATTGTGATAGCATACAATGGCTAATGTTTGTTTATAATTATACAATAATATTAGAGCAGTACATGATGAGATTTCATTAATCATATGCACTAACCCCGCCACTAAAAGTTCCGTTAAGTTTTGTGTGGATGAAGTGTTCGAAGATCGAGGATGTCTCGATGTGAGGAAAAGGAGGAGAGGCAAGAGCTCAAGCTTGGAGATGCCCAAGGCACACCAAGTATATATTCAAGAATAATCAAGCGTCTAAGATTGGGGATGCCCCGGAAGGCATCCCATGTTTCTTCAACACGTATCGATATGTTTTCGGATTCGTTTTGTTCACATGATATGCGTAAATTCTTGGAGTGTCGTGTTCTTTTTATTTTAATTTTAATAATGCACCATGCTGGTATGAGATAGTCCATGGTTGATTTGTAGAATGCTCTTTGCACTTCACTTATATCTTGTGAGTATGGCTTTATAGAATGCTTCATGTGCTTCACTTATATCATTTGAAGTTTGGATTGCCTGTTTCTCTTCACATAGAAAAC
>LR738715.1:333816102-333836417 GCA_902687465.1 Secale cereale
AGGATGTCTCGATGTGAGGAAAAGGAGGAGAGGCAAGAGCTCAAGCTTGGAGATGCCCAAGGCACACCAAGTATATATTCAAGAATAATCAAGCGTCTAAGATTGGGGATGCCCCGGAAGGCATCCCATGTTTCTTCAACACGTATCGATATGTTTTCGGATTCGTTTTGTTCACATGATATGCGTAAATTTTTGGAGTGTCGTGTTCTTTTTATTTTAATTTTAATAATGCACCATGCTGGTATGAGATAGTCCATGGTTGATTTGTAGAATGCTCTTTGCACTTCACTTATATCTTGTGAGTATGGCTTTATAGAATGCTTCATGTGCTTCACTTATATCATTTGAAGTTTGGATTGCCTGTTTCTCTTCACATAGAAAACCGATGTTCGTAGAATGCTCTCGTGCTTCACTTATATTTGTTAGAGCATGATCTTTTGTAGAAAGAATTAAACTCATATGCATCACTTATATCTATTTAGAGAGTCAACAGGAATTGTCAATTGCATGGTTAGTCATAAAATCCTATATAAAACTTATGGATCACTGAATATGATATGTTTGATTCCTTGCAATAGTTTTGCGACATAGAGATGATAATATGTGGGAGGTACTAGTGGATGATCATGTTTGGTAAGATATTTGTGTTAAGGTTTGTGATTCCCGAAGCATGCACGTATAGTCACTCGTTATGCCGAGAAGTTGGAGCACAATTTACCCTTGATTGTCTATCTTTGTGTGAAGGTCGGGGTGCGCGATGGTTAACTCCACCCCCCTAGGAGCATGCGTAGTATTACTTTGCTTTGAGGGCTAATAAACTTTTGAAATAAGTATATGAGTTCTTTATGACTAATGTGAATTCATGGATTATACGCACTCTCACCCTTTCTTAATTGCTAGCCTCTCTTGTGCCGCGCAACTTTCGACGGTGCATAAACTTTATTACACCTTCCTAAAAACAGCCACCATACCTACCTATTATGGCATTTCCATAGTCATTCCGAGATATATCGCCATGCACTTCCATCATATAGTTGACTTGAGCATTCATTTTCATATTGCTTTGCATGATCGTAAGACAGCTAGCACGATATTTCCATGGCTTGTCCGTTTTTTGATATCTTTGCTATGCTAGATCATTGCACATCCTGGTACACTGCGAGAGGCATTCATTTAGAGTCATACTATGTCATAGGTATTGAGTTGTAATTTTTATTTCTTTTGAGTTATAAGTAAATAGAAGTGTGATGATCATCATTATCCATTATTAGAGCATGTCCAAGTGAGGAAAGGATGATGAAAACCATGATTCCCCCACAAGTCGGGATGAGACTACGGACAATGAGAGGAAAAAATATAAAAAAAAGAAAAAGAAAGAAGAAAAAAAAGAAAAGAAAAAGAAAAAGAAAAAGAAAGAGAGAATGGGCATGCTAGTTCCACACTTGTGCTTAAAAGTAGCACCATGTTTTTCATATGGAGAGTCTCCTATGTTTTCACTTTCATATACTAGTGGGATTTTTTCATTATAGGATTAGATGCATACCCACTTAATTTCATGTTGATCTCTCATACACTTATAGCTTTTAGTGCATCCGTTGCATGGCAATACCTATTCCTCATATTAATATCGATTGATGGACATCTCCATAGTCCATTAGTTTGCCTAGTTGATGTGAGACATTCTTCCCTTCTTTTGTCTACTACCACGTCATTCAATTCCACCTATATTGCTATATCCATAGCTTGCGCTCATGTATTGCCTCAGAGTTGAAAATGCTAAAGCGCGTTAAAAAGTATGAACCAATTGCTTGGCTGACACCGGGGTAGTACATGATTTATACTTTGAGCTGGGAAGACAGAGCATGACAAGACTATACGATTTTGTAGGGATAACGTTCTTTAGCATTTGATATTCTGAAAGATATGATTGTTTGTTGGGATGCCCGAGTATTGATGTCTTTATGTCAAATTCTAGACTATTGATTTGAATCACTCATGTCTTAATATTCATGCCATGACTAGATATATGATCAAGTTTATGCTAGGTAGCATTCCGCATCAAAAATTATCTTTTTTATCATTTACCTACTCGAGGACGAGCAGGAATTAAGCTTGGGTATGCTGATATGTCTCCGTCATATCTATAATTTTTGATTGTTTCATTGCAATATTATTCAACTTTTACATACTTTTGGCAAAAATTTATGTGATTTATTTGGACTAACTTACTGATCCAGTGCCTAGTGACAGTTCCTGTTTGTTGCATGTTTTTGTTTTGCAGAAAATCCATATCAAACGAAGTCCAAACGCGATAAAAATTTACGGAGAATTATTTTGGAATATATGTGACTTTTAGGAGGTGGAATCAATGCAAACGGGGGCTCACAGTGTCCACAACCCACCAGGACGCGCCACCAGGGCCCAGACGCACCCTAGTGTCTTGTGCCCTCCTCGAACGTCAGTTGGAGCCCTTCTTCTTGCACAAGAAATATAATTTATGGAAAAAAGTGTGTTAAAATCTCAGTGCAACCGGAGTTAGGGATCTCCGAGAATTTAAGAAATGGTGAAGGGCCAGATCTGGGGAACACAAAATAGAAGAGGACAGAGAGACAGATCCAATCTCGGAGGGGCTCTCGCCCGTCCCATGCCATGGAAGCCAAGGACCAGAGGGCAAACCGTTATCCCACCTAGGGAGGAGGCCAAGGAATAAGAAGAAGGAGGGGGCTCTCTCGTCCTCGCTTCCGGTGCTGCTAGAGTGCCACCGGGGCAATGATAGGGATGGCGATCTACATCAACAATCTTGCTACCGTCAACACCAACTCTCTCCCCCTCTATGCAGCGGTGTAACACCTCTTCTCCCCGCTGTAATTGTTGGGGAACGTAGTATTTTCAAAATTTTCCTACAATCACGCAAGATCTATCTACTAGATGCATAGCAACGAGGGGGAGAGTGTGTCTACGTACCCTCGTAGACCGGGAGCGGAAGCGTCTAGTTACGCGATTGATGTAGTCGGACTTCTTCGCGATCCAACCGATCAAGTACCGAACGTACGGCACCTCCGGGTTCAGCACACGTTCAGCACACGTTCAGCTTGATGATGTCCCACAAGCTCTTGATCCAGTTGAGCTTCACGGGAGAGTTTAGTCAGCACGACGGCGTGGTGACAGATATGATGAAGTTACCATCGCAGGGCTTCGCCTAAGCGCTGCAACGATATGACCGAGGTGTGTTACTGTGGAGGGGGGCACCGCACACGGTTGGGAGAGATCAACAGATCAACTTGTGTGTCCTAGGGTGCCCCCTGCCCCCGTATATAAAGGAGCAAGGGGGGAGGCCGGCCGGCCCTCTATGGCGCGCCAGGAGAGGCAATCCTACTAGGAATAGGATTGCAATCC
The DNA here is from genome assembly GCA_902687465.1 of Secale cereale. Taxonomy (NCBI): domain Eukaryota; kingdom Viridiplantae; phylum Streptophyta; class Magnoliopsida; order Poales; family Poaceae; genus Secale; species Secale cereale. The sequence goes on from LR738715.1 coordinate 333,819,499, forward strand.
AAGAGGGGAAGGAAAGAGAGGGAGAGAAGGAGAAGGAAAGAGGAGGCCGCGCCCCCTCCCCTAGTCCAATTCGAACTGCCCTTGGGAGGGGGCGCGCCACCTTCTGGCTGCTGCCCTCTTTCTCCCCTAAGGCCCACAAAGGCCCAACTTTCCCCTGGGAGGTTCCGGTAACCCCCCCGGCACTCCGGTAAATTCCGAAACTTTCCAGAACACTTCCGGTGTCCGAATATAGTCGTCCAATATATCAATCTTTACATTTCGGACATTCCGAGACTCCTCGTCATGTCCGTGATCTCATCCGGGACTCCGAACTACCTTCGGTACATCAAAACCCATGAACTCATAATACCGATCATCATCAAACGTTAAGCGTGCGGACCCTACGGGTTCGAGAACTATGTAGACATGACCGAGACTCATCTCCGGTCAATAACCAATAGCGGAACCTGGATGCTTATATTGGTTCCTACATATTCTATGAAGATCTTTATCAGTCAAACCGCATAACAACATACGTTGTTCCCTTTGTCATCGGTATGTTACTTGCCCGAGATTCGATCGTCAGTATCTCAATACCTAGTTCAATCTCGTTACCGGCAAGTCTCTTTAGCTGTTCCATAATATATCATCTCGTGACTAACTCATTAGTCATTTGCTTGTAAGGCTTATTATGATGTGTATTACCGAGAGGGCCCAGAGATACCTCTCCGACACTCGGAGTGACAAATCCTATTCTTGATCTATGCCAACACCACGAACACTTTTGGAGACACCTGTAGAGCATCTTTATGATCACCCAGTTATGTTGTGACGTTTTATAGCACACAAGGTGTTCCTACGGTATTTGGGAGTTGCATAATCTCATAGTCATAGGAACATGTATAAGTCATGAAGAAAGCAATAGCAGTAAAACTAAACGATCATAGTGCTAAGCTAACGGATGGGTCTAATCCATCACATCATTCTCCTAATGATGTGATCCCGTTGATCAAATGACAACTCATGTCTATGGCTAGGAAACATAGCCATCCTTGATCAATGAGCTAGTCTAGTAGAGGCATACTAGGGACATACTGTTTTGTCTATGTATTCACACATGTACTAAGTTTCTGGTTAATACAATTCTAGCATGAATAAAAGACATTTATCATGATATAAGGAAATATAAATAACATCTTTATTATTGCCTCTAGGGCATATTTCCTTCAGTCTCCCACTTGAACTAGAGTCAATAATCTAGATTACAAAGTAATGATCCTAACACCCATGGAGTCCTGGTGCTGATCATGTTTTGCTCCCGGAAGAGGCTTAGTCAATGGTCTGCAACATTCAGATCTGTATGTATCTTGCAAATCTCTATGTCACCCTCCTTGACTAGATCGCAGATGGAATTGAAGCGTCTTTTTATGTGCCTTGTTCTCTTGTGAAACCTGGATTCCTTCTCCAAGGCTATTGCTCCAGTGTTATCACAAAAGATTTTCATTGGACCCGATGCACTAGGTATTACACCTAGATCGGATATGAACTCCTTCATCCAGACTCCTTCATTTGCTACTTCCGAAGCAGCTATGTATTCCGCTTCACACGTAGATCCCGCCACGACGCTCTGCTTGGAACTGCACCAACAGACAGCTCCACCGTTCAATAAAAATACATATCCAGTTTGTGACTTAAAGTCATCCGGATCAGTGTCAAAGCTAGAATCGACATAACCGTTTACGACGAGCTCTTTGTCACCTCCATACACGAGAAACATATCCTTTGTCCTTTTCAGGTACTTCAGGATGTTCTTGACCGATGTCCAGTGATCCACTCCTGGATTACTTTGGTACCTCCCTGCTAGACTTATAGCAAGGCACACATCAGGTCTGGTACACAACATTGCATACATGATAGATCCTATGGCTGAGGCATAGGGAATGACTTTCATTTTCTCTCTATCTTCTGCAGTGGTCTGGCATTGAGTCTTACTCAACTTCATACCTTGTAACACAGGCAAGAACCCTTTCTTTGACTGATCCATTTTGAACTTCTTCAAAACTTTATCAAGGTATGTGCTCTGTGAAAGTCCAATTAAGCGTTTTGATCTATCTCTATAGATCTTGATGCCTAATATGTAAGCAGCTTCACCGAGGTCTTTCATTGAAAAACTCTTATTCAAGTATCCTTTTATGCTATCCAGAAATTCTATATCGTTTCCAATCAACAATATGTCATCCACATATAATATCATAAATGCTACAGAGCTCCCACTCACTTTCTTGTAAATACAGGCTTCTCCAAAAGTCTGTATAAAACCATATGCTTTGATCACCTCATCAAAGCGTATATTCCAACTCCGAGATGCTTGCACCAGTCCATAGATGGATCGCTGGAGCTTGCACACTTTGTTAGCACCTTTTGGATCGACAAAACCTACTAGTTGCATCATATACAACTCTTCTTTGAGATATCCATTCGGGACTGCAGTTTTGACGTCCATTTGCCAGATTTCATAATCATAAAATGCGGCAATTGCTAACATGATTCAGACAGACTTAAGAATCGCTACAGGTGCGAAAGTCTCATCGTAATCAACTCCTTGAACTTGTCGAAACCCTTTCGCAACAAGTCGAGCTTTGTAAACAATAACATTACCGTCTGCGTCGGTCTTCCTCTTGAAGATCCATTTATTTTCGATGGCTTGCCGATCATCAGGCAAGTCAACCAAAGTCCACACTTTGTTCTCATACATGGACCCCATCTCAGATTTCATGGCTTCAAGCCATTTCGCGGAATCTGGGCTCATCATCGCTTCTTCATAGTTTGTAGGTTCATCATGGTCTAGTAACATGACTTCCAGAACTGGGTTACCGTACCACTCTGGAGCGGAATGTACTCTGGTTGATCTACGACGTTCAGCAGAAACTTGGTCTGAAGTTTCATGATCATCATAATTAGCTTCCTCACTAATTGGTGCAGGAATCACTGGAACTAGTTTCTGTGATGTTCCACTTTCCAATTCGGGAGAAGGTACAATTACCTCATCAAGTTCTACTTTCCTCCCACTCACTTCTTTCGAGAGAAACTCCTTCTCTAGAAAGGATCCATTCTTAGCAACAAATATCTTGCCTTCGGATCTGTGATAGAAGGTGTACCCAACAGTCTCTTTTGGGTATCCTATGAAGACACATTTTTCCGACTTGGGTTCGAGCTTATCAGGTTGAAGCTTTTTCACATAAGCATCGCAGCCCCAAACTTTAAGAAACGACAACTTTGGTTTCTTGCCAAACCATAGTTCATAAGGTGTTGTCTCAGCGGATTTAGATGGTGCCCTATTTAACATGAATGCAACTGTCTCTAAAGCATAACCCCAAAATGATAGTGGTAAATCGGTAAGAGACATCATAGATCGCACCATATCCAATAAAGTACGGTTACGACGTTCGGACACACCATTACGTTGTGGTGTTCCGGGTGGCGTGAGTTGTGAAACTATTCCACATTGTTTCAAATGAAGACCAAACTCGTAACTCCAATATTCACCTCCACGATCAGATCGTAGAAACTTTATTTTCTTGTTACATGATTCCCCACTTCACTCTGAAATTCTTTGAACTTTTCAAATGTTTCATACTTGTGTTTCATTAAGTAGATATACCCATATCTGCTCAAATCATCACCGAAGGTCAGAAAATAACGATACCCGCCGCGAGCTTCAACACTCATTGGTCCACATACATCTGTATATATGATCTCCAACAAATCTGTTGTTCGCTCCATTGTTCCGGAGAACGTAGTTTTAGTCATCTTGCCCATGAGGCATGGTTCGCAAGCACCAAGTGATTCATAATCAAGTGATTCCAAAAGTCCATCACTATGGAGTTTCTTCATGCGCTTTACACCAATATGACCTAAACGGCAGTGCCACAAATAGGTTGCACTATCATTATTAACCTTGCATCTTTTGTCTTCAATATTATGAATATGTGTATCACTACAATCGAGATCCAACAAGAATAGACCACTCTTCAAGGGTGCATGACCATAAAATATATTATTCATAAAAATAGAACAACAATTATTCTCTGATTTAAATGAATAACCGTCTCGCAACAAGCAAGATCCAGATATAATGTTCATGCTTAACGCTGGAACCAAATAACAATTATTCAGGTCTAAAACTAATCCCGAAGGTAGATGTAGAGGTAGCGTGCCGACGACGATCACATCGACTTTGGAACCATTTCCCACGCGCATCGTCACCTTGTTCTTAGCCAATCTTCGTTTAATCCGTAGTCCCTGTTTCGAGTTACAAATATTAGCAACCGAACCAGTATCAAATACCCAGGTACTACTACAAGCATTAGTAAGGTACACATCAATAACATGTATATCACATATAACTTTGTTCACCTTGCCATCCTTCTTATCTGTCAAATACTTGGGGCAGTTCCACTTCCAGTGTCCAGTCCCCTTACAGTAGAAGCACTCAGTTTCAGGCTTGGCTCCAGACTTGGGTTTATTCGTGGGAGTAGCAACTATCTTGCTATTCTTCTTGAAGTTCCCTTTCTTTCCCTTACCCTTTTTCTTGAAACTAGTGGTCTTGTTAACCATCAACACTTGATGCTCCTTTTTGATTTCTACCTCCGCAACTTTGAGCATAGCGAAGAGCTCGGGAATTGTCTTCTGGATCCCTTGCATATTATAGTTCATCACGAAGCCTTTATAGCTTGGTGGCAGTGATTAAAGAACTCTATCAATAACACTATCCTCGTCAACTTTGCAACCAAGTTGAGTCATATGATTGTAGTACCCAGACATTCTGAGCAAGTGTTCACTGATAGGACTATTCTCCTCTATCTTGCAGCTATAGAACTTATTGGAAATCTCATATTTCTCAATCCGGGCATTTGCTAGAAATATTAACTTTAACTCCTGGAACATCTCATATGGTCCATGATGTTCAAAACATCGTTGAAGTCCCGGTTCTAAGCCGTAAAGCATGGCACACTGAACTATCGTGTAGTCATCAGACCGCGTCTGCCAGATGTTCAAAGCGTCTACGTTAGCGGGAGGGGGCTTGTCACCTAGCGGTGCTTCAAGGACATAATTCTTCTGTGCAGCAATGAGGATAATCCTCAAGTTACAGACCCAGACCGTGTAATTGCTACCATCATCTTTCAACTTAGCTTTCTCTAGGAATGCATTCAAATTCAAAGGAACGGTAGCCCGGGCCATTGGTCTACAACAACATAGATATGAAAAACTATCAGGACTAAGTTCATGATAAATTAAAGTTCAAATTAATCATATTACTTAAAGAACTCCCACTTAGATAGACATCCCTCCGGTCATCTAAATGATCACGTGATCCAAATCAACTAAACCATGTCCGATCATCATGTGAGATGGAGTAGTTTCAATGGTGAACATCTTATGTTGATCATATCTACTATATGATTCACGCTTGACCTTTCGGTCTCTAGTGTTCCGAGGCCATATCTGCATATGCTAGGCTCGTCAAGTTTAACCAGAGTATTCTGCGATTGCAAAACTGGCTTACACCCGTTGTATTTGAACGTAGAGCTTATCACACCCGATCATCACATGGTGTCTCGGCACGACGAACTTTCACAACGGTGCATACTCAGGGAGAACACTTATACCTTGAAAGTTTTGTAAGGGATCATCTTATAATGCTACCGTCGTACTAAGCAAAATAAGAAGAATAATAAAACATCATATGCAATCAAAATTTGTGACATGATATGGCCATCATCATCTTGTGCTTTTGATCTCCATCTCCAAAGCACCGTCATGATCACCTTCGTCACCGGCGCGACACCTTGATCTCCATCGTAGTATCGTTGTCGTCTCGCCAACTATTGCTTCTACGACTATCGCTACCGCTTAGTGATAAAGTAAAGCAATTACATGGCGATTGCATTTCATATAATAAAGCGACAACCATATGGCTCCCGCCAGTTGCCGATAACTTTACAAAACATGATCATCTCATACAAAACCGTATAACTCATCATGTCTTGACCATATCACATCACAACATGCCCTACAAAAACAAGTTAGACGTCCTCTACTTTGTTGTTGCAAGTTTTACGTGGCTGCTACGGGCTTAGCAAGAACCGTTCTTACCTACGCATACAAAAACCACAACGATGTTTCGTCAAGTATGTGCTGTTTTAACCTTCACAAGGACCGGGCGTAGCCATACTCGATTCAGCTAAAGTGAGAGAGACAGACACCCGCCAGTCACCTTTAAGCAACGAGTGCTCATAACAGTGAAACCAGTCTCACGTAAGCATACGCGTAATGTCGGTCCGGGCCGCTTCATCTCACAATACCGCCGAAGCAAAGTATGACATGCTGGTAAGCAGTATGACTAGTATCACCCACAACTCATTGTGTTCTACTCGTGCATATCATCTACGCATAGACCTGGCTCATGATGCCACTGTTGGGGAACGTAGTATTTTCAAAATTTTCCTACGATCACGCAAGATCTATCTACTAGATGCATAGCAACGAGGGGGAGAGTGTGTCTACGTACCCTCGTAGACCGGGAGCGGAAGCGTCTAGTGACATGGTTGATGTAGTCAAACTTCTTCACGATCCAACCGATCAAGTACCGAACGTACGGCACCTCCGCGTTCATCACACGTTCAGCTTGATGACGTCCCACGAGCTCTTGATCCAGTTGAGCTTCACGGGAGAGTTTCGTCAGCACGACGGCATGGTGACGAATATGATGAAGTTACCGTCGCAGGGCTTCGCCTAAGCGCTGCAAGGATATGATCGAGGTGTGTTACTGTGGAGGGGGGGCACCGCACACGGTTGGGAGAGATCAACAGATCAACTTGTGTGTCCTAGGGTACCCCCCTGCCCCCGTATATAAAGGAGCAAAGTGGGAGGCCGGCCGGCCCTCTATGGCATGCCAGGAGAGGCAATCCTACTAGGAATAGGATTGCAATCCTATTCCTAGTAGGAATCACCAAGAGGGGAAGGAAAGAGAGGGAGAGAAGGAGAAGGAAAGAGGGGGCCGCACCCCCCTCCCCTAGTCCAATTCGGACTGTCCTTGGGAGGGGGCGCGCCACCTCCTAGCTGCTGCCCTTTTTCTCCCCTATGGCCCACTAAGGTCCAACTTTCCCCCGAGGGGTTCCGGTAACCCCCCTGGCACTCCGGTAAATTCCGAAACTTTCCAGAACACTTCCGGTGTCCGAATATATTCGTCCAATATATCAATCTTTATGTTTCGGACATTCCGAGACTCCTCGTCATGTCCGTGATCTCATCCGGGACTCCGAACTACCTTCGGTATATCAAAACTCATAAACTCATAATACCGATCATCATCAAACGTTAAGTGTGCGGACCCTACGGGTTCGAGAACTATGTAGACATGATCGAGACTCATCTCCGGTAAATAACCAATAGCGGAACCTGGATGCTCATATTGGTTCCTACATATTCTACGAAGATCTTTATCGGTCAAACCGCATAACAACATACGTTGTTCCCTTTGTCATCGGTATGTTACTTGCCCAAGATTCGATCGTCAGTATCTCAATACCTAGTTCAATCTCGTTACCGGCAAGTCTCTTTACTCGTTCCATAATATATCATCTCGTGACTAACTCATTAGTAATTTGCTTGCACGGCTTATTTATGATGTGTATTACCGAGAGGGCCCAGAGATACCTCTCCGACACTCGGAGTGACAAATCCTATTCTTGATCTATGCCAACACCACGAACACTTTTGGAGACACCTGTAGAGCATCTTTATGATCACCCAGTTACGTTGTGACGTTTGATAGCACACAAGGTGTTCCTACGGTATTCGGGAGTTGCATAATCTCATAGTCATAGGAACATGTATAAGTCATGAAGAAAGCAATAGCAGTAAAACTAAACGATCATAGTGCTAAGCTAACAGATGGGTCTAGTCTATCACATCATTCTCCTAATGATGTGATCCCGTTGATCCAATGACAACTCATGTCTATGGCTAGGAAACATAGCCATCTTTGATCAATGAGCTAGTCTAGTAGAGGCATACTAGGGACATACTGTTTTGTCAATGTATTCACACATGTACTAAGTTTCTGGTTAATACTATTCTAGCATGAATAAAAGACATTTATCATGATATAAGGAAATATAAATAACATCTTTATTATTGCCTCTAGGGCATATTTCCTTCAGTAATCTCTACTTAAACATGGTGCTCAACTCCATATATTATTTCCCAATGATCTATGGTTATCCTATGATGTTTGAGTAGATCCGTTTTGTCCTGTGGGTTAATCGTGATCTTGGTTGGTATGATTGTATATTTTATTTCTGGTGCTGTCCTACGGTGCCCTCCGTTCTCGTGCAAACGTGAGGGGCCCCCGCTGTAGGGTGTTGCAATATGTTCATGGTTCGCTTATGGTGGGTTGCGAGAGTGACAAAAGCTTAAAACCGAGTAAGTGGGGTATGACGTATGGGAGTAAAGAGGACTTGATACTTAATGTTACAGTTGGATTTCATGAACTTAATGATCTTTAGTAGTTGCGGATGCTTGCTAGGGGTCCAATCATAAGTGCATATGATCCAAGTAGAGAAAGTATGTTAGCTCATTCCTCTCCCTCATATAAAATTGCAAGAATGATTACCGGTACTTGTTATCTATTACTTAGGGACAAATGACCTTCTTGGTAACAAAAGCTATCCACTTTTATTATCTTGCAAAGTACTTCTAGTTTTATTCTTGCAAAGTAGTTCGAGCATCACACCTACAAAATAGTTTCATACTTGTTTTCGGTAAAGCAAATGTCAAGTGTGCGTAGAGTTGTATCGGTGGTCGATAGAACTTGAGGGAATATTTGTTTTGCCTTTAGCTTCTCATTGGGTTTGACACTCTTATTTACCGAAGAAGGCTACAAACGACCCCCTATACTTGTGGGTTATCAACAAACATTGTCGACAAATGGAATACGTAATATAAAAAAAGGATGGCATAATATAATTCACATATATGATGCTTGGCTAAACAACATGGCATTGCATAACTCACATATATAATGCCTTGCAAGAAGATGCCATTGCATAATTGACATATATAATGCCTTGCAACAAGATGACATTGCATAATTCACATATATGGTAATTAGACAATAAAGAGGTGGCATTCACACAAAGCATGTCTAAACTAAGCAAATGACATATTTGATGTGTAAAGTAAGCAATGCAAGGCGCCATATGCATGATATGACAGGTATGATACCTCGCTAAACAAGATGGAATTGCATAATTCACATATATGATATAGAACCTAAACAGATGGCATTCACACAAATCATGTCTAAACTAAGCAAATGGCATATTTGATGTGTATAGTAAGCAATGCAAGGCGCCATATGCATGATATGACCAACATCAACATGCCAACTCAGAGCAAATACCTCAGGGGGTAAGTAGGGGTGGTCTCCTCCCTCTCAATCCCCCTCTGAACATTTATCTTCTCTTGATTACAATGTGGAATGGGGGAAGGGAGGTTGTCTTTGTGCCCACCATGGAGTGACGTCTGCATGACAATTTATTGCCACACAAGCCTCGTCTCTTTTGTTCTACATGTTCAGTACCATTGTGTACAATAACCGACATGCATAGGAATAACACATAGTGAGATTATGTAAGGAGTGCATGCAGAAATCTAGAGTGACGGTAGCTACCTGTAGATAGACCCAAAACCAATGATAGCAGACAGATAATAGCTTCAGTTAAAAAATACACATACTCGCTCCTTTACTGTTTGTTTCCCACCCAACATGAAACACATAGTAGACACCCAAGATGGACCAGATAGTAGACAGATATTAATCGTTGCTGCCCCGATATGTACCCCACAACCATTTTAAAACTCGAGTTTGAGCATTAGTTTGTGCCAGGTTCAGAGTTTAAGAGGTGAATGGGGCGATAAAGTAGCAGGTTATATTAAGCGATTCATAACGTAAGCAAACACGAAAGAGTGTGGATTCTCTTGCGGACCCATGTAGTCCTCAAGGTCACCTGCTCAGCAGATGATGGTAATGTAGTTGTGGTGGCTGCCGGTGGCAGGGAAGAAGGTCTGAGGTGGCGAAAGACAGTCTGGAGGGTGGATCCCTGCTGTGGTGGACCCTTCCGTCATTGGAGCAGGTGAGCTGGGGGTGGACAATGGCACGGCAGGAGCGAGACAAACCATACATGGTTTTCTTTGACACCTATCCACATAATAAGTAATTCTGTAAGGGCTCCTTTGATTGGAGGATTCTAACAACATAGGGATAGGAAATACAAAAAGATGATAGGAATGCATATGCAAAATAGGGCATTTGCAAACACGGGATTTCTGTCAATCTGTGTGTTTCGTTCACAGGAATGCAAAGAAGCATGGTCAAATTAAGTCAAACCACAAGAAAATGTATAGTTATAATGCTATTATGATACTATCACTTAGTCTTGTTCTTCATGAATAGGAATTTGAAAACAAGGGCCAAGTGGATATTAAAATTCCTACGATTTTTCTTTGAAAGAGACACTAAAGGAAAAAATCCTACAATTTTACTTTGCTCCATTCCTTTGAACCAAATGCATGAGAATAGTAGTACCATAGGAAACTTTCCAATTCCTATGTTTTCCCTTCACTTTTCCTTTCAACCACCGGCGATTCTAGTAGGTAGGTTTGGACATGCAAAAGTCTACACTCCAAAAATGTTTTTGTACTACTCTACTACTTTGGACCCAGGCCACTGCCCTACTAGCTCAACTCCCAAGCCCATCAAAAGGTACAGAAATAAATAATGATGGCTTTCGAGAAAGTCCATCACGGATAGCTAACTTTCCTAGTACCTCACTGCTTGCCATATAGGAGAAACTAATTGTATTTCTCATTACTACGCGTGCTTAGTGGACAATATATATAACATGTAGAGTAAAAAAGCAATGTGACAAGTGTACAACCTCTTTGGCGAAGCCATGCCAATTTCAGCATCATTGGGTTGGTCGCGGAGGATGCTGCGGTTGATGTGGCTACCAAAGGCGGGGAAGAAGACCTTAGGCGTCTGGAGATGGAGCCGAGGGTACTGCTCCGCTGTCATGGACGGTTTCGTCTTTGGAGCAGCTCCGGTGAGGTGTACGATGGCGAGGCTGAATCAGGACAAGAGAGACAACGTTAACCTGAAGTGGTATTCTAATAGCATCTCCAATAGATGATGTAAAATACATCATCAAAAAGTGCTAGATGTAAAACACATCAGCCGCTCATCTCTAAACTTAACTGTTGAAACTGAATTTTACTATCAAAACTGAATTTTGTCGTCAAAACTGAATTTTACTGTCGAAACGGAATGCACTATTACCAGAAAAGCAGTGCACTAATAGTTTTAGCCACTCCAACTGCTAATGTACTACCGGAGAGCAGACGGGGCAGCTAGTCGTGCAACAGTAACAGTGCCGGGAGTAGCAGGGTGTAGCAGCATCCCGGGTAGCAGCCACGGGAGTGCAAGCGAGAGCCGGAGCTGCTGCTTGTGCAGCAGCATGCCGAGCAAGAGTATAGCAGCAGTGCAAGCAAGAGCAAGAGCAGCAGCACAAGAAAGAGCATGTGTAGACAAGGCACGTGACCGAGAGCAAGAGCAGATCGACAACGCGAGCAAGAGTCGAAGCAGCAACAACAGGGCCAGCAAGAGCCGGAGCAGCAGCAGCTCCTGCTGATGTGGACGTCGCCGCCAAGGGAGCCACGCCATGGCAGAGAGACCCCGTGGAGGAAGTGGCCGACGACGCCGCCGTAGATGGATCCGCGCCATGTCGGCTCGGGATGGAGCGCCGGCAGCACCGGAAGATCGAATCAAGAAGATAATGCAATGATTAGTGTACAACCTCTTTGGTGGCGCCGATTAGGCCTCAGCTTCATCCTAGGAATCAGTGATGGTGCTGCACTTCTGGTGGTTGCTACCTCTTGAGCATGCGTTGGTTTTCCCTTGAAGAGGAAAGGGCGATGCAACAAAGTAGCGTAAGTATTTCCCTCAGTTTTTGAGAACCAAGGTATCAATCCAGTAGGAGACTACATGCAAGTCCCTCGTACCTGCACAAACAAATAAGAACCTTGCAACCAACGTGATAAAGGGGTTGTCAATCCCTTCTCGGCCACTTGCAAAAGTGAGATCTGGTAAAGATAATAAGATAAATATTTTTGGTATTTTTGATGTATAGATTGAAAAGTAAAGATTGAAAAATAAAAGATAGCTAGTAGATGGAGATTAATATGATAGAAGATACACCCGGGGGTCATAGGTTTCACTAGTGGCTTCTCTCAAAATAGAAGATTCTACGGTGGGTGAACAAATTACTGTCGAGCAATTGATAGAAAAGTGCATAGTTATGAGAGTATCTAGGCATGATCTATTCTCATAACATTATGAGAATAATATTCTCATAACACTTCCGAAATGCTTTGTTTTACTGCATTGGAAAGCTATGCGCACTGTACAGATACTGCAACAGAACCTCATGTTTGAAAAAGCTATACGTGTTGTTTTTTCGGTACCTTTTTTGCTCTAGTTTTTTAACCATTTATCGGAATTATGCGTGTAATATACCGTTGAAAAGCTATGGAGTAGACGCAACTTCGCCATGTTGAACACTTTGCAAAATTCATCTAGTTTAAGAGCAGTTTCGAAAATCGTGCGGCTCACAACGAATGTCAGCGAGGTTTTTTTTGTGTTTTTTTCCAAACTGCTCGTCGGAATGAAACGTATGATACACCGTTGGAAAGGTATCGTCAGCGCGCATCTTTTTCATATCTATTATTTTTTCTAATTCGCTACGGTTTAAGAGCAGTTTTGAATTTACTAAATCGTGGAATTGTGTTTTCGATTTTTTTTCAAATTTTCGGTACTGTTTTCACTCCAGTTTTCTAACCGTTTGTCGAAACAAGGCGTGTAATATACCGTTGGAAAGCTACGAACTAGGCGCAACTTTCATATGTTGAAATGTTTTTGAGATTCCTTACGGTTTTTAGTTAAATTTGAAAATCGTGCGGCTGAATACTAAGGGCAGTGGTCGTTTTTCGTGAAATTTTTACAAAATGTTGGTCGAAATGATCCAAATGATACATCGTTGGAAAGATATCGTCGAGACGCTACTTTTTCATGTAGAACACCCCCTCTAATTCATTACGGTTTAAGAGCAGTTTTGAAATTACAAAAACGCGGAAACTCTGTTTTTCGCGACACCCAAATCGACGCGTTTTTTTGCGCTTCCGAACTGCATGTTACTGCAACACAGAGACCAGTGAACTGCATGCTTGAAAATACTGTACGTGTTGTTTTTTCGGTACCTTTTTTGCTCTAGTTTTTTTAACCGTTTATCAGAATTATGCGTGTAATATACCGTTGAAAAGCTATGGAGTAGACGCAACTTCGCCATGTTGAATACTTTTCAAAATTCATCATAGTTTAAGAGCAGTTTCGAAAATCGTGCGGCTCACAATGAATGGCAGCGAGCGTTTTTTTGTGTTTTTTTCTAAACCGTTCGTCAGAATGAAACGTATGATACACCGTTGGAAAGGTATCGTCGGCGCGCATCTTCTTCATATCTATTATTTTTTCTAATTCGCTACGGTTTAATAGCAGTTTTGAATTTACTATATCGCGGAATTATGTTTTTCGAATTTTTTCAAATTTTTGATACTGTTTTCACTCCAGTTTTCTAACCGTTTGTCGAAACAAGGCGTGTAATATACCGTTGGAAAGCTACAAACGAGGCGCAACTTTCATATGTTGAAATGTTTTTGAGATTCCTTACGGTTATTAGTTAAATTTGAAAATCATGCGGCTAAATACAAAGGGCAGTGGCCGTATTTCGTGAACTTTTTACAAAACGTTGGTCGAAATGATCCAAATGATACACCGTTGGAAAGATATCGTCGAGACGCTACTTTTTCATGTAGAACACCCCCTCTAATTCATTACGGTTTAAGAGCAGTTTTGAAATTACAAAAACGCGGAAACTCTGTTTTTCGCGACACCCAAATCGATGCGTTTTTTTGCGCTTCCGAACTGCATGTTACTGCAACACAGAGACCAGTGAACTGCATGTTTGAAAAAACTGTATGTGTTGTTTTTTCGGTACCTTTTTTGCTCTAGTTTTTTAACCGTTTATCGGAATTATGCGTGTAATATACCGTTGAAAAGCTATGGAGTAGACGCAACTTCGCCATGTTGAACACTTTTCGAGATTCCGCACGGTTTAAGAGCAGTTTTGAAAACGGTGAACTGCATGTTTGAAAAACTATACGTGTTGTTTTTTCGGTACCTTTTTTGCTCTAGTTTTTCAACCGTTTATCGGAATTATGCGTGTAATATACCGTTGAAAAGTTATGGAGTAGACGCAACTTCGCCATGTTGAACACTTTTTGAGATTCCGCACGGTTTAAGAGCAGTTTGAAAACGGTGCGACCGACGAATAATGGCAGCGAGCGTTTTTTTGCGCTTCCGAACTGCACAAGAAAACCGCACTGCATCAGGGTAGGAGCCGGCGCGACGGTGCTGTGTAATGCCCAGGATGGGACTATATCTCCTACGTGTCGAGGCATGACTTAGAGATATAAGCCCATTCTGGAATGATCGCAAGTTCGGTATCTTTGCACAACTCATGTAAAAGATGGAGATGGAAAACATAAAAATAGTTGGCTTACACTCGCACGTCACCCAAATACATTACATGTTCAAACATCATTCAGATAAACATCACATCCCATCTAAGGGTAAAGATCCAAATGTCAAGATACCAAACATAACATTAAACCACAGGTCTAGATCGAATCCTAGTAGAAGCTCTACTGATCAACCGGATAGTTCACGTAGTAACGGCTACGCTCCTCATCGTACTCCCAGTCTAGCTCAGTGCCATCGCCTATGTAGCTCACCATCGTACCTGCATCTGGGGTGTTGAAGTAACTGTGAGCCACAGAGGACTCAGCAATCCCGTTCCCGGGTAACACGACTATTTAAGCCTTGGGTGTGGAACAAGGCTGAAGAAAGAACAAGAGGTGAAGGAAGAACAAGAGTCTGCAGCAGCACTAGCCTAGCTTACGTAAAAGAAAGCGAGAAGAGAAGGTGCCTCGGTCGAGAGATGATCACGAAGTGATCCTAACTAAGGCAAGTCAAACATAACCCCACCGTGTTCATCTCCCGAATCCCTTTCGGAAAATGACAGTCACGGTACTCACGCAGGTAGTGTATTGGAACATGGTGTCAAGTTTTCTACAACCGGATATTAACAAGCTCCCATCTGCCACATAACCGCGGGCACGGCTTTCGAAAGTTCATAACCCTGCAGGGGTGTTCCAACTTGGCCCATGACAAGCCCACGATCCGCGGAGTCGCAACTCCAAAGTGGGAAGACCCGAGTATTCTCGAAATCCCGTGCTCAAGATACTCCAACTAAGGTAAGGGTAATCCAGCAAATCCTCCCGGCGTGCCGACACCATGACAGTAGCCACGCGTATCTAGTCTCAGGCCACGACCGGATGAGTCATCCTACAGGTGGATACCAGATACCTCGGGTTTCCCCAAGGCGGCCCCGCAGTATGCTCGTTTCGGACCAACACTCATGTGTAGCACTGGCCCGGGGTTATTGATTAAAATAAAAGGGATAGCTAGTCCCTATGCAAGTGTTTAGTTATTAGGCAAATAGTACCAATGTTGGGACTTGCTGGAAAAGACTTAGCACTTAGCGGTTTATCGATGGGGTCCCATAGCCCCAACCGTGTGAGGAACGCATAATCAAGGAACATAACACCGGTTTATGCGGTTCCTAGCGGCATGAGTGGAACAAATCACCAAGCAAAAGGCTTAGCCTTCCACCCATTGCCAATATATAGATGATTTCATTTAAGCATTTATATAGTGTGATATAACCCCACAAAACTTCAACATGAAGCAAGCATGTTCAATCTTCACCTGCAACTAGCAATGCTATAAGAGGGCTGAGCGAAGCGTACTTAGCCATTCAACGGTTTGCATAGGTAGGGTGGTTAAACAGGTTCATGGTTACAAATAAGAGGCTGACAGGAAAACATGGGCATCGAGGCAAAACTATAGAGCGATACTCTAGCAATAGGCAAAGATAGTAATGTTATCGGGGTTCGGTCATCTTGCCTGAAGAGTTGTCGATAGGATCGTAAGGGGGGTCCTCGTTCTCAACCTCGGTAGTAACCTCGTGCTCGTACTCGTACTCAGTCTCAGCTTCCGACTCTACTCAACACAAACACACAAGACACGAAATCAACAAGATGTAATGCGCACACGAAAATGCTGGATGCATGGCTGATGCACTAAGGAAGCAAAACAAATGCACTATCGAAGCACATGAAGTCTACAAAGGAAGCACAGTGTAATCGCACAAGGAGCATGGAAAATATGCATTCAAGAAAAATACTTCAAAACATGATAACAATAGGATATTATGAATCTACATGAAAAATCACCCTTTTTTCATATAGGACTTGCTCAAAACGGAGCTACGGGCTAAAAGTTACACCCGAAACAATAAATACGCACAAGCTGAAAATAACTTCCACATAGCAACTTCGGAGCAATAGATAAATAAGCTACAACACTCAAACATCATGGCAATGAGCATGGACATAAACTAGACATATCCTACAGCAAATAAGTCCATTGGAGCATCCCCAAAGGAGCCATGGATCAATAGCAACAAGCTATGACATATAGAACTTGATAACAAAATCCTGACAGCAGTATTTTATTGCAACTTGGGAGCAAAAGTTAAATATGCTACAGCCACTCAAATAAGCATGTGAGAACATGAATGGATAGCCAACAACTTATACAACAAGGAATCATCAAGAGTCACCCCAAAACTATCATGGATTGT
>LR738715.1:333837165-333859029 GCA_902687465.1 Secale cereale
TGGACATCTCATTTGCATCATTTGGATAAACATGCAAAAAGTTATCACCTTGCAAAGATGGCATGAAAACATCTACTAACAGCAGTTTATAACAAGATGCACTCTTGCAACAGATTTTTTAAGCATCTAGATGATCTCAAACATGCATGGCATAATGGAACAAAAAGTAGTACATGTCTCCACGAACAATTTGACATATCATTCACTCAAATCGGACCATCACACAAAAAGTTATCCACGTTTTAAAACTGCATCAGAGATCAAAAATTCTGGGGACTTAACAGAAAAAGAGACTACCTCCGGGTCAACACAAAAAGTCAACACGGGTCGAAGCTGGAGCGGATCGGGCTGGCTCGCGGATCGGGTGCGGCACAGGCCCACGGGTTAACGGGTCGGGCGGCTGACCCGTTAGGGTTCGGCCTCCCCAGGCAGATCGGATCGGCGCGGCAGGGGGATTGGGGATCCCGATCGGCAGCGGCCTGGCTCGCGTGCGGGGGTGGGCCGGCCCGCAGAGCGGCGGGCGCTGACGATTGGAGGTGGCCGGCTGGGCCTAGGGTTCGGCCCAGGCGGCGGTTGGGATGGATCGGCCCGGCGGCCTGACTGGCGAGGGGATCGCGATCGGGGGCTCCTCCCCCGATCCGATCGAGGGGACGGCGGCGAGGCCCTTCGAGGCCGGCGGCGGGGCGAGCTGCGGGAGCCGGCGGGAGGTGGCCCGGCCGGTGGGGTGGCGGCGCCGGCCGGCGGGGACGGTGCTGTGGCCGGAGAGGGTGGCGGCGCGGCGGCTCTTGGCGGCGGGGAACCTCCTCCGGCGAGGATTCCGACGACCGGCGGGGATTCCGGCGAGCTCCTCCGGCGAGCTCCGGCCGGAGAGGAAGGAGGAGGATGGAGGTAGGGGATGAGGGGGCTAGGGTTTCCTAGGGCAAAATTGGGGAAGGTGGACAAATATATAGGCACAAGGAGCTAGGGTTGTCCAAATGAGGTGTGGTTTTCGGCCACGCGATCAGAATTGGATGGCCTAGATGAAGGGAGGGGTTTGGGTTGGTTTGGTGGGCTGTTGGAGGGGTGTCTTGGGCCTCAAAGTGGAGGTACTTTGAGCCCACGAGAATAACTGTTGGAGCACCAAACGAACTCCAAACGCGATGAGATTTGACAGGCGGGTTACACACACCAAAACAACAACACATGACAAGTCTCACGCCAAACCGGAAACGTCACACGACCAAACACCAAAGTAGGCCTCGGGGATGCCACGGACACGTGAGGGAGCTCCGGAACGTGAAACGGACAACGGAAGGCACGCGTGGAACCGGATGCAAACGACAACACAAATGCAATGCGATGCACATGACTACATGATATGGATGAATGCCACACACGCACATGACAAAAGGACGAAAACCCGAAAAGACAAAGAACCCGAAATGGAATAGATGAAGCCAGAGATATTATATATAGCCCAAAAGAGAAAGTATTACATCCGGGGCATTACAAACTCTCCTCCACTACAAAAAGATCTCGTCCCGAGATCTAGGACTGGAAAAAGGAAGGGTACTCGGAACGAAGATGATCTTCTCATTCCCACGTAGCTTCTCGGTCGGTATGGTGTGACCACTTGACTTTCAAGAATTTGATGGACTTGTTGCGGGTCTTGCGCTCGGTTTCTTCGAGAATAGCAACGGGATGCTCTCGGTAGGACAAGTCTTGTTGAAGATCGATCTCTTCAAACGGAATCATGCGTTCAGGAGTCTTGAAGCATTTGCGGAGTTGAGACACATGAAACACATCATGAACATTGGCGAAGTTGGAAGGGAGCTCGAGTTGATAGGCTAGATCGCCTCTTTTGCCAAGGATCTTGAAAGGCCCGATGTACCTAGGAGCAAGCTTTCCTTTGATACTGAATCTTTGGGTGCCTTTCATCGGAGAAACACGGAGATAGACATGATCCCCAATGTTGAAGGCCAAATCACGATGCTTGCTGTCATAGTAGCTCTTCTGACGCGATTGAGCGGCCTTGAGATTCTCACGTATGACTTTGCACATTTCTTCGGCTTCTGAGATCAAGTCATTGCCAAGAAGTTGGCGTTCGCCTGTCTCGGAGCAGTTGAGAGGGGTACGACACTTTCTGCCATAGAGGATTTCAAACGGAGCTTTGCCTGCAGTTGCTTGGAAGCTGTTGTTGTAAGAGAACTCGACAAATGGAAGGCAATCTTCCCATTTCATGCCAAAAGATATGACACAGGCTCTGAGCATGTCTTCTAGAATCTGATTCACTCTCTCGACTTGACCACTAGTCTGAGGGTGAAAAGCAGTGCTGAACCTGATCTTAGTGCCCATGGTAGACTGAAAGGAGTGCCAGAACTTGGAAGTGAACAAACTTCCACGGTCTGAGGAGATAACTTGAGGAATGCCATGTAGGGACACAATTCTGGAAGTGTACAATTCTGCCAGTTGAGCTGCATTGATGGATTCTTTGACTGGAAGGAAGTGAGCGACTTTGGTAAGCTTGTCAATCACCACAAAGATAGAATCATTCCCTCTCTTGGACTTAGGAAAGCCAGTGACGAAATCCATTTCAATGTGGTCAAATTTCCACTCGGGAATAGGAAGAGGTTGGAGAAGACCGGTTGGACGTTGATGCTCTGCCTTCACTCTTCTGCAGACATCACATTCGTTCACGAATTGGGCAATCTCCCTTTTCATGCGAGTCCACCAGTAAGATTGCTTGAGGTCTTGGTACATCTTGGAACTACCAGGATGAATGGAAAGGAGGGAATCATGTGCTTCTTCCATTATGAGCTTCCTGAGATCACCTTTGGGAACCACGAGTCTGTCCTCGAAGAACAAGGTATCTCTCTCATCAACGCGATAGCACTTGTATTTAGGAGTACCCTTTGCAATACTATGTTTCACTTTCTGCACCATAGCATCACTGAGTTGGGCCTCACGGACCTGATCTTCCAAGGTAGGAGCAACTTGAAGATTTGCAAGAAAACCCTGCGGAACAACTTGGAGGTTGAGCTTCCTGAATGCTTCACAAAGCTCAGGCTGGAACGGCTTGATAAGAAGGCTGTTGCAATATGCCTTTCTGCTCAAAGCATCTGCAATCACATTCGCCTTGCCAGGTGTGTATTCGATGCTGGGATCATACTCTTGGATCATTTCGACCCAACGAGTCTGGCGGAGGTTCAGATTCGGCTGTGTGAAGATGTACTTCAAGCTCTTGTGATCGGTGAAGATATCGACTTTTCTGCCCAACAGAAGGTGTCTCCACGTAATCAAAGCATGTACCACAGCTGCTAGTTCAAGATCATGTGTGGGGTAGTTCTTCTCACTTGGCTTCAGCTGACGAGAAGTGTATGCCACAATTCTCTTGTCCTGCATAAGCACACCACCAAGTCCTTGAAGAGAAGCATCACAGAATACTTCGTAGGGCTTGGACTCATCTGGAGGAGTAAGAACTGGAGCAGAGACGAGCTTTTCTTTGAGAGTTTTGAATGCCACTTCACAATCTGGAGACCAGTAGTACTTGACATTCTTCTGCAGCAAGTTGGAAAGAGGCTTGGCAATCTTGGAGAAGTTCTCAACGAACCTTCTGCAATAGCTGGCAAGACCAAGAAAGCTTCGGAGTTGCTTGACGTTCTGAGGAGCTTCCCAGTTGACAATTGCTTCAACTTTCTCGGGGTTTACCGCAATACCATCAGCGGAGATGATATGGCCCAGATACAAGACCTTATCGAGCCAAAATTCGCACTTGGAGAACTTGGCATAGAACTTATGTTCACGGAGTCTGTCGAGAACGAGACGGAGGTGCTTTTCGTGATCTTCTTCATTCTTGGAAAATACCAAAATATCATCCAGATACACAAGCACAAACTCGCCGGTGTAGGGGTTGAAAATGTAGTGCATCATTCTCGAGAAGGTAGGTGGAGCATTGGCGAGACCAAAGGACATGACTGTATACTCATATGAGCCGTAGCTCGTTCTGAAAGCAGTCTTGGGGATATCTTCTTCTCGAATGCGAATTTGGTGATAGCCCATTCGGAGATCGAGCTTAGAGAACACTTTAGCTCCTTTGAGCTGCTCGAACAGTTCGTTGATGTTGGGGAGCGGATACTTGTTCTTTATTGTCTTCTTGTTCAATGGCCGGTAATCAATGCAGAGGCGCTCCGTGCCATCCTTCTTCTTGACAAATAAGACACCACAGCCCCAAGGAGACATACTAGGCCTGATCAGACCCATACGCTCATGTTCATCAAGCTATTTCTTCAACTCCTTCAACTCTTTAGGAGAGAGCTTGTATGGACGCCGACATGCTGGCTCAGTACCCGGCTCGAGTTCAATGACGAATTCCACTTGACGGTGTGGAGGCATGCCTGGAAGTTCTTCAGGAAAGACGTCTTCGTATTCGTTAACCACCGGAATTTGAGATATGGCATTCATTTCGCCCTTGTCATTGAGAGAGAAAAGCCTGATTGTGTTATCCCTGGAGGCGAAGATAATCACATCATCATCGGAATGAGTAATCTTGACTTCCTTTTGTGCACAGTCAATTTGAGCATCATGCTGAGAGAGCCAATCCATTCCGAGGATAAGGTCAATGTCGGAATTGCCGAGAACAATTGGATTAGCCAGAAAGCGATAATCACCCATGCGAATAGGTACATTCGGAGCCCTCAAATTGGAAGTCATGCTCTTGCCCGGAGAAATAATTTGCAACTTCTTATCAATAAATGCCGAAGTGAAATTATGCTTGGTGAAGAATGGCCTTGAAATGAAACTGAGAGAAGCACCAGAATCAAACAATACTTTTGCAGGGATAGAGTTAACTTAGAGGTTACCAATAATCACATCAGAAGAGTTCTCCACTTCAGCTGCATTCATCAGATTCACTCTTGCAACCTTCGGATCATGCCTGACAATAGCCGAACTGACAGGTGGAGGAGGTGGAAGGCGCTTCGGGTTGGGGCACTTGTTGGCATAGTGACCCTTCTTGCCACACTTGTTGCAGATCACTTCTGAGAGAGGACGGAAATGAAAACCACTTGACTTGGAACCTTGAGACTGAAACTGATTCTTCGACTGGTTGCTCGGGTTGGGTGGGTGGGAGAAACCACGACCACCGGAGTTCTTGTTGCTGTTGTTGTTGTAGGGAGCTCGAATGACAGGAGGAGGAGGAAGCCAAAATTTCTGTTGCTTCGCTACGACTTGAGAAGATGAGGAGGAGTGAACGACATCTCGAATCCTCTTTTTAGAAGCCTCCATCTTGAGCTGGGCTGCCTCTTGCTTAAGCGCCATGTTATAGAATTTTTCAAACTCATCAGGCTCGAACAAGGTGAGAGCAAGTTGAAGTTCATCTTTCAGACCTCCGCGGAACTGATAGATCTTACTCTTGGCATCTGGAATGTCTTGCTTAGCATAGCGGGCGAGATTTTGGAACTTGACATTGTACTGGTAGACAGTCATAGAGCCTTGCTTCAGGTTGCGGAATTGCTCACGCATACCCTCGATGACACTTGTTGGAATGTGGTGAGAGCGAAAGTCCTTGCAGAAATTCTCCCAAGAGATGACACACCCTTCTCTGGAGTCTTTGTACTGCTGCCACCAGTCAGCTGCTTGGTCCTTGAGTTGGAAGGCTGCAAACTTCACATAGTCCTCTTCCCTTACGTTACTGCACTCAAAATGCTTCTTGATATCGGTTATCCAATCTTCAGCATCAAGAGGGTCGACACAGTAACTGAAAGCCTTTGGTTGATTGGCCCAGAACTGGTTGAGAGTAGCATGGTGCTGTTGGTTGAAGAGATTGCCTTGATTCTCTGGAGCACCCTGATTTGCTTGATTTGCTTGCATTTGCTGCATCATCTGCATCAACATCTGGGTGTTCTGATTTGTAGTTTGCATAATCGCTCTCCAAGCCTCAGACGGAGGAGGAGGGGAAGGAGGACGATCTGGAACCTCTTCACCCTCTGGGTTAGCGTTGGGAACTCGTTTCGGAGCCATCCTGAAAGAGATGACCACCATCAGATATTTGATTGAAAGAAGGTATAAGCTGAAACAACGGATTGAAATGCAACAAAGTCTTCACAAGAATCATTCGAACAAGAGGAATGAATGAAATTCTCAGCTTAATGATAACAACAATCTTCACGAGAAGCCACAGGGAGACAAAAGGTAAATAAGAAAAACAAGAAGGTACGGATGGAACAAACACAAGATAGGAGCTTCGTTCGACATCTTTGTGCTGAAAGCTTATGAACGCGTTACGAAAGGGTTTTGCAATCCCCGGATCAGCATAGCCAAGGACCCTTTAAGATGCAACTCCCGATTGGAACATCGGCCATAAAACCACTTCACTCAATGTAGAACCCCGAACTTGCTAACCTGCAATTGTTGGAAGAATGCCTACGATCTACTGGATAAATCCACCTATTAATTTCCGAAAATTTCCAGTTATGCAATCAGGTGTTGGGGATACAGGGGAAGCACCGCGCAATCAACTCTAAACCTACATCCAGCTGTATCCATCCTTCAACACATAACCAGTCTTTCTCGGAAACCGTCTATCTCAGACCTTCGAAAAGCATCCACTATACCAAGCTATGGTAATACTCTCGAACTACTTCCCCAGTACTCGGTGATGTCGGGGTTATCTTGCCACTAACCGTATAGGAGAGTTTTTCGATGTCGGCCGTCTTAAGTATTCTAGTACTGTCGCGATATGCTTGTGACGACAATACCCCGAAGCTCAACTCCCCGGGACACTGCCACAACCACTAATGTCAGGAGGCATCGAGAACAATATTCTCGTCACAAGGACATCGAAACAATCCAACAATACTCGCGAGATTCCTAAAAAAATTTGGTGCAATTTTTGAAAGTAGAAGAGGCAAGAGTAGTCGTCAGGAGTCCTCACCAGAGTGAAATGGGATGAGAAGCAAAGAAATCCTACTCTCCGATATAAATATAGGACTCAAAATATTTTCAGTGTGTGCCTAGACTCGACCGTCAACGATTCGATCAATCAGTGGGGGCTTCTAGGTCGGAGAAGGCTCTAATACCAACTTGTAATGCCCAGGATGGGACTATATCTCCTACGTGTCGAGGCACGACTTAGAGATATAAGCCCATTCTGGAATGATCGCAAGTTCGGTATCTTTGCACAACTCATGTAAAAGATGGGGATGGAAAACATAAAAATAGTTGGCTTACACTCGCCACGTCACCCAAATACATTACATGTTCAAACATCATTCAGATGAACATCACAGCCCATCTAAGGGTAAAGATCCAAATGTCAAGATACCAAACATAACATTAAACCACAGGTCTAGATCGAATCCTAGTAGAAGCTCTACTGATCAACCGGATAGTTCACGTAGTAACGGCTACGCTCCTCGTCGTACTCCCAGTTTAGCTCAGTGCCATCGCCTGTGTAGCTCACCATCGTACCTGCATCTGGGGTGTTGAAGTAACTTTGAGCCACAGAGGACTCAGCAATCCCATTCCCGGGTAACACAACTATTTAAGCCTTGGGTGTGGAACAAGGCTGAAGAAAGAACAAGAGGTGAAGGAAGAACAAGAGTCTGCAGCAGCATTAGCCTAGCTTACGTAAAAGAGAGCGAGAAGAGAAGGTGCCTCGGTCGAGAGATGATCACGAAGTGATCCTAACTAAAGCAAGTCAAACATAACCCCACCGTGTTCATCTCCCGAATCCCTTTCGGAAAATGACAGTCACGGTACTCACGCTGGTAGTGTATTGGAACATGGTGTCAAGTTTTCTACAACCGTATATTAACAAGCTCCCATCTGCAACATAACCGCGGGCACGGCTTTCGAAAGTTCATAAACCTGCAGGGGTGTTCCAACTTGGCCCATGACAAGCCCACAATCCGCGGAGTCGCAACTCCAAAGTGGGAAGGCCCGAGTATTCTCGGAATCCTGTGCTCAAGATACTCCAACTAAGGTAAGGCTAATCCAGCAAATCCTCCCGGCGTGCCGACACCCTGACAGTAGCCGCGCGTATCTAGTCTCAGGCCACGACCGGATGAGTCATCCTACAGGTGGATACCAGATACCTCGGGTTTCCCCAAGGCGGCCCCGTAGTCTGCTCGTTTCGGACCAACACTCATGTGGAGCACTGGCCCGGGGTTGTTGATTAAAATAAAAGGGATAGCTAGTCCCTATGCAAGTTTTTAGTTATTAGGCAAATAGTACCAATGTTGGGACTTGCTGGAAAAGACTTAGCACTTAGCGGTTTATCGAGGGGGTCCCATAACCCCAACCGTGTGAGGAACGCATAATCAAGGAACATAACACCGGTTTATGCGGTTCCTAGCGGCATGAGTGGAACAAATCACCAAGCAAAAGGCTTAGCCTTCCACCCATTGCCAATATATAGATGATTTCATTTAAGCATTTATATAGTGTGATATAACCCCACAAAACTTCAGCATGAAGCAAGCATGTTCAATCTTCACCTGCAACTAGCAATGCTATAAGAGGGCTGAGCGAAGCGTACTTAGCCATTCAACGGTTTGCATAGGTAGGGTGGTTAAACAGGTTCATGGTTACAAATAGGAGGCTGACAGGAAAAACATGGGCATCGAGGCAAAACTATAGAGCGATACTCTAGCAATAGGCAAAGATAGTAATGTTATCGGGGTTCGGTCATCTTGCCTGAAGAGTTGTCGATAGGATCGTAAGAGGGGTCCTCGTTCTCAACCTCGGTAGTAACCTCGTGCTCGTACTCGTACTCAGTCTCAGCTTCCGGCTCTACTCAACACAAACACACAAGACATGAAATCAACAAGATGTAATGCGCACACGAAAATGCTGGAAGCATGGCTGATGCACTAAGGAAGCAAAACAAATGCACTATGGAAGCACATGAAGTCTACAAAGGAAGCACAGTGTAATCGCACAAGGAGCATGGAAAATATGCATTCAAGAAAAATACTTCAAAACATGATAACAATAGGATATTATGAATATACATGAAAAATCACCCAAGTTTCATATAGGACTTGCTCAAAACGGAGCTACGGGCTAAAAGTTACACCCGAAACAATAAATACGCACAAGCTGAAAATAACAGCCACATAGCAACTTCGGAGCAATAGATAAATAAGCTACATCACTCAAACATCATGGCAATGAGCATGGACATAAACTAGACATATCCTACAGCAAATAAGTCCATTGGAGCATCCCCAAAGGAGCCATGGATCAATAGCAACAAGCTATGACATATAGAACTTGATAACAAAATCCTGACAGCAGTATTTTATTGCAACTTGGGAGCAAAAGTTAAATATGCTGCAGCCACTCAAATAAGCATGTGAGAACATGAATGGATATCCAACAACTTATACAACAAGGAATCATCAAGATTCACCCCAAAACTATCATGGATTGGCCTAGAACAATAAGCAAACATGGCATCTGAAAAATTACAGATTCCAGACTTAGTGAAATTTCACTAAGTGTTAAAACCGCAGTTTCATCATGGCATCTTTGAGAGCAAGTTTAAGTCACCTCAAAGCATATCAAGACAATTGGTAAGAACCACAGTAAAGTACACATGATGGTGAATCCAAAACCTATAAGCATGCATCATGGGGACAAACACAACAATAGCAACGAGCTCCGCTACGAGGCATCTCGTAACAAGTTTAACAACTTAACAGCCACATAGCACTTTGCAACGGAGATAAACATGTCAAGATGAAATCTATCATGCAAGCTAAAGCAATCAACATGTAGAGCATTTCATGACGAACACGTGGACATCTCATTTGCATCATTTGGATAAACATGCAAAAAGTTATCACCTTGCAAAGATGGCATGAAAACATCTACTAACAGCAGTTTATAACAAGATGCACTCTTGCAACAGATTTTTTAAGCATCTAGATGATCTCAAACATGCATGGCATAATGGAACAAAAAGTAGTACATGTCTCCACGAACAATTTGACATATCATTCACTCAAATCGGACCATCACACAAAAAGTTATCCACGTTTTAAAACTGCATTAGAGATCAAAAATTCTGGGGACTTAGCAGAAAAAGAGACTACCTCCGGGTCAACAAAAAAAGTCAACGCGGGTCGAAGCTGGAGCGGATCGGGCTGGCTCGCGGATCGGGTGCGGCGCGGGCCCACGGGTTAACGGGTCGGGCGGCTGACCCGTTAGGGTTCGGCCTCCCCAGGCAGATCGGATCGACGCGGCAGGGGGATCGGGGATCCCGATCGGTGGCGGCCTATCTCGCGCGCGGGGGTGGGCCGGCCCGCAGAGTGGCGGGCGCTGGCGATTGGAGGTGGCCGGCTGGGCCTAGGGTTCGGCCCAGGCGGCGGGAGGGATGGATCGGCCCGGCGGCCTGGCTGGCGAGGGGATCGCGATCGGGGGCTCCTCCCCCGATCAGATCGAGGGGGCGGCGGCGAGGCCCTTCGAGGCCGGTGGCGGGGCGAGCTGCGGGAGCCGGCGGGAGGTGGCCCGGCCGGTGGGGTGGCGGCGCCGGCCGACGGGGACGGTGCGGTGGCCGGAGAGGGTGGCGGCGCGGCGGCTCTTGGCGGCGGGGAACCTCCTCCGGCGAGGATTCCGGCGACCGGCGGGGATTCCGGCGAGCTCCGGCAAGCTCCTCCGGCGAGCTCCGGCCGGAGAGGAAGGAGGAGGCTGGAGGTAGGGGATGAGGGGGCTAGGGTTTCCTAGGGCAAAATTGGGGAAGGTGGACAAATATATAGGCACAAGGAGCTAGGGTTGTCCAAATGAGGTGTGGTTTTCGGCCACGCGATCAGAATTGGATGGCCTAGATGAAGGGAGGGGTTTGGGTTGGTTTGATGGGCTGTTGGAGGGGTGTCTTGGGCCTCAAAATGGAGGTACTTTGAGCCCACGAGAATAACTGTTGGAGCACCAAACGAACTCCAAACGCGACGAGATTTGACAGGCGGGTTACACACACCAAAACAACAACACACGACAAGTCTCACGCCAAACCGGAAACGTCACACGGCCAAACACCAAAGTAGGCCTCGGGGATGCCACGGACACATGAGGGAGCTCCGGAACGCGAAACGGACAACGGAAGGAACGCGTGGAACCGGATGCAAACGACAACACAAATGCAATGCGATGCACATGACTACATGATATGGATGAATGCCACACACGCACATGACAAAAGGACGAAAACCCGAAAAGACAAAGAACCCGGAATGGAATAGATGAAGCCAGAGATATTATATATATCCCAAAAGGGAAAGTATTACATCCGGGGCATTACATGCTGGGGGAAGGAGGCGGGGTGGCAGCGCGGGGGTAGGAGGCGGGGCAGTGGTTGATGTCCTCGGGGCGCTCCGCGCTAGAAACCTATTTAAGTGGGGGTGTTATGAGAATAAGGTTTTTGTTATGAGAATAAAGTCTTAAGAGGTGTTATGAGAATAGACCCACCCTATATATATAAGTAGACCAAAACGATTCTGCATCTACTACTATTACTCCACACATTGACCGCTATCCAGCATGCATCCAGAGTATTAAGTTCATAAGAACAGAGTAACGCCTTAAACAAGATGACATGATGTAGAGGGGTAAACTCATGCAATATGATATAAACCCTATATTTTTATCGTCGACAGCAAAATACAATACGTGCCTTGCTGCCCCTACTATCACTGGGAAAGGACACCGCAAGATTGAACCCAAAGTTAAGCACTTCTCCCATTGCAAGAAAGATCAATCTAGTAGGCCAAACCAAACTGATAATTCGAAGAGACTTGCAAATATATTTTAATCATGCATATAAGAATTCAGAGAAGAACCAAATATTGTTCATAGATAATCTTAATCATAAACCCACAATTTATCGGATCTCGACAAACACACCGCAAAATGAATTACATCGAATAGATCTCCAAGAAAATCGGGGAGAACTTTGTATTGAGATCCAAAGAGAGAGAAGAAGCCATCTAGCTAATAACTATGGACGCGAAGGTCTATGGTAAACTACTCACAACTCACTGGAGAGGCTATGGTGTTGATGTAGAAGCCCTCCGTGATCGATTCCCCCTCTGGTGGAGCTCCGGAACAGGCCCCAAGATGGGGTCTCACGGGTAAAGAAGGTTGCGGCGGTGGAAATAGGGTTTCGTGGTGCTCTCGGATGTTTTCAGGGTATATGAGTATATATATAGGACGAAGAAGTATGTTGTTGGAGCTACAAGGGTCCCACGAGGGTGGGGGCACGCCCTCCTGCCTCGTGGCCACCTCGTGGCTTCCCTGTCGTGTACTCCAAGTCTTCTGGGTTGCATTTGTTCCAAAACGATCCTCCCAAAGGTTTCATTCCATTTGGACTCCGTTTGATATTCCTTTTTTGCGAAACACTAAAATCGGCAAAAAACAACAATTTGCACTGGGCTTTGGGTTAGTAGGTTAGTCCCAAAAATAATATAAAAGTGTATAATGAAGCCCATTAAACATCCAAAACAGATAATATAATAGCATGGAACAATAAAAAATTATAGATACGTTGGAGACGTATCAAGCATCCCCAAGCTTAATTCCTGCTCGTCCTCGAGTAGGTAAATGATAAAAACAGAATTTTTGATGTGGAATGCTACCCAACATAATTCTCAATTTAATTTTTTTACTGTGGCGTGAATGTTCAAATCCGAAAGATTCAAGGCAAAAGTTTAATATTGACATAAGAATAATAATACTTCAAGCATACTAACAAAGCAATTATATCTTCTCAAAATAACATGGCCAAAGAAAGTTCATCCCTACAAAATCATATAGTCTGGCTATGCTCTATCTTCATCACACAAAATATTTAAATCATGCACAACCCCGCTTTCAGCCAAGCAATTGTTTCATACTTCAATTTTTTTTCAAACTTTTCAACTTTCATGCAATACATGAGAGTGAGCCATGGATATAGCACCATAGGTGGAATAGAGTGGTGGTTATGGAGAAGACAAAAAGGAGGAATATAGTATCACATCAACTAGGCGTATAGATGGGCTATGGAGATGGCCATCAATAGATATCAATGTGAGTGAGTAGGGATTGCCATGCAACGGATGCACTAGAGCTATAAGTGTATGAAAGCTTAACTAAAGAAACTAGTGGGTGTGCATCCAACTCGCTTGCTCACGAAGAGCTAGGGAATTTTGAGGAAGCCCATCATTGGAATATACAAGCCAAGTTCTATAATGAAAATTCCCACTAGTATATGAAAGTGACAACATATGAGACTCTTTATCATGAAGATCATGGTGCTACTTTGAAGCACAAGTGTGGAAAAAGGATAGTAGTGACGACCAACATGTGTACGGGATCTATCTTAGTCCTTTCGATAAGTAAGAGTGTCGAACCCAACGAGGAGCAGAAGGAAATGATAGGCAGTTTTCAGTAAGGTATTTTCTGCAAGCACTGAAATTATTGGTAACATATAGTTTTGTGATAAGGTAATTGGTAGCAAGTGATAAATAGTAAAAGTAAATAAGGTGCAGCAAGATGGAGCAACCCTTTTTGTAGCAATGGACAAGCCTGGACAAACTCTTATATGAAGGAAAACACTCCCGAGGACACATGGGAATTATCGTCAAGCTAGTTTTCATCACGATCATCTGATTCACGTTCGGTACTTTGATAATTTGGTATGTGGGTGGACCGGTGCTTGGGTGCTGTCCTTACTTGGACAAGCCTCCCACTTATGATTAACCTCTAATTCAAGCATCCGCAACTACAAAAGAAGTATTAAGGTAAACCTAACCATAGCATGAAATAAGTGGATCGAAATAAGTGGATCCAAATCAGCCCCTTACGAAGCAACGCATAAACTAGGGTTTAAGCTTCTTTCACTCTAGCAACCCATCATCTACTTATTACTTCCCAATGCCTTCCTCTAGGCCCAAATAATGGTGAAGTGTCATGTAGTCGATGTTCACAAGACACCACTAGAGGAGAGACAACATACATCTCATCAAAATATCGAATGGATACCAAATTCACATGACTACTTATATCAAGACTTCTCCCATGTCCTCAGGAACAAAAGTAACTACTCACAAGACATAATATTGTTCATGATCAGAGGGGTATTAATATGCATAATGGATCTGAACATATGATCTTCCACCAAGTAAACCTACTAGCATCAACTACAAGGAGTAATCAACAATACTAGCAACCCACAGGTACCAATCTAAGGTTTGGATACAAAGATTGGATACAAGAGATGAACTAGGGTTTGAGAGGAGATGGTGCTGGTGAAGATGTTGATGAAGATAACCCTCCCCAAGATGGGAGAGTTGTTGGTGATGACGGCGGTGACGATTTCCCCCTCCCGGAGGGAAGTATCCCCGACAGATCAGCTCTGCCGGAGCCATAGATTGGTTTCTGCCAAGGTTCCTCCTCGAGATGGCGGCGTCTGGTCCCGAAAGCCTCATTCTGATTTTTTCCAGGTCAAAACACCTCATATAGGAGAAGATGGGCATCGGGGGGTCATCGTGTGGCCCACGAGGCAGGGGGGCGCACCCAGAGGGGGGGGGGCGCCCCCACCCTCGTGGACAGGTGGTGGCCCCCCTGGTGAATCTCCTTCACCAGATATTTTTTATATTTTCTGAAATGGTGTCCCATGGAGTTTCAGAGATTTTTGAGTTGTGAAGAAGAGGTTTCCAATGGTTGCTCCTTTTCCAGCCCAGAATTCCAGCTGCCGGCATTCTCCCTCCTCATGTAAACCTTGCAAAATAAGAGAGAAAAGGCATAAGTATTGTGACATAATGTGTAATAACAACCCATAGTGCAATAAATATCAACATAAAAGCATGATGCAAAATGGACGTATCAACTCCCCCAAGCTTAGACCTCGCTTGTCCTCAAGCGAAAGCCGAAATCGAAAAATATGTCCACATGTTTAGAGATAGAGGTGTCGATAAAAAAATAAATACGGGCATGAGGGCATCATGATCATTCTTTTAACAACAACACACATAAATTGTCATATGATTCTTATGCTAAAGTAACAATTCATTCACAATGTCAAGTATGAATCAGAAACTTCATTGAAAACCAACAAACTATGATCTCAGCCATTGAAGCAATTGCAATTTATCATAATATCGGAAAGAGTCAATATAAGAGCTTTTCAGCAAGCCTACATACTCAACTATCATATAGTCTTTCACAATTGCTCACACTCACACAATACTTATGGGTATGGAGTTTTAATCGAACATAGAGAAAGATAGGGGCTTATGGTGTTGCCTCCCAACCTTTTACCTCAAGGGTAATGTCAACAGTAATAGACCATGATAACTTACATCCAAGTGGGTATATATGTCAGGATCTTTCCAACACAGTGCGCTTGCCAAAGGATAAAATGTAAAAAGGAAAGGTGATTTTCACCTTGACTATTATAAGGCAAGAATAATAGATAGGCCCTTCGCAGAGGGAAGCAGATGTTGTCATGTGCTTTTATGGTTGGATGCACAAAGTCTTAGCGCAAAAGAACGTCACTTTATATTGCGACTTGTGATAAGGACCTTTATTATGCAGTCCGTCGCTTTTATTACTTCCATATCACAAGATCGTATAAATCTTATTTCCTCCACACTAATAAATCACACATATTTTAGAGAGTTTGCAAACATGACAACTTACTTGAAGGATCTTACTCAATCCATAGGTAGGTATGGTGGACTCTCATGGCAAAACTGGGTTTAAGGATGTATGGAAGCACAAGTAGTATCTCTACTTGGTGCAAAGAATTTTGGCTAGCATGAGGGGGAAAAGCAAGCTCAACATGTTGGATGATCCATGACAATATACTTTATTTTAGATATAAGAAAACATAACCCATTATGTTGTCTTCCTTGTCCAACATCAACTCTTTAGCATGTCATATTTTAATGAGTGCTCACAATCATAAAAGATGTCCAAGATAGTATATTTGTATGTGAAATCTCTCTTTCTTTATTACTTCCTATTAATTGCAACGACGACCCAAAACTATGTTTGTCAACTTTCAACAACTTTTATTCATCATACTCTTTCTATGTGAAGTCTTTACTTCCCATAAGATCAATATGATCTCTTTGATACTTTTTATATTTTCGTTTATTCTATCATGACCCAAGTGAGGAAATCTAGCCCTTGACTCAACACTAATATTTATTATATAGCTCATGGACTCGATTACAAAGGTAAATATCATAAAGCAAAAACTCACAACTAGATCATGTTAACTTTATTCTAATAGATCAAGATACTACCAAAAGGATCAAACTAAGAAAAACGGTAAAGATATGAGTGTGATGGTGATGCGATAGCGGGGCACCTCCCCCAATCTTGGCAGTTGCCAAGGGGAGTGCCCATACCCATATGATTATGTCTCCTTCTTCAAAGTTGGTGATGATGGAGTTGAAAGTAGTGACGCCAGATCATCGTACATCGAGCATAGGAGATCCTCCAACTTGCGGATAATACCTTTGAGTGCACCTATATGCTCCTTCAACAAAATATTTTAACTTGTGAGATACTTGTTTTGTATTTGAGCTAACTCAATCATCTTGAAGGCTTCAATCTCAGTTGAAGTAAAAAGGTTTGTAAGGGGTTGAAGGATGTCTTCTTCTCCTATTGCCGGAGCCTAATCTTCCACCGCCTTCTTGACCCTATTCTCCTTGTTGATCTCCTCGGGTCCTTCCCTCTTTAGATCTGTCTTCATTAGCCAAGCATCGTTGCCCTCATTGTTGGAGGAGGAGGACGACATGGTGCCTGGCCTTGTCAACCCTAGCAGAAAAATAGCTCGAAACAAGAACATTGGATTTTTGCGTGATACGGTGGTCAAAACCTTTGGGAGAATATATAATGATTTTTTACCGACCAAAAGGAGTAACATACAAGAAATCGGAGTCCGGGAGGCACACGAGGTGCCCACGAGGCAGGGGCACGCCCAGGGGAAGGGGGCGCGCCCTCCACCCTCGTGGACGGCTCGTGTCTCTTCCGGACTGCCTCTTATTTTTCTATTTTCTAAATATTCCAAAACGGTGAAAAATTGCCATTAGAACTGTTTTGTAGTCGGTTTACTTACCGTACCACATACCTTTTCCTTTTCGGGGTCTGAATCATTCTGGAAAGTATCCCTTATGTATTCCTCCGGGGTTACGGTTTCAGTAACATTGGTTTCAACATTTATAGGATTACCTGAGATATAATGTTTGATTCTTTGACTGTTCACCACCTTCGGATTTGTGCCTTCGAAGTAGTTGATTTTTATGGCACCGGAACGATAGACCTCCTCGATGATGTAAGGACCTTCCCATTTAGAGAGAAGCTTTCCTGCAAAAAAATCTTAAATGAGAGTTGTATAGCAAGACATAATCACCTATGTTAAACTCACGCTTTTGTATCCTTTTGTCATGCCATATTTTAACCTTTTTTTTAAACAGCTTGGCATTCTCATAGGCCTGGGTTCTCCATTCATCAAGAGAGCTAATGTCAAATAACCTCTTCTCACCGGCAAGTTTGAAATCATAATTGAGCTCTTTAATACCCCAATATGCCTTATGTTTTAGCTCAAGAGGTAAGTGACATGCTTTTCCATATACCATTTTATATGGAGACATACCCATAGGATTTTTGTATGCAGTTCTATAGGCCCATAATGCATCATTAAGTTTCTTGGACCAATTCTTTCTAGACCTATTAACTGTCTTTTGCAAAATTAATTTCAGCTCTCTGTTACTTAGTTCTACTTGACCACTAGTGTGTGGGTGATAAGGGGATACAATTCTATGGTTAACATCATACTTTGCAAGCATTTTACGGAAAGCACCATGAAGAAAGTGTGAACCACCATCAGTCATTAAGTATCCAGGGACTCCAAACCTCGGGAAAATAACTTCTTTAAGCATCTTAATAGAGGCGTTGTGATCAACACTACTAGTTGGAATAGCTTCTACCCACTTAGTAACGTAATCAACAGCAACTAAAATATGTGTATACCCATTAGAGGAAGGAAACGATCCCATATAGTCAAAGCCCCAAACATCAAATGGTTCAATAACAAGAGAATAATTCATAGGCATTTCTTGACGTCTACTAATATTACCAATTCTCTGACATTCATCACAAGATAAGACAAACTTACGGGCATCCTTGAAGAGAGTAGGCCAATAGAAACCAGATTGCAATACCTTATTTGCAGTTCTATCTCCAGCATGGTGTCCTCCATAAGCTTCGGAGTGGCACTTGCGTAGGATCTGTTCTTGTTCATGCTCAGGTACACAAGGTCTAATAATACCATCTACTCCTTCTTTGTAAAGATGTGGGTCATCCCAGAAGTAATGCCTCAAATCATAGAAGAACTTTTTCTTTTGCTGGTATGTGAAGCTAGGAGGTATAAACTTAGCAACAATGTAATTAGCATAATCAGCATACCAGCAGTACGAGAAGTATTTATGACAGCTAATTGTTCATCAGGAAAGCTATCATCAATAGGTTGTGGGTAATCAAGTATATTCTCTAGCCTAGAAAAGTTATCTGCTACGGAGTTCTCAGCTCCCTTTCTATCAATAATATGCAAATCAAATTCTTGCAGCAAGCGAACCCATCTAATAAGTCTAGGTTTAGCATCTTTCTTTTCCATAAGGTATTTGATAGCAGCATGATCAGTGTGAATAGTTACTTTAGAATCAAAATATAAGGTCTAAACTTATCACAAGCAAATACAACTGCTAAAAATTCTTTCTCAGTAGTAGCATAATTTCTCTGGGCACTGTCTAGAGTTTTACTAGCATATTGGATAACATCCAATTTCTTATCAACTATTTGTCCTAGAACAACACCTACAACATAATCACTAGCATCGCACATAATCTCAAAGGGTAAATTCCAGTCAGGAGGCTAGACAATAGGTGCATAGATCAATGCTTTCATAAGTATTTCAAATGCTTCTAGAAAATCATCATCAAAAACAAAAGGAATATCTTTTTGTAAGAGATTATTCAGAGGCCTGGAGATTTTGGAGAAATCTTTAATGAACCTCCTATAAAACCCAGCATGACCAAGGCAACTTCGTATACCTTTGATGTCCTTGGGACATGGCAACTTTTCAATAGCATCAACTTTAGCTTTGTCAACTTCAATACCTCTTTCAGAAATTTTATGTCCCAAGACAATGCCTTCATTAACCATAAAGTGGCACTTCTCCCAATTCAAGACAAGATTAGTGTCTTCACATCTCTACAAAACTCGATCAAGTATGCTCATGCAATCATCAAAAGAAGTTCCGTAAACGGAGAAATCATCCATGAAAACCTCAACAATCTTTTCACAAAAATCTGAGAATATAGCCATCATGCATGTTTGAAAGATAGCAGGTGCATTACATAAACCAAAAGACATACGTCTATAAGCAAAGGTACCGAAAGGACAAGTAGAAGTGGTCTTTTCTTGATCCCCTTTTGACACAAGTATTTGAGAGAAACCAGAATAACAATCTAGAAAGCAAAAATGAGTATGTTTGGATAACCTTTCTAGCATTTGATCAATAAAAGGCAAAGGGTAATGATCTTTCTTAGTGGCTTTATTTAATTTGCAGAAATCAATTACCATCCTATAACCTATAACAATTCTTTGCGGGATCAATTCATCTTTATCATTAGGAACAACAGTCATACCTCCCTTCTTAGGGACACAATGGACAACACTTACCCACTGGCTATCAGCAACTGGGTAGATAATACCTGCCTCTAGAAGCTTTAGTATTTCCTTCCTTACCACTTCTTTCATCTTAGGATTTAACCATCGTTGATGATCAATAACCAGTTTAGCGTCCTCTTCCAATTTTATCTTGTGTTGGCATAAAGTGGGACTAATGCCCTTAAGATCATCCAGAGTATATCCAATAGCAGCACGATGCTTCTTCAGAGTTTTCAATAATTTTTCTTCTTCCTGCTCTGAAAGGTTAGCACTAATAATAAGAGGATATATCTTCTTTTCATCGAGATAAACATACTTAAGATTATCAGGTAAAGGCTTAAGTTCAAACACGGGATCACCCTTGGGTGGAGGAGGATCCCCTAGGATTTCAACAGGCAAGTTGTTTTTCAATTACGGGTCCCTGCTTAAAGAATATTTCTTATATTTCCCTTCTCTCATTCATATACATATCATTTTCATGGTCTAGGTGATATTGTTCTAACAGATCGTTAGGAGGCAAAACAATAGAAGCAAGACCAATAATTTCATCCTTACTAGGTAATTCTTTATCATGGGGTTGTCTATGAAATTTAGCAAAGTAAAAATCATGAGACATATCCCCTAAACCAACAGTAACAATATCTTTTAGGCAGTCTATCTTAGCATTAACAATATTCAAGAATGGTCTACCAAATATAATGGGACAAAAATCATCTTGTGGGGAACCAAAAACAAGAAAATCAACAGGGTATTTAACTTTCCCACGCAAAACTTCAACATCTCTAACAATCCCGATTGGTGAAATAGTGTCTCTATTAGCAAGCTTAATAGTGACATCAATACCTTCTAGCTCAGCGGGTGCAATATCAGGCATAATTTCATCATATAAGGATATAGGTATTACACTCGCACTAGCACCTACGTCACATAAACCATGATAGCAATGATCTATTATTTTAACAAAAATAACAGGGAAGCCTACAATAGGTCTATGTTTATTCCTAGCATCGGGTTTGGCTATTCTAGCAGCTTCCTCTTGGAGGTAAATAACATGTCCATCTAAATTTCAACCAAGAGATCTTTAACCATAGCAACAATAGGTTCAACTTTAATTTTCTCAGAGGGTGTAGGTGTTCTAGTACTACTCTTACAAACCACAGTTGAAGCTTTAGCATGATCCTTTATTCTAACAGGGAAAGGTGGTTTCTCAATATAAGTAGTAGGAACAATAGGATCAACATTATAAGTGATAGTCTTTTCTTCAACTTTAACAGGTTCAACTACTTTTACTTCAATGTGAGGATGGTATTTAAACCACTTCTCCTTGGGAAGATCAAGATGAGTAGCAAATGATTCACAGAAAGAAGCTACTATCTCAGGGTCAAGTCCATATTTAGTGCTAAACTCACGGAAAACATCGGTATCCATAAAAGCTTTAACACAATCAAACTTAGGGGTCATACCTGACTCCTTACCTTCGTCGAGATCCCAATCTTCAGAGTTGTGTTTAATTATTTCCAATAAATCCCATTTGAATTCAACAGTCTTCATCATAAAAGAACCAGAACAAGAATTATCGAGCATCGTGCCATTATTGAGAGAAAGCCGAGCTTAAAATTTTTGAATGATCATTTTTCTTGAGAGCTCATGATTGGGGCATGAATATAACATTGACTTAAGCTTCCCCCCAAGCTTGAGCGATGCTTTCTCCTTCGGGAGGCCAAAAATTATATATATAATTATGATCACGATGAACCTGATGCATAGGGTAGAACTTCTGATGAAATTCCAACTTTATTCGATTATAGTTCCATGATCCGATATCATCACATAGCCTAAGCCATGTCAATGCGTCTCCCTTCAAAGATAAAGGGAATACCTTCTTCTTGATAACATCCTCGGGCATATCTGCAAGCTTAAATAATCCACAAACTTCATCCACAAAGATTAGATATAAATCGGGATGCAGTGTTCCGTCTCTTGTAAAAGGATTATCCAGCAGTTTTTCTATCATACCCGAAGGAATTTCAAAGCAAACATTTTCAGTAGGTGCAGTAGGTTGAGGAGCAACTCTTTGCTCTTCTGGTCGGGGTGAAGATACCTCGAACAAGCCCCTCAAAGGATGATGAGCCATAGTAAGAAGTGACAGTAACATATGATCTTCCA
>LR738715.1:333867534-333899159 GCA_902687465.1 Secale cereale
GGAGCAGAGGGAAGAACTGCAGCGCAGGAACGACCAAGCTCTCTAGACCCCCATCGTCGGGGAAACCCCTGAGGCTTAGGACTTGGAGGCTGCGCAGGTACTCTGGCTGAGCGTGCATGCCTGGAGAATCTTCAGCAGGCACTTGACGACCATGCCCGCAGGCAACTCCCAAGTTCCACTCAACGACATCGACAGTTGTTCCCGACTAGACCCCGGGATGAGTGTCAAGTATACTGCACTCCAATCCAAAGTGTTGCAGTAGCTGCGCGTATTGCAGATTCAATCCAACCGTCTTGGTCCGAAGCTGGTCAACAGATTCGGTCACTGCTCAAGGTGGCTGGAGAACAAAATTCGGCTGTTTCCCAGTCACGCCATAGGATTCATAGTAGGTCCGTCATGGCGGATACAATTCAGTCGGCACACAGCTCGAGATTGCCTCTGCGGCATGAAGATCGTGGTTATCGCCAGGACCAGTACCTGGGTTGAGGCCATGGGCAGTTTGGCACTCGATACCATCGTGATGATCGCTGTCGAGTGCCCATGCCCCCTTCAAGGCATGGTTCATACACGCTCCAGCGGTATGATGACAGGCGCCCTTACGATGACAAGCGGAGGATTCCAGTCGACCCTCGTGAGCCTAGTTTTGATGCAAGGCTAGTCCTCGTTCAGGGCGTGGTTGACAGAGGCAGGGCTAACAGAGAAGGTTTTGACAGAGATAACCCAAGTGGTAGCAGAGCATTCATCTCTGGGCCCGATTGTTTTAGTAGAGCCATTCGAGCTGCTGAGAATCCTCCCAACTTTTAGGTTGGCTGCAGGAGTGAGGAAGTTTACTAGCGAGTCAAAGCGAGACACGTGGTTAGAGGATTACTGAGTGGCAGTGCTAATTGGTGGAGGCAATGACGAAGTGGCCATGAAGCACCTGCCCCTGATGCTTGAAGGCTCGGCCAAAGCATGGTTTAACTAGTTAGCCCCAGCTAGCATATATTGTTGGGAAGACTTGGCTTGAGTGTTTATCAAAACATTCGAAGGCACCTGCAAGCAACTAGCTGGACTGACTGAATTGCAGCACTGCATCCAGAAGCCGAATGAGACCTTGAGGGATTATATCCAGTGGTGGACCACACTTCACCATGTGGTGGAAAATGTTTCTGAACACCAAGCAGTTTGCGCTTTCAAGGAAGGCGTTAGGTACAGAGAGCTCATCCTGATGTTTGGTCGCTCCAGGGCCATGACTCTGTACCGAATGATGGATATAGCCACTCGGTATGCAAATGGCGAAGAGGAGGACCGACTCCGCAGTGGCAATGGGAAGGCTACAGATCCTGACACCGGGGACAGAAATCTCAATCGGAAACAGAAATGCAAAGCTAAAGCCACATGTTAGGTAGAAGCCGCGGTGGTGAATACACACGGAAAGTTCAAAGGATAGCCCAAGGATCATTGGGTACCCAAAAAGATGAAAGATCAGTCGGGCCGGGATGTCCCAGACCTTCCGTGTGCCATTCACACAAAATAAGAATGAGGAGGGTAACCCGATTTTACCCAAACATACCACTCGACAGTGCAGATTCCTCATTCAGTGGTTCCGTGAGGGTTAGCAGAGTGAGAAAGGCTCTGACAAGGATGAGGATGAAGAAAAGGCATACGATTACCCAAAGGTCAATGCTACTTTGTTGATTTTTGCTGATGTCGAGAGCAAGAGTCGACTAAAAGTCATCAACCAAGAGGTAAACATGGTTGCTCCGGCAACTACAACGTGCCTCAAGTGGTCAAAGACTCCTATCACCTTCGACCAGTCAGATCACCCAGCTCACGTTGCTACCCCCGGGCGACAGGCTTTGGTGGTCGACCCATTCATCGGAGGCATTCGGTTGCACAAAGTTCTCATGGATGGTGGCAGTGGTTTGAACATTCTGTATGCTGAGACCATCCAGGGGATGGGCATTCCGATGTCCCGACTCAGTGAAAGCCACATGCAGTTCCATGGAGTCATTCCAGGGAAGAAGGCGAAATCACTCGGACAGATTGCTTTGGATGTGGTTTTTGGTGATTCAAATAATTTTTGCAAGGAAAAGTTGACGTTTGAAATGCT
The DNA here is from genome assembly GCA_902687465.1 of Secale cereale. Lineage (NCBI taxonomy): Eukaryota > Viridiplantae > Streptophyta > Magnoliopsida > Poales > Poaceae > Secale > Secale cereale. Next base: position 333,869,627 of record LR738715.1, read on the forward strand.
AGACTTTCACAATGCCTATCATGCTATTCTGGACAGGCTGGAATATGCTCGTTTCATGGCCCGTCCATGTTACGTGTACCTCAAGTTGAAGATGCTCGGGCCCAAAGGCGTTATTATGGTCACTGAGAGTAGGTAGAGAGCGGAGGAATGCCTCTAGAAGGGATCCACGATCGCTGATGAGAACATGGAACTGGTAGAGATGGAAGAGTACAAGAAGAATGCTGACCCAAGTGAATTGCTCCATTCCGAGAATGAAACAGTCGAAGAAGAGGTGTCTAGAGGGGGTGATTAGACACTCAACAAGAAAAATAGCAGTTTTTATGATCTTTGAGTTGAGGTAGAGTTTTTAGCATAATTTCAAACATTCACAATACATTTCAAGCAAGCATGCCAAGAGTGTATGAGCAGCGGAAAGTAAAGCATGCAAGTTGCAAGAAAGTAAAGGGATGGGATTGGAGTGTGCAAACACAATTGAAGACACGGATGTTTTTGGCATGGTTCTGATAGGTGGTGCTGTCGTACATCCACGTTGATGGAGACTTCAACCCATGAAGGGTAACGACTGTGCGAGTCCATGGAGGGCTCCACCCACAAAGGGTCCACGAAGAAGCAACCTTGGCTATCCCACCATGGCCATTGCCCATGAAGGACTTACCTCACTAGGGTAGATCTTCACGAAGTAGGCGATCTCCCTGCCCTTACAAACTCCTTGGTTCAACTCCATAATCTTGTCGGAGGCTCCCAAGTGACACCTAACCAATCTAGGAGACACCACTCTCCAAAAGGTAATAGATGGTGTGTTCATGATGAACTCCTTGATCTTGTGCTTCAAATGATAGTCTCCCCAACACCCAACTCTCTCTCACATATTTGGATTCGGTAGAAAGATGATTTGAGTGGAAAGCAACTTGGGCAAGATTAGAGATCAAGATTCATATGGTAGGATTGGAATATCTTGGTCTCAACACATAAGTAGGTGGTTCTCTCTCAGAAAATGAGAAATGGAAGTGTAGGCTTGTTCTGATGGGTTTCTCCACAAATGAAGAGTGGGTGGAGGGGTATATATAGCCTCCACACAAAATCTAACCGTTACACACAATTCACCAACTCGGTGGGACCGAATCATGAAACTCGGTCGGACCGATTCAGTTCAAAATGTGAACGTCAGGCCTTTCGGTGGGACCGATATGATCAACTCGGTGGGACCGATTTCATTAGGGTTAGGGCATAATGTAATCTTGGTGATACCGATCACATCAACTCCTTGAGACCGATTCCTGTAATTGGCAAACAAAGAGTTGGCCAGGCAAACTCGATGGGACCGATTCGCTCATTTCGATGAGACCGAAATGTTATGACAGGGAAACAAAGAGTTTGCATTGCGAACTCGGTGAGACCGATTCTCACATCTCGGTTAAACCGAAATGTTTCAAATAGGAAACACATAGTTTGCAATCCCATCTCGGTGAGATCGAGATCCCTATCGGTGAGACCGAACTGATTAGGGTTTCTGGCTATCGCTATGTGAAATGAACTCTGTGGCGCCGGATATATCAAATCAGTGGGGCCAAGTTTGACTTTTGGTGTAGGACATATGTGGATATGAGAAAGTGGTTGAGGGATTTGGAGCATATCACTAAGAACTTTGAGAAAGCAAGCCATTAAGCAACACCTCATCCCCTTTTAATAGTATTGGCTTTCCTATGGACTCAATGTGATCCTGGATCACTGAAATAGAGAATGTAGAGTCCTGAGCTTTGATCTTTTGCCAATCTTCCGTCCTTAGCATCTTGAAGGGGTTCCACATCCTCTTGTCCATGTCACTCCACCATTGAACTCATGTGAAATATACTAGGTAAAACATCAAAGCATGCGACCGTGGGTGCGGCCCCGGGTGGCTGCCTCAGCCCACCTCCACCGCTTTCTGACCTCGCACTCTGTGATCGCCTTGACGTCGATCCGAGTCGCCGGGGGGCTACCGAGTCGCCATCTCCGAGTCGCTCCTATCGCGCTTTGAACCGGCCCCTACTGCAGCTCGCCTGGCTCTTCCCCTGCCGCCGTGAGATTAATCATTCGCCGTCCAAACCACCTCTCTTAGCCGGCCCCGTTTTCTGCTTCTAAAGCTTCCCTGATGGATGTGAAGGAAAAAAGTGATTCATCCATTGATCCGTCAGCACGAGGAGATAGTACTAAGGCGATGATCCATCAGCATAAAAGGAAAAGGAGTCAGACCAATAACACGACCCTGAGAAGGACTCAAACTCCCAGCGGATCGCATCCTCTGGTTTCCGACGAGTCAATGGCCGCCTCGCGCCGATCCGAGTTATGACTGTGGGTCGTGGTTTCACTTTGAATCGCGGCAAACCGCCTTCAGCTTCTGCTGCCAGTCGCCGTGGCCTCGAGCTGCCGTCTCCAAATCATCGTGCTGGACAAGTCATCGCTACATATGTCAAGCCAGACCTGCATCCGCATCGAGCCGCTATCACTTCTGTGAGTTGCAGTCTCGTGTTGCTCGTACCACCTCGTCAACAGGCCGACCACCGCCGTCATCATAAACCGTTTCGACGGACGCATCCCGTCGGTTTAACCTGACGGCTTCGCCCGCCATCCGAGGGTCGCAGCTGCCTTGCCTCCCTATGTCAGAGCCGCCGCCGGCCGAGGGCCGCCGAAGTCGCCGTCTGCGCCATTCCCTGTTTAAAGCATCACTGCTGCCCTGGTAAACTCGTCAGCCCCGCCTGGGTCGCCTCAACTGTCGTGGGTTCCGCGCCCTGCGTGCATGCCCCCGCCGCTTCACCACACTGGCGGGTCGTGCTCGTGCCCGGCCCCACGAGCCGGACGAACTGCCCGTGAGCCGCCGCATTGGATTTTGAGCCGCCAGCCTCTGCTGCCGCGACCCGACTTGCTCTGAGCCACGTCGACTTTTCGCCGGGCTTCGCTGCCGCGGACCGCCTCTGTACGGTCGCCCCTGAGTCACGTCGCACCGCCCCCGGCCGGAGCTCCGCTGCTGAGCCACTTCGGTCGAGCGGCCCTGCCAGGGCCTCATCGTGCCACCTCCGGCTGCCTGTGAGACACCCGTTGCCACCTCTGCCAGCTTCAAGTCGCTACGGTCCCAGCCAGGTCACCACTGTTGCAGTCGCCATCACATCGACTCACCTTGCTTAAAGGCGAAGGCGCCTACCATCTGCTTTAAAATCGCCGCCGTCCTCGCCTTGGTCGCCTCGCCGCAGCTCCGAGCGCGACCCGGACTGTTGCTGCCGCTCCTTCCGTCACTACGGGTCGTTTACATGACTCGCCTTGCTCATGATCCGCCACTGCTGCCGGTCTATCACGAAGATCCAAGCAATAAAAACAGAAGGATTGGGAGATAAAATCAGATCATATATCATTGAGCATCAGTGCATGTACATGGGAGTTTAAACAAAAATACGAGAGATGCTCAAATCGGGCTTCAGTACTTCTCATGGGCGATTTGCGTACCCGGCGCCACTCGGTATTATTCAGAAAGAGAAGGGGTCGCGGGGTGACACACCAAGTATTTTGTATTAGATTCGCTGAGCAAGACGAAGCCGGGCTAGCATCTGCACCATGCGTGGAGTTGAGTTGCGCTGGGACTTGCATTTTCCGCGTCAGAGCCATGCTGCCTCGAGCGCCCGCACACCTGACCCACCGAGTCTCTTTGCTATGCGCCGGCTCAGCATGCGCCTCCCTCGGTAGCAGCGTCGGGTTCAGGCTGACCTGCCGAGCTTTCTCCACGAACAAGGATCAACCTCGAGCCACCGATTCTCTGGAACCTTCCGTTTTAAACCGCCATCGTATTTCCATCGACTCGCCTCGCTCGTCCGCCTCTACCTGGCCCGTCCTTGTTTTGCTCCGAACTGCTGTGCTGCCAGAGCTCCGCCCTCACCGTAGTGCCTCTAAACCGGTTCTTTAGCCCGTCGTGGTTGCGTGCGAGTTGCCGGTTTCATCTGAGTTGCCGAAGCGACCCAACACCCCCACCCCTCGCCTTTGCCCCATCTATGCCTCCGCTGACCTGCCGTAGCAGTGCTAAACCGGCCTGCCTCGTGATTAAACCGCCGGGGGGAGCGCTAAGTTGCCCATCTTGGCTGCTACTGTGCTTCGAGACTCTGAGTCGCCCCGCTGGTGCGGACAATCAAAGCGAGCCGACCCCGCTTGTTTTTGCAGCCGTGCCCCCTTCTTCGAGTCGCATGAGTGGCTATTTCTAAATATGGCTATCTCTGAATGCGGCCTGTGGGCGTGTTGACTGCCCAACGGGGCTGGAAGGAAAGTTCAAAATCTACTGGTTTGACTGGTTCTAAAGGTGGCACTTGATACTACGTGGAGGGTGTCACGTGGACAAATTACTATCAGTACTAGTCCGGTGTCAGCACAACTGTTACGTTCACCTGGAATAAATCTACGGGCATGGACACTAGGAGAACAAGGGATTATTTGCTCAGTCTGTGTTCATCCGGCAAAAATACCAGGTGCTATCTGCCCTATTTATTACGTCATTATACTTTAATTTCTCCAAGAAACATTATTCTGCCTTTAATGTTTTTATGACCAGGACAAATTGTTCCATGTTCATGGTAGACATGGTGAGATCATCTGTCATCCAAATACATCAGGACAATTAGTCATCACCGAAGTGGAGTTATATCACGGATATGGAGTGCATGGCATCGTCATTTTGCACTACATTTATCCGTGCCGTCGTGCTCAACGGAAGTGCTTACGCTACCGCCCTTGCGGTCTAGTCTACATCAACACACCAGGTCGCACCTGTCTGCATGAGCTATTTATTGAGTATGAGAAAGTCACTGCTTGGGTAGCCCGATTTTCTTCCAACAAATTGGAGGCAAATTATCATTTAGCCGCCGTCTGCGCTGGATGGCTCAATGGACATGCGCACAAATCGCTGCTACTACAGTTTGGTTAACTTCAAACAGCTAGTTGGAAGGAACCATTGGCCGAGTTGCTGACACGGCTCGTAAGGGATCATTTATAACTCACCATAGTTACCTCAACCTTCTATGGATTCACATTGCATTATCAACACCAATGATATATACCTTCTGTTATGGTCAAGTACGGAGAATCTCAAGACAACTCCTTGAGTCATCTTAAGACTCAGGGGCTGCGATGATATGATTCAGCAAGTCTTGCAAGTTTCAACAAATTCAAGTGCCCTAGGATGTTGCAAGGAAACATAACCCGGTTCTGAAGGCTACTGTTATATTGATGAAAATTTAAAGGCCGTTAGAAATATTCCATCTCACAATGATGCTTCCAGTTTATAGTCCGGTTTAAGGGAAATCACGTCTCCCACACAACACTCAAGCCCTTAGTATCTGATTCAAATCCGGTTTAATAGGAAACTATCTCTTGCAAAGCTCTGACGCACTCAATATCCGGTTCAAAAATCCTAGTTCAAGAAGAATTTATCTCTTGCAAAAAGTAAAGGTTGCCGAAGAGGACCTGTTGCCATGATGCGCAGTTCAAACATGGGTATCCTACCTTATTGGCTTATTATATTATTGATCACATGGGGGCTTCTGCTTTATAGAGGAAAGTTATGATTGCCCATTGATCCGGCTCAAAGGCTATATATAAAAAAACTTGGGGGCTCGTTACCCAAAGTCAAAAGGGGCCAAAGATAGTGTTGCAAAAGCACAACTCAAACATAGGCACCCACTGAGCATAGCTCAAAATATTACCTGGGGGCTCTTTTGTTGCATAGCAACAAAGAATTTTAACCCTTGTAATAGGCTATCAAGCCAGGCTTGGAACCCAGGTGTATTCACCTAAAACCTCGGGTTATCCTGCCTTTTTTAAGTAAGCCACTCCGTCCAGGTAATCCTGGTATGACCCGCCGAACGTTTGGCAAGTCAATCTTATACAGACCCTGAACTTGTCAAAGTTAAAACGACGATTGGTTAATGTGAGGTCCATCTTAAAAGGCTTTGTAAAATAGTTTAACTCAGTGGCCTGGCAGCCCATGAAAAGTCTCGATTTGGGCCTGGCAGCCCATGAAAAGCCTCGCATGTTCTTTTTATGTTTTTATTTGCCAAGTTTTTTCTCCTTTGATGAGGTTTATAATATCTTATAATAAACCGACGTTTATTAACCCGGCTTGGCTTCAACTACAAGTTGTTAGTACATGAACAGTTATAATCCGGTGCTTATTGATCCGGCCTGGTTTTCGACTATAAGTTGCTAGTATGAGAAAAGGTAATTATCCGGTGTTTATTAACCCCGCCTGGCTTTCGACTATAAGTCGGCAGTATATATTTGGATTGCGCCATTGGAATCATGCGATTATAAATCATTGGATTATATTATTCAAATCTTTAATAGCCAACATGGCTGGATTTTTATTATGGTTATCAATAACCAAGTATTATGGTTGAGGTTTTCAAAGTCGCTTTAGCGCAATGGATATTATTTCATTGATGGATATGATTTATTCTACTGTCTACATTGGAAGGAATAGTCCCGAGTCGCTGCAGGCTTACGACCCGACACTTGGGGGCTACAATATTCAAATTGGGATTACACCAAATATGCAAGTCCCATGTCACTGTCAGCATGCACCATGGCACTTGGGGGCTAATGCAAAGTCATTTTTTCATCACCTGATTGAAGACCCGACTCATCACATTGTAATGAGCCGGCCCTTGGGGGCTACCAATTGCTCCTGTCAACAATTCAAGGTACACAAGTTTTAATCCATTATATTGAAGGGTCCACTCTTCGGTTGGTAAAGCACAAAGCTCTTAACCTTGTGGACATGGGTTCAATCCCCATGATGGGAGTTACATTATATAATGTTATTTTCAATGAAGTATATATAAAGTCCCAACTCAATATTCTTACTGAGCCGGCCCTTGGAGGCTACACATTGCTGTTCAAGTCTACATGATCATATCTACAAAGTCCCTGCTCATTATTGCATAATAACCCGGCCCTTGGGGACTACACTGGTTGAAGTTTTATGAGCATACAACAATTTCAAGTCCCAACACTACAAAAAAAAGACACATCCTTGACATTTTGGGCCGAACGAATTTTTTTCCTGTCATACTTATGACACTTCTATGACGATAATTGTGACAAAATCCGGTATCATCATAGATGTGGTGGGGTCCTACTTCTATGACAAAAAATCATGGCAGAAAATGGGCTTTTCGTCCTGGGCGGGCCAGAGACGCAGCTGCATGACATTCTTTGGGCCGTCCAAGACGGAAAAAACCTTGGTAGAAGCGAGGGCGAGGAAAATATCGGGGTGTTGCTAGTTACGGTGGGTGGTCGGGGCCGAGCGATGCGCGTTTCTCTCGTACACGCACACACGTGGGTGCGAGGCGTTGGGCTCTAACTGAACCCGAGCGAGGCGTTGGGCTCTAACTGAACCCGAGCGATTTCACTGCAGGCTACTCATTACTGAACCTGAGCGATCGATTGATGGCTGTTAACTGAACCCGATCGAGCTATTCCTTCGCTACTGTTGCTAACTGAAGCCGATCGATACTGCCTCTGCATGAACAGTGAGCATTGTTGGGGGGTTTGGATGAATAGTCTCAGTGGGGGTGGATGAACATGACCTCGTGGTGTTGCCTCTGGATGAACAGGACCCCGATCGATCGAGCCAGTTGGGGCTGGATGAACAGGAGCCCGCGGAGGGTTGGATGAAAAGGACCACCCCGTGGAGGGCAGGATGAACAGTAGACGATGGAGGGCTGGATGAACAGTATCCCGTGGAGGGGTGGTTGAACAGGAGCCCGTGAAGAGGGCTGGTTAAATAGTAGACGGTGGAGTAGCGCGCGTTGGAGGCTGAACAGTCGCAGGTGGAGGCTGGAGGAGGTCGACGGTGAATCAACAGTAGCCCGTGGAGGCTGGAGGGGGTCGACGGTGGAGATGAACAGTATCCCGTGGAGTCCCATTTTGCGGTACGCCACACCCCTCCGGATGAACAGGAGCCCCGTTTCGACCATAGCGCTCCAACACAAGTCCGTTTCCTCTGTTTTGCGGTATGCCACACCCCTCCCGATCAATAGGACCCCAGTTTCAACCGTAGGAGGTCTGTTTCCTCTGTTTTGCGGTACGCCAGACCCCTCCTGATGAACATGATCCCGTTTCAAACGTGGCCGGTCGAACACAAGGCCGTTTCCTCCGTTCTGCGGTACGCCATGCCTCATTTCCATCGGCTATTCCGTCCAAGCCGGTTGGCTCCCGCGTGTTTTGTTGCCTCCCGATGAACACGACGCATTCCGTTGCCTCCCCATGAACACGACGATGACGCAGTTTCTCCGTTCCGACCCAGCCATGTACACGAGCCCTGGTCGTACGTATGCGCGAGTAGGTGCTCGAGACCCTGCCCGTATGTACGTACGTGGCCGTATTTTCTTTCTTGCACACTGATCGATGTACGTACTTGTACATGCTACGTGCGCGCCTCTACTACGACGCGTGCGTGCCTCTACATCGACCAGTATGTACATACACATTCACGACCAGAATGAGAACGCTACGTACACTTCGACCAGGCGAGTCCCGATTGTCAGGCACTTCCTTGCGTGCGAAGATGTAGCTGGTGGGTCCCAGCAGTCAGGGGGGAGAATCGTTTTTTTGCCTGGACGCACTTCCTTACATGCGAAGATGTAGCTGGTGGGTCCGAGCAGTCAGGGGGAAACATTTTTTTCGTGAAATACGGTGGCCCATTCGGTGGGTCCCCGCTGTCAAGTAGAGGAATAATTATTTTGTGCATAATAAGGAGGCACTTCCTTGCTGCGGCCCTGGACCCAACTGTCAGCCTCTCCACGTATAGTCCACGTTCGATGGAAGCCGTTCCTTGACCACGTTGACCATGCCGCGCCGAGATCACCAGGGCGGTGGATGACGGCGAGGCCTAGGAAGGGGACGACGCGGAGCCGAGGAAGAAGCGGCAGTGGATGCCCACAGGTAGAGGAGGACGAGGGTTCACTGGTTCGCTGCGGTGTAAGGCTGCCGTCGCCGCAGAATAACAGGGGGTGTGGGTGAGTAGAGGGATGGCCTGGACAGCGGTGGGAATAGTAGGGGGCGGTGAGGCCTCCGCGGTAGCACAGCCGTCCACGGGAGGCAGGAGCATGCGGCACGACTGGCGCTGCTTTGGGCGGCTGGAGCAACAAGACTAGAGGTTGAAGAAGCACTATGGCCGTTGGATGGACATCATACAGTCATTGGAGCTAGAATCATTATTGACTAAGTTGACAAAGCACTCCGTCCCCGTCAACTTAGTAGGCCCACAAGTCAGCCTCCCACCAAGGTGGGTCCCAACTAGCAGGGGGAGTATTCATTTTTTTGTGCATAATAAGGAGGCACTTCCGATGGGTCCGAGCTGACAGCGGGGGCAATGTTTTTTCAGCAATACGGTGGCCCGTCCGGTGGGTCCCAGCTGTCAGGGGGAAACATTTTTTTCGCGAAATACGATGGCCCGCCGGTGGGTGCCCGATGTCAGGTGGAGGAATAATTATTTTGCGCGTAATAAGGAGGCACTTCCTTGCTGCGGCCGTGGACCCAGCTATCAGCCTGTCCACGTACAGTACTCTTCCGATGGAAGTCGTTCCTTGACCATGTTGACCATGCCGCGCCGAGAGCACCAGAGCGGTGGACGACGGCGAGGCCTAGGAAGGGGACAACACGGAGCCGAGAAGACGCGCCAGTGGAAGCCCGCGGGGAGAGGAGTACGAGGGTTCACTGGTTCGGCTGCGGTGTGAGGCTGCCATCATTGCAGGGCCTGGCCAGCGGTGGGAATAGTAGGAGGCGCTAAGGCCTCCGCGGCAGCACAGCCGGCCACGTGAGGCAGGAGCATGCGGCACGACCGGCGCTGCTTTGGGCGGCTGGAGCAAGAAGACCAGAGGTTGAAGAAGCACTATGGCCGTTGTATGGACATCGTACGGTCACTGGAGATAGAATCGTTCATATTGACTAAGCTGACAAAGCACTCCGTCCCCGTCAACTTAGTAGGCCCACAAGTCAGCCACCCACCAAGGTGGGTCCCAACTAACAGAGGGAGTATTCATTTTTTTGTGCGTAATACGGAGGCACTTCCGGTGGGTCTGAGCTGACACCGGGGGGGGGGGGAACGTTTTTTCGTGAAATACGGTGGCCCGTCCGGTGGGTCCCAGCAGTCAGGGGGAACATTTTTTCGCCAAATACGGTGGCCCGTCCGGTGGGTCCCTGCTGTCAGGTGGAGGAATAATTATTTTACGCGTAATAAGGAGGCACTTCCTTGTGGCTGCCGTGGACCCAGCTGTCAGCCTCTCCACGTACAGTACTCTTCCGATGGAAGTCGTTTCTTGACCACGTTGACCATGCCGCGCCGAGAGCAAGGGCGGTGGACGACGGCGAGGCCTAGGAAGGGAACGACATAGACGCAGGGAAGATTCGGCAGTTGTTTCCCACACGGAGGGGAGTACGATTGTATGACGGTTTACTTGTTCGTCTACCGTCGCCGAAGAATAACAACATGTGTGGGTGACTAGAGGGATGGCTAGGCCAGCGATGGGAGTACGGTGGGGCGGTGAGGCCAGCGTGGCAGCACAGCCGGCCACAGGGAGGAGGGAGCAGGTAGTCCCGCCGGCGCTTGTTTGAGCGGCTAGAGCAGGAAGAGGAGAGATTGAAGAAGCACACCGGCCGTTGGATGGACATCCAACAGTCATTGCTTGTGCGTCAACCTTTTTTAGGAAAGCCTCAAATTTGTGGAAAACATCATACAACCCATCTGCCATTATTTCTAATAATTTACAGCCCATTTGCTAATTCTTAAGGTTTTTTTGGAGCCCATATTCTTTTTGTTAGCATTACAGCCCATATTGTGGCCACAGTTAAAAAATTATACGAAATTTTGCATATTTCGGTGCGGTCCGAACTGTTTTTAATCCTGAAATTTCGAGTCACATTCAAACTAATTTTTAAAAATAAATGTATATCAATATAAAATCCAACAAATTGTCCACGCATAAAAATTAATGCAATTTAAAATCTCAACATGAAAAAAAGAAATTTGAAAAGAATTGCCGGTTTGATGTGTTTTAAAAATGTATAGCCCATTTCTCATTATTGATAGGTGATAACCCTCAACCGTAAGGGATCGAGATAGTCTTCGCGGGTAAGAATAACCCAATTTATTGATTCGACACACGGGGAGCCAAAGAGTATTTATAAGCTTTGACAGTTGAGTTGTCAATTCAACCGCACCTGAAATATACTTACTTCCAACAAAAGATAAGTGGTAACAGTGATATGATAGTGATAATAGTGATAGTAAAAGTAAACAACAAAAAGTAAATAGTGAAGGTAAATGGCAAAAGTAGCAACTAGTGACAAGCAGGGTTTAAAACACTGTAGGCTAGGGAGATGGATGGTTGGGCGCTGCATGGATGAGATAGATTATAACTTGGGGCACGACACACGGAAAAGTAATGATCATCTAGGAAAATATCAAACATTAGGCATGTATCCCGTAGGTAGTTGTACGTGCTTGCAATAAGAACTTGCACAACATCTTTTGTCCTACCATCCCGCTACGAACGGGGCCAAAAGGAACTTATGGAGATTAAGGTGCTCCTGTCAAAGAGCACCAGAACAAAGCAATGAACTCAATGGATACATGTAATCCTCAAACTACGGACCATCCCCTTTGGTGTCCCAAGCTGTCACTTTTGGGATCACCGGTTCCAAACCGTAATAGGTGCAAACAACTCATAGATAGGATCACAAACACAAATATATTCATGCAACAGATCTGAGATCATGGCACTCGGGCCCTAAGTGTCAAGCATTAAGAATAACAAGTTGAAGCAAAGATGATAAACACCATAGTAGATGATAGGCAACATGCCCCCAACGATCTGACAAACTATTACATGATCTAACTCATCCAATCCCTACCAACCCCTTCGCCTACAGCAGGGGAATTACTCACACATGGAGGGAGAAGTCATGGAGGGATGATGGAGTGGTGATGATGATGACGATGGTGGCGATCTCCCCTCTCCGGAGGCCAATTCAGCCTCCAGATTAGCCCTCCCGAGGAAGAACAGAGGGTGGCGGCCGCTCCGCGACGGAAAACTACGAGAAGAACTTCTGCTCTGGGGTTTTCGCGTCGTGAGTAAAAATACGAGGCAAAGTAGGGCACCAGGGGGTGTGGGCCCCACCCAGGCGACCCCCCGGCGCGCCCCAGGGGGGGGGGGGCGCCCACAGGGCGCCTGGGCACCCCTTGGCCCCCCTCTGGCCTCACTTCTGGCTCCTGGTTCCTTCGGGTGCGTGGATTTTCTGTGATTTTTCGTGGATTTTTCTGAGATACTTAAAAATCCGTTTTCCTGCACACAATAAAACCATAGAGGCAGCCCTGCTGAAAACAGCGTCAGTCCAGGTTAGTTTAGTTCAAATCATGCAAGAATGAGGTCAAAACAATATCAAAAGTGTTTGGAAAAGTAGATACGTTTGAGACGTATCAACTCCCCCAAGCTCAGCATATTGCTTGTCCTCAAGCAATTCAGTTCAACGAACTGGACGCGACAAAGAAAACTTTGACAAACTCTTTTGCTTCATTAGATGTATATAAGCATGTACTACGAAAAGAGTTTAGCAAGTATTGAAACCGTACTTATGAGGACAATGCAAGGAGCAATCCTTCTTTCAAGCGACCAGTCACAAATACTTAAAAGTAAATAATATATTACTGAAAATCAAGACAAGATTACATTGCACATAGCTTGAGCATATTAGGGTGGTATCTCGCTAGCCTCCATGAGTGAAGCAAAACATAAATGCAGAGACTCCTCCAGAGTTTTTAAAAGAGACTAGAACTAAGAATTTCAGAATGAATCATATCACAAGTATGCAGAAGACAATGTAATACTTTGGGACAATGCACGTTACACTCAGAATGACAATTATGCTCTCATAGTTGGTGCATTGAAGAAAGAAGGTGAGACTCTCGAACCGTGGCTTTTATTGGCAAGGTTGAAAACCCGTGGTCGGAAACAAAAACTAAACATGTACCAGAGCTCTTGGTTTTAAAAACAGAGATAAAAACGTTTTGAGAGGTGCATATTTCGTCAACGAATGCTAGCAGATAACTCAATCACTTCTTGAGCTGGACAAGTTCGAGGAACGGCTCCCGCATGAGGACGATCACATCCTCTTAATCTCCTTTGTTTATCACTGCCAAAGTTTTCTGATTTCTCATGAACAAAGCGTGAAGGAGGGTTTGTTTGTTATATTATCTTTTTGAGCCGGGCGCACTCAATGCCAGTTCCTTTTCGTATTAGGGGTTTGCACATTATACATGCAATCCAGGGGTGAAACTTGTCCAACTTAAAAAGATTATGAATTAACTACTACTTCCTCATGAGCTAAAACATAGGCACAAAAGAGAAATGCTTTTGATTAATTTCGAGATGGTACACGAAAGTCTTCGTTAGGAATGGCAGGTAAATACCATGTATAGGAAGGTATAGTGGACTCATATGGCATAACTGGTTTTAAGGATTTTGGATGCACAAGCAGTCAGTCCGCTTAGTACAGGTGGAAGTTTAGCAAAAGACTGGGAAGCGACCAACTAGAGAGCAATAACGGTCATAATCATGCAGAGCGACAAAGCAACATTGAGTCGGGCATGAAAGTGATATAACTATTCTGAAACTCAAAGATCATCAAGGCAGAGTAGACTTTTTAGTATTAAACATGTGTAAGCATGTGCCAAGTCAATCCAAAAATTCTCTAAAGGGAAATACCACCTTAGTATAGCAGACTATGAACAGTGCAATGCATGTAGATCATTTCAATAACACATTATATACTCTAGTTATTCGAGACTAGCCACAAGGAAAGCATGAACCACCGAAAGAGCATTGTAAACATAGCACTATGTCGCTACAAGCCGGTCTCTAGATCATAAGTACAAGCATATGTACAAAAGTAGAAACAAAAAGAGTTCATACCGGTCTTCCTTGTTGCTTCCCTTCAGTCGATCTTCGTCATTACTGCTTGTCACTTGCACGATCGAACGTAGGAAATATAATTAAATGCCATCACGGACTCGAGCTGAACTCTGAAAACAAAGCAAACTAAAGAGAGAAAGGAAATATTTTTGGATTTTTCAAAGGTTGAATAAAAGCAAAAGAAAGAGAATTTTTTTTGTTGTTTTTGCAAAGAGAGAAATAAAGAAGAACGGGCAAAAACTTCGAAAAGATCAAGGTGAATAAAACGGATAATACAATGGAAAAGTAAGAGGGGCACGTACTCCCCCAAGCTTAGGATTTTGGCCTAAGTTGGTAGCAGCTACTGCCCCCAGGAGCCTCCTGCTCCGGGGGTATGGTGGTGAGTCCAAGGGTCGTAGAATGATGCTGGCGCGTAAACCGAACTCCTCGGAGTCTCCCACGAGGAAGGTTCCGAGCGCCAAACAGAGGAAGAACCTTCACCAAACTCGGTGGCGGTCTCTTCCTGAAAATGTGGTAACTCACCGTGCTTCTCCTCGTCGGGCACAACCCCCTCCATGGGGTTATGAAACTGAAGCTGGACCATGAACTCATCGAACTGGACAACATCAAAGGACCATCCGTTCCTGCGAGAAAAATCAAACAAAAGAGGTGCAGGTAGACGGATCTTGCGTTCCGCGGTAATTCCGAAACGCAAGATATAAACAAGATTATCAAGCTCAGAACCCATGGTGACAAACTTATGCCTTTTCATAGCAGCAAGATCAAAGCTTAAATAAGTAAAAGGATTATCATCAGGGTGTGGGGTGCCTCCAAGATGTTCTAAGATAAGTGTGGCATAAACGCCACCATATAAGTCCCCCTTGTTACCGTTCATAGCAAGGCGTCGAGCAATTAAAGCACCCAGATTATAATCAGACCTCCCTGAGAGGGCTGCTGCCAGGATAGCAATATCCGGAGCAGAAATGCTGCTCGTGTTGTCATGAGCTAACACCCCTCTGGCAATATAATATGCAAAATACCTGAGGTGAGGAAATAAGATGCTGGATATCTTTGACCGATGAATATCCCTCGTACCCATGCTGCAGAGAGAGTTGATGACGGTTTTCAGCTCGGAGGGCTGAGTGGCCATCCTAGCCGTCCTCCCAACGTTCGGCACACCTATTATTTCACAAAAATTTCCCAAAGTCATAGTGATAAGTTCATTGTAAATTTTAAACTCAATAGCACCTGAATCAGGATTATATCTAAAACTGTTAATGAAACTGGAGGTGAGTTTTTGATACTGAGTAACACGGCTCGTGACGAGTCGTGTCAAACCTGCATTAGCACAAAGATAATAAAACTCATCCTTGATTCCCGCAGCTTCCATGAATTCATCACATGGAAATGTCATCGCACGTGCTGGACTTGTGTCTTCCAACAACTCCAGGGGCACATGATCCTCATTATAGCTCACCCTAGCAGTCGATGGTGAAGTTGCGGCTCTAGTAACTCGATCGGAGTGTGCGGGCCTCCTCTTCTCAAGCCACCCTTTTGCCCTTCCTAACAAACTCATTTCTGTTTTTTTTTGCAATTTACAAAAATGAGGATTAAAACAAGGTGAGCTAAGGCAAACTACTCAACTCACTTGCCCAAGGCATAAACTTGCATCAAAACTTGAAAAATAACTTTCTACATATGCATGCAAGCTCATCTATACAGCACCAAGAACTACTAAATACTCACAAATGAAGCCACCAATCAAAAATCTAATTGGAGGGGTGGAGGAGTCACATACCAGGGAGTATTTGCTCAAAATTTCAGCTCAAATGAGGGGCTGTAGAGAGAGATCGAAGAATTGCCTCCAAGAACAGCAAGAACACAAGAACAAGTGCAGAACTCGCGTTTTTGGAGAAAGAGAGAGAGGGAGGAAGAAGACATACCTGGAGGGGGGTCCTGTGGGCCCAGGCGCCCTGTGGGCGCGGCCAGGGGCTGGGCCGCGCCAGCTGGCCGCCTGGGCCACTGGTGGGTCCCCCTGGCTGGCCCCAGGACTTTCTGGGTCTCTCCCGACGTGGAAATTTTTATTTAAATTTTTCTGGAATTTTTCTGAAAACTTCAGTGTTGAATTTTTTTAGAAGTTCAAAAAGCTGCGAAACTCTCTGAAAACTTGAAGTAGTGAGTAGTATTGTCAAGCTTCAAAACATAAATACTTGGTACAACAAGTAGGACAAAAACTAAAAACAAATGAAAATATAACAAGCTCAACTTTTTATCCTTATAAAACATATTTGTTAATAAGGTTGATCAAGTCTTACCAACAAACAGGCGATATATAGAGCAAAAAGTCTCACCTCTCATGAAGTAATCACTGAACCTTTACCTTGATGGACATTGTCCCTACCATGATAGTTTTGTATTTGTGAGGCACATGTAGTGGACAATCCCATTCTCCAATCTTCACGGTCTCGATATTTTCTATAGAGTTGAGGCCATGCCTCCTGTCGATCTTCTTTGGAAAATATACCGTGTGTTCTTTATCATTCACATGGAAGGTAACCTCCCCTTTATTGCAATCAATGATAGCACCTGCAGTGTTAAGAAAAGGTCTACCAAGAATAATGGACATGCTCCCATCCTCGGGCATGTCAAGCACAACAAAATCAGTAAGAATTAAACAATTAGCAACTTCTACGGGAACATCCTCACAAATACCTATCGGAACATCGATTGACTTGTCAGCCAACTGAAGGGAGATATCTGTAGGGATTAGTTTCTCTAAACAAAGCCTCTCGTAAAGAGAGAGAGGCATAACACTCACTCCTGCTCCAAGATCACATAAAGCAGTTTTGACATAATTATTCTTTATGGAGCAAGGAATGGTGGGTATACCTGGATCACCGAGCTTCTCAGGAATCTTGCCACTGAAAGAGTAGTTAGCAAGCATAGTAGATATTGCATCATTAGGAACTTTTCTTTTATTAGTGACAATATCTTTCATATATTTTGAATAAGGAAGTAACTTAATAGCATCAGTCAAAGGGATTTGAAGAAAGAGAGGTTTAATCCACTCACAAAACTTATTATAATGCTCTTCTTCTTTAGATTTGATGGACTTACCTGGAAAGGGCATGGGTTTCTGTACCCATGGTTCTCTTTCTTCCCCATGTTTTCTTGCGATGAAGTCTTCTTTAGTGTACCTCTTATGTTTGTCAGGTGCTTCTTCTTCTCGAACTTCAGGCGGATCATTCTTCTCATTATTATTACCTTCAGGTTCAGCACCGTCTTCAGTCTCAGCATCGGAGATAGATACGCTGTTAGGATCAATAGTTGGCTCTTCATCTGCAATAGGATCATTAGAATTGTCAGTCTCCTTATGTTTCTTCTTTTTCTTTGGAGAGCCAACAATTTCTTCTTCCTGCATTTGAGAATCCTGCTCGATTCTCTTCGGATGTCCCTCTGGATAGAGAGGATCTTGAGTACTAGTTCCTCCTCGGGTCTTAATCCCGAAAGCCTGCAAATTATCTTGTTTGGCATTGTTAGCAAGCAAATCTCTTTGCACTTTAGAAATTTGGTCAAGCTGAGTTTGAACCATTTGAAAATGCTTCACAAGACATTGAACATCATTAACTGTTCTATCTAAAACATCAAGCAGTCTTTTGATAGCAAGGGAATTATCATGCAATTGACTTTCTATCCTCTCATTAAAATGATTTTGTTTCATAATAAAATTATCAAACTCATCTAAACATTGATCAGGAGGCTTACCATGAGGGATGTCACTTGCGTCGAAATCTAAAAGAGAGTGTACCTCTACCATAGGAGGGTGAGTGGTAGGCTCACACAGCTTCTCAATAGGGGATAGATTCTTCACGTCTTCAGCTTTAATACCTTTCTCTTTAATAGACTTCTTTGCTTCTCGCATATCTTCGGGGCTTAGAACAAATATGCCCCTCTTCTTTGGTGGTGGAGGTGGTTCAGGGACGGACCAATCTTCATGGTTTTTGGCAATCCTGCCCATCAAATCTTCCGCATCGTCCGGTGTTATTTTCCTGAAAACACAACCAGCACAACTGTCCAAATAGGACCTGGATTCATCAGTTAGACCAGCATAGAATATATCAATTAATTCATTCTTAGGGATTTCATGTCATGGTCTAGCCCGAATCAGACCGCAGTACCTCCCCCAAGCTTTAGGGAGGGACTCATCCTGCAACTGTTTAAAGTTATAAATTCTTTGTAAAGCAGCATGTTGCATGTGAGCAGGAAAGTACTTATCAACAAAAGAGTGAGCTAAGTCTTGAGGACTCTTAATGGAACCGCATGGAAGCGAATCATACCATGCTTTAGCACCTTCCTTCAAGAAGAAAGGAAGATGCTTGGTGATATAAAAGTATCGTATCTTCTCATCTGTGGTAAATAGGCCACCTAACTCACCGAGTTTAGTCAGGTGTGCAATAGCATCATCATTTTCTCTGCCATAAAAGGGGTCAGCTTCAACCATAGGTATAAGTGAAAGATCAACAGAGAAATCATAATCAGGATCATCAATGCATATAGGAGATGTAGCAAATTCAGGATCAGGAACTGTTTTGTTCTTCAAAGAGTGTTTTTCAAATAGTTTCTTAATAACTTCAGGGTCAGAGCCAGAAAACTCAGTCAGTTCCCTGCATAAATCTTCATCAAGCATATAGTAATCATCATCAAGGAGCCTCTCTTTGAGTTTACTCAAATCAGGATAATCATAAGTTTCACCAATAGGGTAGCGAGTAACAGGAAGTTCGATTCCAGACTTTTTAGCAGCATCAGCAATTTGTTTCTCAAGAGCATAACTAAGCGAACTAATATCATCAAAAGTAGTAGAAGCATCATCAAGAGTATCAGACATAGTAACAGATTCAGTAGGAGCATCATGTGGTGGTGGTGAGGCAAACTTACTCATAACGGAAGGTGAATCAAGTGTAGCACTAGTGCTCAGAGCAGTACCTCTTCTTGTAGTGGATAGTAAGATCGGAACCTTGGGGTCTCCTTTGTTACCCATAGTGGATAAAGTGCAGCAGGTAGGATACCTCAAGTAGACTTGTAAATATTGCTATGCTCCCCGGCAACGGCGCGAGAAAACGGTACTTGATAACCCTCAACCGTAAGGGATCGAGATAGTCTTCGCGGGTAAGAATAACCCAATTTATTGATTCGACACACGGGGAGCCAAAGAGTATTTATAAGCTTTGACAGTTGAGTTGTCAATTCAACCGCACCTGAAATATACTTACTTGCAACAAAAGATAAGTGGTAACAGTTATATGATAGTGATAATAGTGATAGTAAAAGTAAACAACAAAAAGTAAATAGTGAAGGTAAATGGCAAAAGTAGCAACTAGTGACAAGCAGGGTTTAAAACACTGTAGGCTAGGGAGATGGATGGTTGGGTGCTGCATGGATGAGATAGATTCTAACTTGGGGCACGGCACACGGAAAAGTAATGATCATCTAGGCAAATATCAAACATTAGGCATGTATCCCGTAGGTAGTTGTACGTGCTTGCAATAAGAACTTGCACAACATCTTTTGTCCTACCATCCCGCTACGAACGGGGCCAAAAGGAACTTATGGAGATTAAGGTGCTCCTGTCAAAGAGCACCGGAACAAAGCAATGAACTCAATGGATACATGTAATCCTCAAACTACGGACCATCCCCTTTGGTGTCCCAAGCTGTCACTTTTGGGATCGCCGGTTCCGAACCGTAATAGGTGCAAACAACTCATAGATAGGATCACAAACACAAATATATTCATGCAAACACATATGGTTCAGATCTGAGATCATGGCACTCGGGCCCTAAGTGTCAAGCATTAAGAATAACAAGTTGAGGCAAAGATGATAAACACCATAGTAGATGATAGGCAACATGCCCCCAACGATCTGAGAAACTATTACATGATCTAACTCATCCAATCCCTACCAACCCCTTCACCTACAGCAGGGGAATTACTCACACATGGAGGGAGAAGTCATGGAGGGATGATGCAGTGGTGATGATGATGACGATGGTGGCGATCTCCCCTCTCCGGAGGCCAATTCAGCCTCTAGATTAGCCCTCCCGAGGAAGAACAGAGGGTGGCGGCCGCTCCGCGACAGAAAACTACGAAAATAACTTCTGCTCTGGGGTTTTCGCGTCGTGAGTAAAAATACGAGGCAAAGTAGGGCACCAGGGGGTGTGGGCCCCACCCAGGCGACCCCCCGGCGCGGCCCAGGGGGGGAGGGCGCCCATAGGGCGCCTAGGCACCCCCTGGCCCCCCTCTGGCCCCACTTCTGGCTCCTGGTTCCTTCGGGTGCGTGGATTTTCTGTGATTTTTCGTGGATTTTTCTGAGATACTTAAAAATCCGTTTTCCTGCACACAATAAGACCATACAGGCAGCTCTACTGAAAACAGTGTCAGTCCGGGTTAGTTTAGTTCAAATCATGCAAGAATGAGGTCAAAACAATATCAAAAGTGTTTGGAAAAGTAGATACATTTGAGACGTATCAATAGGCCATTTTCTCGGCCAGCCGAATGAAGCTCTCCTCGTCTTGAAAGATTTGTAGCCCAACAGACCTGACAAAGCAACTTACTTGCTAAATCACAAAAAAATGGGTTGTGGCCGTTGACCCAGCTTCGGCCATGGACCCAGTTGTCAGCCTCTCCACGTGCAGTACTCTTCCGATGGAAGTCGGTCGTTGACCACATTGACCACGCCGTGCCGAGTGCACCAAGGCGGTGGACAACGACGAGGCCTAGGAATGGGATGACGCGGAGCCGGGGAAGACACAACAGTGGATGCCCACGCGGAGAGGAGTACGAGGGTTCACTGGTTCGGCTACGGTGTGAGGCTGCCGTCCCCACAGAATTACAGGGGGTGTGGGTGAGTACAGGGATGGCCTGGCCAGCGGTGGGAGTAGTAGGGGGCGGTGAGGCCTCCGCGGCATCACAGCCGGCCACGGGAGGCAGGAGCACGCGGCACGACCGGTGCTAGTTTGGGCGGCTGGAGCAAGAAGACCAGAGGTTGAAGAAGCACTACGGTCGTTGGATGGACAACGTACGGTCACTGGAGCTAGAATCGTTCATATTGACTAAGTTGAAAAAGCCCTCCGTCCCCGTCAACTTAGTAGGCCCACAAGTCGGCCTCCCACCAAGGTGGGTCCCAGCTAGCAGGGGGAGTATTCATTTTTTCTGCGTAATAAGGAGGCACTTCCGGTGGGTCCGAGCTGACAGCGGGGGGAACGTTTTTTTACGAAATACGGCGACCCGCCCGGTGGGTCCCAGCAGTCAGGGGGGAAACGTTTTTTTCACAAAATACGGTGGCCTGTCCGATGGGTCCCTGCTGTTAGGTGGAGGAATCATTATTTTCCGCGTAATAAGGAGGTACTTCCTTGCTGCGGCTGTGGATCCGATGTCCGCCTCTCCACGTATAGTACACTTCCGATGGAAGTTGTTCCTTCACCACGTTGACCATGCTGCGTTCCGTTGCATGCATGCGTCCATGGGCGTGGTGCATCCCCACTGTGAGCCTCTCACGTACAGTCATCTTCCGATGACTCTCGGTTGTTGACCACGTTGACCACACCGTTCCGAGCGCACCAAAGGCCGGTGGACGAAGGCGAGGCCCCAGACTGGAACAACCCAGAGATGGGGAAGAAGGGGCAGTGGAGTCGCAGATGGAGAGGAGTGGGAAACTTGACTGGTTCGGGTGCGCGATAGCACAGCCACGTTGCCGCCCACGGGAGACAGGAGCAAGAACAGAGGTTGAAGAAGGAGCACGGGTGTTGGATTAACATCCAACGGTCCAGCTGCTAGAATCATTTGTTGATTAAGTTGACAAAGCCCTGCGTACACGTCCGCTTAGTAGGCCCACAAGTCAGCCACCAAATCTGACGGGTCCCAGCTGTCAACGAGAGGAATAATTTTTTTCGCATAACAAGGAGGCACTTCCTTCCGTGCGAAGATACAGTCGGTGGGTCCCAGCTGTCAGGTGGAGGAAACATTTTTTTCAGCTTAATAAGGAGGAACTTTCCTTGCGTGCGACCATGGACCTTGTGGGTCCCAGCCGTCACGCTCTCCACATACAGTCCTCTTCCGATGACTCTCGTTTGTTGACCACGTCGCACCGAGCGCAGCGAGGCGGTGGACGACGGCGAGGCCCCGGACAGGAACGACTCGGAGATGGGAAGACGCGGTAGTGGAGTCGCAGATTGAGTGGAGGAGAAGGGTTAACTGGTTCTGGTGCGGCGTGGGGCTGCAGTAGGTGGAGAATAACAGGAGGTGTGGAGGGGTGGAGGCATAGCCTGGAGGGGCGGTGGGGTAGCGCTTCACAGCGATGCGTGCTAAGAAGAGCCTCTAGCCGCCGGAGGCCGGACCAGGCGGTCCCGGCGATGCTGGAGGAAGAAGACGAGAGATTGAAGGTGCGTGCCGACCAAGTTGACAACGCCCTGCGTAGGCTTCAACCTATTGGCCCACATGTCAGCCTGCAAAAATGTGGCATACATTTAACCCATGTTTTCTAGAATGTATAGTCCATTTGCTGGGCTGGGTGAACAAATAATTTCGCGTCAATGTGTCCCATTTATATTATCTAAGAAATGCCAGCCCATTTGCACTTCCTTCAAATACACGAATTAGCTGGGCTCATTCTATATATAATGTTATGTTAGAAGGAACAATTAATATCAAAAATAAATCGGAGAGGCACATTTTCTATATACATAATTAACAAATTAGCGAGTTATTGCTCAAAATAAAAATGAGCGCGTTATTATTACATTGGTCCTTAAAATTTTCGCAAGCTTTTGTACGCAAGCACCAGGATTTTCCTTGCCGGTGAGACAAAGACAACCAGGATTTTCCTTGCCAACTTCTGTTAAACATTTACTTTTATAAGTTAATAACACGTGGGATGTTTTTATAATGTATATATAGGTCTCTATAAAATATACGATAATAGTAATAATATAAATATATATAATGTGGTTAAAAAATACATTGGGCTGTCGATCTTTAAGAAAAAGCCCATAGGCCGGTATGGACATAAAAAAATAAGTTGAAACCACTATTACCGTATGTCGTGGGCTATGCATGTTAAAATACAAAACCTGGGCCTAGCTGATACTTGTTCACCCTCTGGAAAAAATGATACTAGATCCCCGAGCGAACTGGATTATAGAGGGTGCCGGCGGCACGACTGAAGAAGCACATCAGGAGCGATTTTTTCTTCTTCAGTGGATGACTCTCGATGGCATTTTTATACTTGCCTCTGCACCAGACAACTTGTATTTTTAGCCTCCCAGTCCGTGGTGGACCAGCAACCCATTTGCTGGGCGGGCCAACCTACAAAAACCAGCACTCGATTTTTCATCAAGCCCCAAAACAACGCAGTACTATGTTTGTTTTGAGGCCGAAGACATTACGGCATGGGTTGAGCGGGGGAGGGGGCAAGACAGAGCAAAAAGATTAAAAAGAGCTAATGTGCCGTTGCTACCCTAACAAAGCAGGTGCAATTCTTCTCGGGAAGATGGTGTGTCGTTGACACCCACACATCACATACCCCACAGTAGGCATACTAACAAGTTCACACACAAGCACAACAGAAAAGGTAAACATTCGTATCAAACTCAGGTTGACAGGACATGTTCATATTCATAGCCAACATTCACTATCAACAACTCAAAAGATTAATATATACACAAGTTCATCATGTCTATGGATCCAAATGATTGATAGATCACACAACAATATTCATAGATAATTCACAAAAAGATTCAGATATACACATGTTCAGTATGTTTATGCATCCAAATGATTGAGATCACAGCCAATATGATCCATGGACAAACTTTAATTACCTAGGGTACAGACTAGTAAATGGTGTTCAGTCGGAGGTACTTCTTGCTAAAATTAATGCTTGTACGAGTAAACTTTCGAGTACATAAGAGGCAGCACAGACAATCTGAACTTTGCTTGTAGGTTTATCCTCCAATAGTGGCCTCGTGCCGAGGGAGATTTGAGCAACTTGGCCACTACTTTCATCCAACTAGTTTACTGGCTCATCTTGGTCCTGTAGCTCGCCAAAATTCTACATTGCAGACTGGTAAATGGTGTTCAGTCGGAGGTACTTCTTGCTAAAATTAATGCTTGTACGAATAAACTTTCGAGTACATAAGAGGCAGCACAGACAATCTGAACTTTCCTTGTAGGTTTATCATCAAATAGTGGCCTCGTGCCGAGGGAGGTTTGAGCAACTTGGCCACTACTTTTATCCAACTAGTTTACTGGCTCATCTTGGTCCTGTAGCTCGCCAAAATTCTACATTGCAGGCGAGAAAGGAGGAGGTTAAGAAAATGAACCACCCAAATTTTCTGTGCAGTTCAACTGAAATGGAGCATCCCTGGCGTGCATACTGATTAAGTTCCTGATGAATATACGCGTCAACCAACTTGTCTGGAATCTTTAGACTCCATGCCATACAGTTCGCTACCATATCTGCCGATAATCAAAAGGCACAAGTTGGGACCAAAGACTGGACTGTGTTTTTGTGGGCTATGCGCCAAGCAATATTTTTAGCGTTCACTATCCTAATACTTGGAGTTTTACAACTGGTTGACGCTGGTTGATACTCGAATGAATATAGGCACTTCTTGTCAACATCGTTGCTTGTCTGAGTGAACTTTGGAGTACATACCAGCAGCATAAGTATCTGTCCATCTGATCTTTTTGTGCAGTTCTACTGATATCACCCAATGCAATGATTTGCCTGCGAGTTTAGGCTCCAAGTTACTCCTTATAAAATCGGCAAACAGTAGCACAATACCAAATTACCAATACATGACAAGCACAATAATCATGATAAAGACGAGAACCAACCTGTGTGAGGTAGCGTATCAATTACTTTTTCCTTTGACTGGAAGCCGAGATAAGCGAAGCGACTGACAGCAAAGGAAGAAAGCAGGCCCAGATTAGCGACTGACAGGAAAGGACGGAAGCTGCTGAGGCAATGAAGCACCCGAAGTTTTTGTGCATTTCCACCAAAATCGAGCATCCCTGTTGCCACATATATTGAGAGAGTGAGATTACTGTAATAGTAGGACTAGTTGATGAAACATACACTAACAAATAGAAGCACCCTCATTATCTTAATGGGTAAAGTTAGCAACATAGTAGTCTTGCTTAAAGAGAGTATTAGTTTATTTAATCAGTGCCAATTAGCTCAGCACTCAAAGCATTGACATGTATCATAGGTTGCAAAACTTTAACGTGCAAAGATAAAGGAGTTTATCATGACAGTAGCACAATACAAATAGAGATGACAACAAACTAATATGGATGAAGACCTTAGGCCCGTACCAACCTGAGGAAAAAAGCTTATTCATGTAGTCCAATAAGAGATGATAAATCACTCACTGGAATCACTCAATAGTATATATTTTTGTGCACTTCAAATGTATGGTTGAAATCACTCTTGTTTACCAGTGCTGAGATTATATCGAAAGATTATCAAGAACTTCCAGCATAATTAAAGCACATGCTGGGATATAGTTCATTGTATTGTCTTGTGTAGTTCCACTAAAATGTATGATTGGCACAACATGATCCCTGTTTGCACAAGTAGGAACAAGGTGAAACCTTCATTAGCTTAGTGAGAAAGGATAGAGAGACATTAGCATATTACTCTAATAGTAGCATCAAATTCATGATGGACAATACGCAAAACATTGCCTCATTAAACCAATGGCAATAAATTGACAAGCAAAACAATAGCACCATTATGTCATGACACTAATAATATTCCCTCCCTACTCCACGACATGATTCACCTCCATAGACAAACATACACACGTACATGTTTCAGCATAGGGTGCTACTAAAGATATTTTTTAACTCCGATAGGAAAATTAGGCAGCAATAAATTAGTGATACTTAAGTACTCTTAATTAATTAAGTGAGACAGCAGAAGTGGAAGGGCTCCCTGGAGGATCGTCTCACATGTAAGGTAGTCGTTGCCGGAGCCCTTGAATGGCCTCGGCTGAGGCCTCTAGCTTCAGCAAGATCGCCTTGGCATTGTTTATTCTTCTTCTTCTTTCTCTTCATGCTCTGTTTCTCATTCTCCTCACCAGTTGGTGAAACCAAGTACATGATTGGCCTTCTATTTCAGAATTGGTTTTGTCAGTGAGGGAGTACAAGTCTACTAGTAAAAATAGCATTATTTTCTCATGGCAGTTGAAAAATAGAGATGAACACATGCATTAAATATCATTCTTACCTAAAGGAAGGTTATGGTGCAAATATGGATGGTGAGGATTGGAACACAGATCTCCCTTTGCGCAGTTCCACCGAAATGAACCAACTATTCCATTCTGACATTCTAGCTAAACAACACAAAAGTCACTTATTTTAAGAAGAGTTTTGTGAAGAGCACCAAAAGGTCACAACAGCAACCAGGTGAAATGGATATCCCTGTTTACACAAAAAGCTACAGAGGAAATAGTCAGAGTCTCAAACAATTACAGGCAAAAACATTTGGCTAAACTTTTCATGGCTTATAACAGTGGCATGGCTTCATTTTTACCAGGGGCATTAGATTAAGAACAGCTAAATATTTGGTATAAGGGCATGGGACAGTGGGTGCACCAGCAGTCCAGCACCATGTACCTAAATAGGGGCATAAAGTGGTGATTCATAGTTTGTTGCCCCGACAAACAAACATCCAAGAAACATATCTGGATTGGTCCCATTTTTGTTTAATCTAGCCACCTACTCCTATGTGTGGATAGCAAATCTAGTCCTAGTCATACCACTGTGT
Organism: Secale cereale; assembly: GCA_902687465.1. NCBI lineage: Eukaryota > Viridiplantae > Streptophyta > Magnoliopsida > Poales > Poaceae > Secale > Secale cereale. The sequence continues at coordinate 333,896,420 of LR738715.1, forward strand.
TTAGCGTTGCCCCTATATTTCCCTTTTCGACCAAGAGACCGGTTGGATGACCAGTCTGTACTACTTTCACCCCCTTTCCTTCCTGTTTGTACCAAGTCCGATGTACTACATACTAAATTCCCCCACCCCACTTTATTTCTTGTTTGAACCAAGTACAAGATTTGACTCCATGAAGTAGCTTTACCTCTAACAATAGAAGAAAAAATAGGTGATGTTGGACCATCCGATCGAGAGGGGCTGAGAGGTAGAAAATGATGCACATGCAGCGATGTAGCGAGCTGGGGAAGTAGAGCTAAGGCGGTTTCGAAGGAAGATATACCTGAAGGTCATCCAGATGTGGATAGGTGGGCGGCGGGAGGCCGGATCCGCCCACACCAGGGCAACGACGAAGGGATCAGAGGACATCCCGCGCCGGTGCTCGACCAGAGATAATAGTGCAGCCGGTAGTGGGTCTCCTCCCTCGCTCTCGACGACGGCCTAAACGCTGCCCCTCCTCCCCTTCACCGGCGGAGGGGGATACGTCCGGATCTGTAACCAGCGGTGAGGATAGAAAGAAAGTGTTTTTTGAAGGGAGAAAGTCAGTGTTACCACACCTATCTTGTTTAGATCTAGAGAGGATGAGAGTGCATGAATAGAGCAACCCTAGCAAGCAAGCGCGGAGGCTCCGACCTATATATACGTAGTGGGGTAGTTTTCCTTTTTCACTCCATCAAAACAATCATTTAAAATTGTGTACTACATGCCAGGTCGTCGTTTTTTTAGTTGTTGATTGTTTTTTCAGATAGCTACCCGCTTGTTCCAAGTGGTGTTACGGTGTGCCAGATCGCACTTTGTATCGTTCAAGTTCGGTACGAGTCCCTCCATTAAATGAACAACCACCCCCTCGTAAAAATTGTGAACAAGCCCACGGCTAATATTATCGGAAACATGGGTTGCCCCAACATGCATTATTATTTATATTTTCTACTCCCTTCGTTCCTAAATATAAGTCTTTTTTATTAGCCACACCTAAGACAAGAATTTTTTATTAGCAGTGAACCCCACATGTCATAGACACAAAAAGTGTGGCAAGATTCCCTTAGGCAAGCCAAAGTGTGTCTAACAATTTGAGCAACTCAAGTTAGGCAAGTGGGGCAAGTGTGGGAAAAATAATGTGGCAACATAAGACAAACATAATCACAATCTAAACAGCCCCGTAATTTCCTGTGACATGCATGAAAATTTGGTTAGTTAAATTTATAGTCAAATTTTGGCAAGGTGCATCAAATCAACACATGCAAGTATCAAAAGGGAAGTCATGGCATGCATGCATGCGTTGTACTTCCTCCGTTTCCAAATATAAGTCTTTTTATAGATTGCAACAAGTGACTACATACGAAGCAAAATATGTCTACATACATCCATATGTAGTAGTCCATTTGAAATGTGTAAAAAGACTTATATCGAGTGCAGTGCTTTGATGTGTCGCGTCAACTCGTACAAGACCGAGAAGTTTGATTACTACAACGCCATCTCCCTCGCGGACTGAACTCCGGTGCCTTAACTAAACCTGCCTTTGGCTGCATGACAGGTGGGCCAACCACCTGTTGGGCCCACCTGTCATAGACGCAAAGGCAGGAGCAGAAAGTCAATGAAGCTGCGTCCCTCCCTCGTGGATGAGCGTGGTGGCTGGCAGGACTAGTAGGAGCTTTCGCTACACGTTTCTTGACGGCGGCGAACTTGCGGATGGAGTTTACCATCATTTCGTCCATGAGAGAGGCGAAGCCGGCGTCGGCGAGGGCTACGACGCCGGCGGTCGCCAGCACCGTCTGGAAACGCTGCCGGGTGCGGAGCCGCAGGCCGGCGCCTTGGATGATTTGGCACAACCGACTGCCGCTCGCGACCATCGCCTCCATAGGTGCTTCTGGCTTCTGGTCACTTGGTCTTGGATTGGAGTGAGTAGTGTTGCGCTGTGATTGAGAAAGAACATTTAGGGGCTGTTTGGTTTTAGAGTAATTTTGCCAAAGGTTGCCACACCTAAGGTTAGGCAAGTTTGACCAACTTAGGTGTGTGTTTGGTTCAAGCCACATGTTAGGCAAGCCACACTAGGGTCCCACATCACATACACTCAAAAAGTGTGGCAAGATTCCCTAAGGCTTGCCAACTTGTGGCTCTCATTTTGAAGAACTAAGGGGCTGTTTGGTTCTAGGCCTAGGAGTGCCACACTTTGCCATTGTGGCTGTTTGGTTTGAGACTAAGTTTGCCAAAGGTTGCCACACCTAAGGTTAGGCAAGTTTGACCAACTTAGATATGTGTTTGGTCAAACTTGCCTAACATTAGATGTGGCAACCTTTGGAAAACTTAGTCTCAAACCAAACGGCCCCTAACCTTAGGCAAGTTTGGCAACAATTGTATGGTAAAGTGTGGCACTCATAGGCCTAGAACCAAACATCCCCTTATTGTCAATCTAACCCTGCCATCCATACACCTCTTTGGTTTAGAGTTAGTTCAGGGTTAGAATCTAACTATAACCTCTAACTGAGTTAGTAGAGTTCTCCTCGTCTCGGTTCATCACCATCATACTTTCCCCATTTCTGTGTTTTCAGTATCCTGCGAATCAAAGAGGCCATTAGACTGGTTTAGGTCCGGTAGTTTTTTATAATTGTGTTATCTCCAAAATTTAATGAACGTGCTCTGGTTTCTACGAAAATAATCCGGTTTCATGTAGTAATTCATTTATTTATTTATTCTTCTGCGGGGG
>LR738715.1:333901304-333943700 GCA_902687465.1 Secale cereale
TCCATATGTACTCCGTCTCGGTGTCTAGTCACTTGTTGAAATCTCTAGAAAGGCAAATACTCCTTTCTGGTTTACAGGGCTATACTAGCAAGTACTCCCTCCGTCCGAAAATACATGTCATCAAAAAGGATAAAAAAGATGTATCTAGAACCAATATACATCTAGATACATCCCCTTTTATTCATTTTGATTACAAGTATTTCCGGATGGGGGGAGTACTACAATAGTGGGCTCACATAGCAATTTTGTCTCATGCAAGAGCCTGGCTATATGCGTGCTCCAAGGTTCGCGACTGCCACGTTCAGGTTGCACTAATGCTTCTACAGTATCGGATCCACTGCTGCATGTCCGTCCACCGCGAGCGGGAGGGATAGCTTGTTGTAGTACTATAAGCAAAAGCCTGTCCTCGTCTGTGAGCCACTGCACGCATGGGCGAGGGAGAAGGCGTGTAGTAGTAAAATCAAGCTTCTCCTCGTTGTACGAGTTGACGTGACACATCATAGCACTGGCCCCACATGGTTGCCTCTAAACTTGGCTGAAAGACCCGCAGTGTACAATACTCCATTTGCTGCAACCTCTAACATTTACCCCACCACAAATTAAAATATATATTCCTGTCTTGACCAGATGAGCATGCAAACTAGAATCACCATGATGATAGGTAGGGCCAGAAGATTATTTTAATCAAAAAATATAGCATGGAGCCGAGTAGCCGACCCCGACTATTTTAAGCTTACAGGCACGGTACACGCTATCCTAGACTACTCTACACATGAAACTGCCACACGAGCGTCCGGGCTGCGCTTGGCTCTTCGCCTCTTCGGGAGTACTACTACAGTGGAGGAGTACTACAATATGCTTCTGACCATCTGACACCGATTGAACTACTACATGTCCACCGCGTACGGGAGGGAGAGCGTGTAGCGAACGAAAGCTTCTCCTAGTCCTGCCAGCCACCATGCTCATGGGCGAGGGAGGGACGCAGCTTCATTGACTTACTGCTCCTGCCTTTGCGTCCATGACAGGTGGGCCCAATAGGTCGGTGGCCCACCTGTCATGCAGCCAAAGGCAGGTGTGGTTAAGGCGAGAGGGCATTGTAGTAATCAAACTTCTCGGTCTGGTACGAGTTGACGCGACACATCAAAGCACTGCACTCGATATATTTCAATAATTTGCGTTTACCGATGCATTAATTACAATGCATGCATGCATGCCGAGACTCTCCTTTTGATACTTGCATGTGTTGATTTAATGCACCTTGAAGTAGTAAGAATATGTGACGGTAAAGCTTTGTAATGCCTCGGCCCTAATAAAGCGAGAGATGGTTGTGCACGAGGAGGGCGAGATCATGCAGACGGAACAGGACCCAGCGATGGAGCTCTCTATGATCTCGATGGACCTCACCCTTGCTCCACTGCCCCTTGTGCCTCCGCCCTTGAAGCCTCCAGTGTGTGAGGTTCGAATACACCTCGTCTGTTCGGCTGATCGAGCAAGGTGCAGGTTTCTTGATTGATGTGTTGTTCGATTGATTTGTGCAGTGGAAGGGTGGGCACCTGGCTTGCGCGGACTACCGCATCGAGCGCCCCGGGATCCAGCGGCAGTGCCAGAAGTGCGAGCATGGCGGTGGCTTCGACGTGCGGAACACGGCAGTGGACGCCGTCCTCTCCTCGGTGAGGGTGGAGTGCCTGCATGAAGGTTGTGGGCTCTACGTCACTTACCACAAGCTCGCTGATCACCAGAGCGTGTGTACACACGTGCCCTGCAAATACCTCGTGCCCGTCTGTGACTACGAAGGCCCGCCGCTGGTGCTCTCCCACCACATCAGCATCGTGCATCCCATGCCCGTGCACAGGATTCAGTACGGCAAGGCGCTCCAGCTGCAAGTGCCACTGTCAGAGCCACGGCTCTTGCTGTTCGCGGAGGAGGACGGCCGCGCGTTTTTCTTGGTCGGCGGCATGCTCGACATTGGCGCGATTATCACCGTGTCGGTCCTCTGCATCAGAGCGGGGGCGTCCCCACTATCGCAATATGTGGACAAGCCGGGGGCGAACGGCCCGCCGGGGGAGCCCAAAGGCAGGACCGACGCCGTCAAGGTGGAAATGGAGGTGACAAGCAGCAGGGATCCCGGCGATGTCGCTGTGCAGGAGCTGACCTTCTTCACAGTTCCGCCCAAGCTGCTGGCCGGGGCTAAGCTGGTGTCCCTCCACATTCAGATTGAGAAGCTCAGGTCCTAAATGATTCTACAGTGCCTTCTGTTTATCTTAGTAATATGCTAATATAGGGTTAGCTCGGTCTACTTTAGCTTAAGAGATGGTGGGTTTTGGTGGCAATGCAGCAATTACCTCGACATCAGATCAACAGTGAAAGTAATTTCAAATAGTCGAATGGATATTTTGTGTCTGTTGGATATAAAGATCCTTTGGGTAAGAAGTAACAACTTATATGCTTTTTTTTCGAAACGGAACAGCGATACTAGTGTAATTTTTGTTGACATGCACTAATATTTTCGAAACGGATGTCGGGCTGTAGCTAGAAGGGCGATTGGGACGCGGCATCGGCCCATATCATGGTGACCCCTGATTGGGATGCACCGACTGTGGATTTTCTCCCTCGCCGATGTCGACCGCGTCTACGCAGAACATTGTTCCCTTCCCCAAGCTGCGGGATCAGGCCGGATATGTGACCAGCGATGTGGCCATCGTCGTTCTATGCTTGTGAAGAGAGGAACCCAAGCAAGCAGGCTTGTAGCTTAGGCTCCTGCTAGTGTATATATAGTGGTTTTCTTTTTCTCTCCATATCAACCATTTTATATTGCGTACATGTCATTGAAGAGTGAAATGATGGTTGCTTCTTTCGACTAACTTATTGTGTGATTTGACTGCTCCTTTAGTGGCCCCTACACGTACTGCCCCTACGTGTATGCAATAGTCACACATACACATGGACGCAAAAACGCGCGTGACGCCCTAATGCATGCATGTCCGAGCACACGACGGAACACACACGGTCACGGTCAAGTGCTCAACCTACACATGCATGCACACACATACTCAGTCAGGGTGAGCTAGTGACCGTATAAACATCGGAAAATGTATATATTGAGCGCAATGAGCGTAATATGAAGTCCACTGACCGTCTTTTTACAAATATACACTAACAGAAAGTGTATTTATCTCGTTTGAAATTAAGCCATATTAACCAGAGAGGAGGCAGTATGGACTAGCATTACTTTGATGTGTCCCGTCAACTTGCCGAATGAGGAGAAGCTTGTAGGACGGGAGAAGCTTGTGCGCGGTGGCTCGCAGGACAAGGAGAAAATTTTGACTAATGCAAGCTATCCTTCTCTCAGGCGGTGGACGTGCAACATTTAATTCGGTGTCAGATTGCCAGAAGCATACACTATACTAGTAGTACTATTATTGTTGCACTTCCCAAATTGGCGAACAGCCAAGCGCAAAGTTTACTAGTACTAGTACTACTACTATAGTCTATAGAGGTATGTACTACTATACTAGTACTAGGAACCGAATGGAGGAGCGTCTGCACTCTTATTATATTTTTAAAATGTGATAAAGCAATCTTCAACACATTTGGTTCTCTTCGAGGGTTCTCGCATGTGATAATGGAAGTTGATTGCATGGAACACTCGCCACAATTCTCGCTTAATTCTGACTCATATCCTGTTACAAATAGGAGCGCTCGGTAATATTTCCTTTTTTTTTGTTATTCAACATGTAAACAGGTCAGCAAACCTTGTGGCTCATCTTTGTGCGAACCGTGCTTGCTGCACTTTGAATGTGGCCGAGAGCTGGCTTGATGAAACACCTCGCTTCCTACTTCTTTTTTTGCGGGGTACCTCGCTTCCTAGTGACCAGTGTCTTGGATGATCGTCCTAAGAATGCTTATATACGAATAAAGCTCTCTCATTTACCCGTAGAAAAAGATTAAGCCATATTAACTAGAAAGGAGGAAGTATGCACTAGCACTACTTGTTGGCGTGTCCCGTCAACTCGCAGAACGAGGATAAGCTTGCAGGACAAGGTGAAGCTCGCTTACGCCTTTTGACTAATTCAACGTACCCTCGCCCAGGCGGTGGACATGCATCAGTTCATTCGGTGTCAGATTGCCAGAGGAATACACTGTAGTACCGAACATGCGGAGTACCATCATTGTTCGACTTCATGAAGAGGCAAAGAGCCAAGCGCAAGGTTTAGTAGTACGAGTAGTACTACTACTAGAACCGCATGGTGGAGCCTCTGTACTCTTATTTTTCTTAATCTCTGATAAAGTACACATTTATTCCGGAGAAGGGCGGAAAACGGACGCCCAACATGTAATGATGATATCGATCAACCATGCTCGAATATATCTGTGACGCCCGAAGACCGACGTCCCAGAAGATTCTAGAAGATTCCAGATGTTCCGGGTTGCCCGTGTGTTCTTTTGTGCTTGTGTTATTTATTTTTGCATTGCATCATGTCATCATGCCATCATGTCATTTTTATTTTGCATCTCAACCTTAATAAATCGTGTGGACCTTCGGTCCATTTAAATCGAGGGAAGGTGACTTCTCTTTATAACATATAAAAGCCTCTCAATATTATTTAGGGAGCTATATAATAAATATTCCAGTCTTTGGAATTACCCGCAACACACTTGCAAATATTCCCCATGCTTCTTTAATTCGAGTTTCTACTTCTAAACCTTGCCTATAATTCTTTCCGTTGTTCCGAGGTTCTTCCAAAAACCCTCCTTCTATTTTATTTAAATTCCTGACATTTTTGGTGAGCCCGAGAAAATTAGTCCATTGTCCTAATCCTTCCCTAGCCACCTCCTTTCTTTTCTTTCTTCGTGTGGTATTATGTTTTATTTTGAAAATCAGCAGCAGAAGAGAGTCCAGCAGCCCAGCTTGGACCTCCAGGCCGCACTCCCTCTTGGCCCATCCCCCAGGCCCAGCCGCCTCCTGTCTCAGCCACTTCTGGCCCATTGGCCGACCGCTAACCCTAGTCACCAAGCGACCGCGCCGCATCGCTCCTCCTTCTCCCTCCCGACCGCCGCCACCCCTCGCTCTCCCCCTCGCAGCGCCCCATCTCACCCGTTTTCTCGACCCCGCTCCTTCCTTCGATCTCCCAGTCCTCCCTCGCGCGCCAGCCAGCGCCGTGCAGCACCTCGCCTGCGCGCCCCTCCCTCCAGGCCGGCCAGGCCGCCTCCCTCCGTTCCCCAGCAGGCCCCGCGCCCGTAGCCCGCGTCGGCTCCGCAGGTTCGGGCCCCGACTCCCGCGAGCGCCGCGGCCGCCCGTCCTCCGTCGCCAAGTGCCGCCGTCGGCCAGGGCCGAGACCTCCCTCCTCCGGCCTCCTCTGGCCTCCCTCCGTCCATGTCGCACCCTCCAGGCCATGGCCCCAGCGCCGCGGTGCCGCGAGCCGGCGAGCCCCGCCGCGCCCGGCCTCGCCTCCTTCCTTCCGCGCCCGTCCTCCCCGTCTAGCGCCTCGACGACGCGCCAGCCAGCGCGCCTTGCAGCCGCGCCTCGCCCGCGAGCCGGCCGTCTCCAGCAGATCGAGCACCAGGTTGCCGGCCTCGTCCTCCAGGAGCCCAGCACCGAGCCTTGGTCGCCGTCCGTCCTCAGCCTCGCGCCGCCCGGCCAGCTAGCTGCCCTGCCTCCGTGCTTCCCGGCGAGCTCCGCTTGACTTGTCGTGGCTGTGTCCCGAGACCGTCTTGTCCTTTTTGCTGTTTTTGTTACTGCTGTTGTTTCGCCAAGTGTTCCTTAAGGTGTGACCAAGACAGGCAAGATCGACGCAAGAACCGAACGTCTACGACACATGAACATGTACCACTACCTCCACTACCGTCGCCGGAAGCGCCAAGTACCACGACGGACACCGAGTACCTCTACATGACCCGACAAGTACCCCTACGACCAAGTACCACGACGACCGAACGGCTACGATGACATGAACATCTACGTGCGTGAAAAACTACCGTCGCCCCGAAGATGTCCGACGCCGCAAGTACCACGACACGATATCGGAACGGCTACTTCCTCTCCGAACGTGAACGCCTTCTTCCTCTACGTCTCGAACCGCCCCGAAACGCACGCTTCAAAGGTATAACGAGACGACCCCGTGGATGACCCGTGTGATGCTTGCTTGTGTTGTATGAAATGTTACCCGTATGTGCTCCGTGCCGTTTCGTCCGTTTGTCTTGTTCCTCGGTTGCCTCGTCGCCGACTCGTGGGAACCCGGTGACGGGATCGCCCCACCTTTCTTCTCGTTGACCCGCTCACGCCATCTTTCCTTTTGCACCGGACTCTCAACGAGTTACCGGAACCGATATGATGCGTTGCATCATTTTCGGATCGTTGTCGTGGCACCCTTTCCTTTCACCACGGTGACAAATGCTTCATATCTCTTTTAAGTCAACCTTTTAATAATTGCATAAAACTTGTTCATGTCATCCGCATCATGTTAACAACCTTTGAACTTTTAATTGTTGTTTGCTTATAATTATTAAACAAGCTTATGGGGATTTTCCGGATATGTTGTTGTTATTTTCCGGCCTCATTTAAATTGCCTAGTTAGTGTAGTTTTATTATGCTTCACCTCTTGCCATGTTAACCAACATTTAATCTTGTCTTGTAAATAATGAGAGTCAACTAAATAATTAAATGTGGTGTTTCGTCAATACGCAACTCGTTGCATATTGAGCTCCACTTAACTTGTAGTGTTGTTTGTGCACTTTGCCATGCCATGCATATTTAAACCGGACATGCATCATACTTGGATGTGCATCGTATGCCATGTTTATGCTTGTGTGTTTATCGTGTTGTTTGTTTCTTTCCGGTTTGCTTCTCTTGATAGCTTCGGTTTTCGTTCCGGAGTTGTGAGGATTCGCTCGTCTCTGTTGCTCCGTCTTCTTCATGGACTTGTTCTTCTTCCTTGCGGGATTCCCAGGCAAGATGACCGAACCCGGATACCATTACTATCTTTGCCTATTGCTAGTAGTTCCGCTCTTTAGTATATGCCTCGATGCCCATGTTTTCCTGTCAGCCTCCTATTGTAACCATGATCCTGTTTAACCACCCTACCTATGCAAACCTTTGATTGGCTATACGTAGGCTCGCTCAGCCCCTCTTATAGCATTGTTAGCTGCAGGTGAAGATTGAAGATGCTTGCTTCATGTTGAAGTTTGGTTGGGTTATATCACACTATATAAATGCTTAAATGAAATCATCTATATACTGGCAAGGGTGGAAGGCTAAGCCTTTTGCTTGGTGATTTGTTCCACTCATGCCGTTAGGAACCGTATAAACCGGTGTTATGTTCCTTGATTATGCGTTCCTAACACGGTTGGGGTGTATGGGACCCCCTTGATAAACCGCTAAGTGCTAAGTCTTTTCCAGCAAGTCCCAACATTGGTACTATTCGCCTAATAACTAATAAAACTTGCATAGGGACTAGCTATCCCTTTTATTTTAATTCAACCCCCCGGGCCAGTGCTCCACATGAGTGTTGGTCCGAACTGGGCAACCTGCGGGGCCACCTCGAGGAAACTCAAGGTCTGGTAAAAACCCGTAGCTTGTCCCATCCGGTCGTGGCCTGAGACGAGATACGCGCGGCTACTATCAGGGTGTCGGCACGCCGGGAGGATTTGCTGGATTAGCCTTACCTTAGTTCGGAGTATCTTGAGCACGGGATTCCGAGAATACTCGGGTCTTCCCACTTTGGAGTTGCGACTCCGCGGATCGTGGGCTTGTAATGGGTCAAGTTGGAACACCCCTGCAGGGTTTGAACTTTCGAAAGCCGTGCCCGCGGTTATGTGGCAGATGGGAGCTTGTTAATATCCGGTTGTAGATAACTTGACACAATGTTTCAATACACTACCAGCGTGTGTACCGTGACTGTCAATTTCCGAATAGGGATTCGGGAGTTGAACACGGTGGGGTTATGTTTGACCGGCTTTAGTTAGGATCACTTCGTGATCATCTCTCGACCGAGGCACCTTCTCTTCTCGCTCTCTGATACGTAAGCTAGTGCTAGTTGCTGCTGCAGACTCTTGTTGTTCCTTCACCTCTTGTTCTTTTCTTCAGCCTTTCCTCACCCAAGGCTTAAATAGTCATGTTACCCGGGAACGGGATTGCTGAGTCCTCTGTGGCTCACAGTTACTTCACCACACCAGATGCAGGTTCAGCCGAGTTTGATGCAGGAGTTGGTTCAGTACTTCACCAGGAGTTCGATGAAGAGTTTGGCCGTTTGCTCGTGACGTTTCGACGATCAGTAGTGGTTTCTACTAGGATTCGATCCTGACCCGTGGCTTTATGTTGTTTGGTATCTTTCTTTGGATCTTCACCCGTAGTCGGGTTGTGATGTTTTGAATGATGTTATGCTTATGTAATGTATTGTGTGAAGTGGCGAGTGTAAGCCAACTATCTTCTTTTGCAATTTAATCCCTCTTTTACATGAGTCGTGCAAAGATACCAAACTTGAGATCATTCTAGGATGGGCTTATACCTTTAAGTCGTGCCTCGACACGTAGGAGGTATAGTCCCATCCTGGGCATTACAATATCTTGGCCTCCATGCGAGCTCATCTGTGTGTTCTCGCTCCTCGTCTCTCTCAAGGAACGGCGGGTTGGCCATTTTGCCATCAATTGAGATTGGTTTGCTCACACTCCGGTCCCACATGTCAGTGATATGCCAAGAGGAGGTGTGTTGACCGACTAGCCATACGCGTACTTGGTTTTGCACCTTCATACTACTCCTCCTTCCGTCACAGTTTACAGGGTGCGCTTCATTATGATGCATTTCTCTCAATGCATTTCCACCACCAGAGAGACTTTAGACGCGTTTGGTTTTATTCTAAATTAATTAGGGCATGGTAACCGCAATTTCCTCTCGATATAGTACTACGGAGTGGAGTAAGTGCATGCATGTGTTTACCCGGGGTGGAAGCACTGCATGCATGTGTGTACGCGTTATTTCCTCTAGTAATAGACGCCGTGCTATAACTACCAATGCTATTTTTCAGGCCGATCGCTAGTCGCCTTGGTCCCAGAGATTTTCTCTTTTTCTGAAGCGCGCTCTATAAACAGTGACAGATGGAGTAGTATGAGCGGATTCAAAGAAGAGCGTATTGATGGTTGCTTCTTCGAGCAACTTAAAGTGGGAAAGATGGGGCTTATGATTTGACTGCTCACTACTCACTATTAATCCGGCGCAACGACCGGTCTGAGTCTCCCATGCGGCTGTGCACTACCCCCTCGGTTCTTAAATATACTTTAGAGTATTTTTCTTTCTAGAGATTTCAACGAGTGACTACTCAAATATTTGTCTTTTTAGAGATTCAAATGGACTACTACGTACACATGTATATAGACATATTTTAGAGTGTAGATTCACTCATTTTGCTCCATATGTAGTCACTTGTTGAAATCTCTAGAAAGACAAATATTTAGGAACAGAGGGAGTACACATACGACGCAGAATGAGTGAATCTACACTCTAAAATATGCCCATTGAAATTTGTAAAAAAACAAATATTGTTGATGACAGTTGCGACGACAAAAAAGAAGCATATTCCTTGTCCTAAGGGAAGATAACAACACGGTTGTGTTAGTCTAAAACGGTGTGAGGACGAGATTGCAATATGGAAAGTACGCCGGACGAGCTACGTTTTGTGCAAAGAACTATGGAAGATCCACATGCAGCGATGTGGGAAGACGGGCATTGAAGCAAGGCCGGAGGGGATACCTGGAGGTCGTCGGGATGTAACTAGGTGAGCGGCGGCGGGCGGAATCTGCCCATACTGCGGCAGCAAGCAGGTGGCGTAGGCCCTACCACACCGGAGCTTGGTCAGAGAGAACGGCGTGTACCGTAGATCGGGACGTGTTGCCTCGGCGCCGTCGAACGGAGAAATGATGCACGTCCTCCCTTTCCGCCGGCGGACGGGATGCGGCTGGATCAGTGACCAACGGTGAGAGAGAGAGAGAGAGGCCACCGCAGCCTTGTGTGAGGTACTCTGAAGAGAGATAAACCAGGCAGGGAGGCTCCATTGTACATAGTGGACCGGACTACCTTTTTCTCCATAAAAATCATTTTATATTTTGTGTATGTTCCATTGAGTGATATAACTTTATTTATAAATAACGCGCCAACGCATCAAGTGGAACTTTGTTTCGTGCACGTGTGGTACACGGCCTCCGTAGGTAAACAACCGCTACACGCATTCAAATTAGCATGTGGGCTTCCATTTCGTACAGAAATAAGCTCCATCGTGTACCCGAGCGGGTGTGGCTGGGCACGAAGCGTGAGTACGTGCACGGTGCACCTATTCTCTTCTTGTATACGTACACCACCTACATGGGGTTGTGTGAGAGAGATACAAATGTAGAGAGATGTAGTGTGTGGGTTCGTGGGAGTTTTTTTTTGGGGGGGGGTCAATCAAAAAATGTAACATATGCAATGTGTGTGAAATAGAGTCCTGGATATATCAAATATATAGAGGGGGCGATCCACGAGAAGAGAGTAGAGGTATCATCGACTTGAGGTGTCCATAGAATCGAAGAGAGGGATGATGTGTGTGTGTGTGCACGCGCGGTCAATAAAGAGTGCCATCGAATTTGTGTGTGCCCATGTCAAAGATATAGAGTGACAGGCCTACTAGAATGAGAGAGGGGACAAGTGCAGTTTGTCTCTGTGGCATGGATACCTACCTACAACGCTCGACTATCGGTGTGTGGTGGGGGGAGGGAGGCCTAATTAACTATAGAGGTACAATGGCTGGTATATGTGTGGAGGAGGAGAGAGTCCTACCTCGTGTATTAAGGGAGATCGATCTACCTCATGTATTAAGGGAGATCGATCGACATCCATGCATATGTGTAGGAGAGGAATAAGGTTGGGAGAGAGACAGAGCTAGAGTGTTGGAGGGGGTGCTAGTGGAGTTGCTTCTAACAAATGGTGGGATGGGCTTGCTAGACAACCAGAGGGCACGCCTGCAATATCAATAAGAGAGGGGATGGCTGCCTGTCTGTGCACGTGCGTGTGAGATATGGGTCAAGAGGCATGCACGAATGATGAGGGGGGACGATATGGTTGTGGTAAGCAGACATAACTACATAGGAAGATCAATCGTCCTTTGTCAGAGAAAGGAGATACATAACTTGTGAGGTACGTCGATCGATGGGGGAGGGAATAGTTAAAGTCGACCCAGGTATATGTTGGGAGATCGATCTGTATACATGCATGTGTGTGTTAGAAGCAAATGAGGCACGGGGAGAAGGATAGAGAGACAGGGATGTATCTAGGAGGTGGTGTGAGAGTCATACTATATCGAGGGGGAAGGAGTGTGCGAGTACGAGATCGGTGAAAAGAGTGGTGGGAGTGAGGCATGGACAGTGATAAGAGAAGAGGGGAAGCTTGTGTTTGTGCTAGGCACACCTGGCTAGAGAGGCATATCGATCGATGTGTGCCGTAAAGAAGGAGCTGGGGGGCCTACAGACACCGTGGGTGAATGGCCTAAAGTGAAAATACGAATTTGCGCGATGGAGCTAGAGAATGCCGAGGGAGGGTGAGAGGGATGCGGGTGTGTGCATGCACGAGAGAAAGATAGCGCTAGCTAGCTACAAAGACAAGAGGATTGTGTGGGTGTAAAAGACAAACAGAGATCATACTTCATTATAAAAAGCGAATTTGGATATTTGAAGAATTTATCATAGTGTTTTAAACCGACGCATGTGTGAATATATATAACGATGATACACATGGTGTGGTTATGATTTATGAACATGTTATACTACATATAATATATTTTATCTCTACTCTTATAAAAAACGGAGTTGTTGATGATGGTGTGCCTGCCATCCTGTAATATAGGCCGTCCAATTTATATCTGACGAATAGGAAGGAAACTATGGCAATTTTGAAAAAAGATACCCACAACCCTCTCCATATTTGCAAATTAGGCCTCCCCTTCATCATGTTGATGTTCTGTGGAACGCATGGGCATCTTGCTAGTACTACGCATAATATATAGAACAATGATCATAATTTGGGATAATGTGTGGCTTTTGCAGCTCAGGTCTAAATACTTGTCATAATGTAGGGGGTGGGGCACTATACTATGTGTGATAAACACGGTGTACACGTATGGAACATGGTTTAGATTATGAATATATAGTTAGTACATCAAATGTACTATTATTTGGAATCAACATAAAGTGTATTCAAAAAATATAATTCGAGTTCATGTAGTACACATAGTTCATATCTATCTCTATAGTAATCATGTGGTGTTATTAAGGTAATACACGAATGATGGTTGAAGTTGGCAACAATCATGATTATAGATTGTTATTGAAATAGAGAAACGAATTCAAATTCAGTTCGAATTGCAGCGGTAGTATAGACATTTGGAATGCACTAAAATGTTGGTATGAGTAGGTTACATACATAATTCAACAAGCAAAAAAATTTAATTGGACATAACATGGATTCATACTACCGAATAGCATTTAATTGCACTAAATTGTTGGTATGAGTAGCTTTAAATAGCATTTTATAGTAAAACGGGGCAAGACTCTCTCTTTGTGTGGTGTGAATAGTTTTATTTTTTTCGTTTTCTTTTTGGTTGAGGGAAGTGCGAATTGATTTGGTACGTACAAGTACAATATTACACATTAGGCTTGTCCCTAAAATTCAACCCGTGCCTTGTTATATCCTGAAAATTCGGATATCGTGCTCCCAAAATTGGCGCCTTCACAACCCGCGCCTTGCTATCCCAAAATTACAACGCGCGCGAAAACTCCCTCCAGCTGCCAAATCTCGACACGTGAAATCCCCCTTCTAACCCTGAGCTGAAAGGGGCCGCTAGTTCAAATCGGTGGGGGGTACTTTTGTAACACACCCTACATTTTGGACAAGCGCATCTCCATCGCCTCCTTTTTGCCATTCAAAATCCCAGGCCGCCATAACCTCTCCGCTCCAGCCGCGAAACCCCACCCTCCTCCGTCCGCCACCTCACCGCTGCCCAGCCGGAGCCTCTTCCCCGACTACGTTGTCCAGTGCAACAGCTCGACGTCCCTTGTCCACCTCCCCGGATGAGGATCCGTTGTCCATCTCGTCGTCCTGCCGGTTCAGCCACTCCATCCTCCACCTCCAAGGAGCTGCTCCGACGATCGCATCGTCTATCGCGGCTGCTCCATCCCCACAGCGCCGCCTTAACCTGCTCCACCGGAACCGCAACATCCTCACCGACTCCTCGGACGAAGCCGAGGCCTACTCTGCGCCACCAAAGAGGTTGTACACTCATCGCGTCGCACCTTCTCCTTAGCTCGACCTCCCGGCGCTGACGGTGCTCCATCCTGCACCCCCATGGAGCGGCTACCTTGAAGCTGGCGCCGCGGGTGACATCTCCACGACGGCTCTCCCCAGTGCGAGGCCCCTTCGGCGGCGGTGTCCATACCAGCCGGATCTGCTGCTGCTGCTCTGGCTCTCGCTCAATCGCTCGCTCGCCCAGCTGCTACTGCTCCGGCTCTCGCTCGCTCGCGCTGCTGCTTCTGCTCCGGCTCTCGCTCGATCGCTCACTCGCCCAGCTGCTGCTGCTCCGGCTCTCGCTCGCGCTGCTGCTGCTGCTGCTCTCCCCCTCGCTCGTGCTGCTGCTATGCTCCGATTTAGCTACAGTTCAGTCGACTGAATCGATTTTGGTCAGTCAATTTTCAGGGGGTGGGGGGGCTCACCGGAGGTAAGGAAGAACCACCCGCAGCGGGGACAGGGGCTCGTCGGAGAGGTACCCCACTATCTATCTTAGGGTTCAGGGTGGGGTGCGGGGGGGCTATAGGGTTGGCTGGGGCGGCGGCGGACTGGCGGTGGGGAGTTATTTTGGGGCGGAGAGGCGGCGCTGGGGCTAGCGGTTCGGCCGGTGGTGGCTGGCGGCTCAGGGGGGGTGTAGGTTGAAGATGAACCGCAGGCCCTCCCTAAACTACATGTCAAGTGCCTCTCTACTACCATTGTGTTCAGTTTTGATAGTAAAATTCAGATTCCACAGTAAATTTCAGTTTCGATAGTTAAGTTCAGAGTCAACAGTATTTACCTCATCTGTTGTAGTCAGGTGGTTTTTGGTGATGTAAATTTTACATCTATTTTACATCATCTATTGGAGATGTTATTAGAATCCCACTTGAGATTGACGATGTCTGTCCTGTGCTGCTTCAACCTTGACGTCTTACAGCTCACTGGGGCTGCTCCAACGACAGAACGAACCATCACAACAGAGTAGCACCCTCGACGCCGTCTACAGATTCCTCAGATCTTCCTCCACACCTCCGACAGCCACCTCTACCTCAACTGCTTCAGCGACCAACCCAATGATGCTGAGGTCGACACGGCTACGACAAAGAGGTTGTACACTTGTTGCATCACTTATTACTATACATTCATGTCGATCCATTAGGCTATTTTGGTTCGACAGAAAAACATAGCAATAGGCAATTTTCCAATGGCACTCTACTATTCAATTTTTCATGCATTTTGTTGAAAGGCATGAAGCAAAACATCCACCTGGACCTAGTTTTCAAAATCCGATGCATGAAAACAAGACCAAGTGCATTAGTGGCAGAATAACATTCTAACTGTACACGCTTTTCATATGGTTTCACTTTATTTTGGCTATGTTTATTTGCATTCATCTGCTCTTCCAATTCCTGTAAACCAAACACCCAAGTTGATAGAAATCCTGTGTTTACAAATGCTCTGTTTACCATGTGCATTCCTATCCTATTCCGGTGTTTTTCCTATCCCTGCGTTTTTAGAATCATGCAAGCCAAATGAGCCCTTACAGAATTACTTCAGTTACAGGTAGGTGTCGAAGGGAACTTTGTGTGGTTTGTCATGCTCCTGCCGCGATGTCGTCCACCTCACCCGAGGTGCTCCATCGACAGAAACATCCACCAAACCAGACATCATGACTCCTGACCGTCTTTCGCCGCCTCAGATCTCCTTCCTTGCCGCCGGCACCGACCGCAACGGCATCACCATCATCGACTCAGCAGATGAACCTGAGGAGTACACGGGTCCACAAGAGAGGTCACACTCCTTTGATTCTGCTTATGTTATGCATTGCTTAAAATTACCTGCTACTTTATCGTCATGTTCACCTGTTGGACTCCAAGTCAGGTCCGAATTAATGTTCAAACTTGAGTTCTAAATTAGTTGTGGGGCACATATCGAGGAAGCAATGAATAGTATCTCTGTCTAATATCTGGTTCACCTAGGGTATGCCTATGTTGTTCATCTTGGGTGGGAAACAAATACTAAAGCAATCATCATCTGTCTTTTTATTAATTTAAAGCAATCATCAGTCTGCTATCATTATTTTTGGATCCATCCGCTGGTTGTTACCATCACTCTAAATTTCTGCATGCTCTCCTTACATAATCTCACCATATTTTTTCGTATGCATGTCAGGTATTGTACACAGTCATGCTGAACATGTAGAGAAAAAGAGAAGAGTTTTGTGCGGCAATACAATGTCATGTAGACGTCGCTCCATGGTGGGTTCAATGGCAAACCCTCCCCACCCCTCTCCAGATTGTAATCCAGAGGAATATATCTGTTCTGAGGCGGATTCAGACGCCGCTGACCACTCCTATTTACCCCCAAGGTGTTTGCTCTACCCTGGCATGATGATGTTAGTCATATCATGCATATGTTGCCTTGTAGTGCCTACTTTTGACATCATATATGTCACCTGCTTAGTTTAGACATGTTCTGTCACCGCCTGTTTAGTTTCTATATCATATATGGGAATTATGCAGTCTCATGTCTTTTAGCCAGCCATAATATATGTGAAATGTGCAATGCCATCCTGTTTAACCAGGCATCATATATTTGAATGATATCTTGCCCATCCTTTTCTTCATTACATTTCCATTTGTCGACAATGTTTGTACATTAAACTACTCTTCCTGTGAATCAACCATTTGGGTGGGAGATTGAAAAATCTGGAGTGAAAACAAGGCCTTCAGAGCAGACTGCGCTACCTGTCAAAGCAGATCTCTTGTTGGGTCCCGATAGCTCCTCGGAGATGGATTCAGACACAGATGACCAGTCCTATTCCCCCACCGAGGTGTATGCTCTAACTTGGCACGGTGTTTTAGTTATTCATCATATCTTTGAATTATGTTATGCTATGCTATCCAGTTTAGATAGACATCATATATGTGAAATTATGTCATGCTATCCGTTTTAGTTAAACAGTATACATGTCAACTATTTCATGTCCTCTTTTTTCCACACTATCTATTGCATCTGTCTCTCATACAATGTATGTACATTCAACTATGTTTCCTGTTTATCAGCCATTTGAATTGGAGCGGGTGATGCCAGCATCTAGCGGACTAAAAACACGGTCTTCAAATAAAACAGTGCTACCTCTTGGTGGAGATAGCACCCCGGTTCTACATGCACGAGAACCAGCCCTACCACACATAACCCAAACTCTCGCAGATTGTACCCCTACTGCGATGGACAGAGAACCAGCTTCACCCAATCTAACCCCAACCCCAGCAGAGAGTAACCCAGTTCCTGTTGACACAACACCATCTCCACCACAGAGCTCCCAAACAAGAGCGGTTAGTAAGGCAGCTCCAGTGCCCAAAGGGCCAGTACTACCACGGCGAACCCCAACTCCACCAGTTAGTACGCCTATTCCTGTGGTGGAAGCACAACCAGCTAGTCGTACTTTAGCATCTATCGCATTTGATGTTGTTAAATCGTATGTGCGTATCTTCCCATCTTGGACATATTATACTTGAGATGAAGGAAAATGCCAGTTCCAGGTGTTTGTCCAGGAGTTATGTGTAAGTAATCTTATTCATGGCAATTACTTTGCTTTGTCCCATACATCCTACCTCCATGATGGTTATAATACAGCAAATTTTCCCATTTTTCTCTATAGAGAAGGACCGATTTGGAAACTCTGAATGAGGTAACCTGTGCTAATACATGTGCTATCTTCAAGAATGCTTGGTGGCAGTATCGGAATTACATGTAGAAAACGTACTTCACCGGCAAAGAAACTCATCAAATTCCCTTACGTTCTCCTGAGACACATCTACTGGACGATGACTGGGAACGCCTTGTTCTGTACTGGTCTTGAACCAAGAATGTGGTAAGGTCTATGAGCTCATTTTCTATTTTTAAGTACTATATTCTTATGTCTTACTGTACTCTGTTCATGTAGAACAAGTGCCTAAACATGAAGAACAACTATTCTAATATAAGATTCCATTGCTATCATAGTTCCAAAAAGCGCTAGGCGTTAATTGTGCGTTTTGCCACCGCCTTGCGCTTTACTGATCAAAGCGCATGCTTATGCGCAGTTATGAACAGATTAAGCATAGTTATGCGCAATGCGTTTCGCCAACGCCTGGTGTAATGCCCCGGATGTAATACTTTCCCTTTTGGGTATATAATATATCTCCGGCTTCATCTATTTCCATTCCGGGTTCTTTGTCTTTCGGGTTTTCGTCGTTTTGTTGTGTGAGTGTGTGGCATTCATTCATATCATGTAGACATGTGCATCGCATTGCATTTGTGTTGTCGGTTGCATCCGGTTCCGCGTGTCTCTTCCCGTTGTCCGTTTCGCGTTTCGGAGCTCCCTCACGTGTCCGTGATGTCCCGTAGGCCTACTTTGTTGTTCGGGCGTTTAACGTTACCGGTGTGCCGCGAGGTTGTTGTCTGTGTTGTTGTTTTGTTGTGTGCAACCCGCCTCTCAAATCTCGTCTCGTTTGGACTCCGTCAGTTTTTCCATCCGTTGTCCGTGTGGGTCCGAAGTGCCTTCACTTTGTGTCCCGGAAACATCCCTACTGCATTCTTTTATCTCCTCCTAGGCCCTTTTAATCTATCCCCGCGATCGGATCCGTTGGATCACGATCGGAGGGTTCCTAGCACCCCTAAACTCTCCCCTAACCCTAAAAACTGCTATTTATAGACCCCTTGTCTATTTTTGGGCATCCCCTTCTTCTTCCTCCTCTCTCCCCTCTTTTTTTTTCCTTTCTTCTTCAGATCCACAAATTCTTACCGGATCCCGAGGGATCCTTCGAACCAGCCGCCAGATCCACCGATCGAGCAGGCCAGGTCAACGCCGCGGTCTTCCTCCGTTCGATCCCGCGCCAGAGCGCTCGATCCCGCCGCACCGGTCGCTGGCTCCCCGATCGGGTCCAGGACCACATCACCGCTGCGGCCCGAGGCCCACCGCGGGCCGACCGTGTCCCCCCGCCGACCGCACCGCGAGGCCAGCCGCCAGCTGGGCCTCCCGCCTCCGCGCCCGCCAGCCCGAGGGGCCGGTCCCCACTTCGTCGCCTTCCGCCTCAGCAACCCGGGCCGGCCCTCTCCCTCCAGGCTCCCGCGGCCCAGCGCGCCTCGCCTCCTCCCGTCGCCGGCTTGGGCCGCCGCTTCGCTGGGTTCCCGCCTCCAGCCGCGACCGGGCCGCACCCGAGCGCCCGCCGCTCCAGCGCGCCAGGCCGGGCTGCTCCACCAGGCCACCGAGGCCGCGCCGCGGGCCGCCGCCCCTCGCGTGGGCCGCCGCAGCCGCCGGGCCGCATCAGCGCCGCCGGCCCTCTTCTTCAGCCTGGGCCCGAGCCCACTCCGCAGATCTGAGGTTGACTTTGTTAAAAAAAACCCTAGATCTAGTCCAGTTTTTACCTGTCTGATGCAATGTTTGACCATGCATAACTTTTTGCCTGCTGCTCCGTTTTGCGCGTGTAATATGTCCAGACATTCGTGGAGATGTGCTCTACGTTTTACCTGTTGTTGTCATGCATGTTAGAGATCATCTAGGTGCTTGTTTTGCTGTTGCAAGAGTGCATCATGATATAAACTGCTGCTATGTGTTATTTTTGTGCCACCTTTGCCATGTGATATCTTTTAGCTCGTTTGTCCAAATGATGCAAATGACATGTCCACGTGTTCGTCTTGCCACGAACTACGTGTTGCTTGTGATAGGTTGCATGGTAGATTTATTATTTCCTTGTTATCATTGTTGCAAAGTGCCATGTTCATGTGATGTGTTTTCACTTGTTACGAAATGCCATCTTGATGAGCTCGTTGCAATCGTTGTGTTCACCTCTATGATGCATGCTTGTGTGTTTCGGGATCACCTTCATGTGCACTTTGATGAGGTGCTTACCCTTTGCCATGTTTAGTTTCGAGGTGACTTAAACATGCTCTTTTATATGCCATGTTGTTATTGCTGTTTTAGGACTTAGTGGTTTTTCACTAAGTCTGAAATCTGTAACGTTCCGATGCCATGTTCGTGTGATGTTCTAGGACAAAGCATGATAGTTTTAGAGTGGATTTTGATTGTTCCTTGTAGTATATATTGTTGTATTTCCATTAATGTCCTCACATGTCCATTTGAGTGGCTGTAGCATGTTTATCTTTTGCTCTAAAGTTTCAATAAAATTCTGCTGCCAGAATTTTATTGCCAAGTTCAATATGTCAAAGATCATTGCTATTGATCCGTGGCTCTATTGGGGGTGCACCTTGGACTTAGTTGCTGTACTATATGTCTAGTTTGTGTTCATGTCCTTTGCCATTCTTTTTGGGTGCTGTAGCTTAATTATTTTGAGCTCCAAAGATGCTATGTTGCTGTAATTTTCAGCTTTCGCTCGAATCTTGTTTCGGGCATAACTTTTAGCCCGTAACTCCGATTTCAGCGAATCTTATATCAAACTTGATTGTTTTTCTGTGTAGATTAATAATATCAGTTTGTTATCATGTTTTGAGGTGTTTTGCTTGAGTGATGTTTTACGTGCTCCATGCGCATCCTTAGTGCATCCTTCATGCATTCATGTTTTCCGAGTGCGCATTGCATCTTGTTGATTGGTGCTTGGTGTGATTGTTTTGTTTAGAGCCGGAAGCTGAGACCGAGTACGAGGTTGAGCACGAGGTTACCAACGAGGTTGAGCAAGAGGACCCTTCTTACGATCCGAACGACTTCTCTTCAGGCAAGATGACCGAACCCCGATAACATTACTATCTTTGCCTATTGCTAGTAGTCTCGATCTATAGTTTTGCCTCGATGCCCATGATCTTCTTGTCAGCCTCCTACTTGTAACCAATTGCCATGTTTAACCCACCTACCTATGCAAACCGTTGTTTGGCTAAGTACGCTTCGCTCAGCCCTTCTTATAGCGTTGCTAGTTGCAGGTGAAGTGAAGATGCTTGCTCCATGTTGAAGTTTGGTTGGGTTATATCACACTATATAAATGCTTTAAATGAAATCATCTATATATTGGCAAGGGTGGAAGGCTAAGCCTTTTGCTTGGTGATTTGTTCCACTCATGCCGTTAGGAACCGTATAAACCGGTGTTATGTTCCTTGATTATGCGTTCCTAACACGGTTGGGGTGTATGGGACCCCCTCGATAAACCGCTAAGTGCTAAGTCTTTTCCAGCAAGTCCCAACCTTGGTACTATTTGCCTAAACAACTAAAACTTTCCGAGGGAGTAATTAACCCGAGGCTTAATTAATTCAACCCCCTGGGCCAGTGCTTGACTTGAGTGTTGGTCCAAACTAGAGCCACTTGCGGATACCACCCGGTTCGCTGGGATCTTCGGTATCTATACGTACTGCTCATCCGGACGTGTCCTGAGACCTAGATACGCGCGGCTACTATCAGGGTGCCGACACGCCGGGAGGATTTGCTGGATTAGCCTTACCTTAGCTCGGTATATCTTGAGCACGGGATTCCGAGGATACACGGGTCTTCCCACTTTGGAGTTGCGACTCCGCGGATCGTGGGCTTGTAATGGGTCAAGTTGGAACACCCCTGCAGGGTTTGAACTTTCGAAAGCCGTGCCCGCGGTTATGTGGCAGATGGGAGCTTGTTAATTCCGGTTGTAGATAACTTGACACAATGTTACTAATACACTACCAGCGTGTGTTCCGTGACTGTCAATTTCCGAATAGGGATTCGGGAGTTGAACACGGAGGGGTTATGATTGTGGAGCTTGTAGCTAGGATCACTTCGTGATCACTTCTCGCCGAGGCCTTCTCTTCTCGCTCTCACTTACGTAAGCTAGATGCTAGTTGCTGCTGCAGACTTATTCTTTTCTTCAGCCTTATCCTCACCTAAAGGCTTAAATAGTTCTGTTACCCGGGAACGGGATTGCTGAGTCCTCTGTGGCTCACAGTTACTTCACACACCAGATGCAGGTCCAGCTGTGAGCTATCCAGGTGATGGCACCGAGCTGGATTGGGAGTACGACGAGGAGCGTAGTCGGTACTACGTGCGCTACCCGGACGATCAGTAGTGGAGTCTCTTACTAGGATTCGATCCGCCTGTGGTTTATTTATCTAAGTTTGGTACTTTGACTTTTGGCTTTTGCCCTTAGAGGGTTGTGATGTTCTTAATGTATGATGTTTGAGACTTGTACTGTAATTCTGTGACGTGGCGAGTGTAAGCCAACTATTTCTGTTTACTATCCCCTCTTTTACATGAGTTGTGCAAAGATTACCAAACTTGAGATCATTCTAGGATGGACTTATGCCTTTAAGTCGTGCCTCGACACGTAGGAGGTATAACTCCATCCTGGGCATTACAAGTTGGTATCAGAGCCTTCTCCGACCTAGGAGCCCCCACTGTTTGATCGAATCGTTGACGGTCGAGTCTAGGCACACACTGAAAACTTTTTGAGTCCTATATTATATCGGAGAGTAGGATTTCTTTGCTTCTCATCCCCTTTCTCTCTGGTGAGGACTCCTGACGTCTACTCTTGTCTCTCCTATCTTCAAAATTTGCACAATTTTTTTTTAGGAATCACGCGAGTATTCTGGGATTGTTTCGATGTTCTTGTGACAAGGATATTGTTCTCGATGCCTCCTGTTACCGAGGAGTTGAGCTTCGGGGTATCATTGACACAAGCATATCGCGGCAGTACTAAATACTTAAGACGGCCGACATCGAAAATCTCCCCTATACGGCCAGTGGCAAGATAACCCCGACATCACCCAGTACTGGGGAGGTAGTTCGGGAGTATTGCCATAGCTTGTTATAGTGGATGCTTTTCGAAGGTCCGAGGTACACAGTTTCCGAGAAAGACTGGTTATGTGTTGAAGGATGGATACACCTGGATGTAGGTTTAGAGTTGATTGCGCGGTGCTTCCCGTGTATCCCCAACACCTGATTGCATAACTGGAATCTTTCGGAAATCTATAGGTGGGTTTTATCCAGTAGATCATAGGCATTCTTCCAACGAATGCAGGTTAGTGAGTTTGGGGTTCGACATTGAGTGAAGGGGTTATATGACCGATGTTACTATCAGGAGTTGCATCTTAAAGGGTCCTTGGCTATGCTGATCCGGGGATTGCAAAACCTTTTCGTAACGTGTTCATATGCTTTCAGCACAAAGATGTTAGAACGAAACTCCTCTCTTGTGTTTGTTCCATCTGTACCTTGTTGTTTTTCTTATTTTATCCTTTTGTCCCCTATGTGGCTTCTCGTGAAGATTGATGTTATCATTTAATTGAGAATTTCATTCGTTCCTCTTGTTCGAATGATTTCATTCGTTCTTACTGTTCGAATGATTATTGTGAAGACTTGTTGCAATTCATTCCATTGATTCAGCTTATTCCTTTTGTCAATCAATTGCTGATTCGTGGTCATCTCTTACAGGATGGCTCCGAAAAAGGTTCCCAACGCTAACCCAGAGGGTGAAGAGGTTCCAGAACGTCCTCCTTCCCCTTCTCCTCCGCCTGAGGCTTGGAGAGCAATTATGCAGACTACAGCTCAGAACACTCAGTTGATGATGCAGATGATGCAGCTGATGCAAGCTAATCAAGCTAATCAAGCTAATCAGGGTGTTCCAGGGAATCAAGGCAACTTCTTCCAGCAGCACCATGCTACTCTCAACCAGTTCTTGGCCAACAATCCTAAAGCTTTCAGTTACTGTGTCGACCCTCTTGATGCTGAGGATTGGTTGACCGACATAAAGAAGCATTTTGAGTGCAGTAACGTGAAGGAAGATGACTATGTGAAGTTTGCAGCCTTCCAACTGAAAGATCAAGCAGCTGACTGGTGGCAGCAGTACAAAGACTCCAGACCAGGTCAAGTGATCTCTTGGGAGAATTTCTGCAAGGATTTCCGCTCGCACCACATTCCTACAAGTGTCATCGAGGGTATGCGTGAGCAATTCCGCAACCTCAAGCAGGGCTCCATGACAGTCTATCAGTATAATGTCAAGTTCCAAAACCTCGCTCGCTATGCTAAGCAAGACATTCCTGATGCCAAGAGTAAAATCTATCAGTTCCGTGGAGGTCTCAAAGATGAACTTCAGCTTGCTCTCACTTTGTTCGAGCCCGATGAATTCGACAAGTTCTATAACATGGCTTTGAAACAAGAAGCAGCTCAGCTTAAGATGGAGGCTTCTAAGAAGAGAATTCGAGATGCTGTTCACTCTTCCTCATCGTCTCAGATGGTCTCGAAGCAACATAAATTCTGGCTTCCTCCTCCTCCAGTGATTCGAGCTCCATACAACAACTCCAACAACTTCAACAACTCCAACAACAAGAACTCTAGTGGTCGTGGTTTCTCCCACCCACCCAACCCGAGCAACCAGTCGAAGAAGCAGTTTCAGTCTCAAGGCTCCAAGTCAACTGGCTCTCATTTCCGTCCTCTCTCTGAAGTGGTGTGCAACAAGTGTGGCCAGAAGGGTCATTATGCCAACAGATGTCCGAATCCGAAGCGCCTTCCTCCTCCTCCGCCTGTCAGTATAGCTATTGTCAAGCATGATCCAAAGTCTGCTAGGGTCAATCTGATGAGTGCAGCTGAAGCGGAGAACTCTTCTGATGTCATTTTGGGTAACCTCTCAGTGAACTCTATCCCTGCTAAAGTTTTGTTTGATTCGGGTGCATCTTTGTCCTTCATTTCAAGACCTTTTGTTGCTAAGCATGAATTTGTCACTCAAGTGATGCCGAAGCCGTTGAGCATTATTTCTCCTGGTTTGCAAATGACCTCTCGGGTGCATGTTCCGGATATTTCTATTCGCATGGGTGATTATCGATTTTTGGCTTCTCCGGTGGTTCTTGGTAATTCTGACATTGACCTCATTCTCGGAATGGATTGGCTTTCTCAGCATGATGCTCACATTGATTGTGCTCAAAAGGAAGTCAAGTTGACTCATTCTGATGAAGATGTGATTATCTTCGCCTCCAGGGATAATACTATTCGGCTTTTCTCTCTTAATGATAAGGGCGAAATTAATGCCATAGATCAAATTCCAGTGGTGAACGAATATCAAGACGTCTTTCCAGAAGAACTTCCAGGCATGCCTCCACACCGTCAGGTGTAGTTTGTCATTGAACTCGAGCCGGGCACTGAGCCTGCTTGCCGGCGTCCGTACAAGCTCTCTCCGGATGAATTGAAGGAATTGAAGAAGCAGCTTGATAAGCAGGAGAGTATGGGTCTCCTCAGGCCTAGTACATCTCCGTGGGGCTGTGGTGTCTTATTTGTCAAGAAGAAAGATGTCACGGAGCGTCTCTGTGTTGACTACCGGCCATTGAACAAGAAGACGATTAAGAACAAGTATCCGCTCCCCAACATGAACGAACTCTTTGAGCAGCTCAAAGGAGCTAAAGTGTTCTCTAAGCTTGACCTCCGAATGGGCTACCATCAAATTCGCATTCGCGAGGAAGACATTCCCAAGACGGCCTTCAGAACGAGCTACGGTTCATACGAGTATACCGTCATGTCCTTTGGTCTCGCCAATGCTCCTCCTACCTTTTCAAGGATGATGCATTACATCTTCAACCCCTATACTGGCGAGTTTGTGCTTGTGTATCTGGATGATATTCTGGTGTTTTCCAAGAATGAAGAAGATCACGAAAAGCACTTACGTCTCATTCTTGATCGACTCCGAGAGCATAAATTCTATGCCAAGTTCTCCAAGTGCGAGTTTTGGCTCGATAAGGTTTTGTACCTGGGCCACATCATCTCAGCTGACGGTATTGCGGTTAATCCCGAGAAAGTTGAAGCAATTGTCAACTGGGAAGCTCCTCAACGTCAAGCAGCTCCGCAGTTTTCTGGGTCTTGCCAGCTATTGCAGAAGGTTTGTTGAAAACTTCTCCAAGATTGCCAAGCCTCTTTCCAACCTGCTTCAGAAGAATGTCAAATACTTTTGGTCTCCAGAGTGTGAAGTGGCATTCAAAACCCTCAAAGAGAAGCTTGTCTCTACTCCAGTTCTGACTCCTCCGGATGAAACCAAGCCCTATGAAGTATTCTGCGATGCTTCTCTTCAAGGCCTTGGTGGTGTGCTTATGCAAGATAAGAGAATTGTGGCATATACTTCTCGGCAGCTCAAGCCAAGTGAGAAGAACTATCCCACACATGATCTCGAGCTAGCAGCTGTGGTACATGCTCTGATTACGTGGAGACATCTGAACCTCCGTCAGACTCGTTGGGTTGAAATGATCCAAGAGTACAATCCCAGCATTGAATACACTCCTGGCAAGGCGAATGTGATTGCAGATGCTTTGAGCAGAAAGGCATATTGCAACAGCCTTCTTATCAAGCCGTACCAGCCTGAGCTTTGTGAAGCATTCAGGAAACTCAACCTTCAAGTTGTTCCACAGGGTTTTCTTGCAAATCTCCAAATTGCTCCTACCTTGGAAGATCAAGTCCGTGAGGCCCAGCTCATTGATACCATGGTGAAGAAGGTGAAACATGGGATTGCAAAGGGCACTCCAAAATACAAGTGCTTCCGTGTTGATGAGAGAGATACCTTGTTCTTCGAGGACAGACTCGTTGTTCCAAAAGGTGATCTCAGGAAGCTCATAATGGAAGAAGCTCATGATTCTCTCCTTTCCATTCATCCTGGCAGTTCCAAGATGTATCAAGATCTCAAGCAATCTTACTGGTGGACACGCATGAAAAGGGAGATTGCCCAATTCGTGAATGAATGTGATGTATGCAGAAGAGTGAAAGCAGAACATCAACGTCCAGCCGGTCTTCTCCAACCTCTTCCTATCCCCGAGTGGAAGTTCGACCACATTGAAATGGACTTTGTCACTGGTTTTCCTAAATCCAAGCGAGGAAATGATGCTATCTTTGTGGTGATTGACAAGCTTACCAAAGTCGCTCACTTTCTTCCAGTCAAGGAATCAATCAATGCAGCTCAACTTGCAGAGCTGTACACTTCCAGAATTGTGTCCCTACATGGCATTCCTCAAGTTATATCCTCAGACCGTGGAAGCTTGTTCACATCAAGGTTCTGGGACTCCTTTCAGTCCGCCATAGGCACTAAGATCAGGTTCAGCACTGCCTTTCACCCTCAGACTAGTGGTCAAGTCGAGCGTGTGAATCAGATTCTAGAAGACATGCTCAGAGCCTGTGTCATCTCCTTCGGCATGAAATTGGAAGACCGCCTTCCATTTGCCGAGTTCTCTTACAACAACAGCTTTCAAGCAAGTGCAGCCAAAGCACCGTTTCAAATTCTCTATGGCAGAAAGTGACGTACCCCTCTCAACTGGTCTGAAACAGGCGAACGTCAACTTCTTGGCAATGACTTGATCTCAGAAGCCGAAGAAATGTGCAAAGTCATACGTGAGAATCTCAAGGCCGCTCAGTCGCGTCAGAAGAGCTACTATGACGGAAAGCATCGTGATTTGGTTTTCGACATCGGTGATCATGTCTATCTCTGAGTTTCTCCGATGAAAGGAACCCAAAGATTCGGTATCAAAGGAAAGCTTGCTCCTAGATACGTCGGGCCTTTCAAGATTCTTGGCAAAAGAGGCGATCTAGCCTATCAGCTTGAGCTCCCTTCAAACTTCGCCAATGTTCATGATGTCTTCCATGTGTCTCAACTTCGCAAATGCTTCAAGGCACCTGAGCGCATGATTCCGTTTGAGGAGATTGATCTTCAACAAGACCTGTCCTACCGAGAGCATCCAGTTGCCATTCTCGAAGAAACCGAACGCAAGACCCGCAACAAGTCCATCAAATTTCTGAAAGTCAAGTGGTCACATCACACCGACCGAGAAGCTACCTGGGAACGAGAAGATCATCTTCGTTCCGAGTACCCTTCCTTTTTCCAGTCCTAGATCTCGGGACGAGATCTTTTTGTAGTAGAGGAGAGTTTGTAATGCCCCGGATGTAATACTTTCCCTTTTGGGTATATAATATATCTCCGGCTTCATCTATTTCCATTCCGGGTTCTTTGTCTTTCGGGTTTTCGTCGTTTTGTTGTGTGAGTGTGTGGCATTCATTCATATCATGTAGACATGTGCATCACATTGCATTTGTGTTGTTGGTTGCATCCGGTTCCGCGTGTCTCTTCCCGTTGTCCGTTTCGCGTTCCGGAGCTCCCTCACGTGTCCGTGACGTCCCGTAGGCCTACTTTGTTTTTCGGGCGTTTAACGTTACCGGTGTGCCGCGAGGTTGTTGTCTGTGTTGTTGTTTTGTTGTGTGCAACCCGCCTCTCAAATCTCGTCTCGTTTGGACTCCGTCAGTTTTTCCATCCGTTGTCCGTGTGGGTCCGAAGTGCCTTCACTTTGTGTCCCGGAAACATCCCTACTGCATTCTTTTATCTCCTCCTAGGCCCTTTTAATCTATCCCCGCGATCGGATCCGTTGGATCGCGATCGGAGGGTTCCTAGCACCCCTAAACTCTCCCCTAACCCTAAAAACTGCTATTTATAGACCCCTAGTCTATTTTTGGGCATCCCCTTCTTCTTCCTCCTCTCTCCCCTCTTTTTTTCCCTTTCTTCTTCAGATCCACAAATTCTTCCCGGATCCCGAGGGATCCTTCGAACCAGCCGCCAGATCCACCGATCGAGCAGGCCAGGTCAACGCCGCGGTCTTCCTCCGTTCGATCCCGCGCCAGAGCGCTTGATCCCGCCGCACCGGTCGCTGGCTCCCCGATCGGGTCCAGGACCACATCACCGCTGCGGCCCGAGGCCCACCGCGGGCCGACCGCGTCCCTCCGCCGACCGCACCGCGAGGCCAGCCGCCAGCTGGGCCTCCCGCCTCCGCGCCCGCCAGCCCGAGGGGCCGGTCCCCACTTCGTCGCCTTCCGCCTCAGCAACCCGGGCCGGCCCTCTCCCTCCAGGCTCCCGCGGCCCAGCGCGCCTCGCCTCCTCCCGTCGCCGGCTTGGGCCGCCGCTTCGCTGGGTTCCCGCCTCCAGCCGCGACCGGGCCGCACCCGAGCGCCCGCCGCTCCAGCGCGCCAGGCCGGGCTGCTCCACCAGGCCACCGAGGCCGCGCCGCGGGCCGCCGCCCCTCGCGTGGGCCGCCGCAGCCGCCGGGCCGCATCAGCGCCGCCGGCCCTCTTCTTCAGCCTGGGCCCGAGCCCACTCCGCAGATCTGAGGTTGACTTTGTTAAAAAAAACCTAGATCTAGTCCAGTTTTTACCTGTCTGATGCAATGTTTGACCATGCATAACTTTTTGCCTGCTGCTCCGTTTTGCGCGTGTAATATGTCCAGACGTTCGGGGAGATGTGCTATACGTTTTACCTGTTGTTGTCATGCATGTTAGAGATCATCTAGGTGCTTGTTTTGCTGTTGCAAGAGTGCATCATGATATAAACTGCTGCTATGTGTTATTTTTGTGCCACCTTTGCCATGTGATATCTTTTAGCTCGTTTGTCCAAATGATGCAAATGACATGTCCACGTGTTCGTCTTGCCACGGACTACGTGTTGCTTGTGATAGGTTGCATGGTAGATTTATTATTGCCTTGTTATCATTGTTGCAAAGTGCCATGTTCATGTGATGTGTTTTCACTTGTTACGAAATGCCATCTTGATGAGCTCGTTGCAATCGTTGTGTTCACCTCTATGATGCATGCTTGTGTGTTTCGGGATCACCTTCATGTGCACTTTGATGAGGTGCTTACCCTTTGCCATGTTTAGTTTCGAGGTGACTTAAACATGCTCTTTTATATGCCATGTTGTTATTGCTGTTTTAGGACTTAGTGGTTTTTCACTAAGTCTGAAATCTGTAACGTTCCGATGCCATGTTCGTGTGATGTTCTAGGACAAAGCATGATAGTTTTGGAGTGGATTTTGATTGTTCCTTGTAGTATATATTGTTGTCTTTCCATTCATGTCCTCACATGTCCATTTGAGTGGCTGTAGCATGTTTATCTTTTGCTCTAAAGTTTCAATAAAATTCTGCTGCCAGAATTTTATTGCCAAGTTCAATATGTCCAAGATCATTGCTATTGATCCGTGGCTCCGTTGGGGGTGCACCTTGGACTTAGTTGCTGTACTATATGTCTAGTTTGTGTTCATGTCCTTTGCCATGCTTTTTGGGTGCTGTAGCTTAATTATTTTGAGCTCCAAAGATGCTATGTTGCTGTAATTTTCAGCTTTCGCTCGAATCTTGTTTCGGGCATAACTTTTAGCCCGTAACTCCGATTTCAGCGAATCTTATATCAAACTTGATTGTTTTTCTGTGTAGATTAATAATATCAGTTTGTTATCATGTTTTGAGGTGTTTTGCTTGAGTGATGTTTTACGTGCTCCATGTGCATCCTTAGTGCATCCTTCATGCATTCATGTTTTCCGAGTGCGCATTGCATCTTGTTGATTGGTGCTTGGTGTGATTGTTTTGTTTAGAGCCGGAAGCTGAGACCGAGTACGAGGTTGAGCACGAGGTTACCAACGAGGTTGAGCACGAGGACCCTTCTTACGATCCGAACGACTTCTCTTCAGGCAAGATGACCGAACCCCGATAACATTACTATCTTTGCCTATTGCTAGTAGTCTCGATCTATAGTTTTGCCTCGATGCCCATGATCTTCTTGTCAGCCTCCTACTTGTAACCAATTGCCATGTTTAACCCACCTACCTATGCAAACCGTTGTTTGGCTAAGTACGCTTCGCTCAGCCCTTCTTATAGCGTTGCTAGTTGTAGGTGAAGTGAAGATGCTTGCTCCATGTTGAAGTTTGGTTGGGTTATATCACACTATATAAATGCTTTAAATGAAATCATCTATATATTGGCAAGGGTGGAAGGCTAAGCCTTTTGCTTGGTGATTTGTTCCACTCATGCCGTTAGGAACCGTATAAACCGGTGTTATGTTCCTTGATTATGCGTTCCTAACACGGTTGGGGTGTATGGGACCCCCTCGATAAACCGCTAAGTGCTAAGTCTTTTCCAGCAAGTCCCAACCTTGGTACTATTTGCCTAAACAACTAAAACTTTCCGAGGGAGTAATTAACCCGAGGCTTAATTAATTCAACCCCCTAGGCCAGTGCTCGACTTGAGTGTTGGTCCAAACTAGAGCCACTTGCGGATACCACCCGGTTCGCTGGGATCTTCGGTATCTGTACGTACTGCTCATCCGGACGTGTCCTGAGACCTAGATACGCGCGGCTACTATCAGGGTGTCGACATGCCGGGAGGATTTGCTGGATTAGCCTTACCTTAGCTCGGTATATCTTGAGCACGGGATTCCGAGGATACTTGGGTCTTCCCACTTTGGAGTTGCGACTCCGCGGATCGTGGGCTTGTAATGGGTCAAGTTGGAACACCCCTGCAGGGTTTGAACTTTCGAAAGCCGTGCCCGCGGTTATGTGGCAGATGGGAGCTTGTTAATTCCGGTTGTAGATAACTTGACACAATGTTACTAATACACTACCAGCGTGTGTTCCGTGACTGTCAATTTCCGAATAAGGATTCGGGAGTTGAACACGGAGGAGTTATGATTGTGGAGCTTGTAGCTAGGATCACTTCATGATCACTTCTCGCCGAGGCCTTCTCTTCTCGCTCTCTGTTACCCGGGAACGGGATTGCTGAGTCCTCTGTGGCTCACAGTTACTTCACACACCAGATGCAGGTCCAGCTGTGAGCTATCCAGGTGATGGCACCGAGCTGGATTGGGAGTACGACGAGCAGCGTAGTC
Source organism: Secale cereale (assembly GCA_902687465.1). Classification (NCBI taxonomy): domain Eukaryota; kingdom Viridiplantae; phylum Streptophyta; class Magnoliopsida; order Poales; family Poaceae; genus Secale; species Secale cereale. Next base: position 333,932,198 of record LR738715.1, read on the forward strand.
GGTACTACGTGCGCTACCCGGACGATCAGTAGTGGAGTCTCTTACTAGGATTCGATCCGCCTGTGGTTTATTTATCTAAGTTTGGTACTTTGACTTTTGGCTTTTGCCCTTAGAGGGTTGTGATGTTCTTAATGTATGATGTTTGAGACTTGTACTGTAATTCTGTGACGTGGCGAGTGTAAGCCAACTATTTTCAGTTTACTATCCCCTCTTTTACATGAGTTGTGCAAAGATTACCGAACTTGAGATCATTCTAGGATGGATTTATGCCTTTAAGTCGTGCCTCGACACGTAGGAGGTATAACTCCATCCTGGGCATTACACCTGGAGCCTAGGCGCGCTTAAGCGCTCGCTTAGGCACGCCTTTTTAAACTATGATTGCTATCGTGCATACTAATTTGCTCTTGTATCACTGTATTTACTCATACAAACTTATTTTTAAATTGAAGGATCCAATTGAAACTCCAATGGCACAGCAGGTATGTTCACGCATGTTTCTTTAACATGCTTGCTCTTATCAATAGCTCTGTTGATTTCAATTTCAATTGTGTATACAGTTGACTTCTCATATCATGCACATTACTAGCATCACAACAAAGCAAATAGTGTTGTTGTACATGTAAACCCATGGTACCCATCTGAAATCTTGTTGTGCCGTGTAGTTTCCCACGCTTTGTATTCTTTCACTGCTGCTTTGCCTTGAACTGATATGATTTGAACCGTGTCTCTATTTTGATTTGGCAAGACAATGCAGTGACCATAGGACATAGATATATATATTTGTTTGATGCTTTTATTATGTACAAGTACTTGGCAATAGAAGACTTGGTAGTTTAATCATGTCCACCTTACTAATGAACTGGTTCACCGAAATGAGTTTCATATACTAGTACATTCTAAACTGTTATGTGTTTGCTTGTTTCTTCTTTTAGAATGCTGACAGAATATTGGGGAAGAGTGCCTTATTAAGCAATGGTAAAGGAAGTAATGCAGATAAGGTTCAGGATAGTGACACATCCTTGTTGGTCTCCAACAAAGCTGATAAAATAGCTAAGGAAGACTATCTCGAAGACGGTGAGACAACCCCAAAGTCCTGTCTTGCTTCAGTGTTGGAGTTACTGGCCACTACCGCGTGCACAAGCTATTCAAACTCACTGTCTGAATCAGTTCAGTTTCTTGAGTCTCAACTACAAGCTGAAAGACATCGATCAGCTGTGCTGCGACAAGAAGCAGAAGGACTGCGGAAGTCCCTGGAGCATTCAGATGCATACTTTCTGGTGCAACAGCAACTGTTGGAGGATTTTAGCGCCAAACAGGACAAAGCTAATAAGCTTGCTAAGCTTATTGCCAGCATGGTGGATACCATGTTTCTTGAGCTCTTCTGAAGTTGTTTCAGTTATGCTCATGTTTTGCTGCCGCGTTTATTTGCACTGGTGGCCAATTTTGATGGCCAGTGTATGTAATATGCTGCTTTGTTCCCTATATTTGCACTTGTGGCGAACTTTGATGCCCAGTGGATGTAATATGTGTAATAGTCGTGATAGCCTAGCGTAAGTTGCTTGCTTATTTAATTCCGTTGTCTTGTTTATTTGTTTTCTTCTAGTCAGTGCAGTTCTTTTTCCGCGGTTTGCTAGTGGCCGGAATAACCTATTTTTTAAAACTAGGCCACATTAACAATGGGCTACATATTTACTGTAGTTAACATGGGCCTCCTACGGGCCGTAGAAACAATGGGCCTTCTAAGGTCCGTAGAAACAATGATCCTTCTACGGGGCGTAGACACAATGGGCCTTCTACGGGCTGTATCATCAATGGGCCTTCTACGGGCCGTATCATCAATGGGCCTTCTACGGGCCGTATGATCGGTTGGCCAAACATGGGCCAATAACAGACCACATTATGGCCGTAAATGGGCTAGAGTTGAAATCGTCCGTTCATGGGCTGACCATAACGGGATGTCGTTAATAGGTTGTATTTGATGACGCTATGAAAACGGCCCAACGTATTAACGGGCCACAAACGTGCCGACTATAACCACGGGCTGTATTTGGCCCACTAGCAGAAAATGATAGTAATGGGCCGAAAGTAAACGAATGCTGGAAATGAGCCCAAGAATAAATGGGGCCGTATTTGATGACGATATGAAAACGACCCACCGTATTAACGGGCCACAAACGGGCCGACTGTAACCACGGGTTGTATTTGGCCCACAAATAGAAAATGACTGTAACGGGCCGAAAGTAAACGAATGCTGGAAATGAGCCCAAGAATAAATGGGACCTGAGAAGGCCGAAAGATAACATGGGCAGGAAACGGCCCAACGGAATAATGGACCGTTAATGGGTATAAAGTGATACACTGTTCATTACGGGCCAGTTTTACCACGGGCCGTTAATGGCCGAGAGTAATAAGGGCCTCATATGGGCCAAAAGACGTCATGGGCCATACATGGGCCAGAAGTTAAAACGGGCTGGAATTATATTGGACTGCCTAGATGACGCTACTGGGCCTAATTCGGATACGCCGTAAACGGGCCCTGGGTTAGCGGGCTGTAAATGGGCTATATGCAAACAAGCCGTTAACATGCTTGCCATGGGCCGGCCCGCCACCTTTTGACCAAGTCAAACGGGCCAACCTTTTCACAAGAATGGGCCTCTGCTGGGCCGTGCCACATGTCGACGTATCATAGGCGCTTTGTGTCCAATGAGTGGACGACATCTGTCCCAACGGTGAGCCGACACGTGTTTCCTATAGCCAATGATGATTTTACACGTGGAAAATCCCCATTGGTCGGGGCTGTTAACGGGTTATCGGATCCATAACCGGACCCGATAGCTTAACGGCGTTCCGTTACGGTGGATGCCACGTCTCGGTCACCCTTGACGAAAGCACTTCTGTGACGCGCGATTTATCATCATGGAAGTGGACACTTCCATGATGATAATTTTGGTAATGTCATGGAACACTTCTATGACAGCACAGGCATGACTATCTTGATTTTGTCATAAATTTGTCATGGATGTAAATGCATGAAAGAAAATGTGACCTACTGTGACAAACATGTATCATCATGGAAGTGTATTTTTTTGTAGTGCAGGTTGCTGCAAGCATGACAACCCGGCACTTGGGGGCTACATATGTGGAATACTCAGTTTATGACTCATGACTGAGATGAACAAATCGAATGTTTTCAAGGTTGTGACATTTATATTGAAGAAAGTCTAAAGTTGTTGCTACACTACCTTCTTAAGACTTGGGGGCTACAAGTGATAAGGCATATAAGAGGTATATTTTCAAGCTTGATGTTAACTACAACTATGACCCGGTGCCATTAATATTTATAAACCAGCAATTTGGGTAATGATAAACCGGCAAGTTCTATATCCTTAAACCGGCTAAAGATCAGATGAGTATTTCAAGGACCAATATTTTTGTTAAGCATTGGGAGCTGAGTCAAATGAATTATTCTTCATAATATTTTTCTGTGACAAACCAATGTCAGCAAATTGATTATGAAGTTGGCTTATTGACCCGGATTTTCTAGAAGAAGGAAATGACAAGGACTTAAGGATGATCATGATCAGTTTAACATGGATAAATCCAAATTAAACTGGGGGCTAATGTTGGGGATATACCCCGTGGTATGACTCGGCCGGAGTTATAGCCCGGATGGGACTTGGTAAACCGGCTAATAGTTAAGATAGATAGTTAAGATAGATGGTTAAGCCAGACGGTAAACCGGCAGGTGGTAAACCGGCAGACAGTTAACCATCATGATAACCCGGCAGAGAATCATAAACCAGCAGGAGTCATAACCTGGCAGACAAAGTCGCGTGGGGTTAGTAAGCCCGAGAAGTTATGAAGCCCGAGACGTTATGAAGCCCGAGACGTTATGAAACCCAAGACGTTAAGAAGCCCATGAAGAGGAGTCAGAATAGTTTAAGTCTTAATCTGAGTTGGACTCTACATTTAACCCGCCCCTTCAACTTATATAAGGAGGGGCGGGGCACCCCAAGAGGGGGGAGAAAAATAATCTTAGGGCTAGACATAACTGGAGAGCCGGTTTACGGCGACTCCCTCGTGATGATAATGAGACCTAGCCACAAATAGCATGTAGGGTTGTTACTGGATGATATTTCCCGGGGCCCGAAGCTGTCTAAATCCTTGTCTTGTGTTGCGTCTTTCGATTCCTCTTAACCCCTCTCAAGCTACCACATAGATGCGTTGGCCTCACGACTAAGTCCTCACACTAGGACATCTGCCGTGAGAATTCCACGACAGTATTAGTCCAACAAGAGATATGTTGACATTAATTACCAAAATCACCCAGGGAGCACTTGTGCTTTCAATCTCCCCCTTTTTGGTAATTGATGACAACATACATCAAAGCTTTAGATAAAGATATAGAGAATAGCAAGTAGAGCTTTGGAAAGACATGTAACATTCATAGACTCCCCCTACATGTATGCAATCATGTGAATATGGAATATAGATGCAAGTGAATGCATAAGCATGTCAGAGCAAGCAATGAGTTACATGTATCTTGGTTGTATGCATCAGAGCAAATAGATATAGGAAATGTACCTTCATGTTCATGAGTCCTTCTTGCAGACAATATGTACATTAGCAAGATCTTATTATGCACATGAGTGTGTTGCATATACTTACCTTGTGGTCTTGAGCTAGCTTTGGAAGAGATGAGTAAAGAAGGTTATTTAACACAGAAACATCTATTAAGCAGAGCAAGAGCAGCAAACCACAAGAGTACCAAGATTGGGATGACATGTAGTGAGTAAGTACTAGGTAATTTATTGAAGTATAGACATGTCCCCAGAAAGATATGCAATGAATTCAAAGATTTCCTCCCCTTAGATGTCTTTCACCCCCTGAATCTTATATTTGATAATGGGAGAAGATAGGGAAACGAAAATCAGAGCAAGACAAATAATCAAAACAAATACTGACATGTCTTTCCCCTCTAGAAGACATGTGACTTCTCTCCTCTTTTAATACCAAGCATCTGGGAGGACTAAGAAATTTCTCTTTCCCATAGGGTCTCTCTCTCCCTTTGGTGTAAGTAAGCTTTCATGTGATCTCTCTCTCCCCCTTTGACATCAATTTCCAAGAAGGGCTCTCCTGGATTATGAGTTAAGTAGGTTTGGTCCTTGAGTCACAGTACAAAGCAATATGTAGAATGTGATGCTGATAGAGGATAAGAATCATTGAGTGGAGCTATAACAAATATGCAGGATGCAAATGACAAAGTATCTCCTCAGTATTGAAATCGGTAACACCGAGTTGTTTTCTTCGGTGGCACCGAGGTGGTTCGGTTTGACCGAAAGAGGCAAATCGGTGTGTCCGAGTTCAACACATAGAGAACAATCTTCATCTCAGCTCACTAGGCTAATAAGATCTCACAAAGATATGCAAGGAATTAACTAAAATATTTGCAATGAATTGGATGCAGAGAGAATAAAAGAAATCTAGATGAAGTTTTTTGTGAGAAAGGGGAACAAGAATGCAAAAGACAAAAGCAAGAGCACAAAGAAAAACTAGAGAACTTCATCTAGAATTGGTCGGTGACAGAGTTACCTATGTTAGAGTATATATTGACTTAGGAGTCAAGTGAGCACTTGATCATGGGTCATACTCATTGTTTAAGCTCAAAGTGGGGTTGCCATTTTTCCTTTAAGCATTTTGATGTATTCACATCTTGTTGAGTTGCTTTGCCCTCATATCTTGGGGTAAAGCTTCTCTAAGATGGGATGACATACCTTGGGTGGTGGTGTTTGTCTTGATCATGTAGTTGAACTGTATGGGATGCTCAAGATTGATGTAGTTCATCAAGAGTTGGGAGCTCCTCTAGAGATTTGAGTTCAGCTTCCTACATGGGTTAGATCTACAAGGAATAGCACTTGTGTATCCAAAATGACAATCGTGAAAATTCGATACCAAATGAAATTTGATATAGAGGAATTTTCAAAGGATATGTTGAAATGATTCATGCTTCCTTGTCTTCAACTACCATATCATAGAGACTTGGTGATGTAGAGATCGCTCAAGAAATGAGTGAGTTGCAATCTCATAGAGTTGGGCTTATCCAAGTACCCACAAGGGTTAGATAACATGCAAGGGTACAAGTATATCCAAGACATATGATCATCATCATAAGAGAAATATCAAGGATTAGTCAAAGGCTCATGCCTTGCATGTATCCAAATGGAGTTACTCCTCCAAGTTTGAGGCATCAATGATGTACAATTCACCTCTCAACCTGCAAAACACTTTCTCATCAAGTGGTTTTGTAAATATATCCGCTAATTGCTTATCGGTACGAACATGTTTAAGATTGATGTATCCTATAGCAACATGATCTCGAATGAAATGATGACGAACTTCAATATGCTTAGTTCGAGAATGTTGCACGGGATTCTGAGCAATCTTAATATCACTTTCATTGTCACAAAGAAATGGAACATGTTTCACATATATCCCATAATCTTTAAGAGTTTGGGTCGTCCAAAGTAATTGAGCACAACATGAACCGGCGGCAATGTATTCCACTTCGGCGGTGGATAAGGATACCGAGTTTTGTTTCTTGGAGGACAAAGACACAAGAGATGTACCAAGAAATTGACAAGTACCCGAAGTGGACTTTCTATCAACCTTGTCACCGGCATAATTTGAGTCGGAGTAGCCAACAAGATCAAAGGAGGACCTCTTAGGATACCAAATGCCAAAATTTGGTGTATGAATTAAGTATCTCACTATCCTTTTCACAGCCTTAAGATGACATTCTTTGGGGGCCGCTTGATCTCGTGCACACATGCACACACTTAGCATAATATCGGGATGGGAGGCACATAGATATAACAATGAACCAATCATAGAGCGGTAAACCTTTTGGTTAACCGGTTCGCCATCCTTAGTCAAGTCAAGATGTCCACTAGTAGGCATGGGTGTAGTCATACCTTCGCATTCTTGCATGTTGAACTTCCTGAACAAGTCCTTGGTGTACTTTGTTTGAGAGACAAAGGTACCCTCCTTAGTTTTCTTGATTTGCAAATGAAGAAAGAACTTGAGTTCACTCATCATAGACATCTCAAACTTCTCCGACATTAGCCTTCCAAACTTTTCACTAAAATGGGGGTTAGTCGAACCAAATATGACATCATCAACATAAATTTGGCACACAAATAATTCACCATTAACCCTTTTAGTAAAAAGTGTTGAGTCATTTATCCCAATTTCAAAGCCCGTTTCAATAAGAAACTTGGTCAAGCATATATACCACACTCGAGAAGCTTGTTTAAGACCATAAAGAGCTTTGTGAAGCTTGTAAACATGATTAGGTTTCTTGGGATTAACAAAGCCGGGAGGTTGTTTAACATAAACTTCCTCCCAAATTTCACCGTTGAGAAAAGAACTTTTTATGTCCATTTGGTATAAAGTGATATCATGGTGATTGGCATAAGCAAGTAAGATGCGTATGGACTCAAGTCTAGCAACTGGAGCATATGTCTCACCATAGTCCATACATTTGACTTGAGTGTAGCCTTGGGCGACGATACGGGCCTTGTTGCGTATAACTTATCCATCTTAATCTTACTTATTGCAAAACACCCATTTGGTACCGATGATGTTTTGGTTGTTGTCGAGCTTCTCAACCAATGTCCAAACTTGGTTCTCTCGAAGTTATGTAGTTCCTCGTGCATAGCGTTCACCCAATCCAGATCATTAAGAGCATCTTCAACCTTGATAGGTTCAAGGTTAGATATGAAAGAGTAGTGTTCACAAAAGTTAGCTAAGCGAGATTTAGAGCGAGTGATTCTCCTGGTTTCGATATCATCGTAGATTTGCTCTACAGGATGATCTTTAGCAATTCTTGCTCTAACTCATGAGAGCTTTTGTTGGGGTTAGGGTGGAACATACTCTTCCTCATCTTGTTCTTCCTCTTGGCCTTCTTCGTTGTTGGTGTTGTCGTTCTCTTGTCGAGGTGGAGAATGAGGTCGATGAGGTTCATCTTGAAGCACTTCCTCGTTTCCTTCATCATGGCATGTCCCACTTGTGGATGCCGCCAAGTCAACTTTTGGTTCACCTTGTCGTGAAGATGAGGCTTCCACTTGAACAGATGAAGTATTCTCCTTCACCTCCGTTGGGCGAATCTTGCCAATAGAAAAGTCTAGTATTGCCTCCGAAGGGTCTTTGTCTCCTACATCAATTGGCAGTTGCTCTACTTGCGAGCCATTAGATTCATCAAACTTCACATCTACTATCTCTTCAACCTTTCGGGTGAAATTGTTGTAGACACGGTAAGTGTGATAGTTTGAGCCATAACCGAGTAGAAAACCTTCATGAGATTTAGGGGCAATTTTTGAATGACTATGCTTGTCAAGAATGTAGCACTTTGAGCCAAATACTCAAAAGTATCCAACTTGGGGTTTGTTACTGGTGAGAAGCTCATATGCCGTCTTGCCGGGAAGTTTGTGAAGATATAGACGGTTTGTAGCATGACAAGATGTCTCAACCGCTTCTGCCCAAAAGTGTCTTGGCGTCTTGTATTCATCAAGCATCGATCTCGCTATTTCAATGAGTGTCCGGTTCTTCCTCTCAACAACTCCATTTTGTTGAGGTGTGTACGTAGCCGAGAACTCATGTGAAATCCCTTCTTCGTCAAGAAAGGTATCCACATTGGCGTTCTTGAACTCCGTTCCATTGTCGCTCCGAGCCTTCTTGATCTTCACTTCAAATTGATATTGGGCCTTCCTAGCGAAGATCTTGAAGATCGTTTGGACCTGTGATTTATCATCAAGAAATAATACCCACGTAAATCTTGAAAAATCATCAAAAATGACCAATCCAAAAGAGTTACCACCAAGACTCTTGTAAGCATTGGGACCAAAAAGATCCATGTGAAGTAGCTAAAGCGGTCTTCTCGTGGTCATGATGTTCTTCACGGGATGACTTCCTCCAACTTGTTTTCCTGTTTGACAAGCACTACAAAGTCTATCGTTGTCAAATATAACATGTGTAACACCAAGGATATGATCACCTTTAATAAGCTTATCAAGATTTCTCATACCGACATGACCTAACCTTCTATGCCACAACCAACCTTTAGAAGATTTAGCAACAAAACAAGTGTGAAGTTGAGCTTTCTTAGTGAAGTCAACAATATATAGGTCACCTCTACGAATGCCGTTAAAGACCATATTATGATTATCTCTACGAAAGACTTGGCAATCAACATGAGTGAATAGCACATTTAAACCAAAATCAGCTAATCTAGACACAGAAAGAAGATTATATCCGAGAGATTCTACAAGCATGATGTTCTTGATAGAGCTGTCATTGGATATGGCCACCTTACCAAGGCCAACAACTTTACCCTTAGAGTTTTCACCAAAGGTAACATACTTTCATGGCCCATCATTTCTAGCAAGCTCATCAAACATGTCCTTATCTCCGGTCATATGATCCGTGCATCCACTATCAAGCACCCATTCCTTTCCTCCAGTTGTGTAACCACGAAGATTAGCCATAAGACCAAAATGTGTCATTTGTTCATCAAGGTCAAAGTCACTATCCTCATCCTCATCATAATAACCATGTTCAACATTGTCTTGACATAGATCAACACCTAGAGAGAGTATTTCATTAGTTATGTGATCATGACAATGTTCATCTTTATGAATTCTAATGACTTCCGAGATGATATTACTAATGATTCCTACATCTCCTTTGGCACACATAAGGTCACGAAGTTCAAATAAACATTCATCAAATTTGGGGTTACTAGATTTCATCTTATTTAAAGCAATGGATTTTTGAAGGATCACATCTAGATTTTTCAAAGAGTGGTCCAGAAATTGTTCCTCAAGGAATCTCCATATAGTGTAAGCACATTCAAAAGTTGGCAAACACACAAGCAAGTTTCTAGGTAATCCTCTAGTGATAAGACCAACAGTTCTAAGATGTCGAATCATGTCAAGATTTTCACCGGAAGCAGGATTTGAAGCATCAATGGGGAGCACACAAGGACTAATAATATACTTTTTCAAATGATATTAATTGAAGATCTCAAGCATTTCATTTTTCCATTCCTTATAAAATTCTCCGTCAAGCATAGGTACTCTACGTCTAATACTCCAAATCATAGAATCATCCATCTTCCTACAATGGTGATTAAACCAAAGCAATGGAGACCAAAGCTCTGATACCAATTGAAAGGATCGAAGAAGAGGTGTCTAGAAGGGGGTGATTAGACACTCAACAAGAAAAGTAGCAGTTTTTATGATCTTTGAGTTGAGGTAGAGTTTTTAGCATCATTTCAAACATTCACAATACATTTCAAGCAAGGATGCCAAGAGTGTATGAGCATTGTTAAGTAAAGCATGCAAGTTGCAAGAAAGTAAAGGGATGGGATTGGAGTGTGCAAATGCAATTGGAGACACGGATGTTTTTGGCGTGGTTTCGATAGGTGGTGCTATCATACATCCACGTTGATGGAGACTTCTACCCACGAAGGGTAACAGCTGCAAGAGTCCAAGGAGGGCTCCACCCACAAAGGGTCCATGAAGAAGCAACCTTGTATATCCCACCATGGCCATCGCCCACAAAGGACTTGCCTCACTAGGGTAGATCTTCACAAAGTAGGCGATCTCCTTGCCCTTACAAACTCCTTGGTTCAACTCCACAATCTTGTCGGAGGCTCCCAAGTGACACCTAACCAATCTAGGAGACACCACTCTCCAAAAGGTAATAGATGGTGTGTTGATGATGAACTAATTGATCTTGTGCTTCAAATGATAGTCTCCCCAACACTCAACTCTCTCTCACAGATTTGGATTTGGTAGAAAGATGATTTGAGTGGAAAGCAACTTGGGGAAGGCTAGAGATCAAGATTCATATGATAGGATTGGAATATCTTGGTCTCAACACATAAGTAGGTGGTTCTCTCTCAGAAAATGAGTAATGGAAGTGTTGGCTTGTTCTAATAGCTTTATCCACAAATGAAGAGTGGGTGGAGGGGTATATATAGCCTCCACACAAAATCTAACAATTACACACAATTCACCAACTCGGTGGGACCGAATCATGAAACTCGGTCCGACCGATTCAGTTCAAAATGTCAACGTTAGGCCTTTCGGTGGGACCGATATGATCAACTCGATGGGACCGATTTCATTAGGGTTAGGGCATAACGTAATCTCGGTGATACCGATCACATCAACTCCTTGAGAGCGATTGCTGTAATAGGCAAACAGAGAGTTCGTCGGGCAAACTCGGTGGGACCGACTCGCTCATTTCGCTGAGACCAAAATGTTACAAAAGGGAAACAAAGAGTTTGCATTGCGAACTCGGTGAGACTGATTCTCACATCTCGGTTAGACCGAAATGTTTCAAATAGGAAACAGGGAGTTTGCAATCCCATGTTGGTGAGACCGAGATCCCTTTCGGTGAGACCGAACTGATTAGGGTTTCTGGCTATGGCTATGTTAAA